>JBAJFG010000470.1:0-739610 GCA_037903475.1 Ancylostoma caninum
ACTTTTCGAGAAGCTAACAAGATTAGGGAAGAAACACCAGTTTACTGGAATTTTTTTCCGGACTTACACCGTTCCACAGAGTTGCTTAACCGCCACCGTTTTCGGAAGATTCGGAACGTGTTATGGCACCACTCCACTTTTACGGACGCAAAATCTTCTTTCTGTCATTTTTTAAAATGGAAATTACGTAATTATGTACGTCGAAGTCGTGTTCCGTAAAGCTCCAGCATATCCAGTAAATTTTCGCTAGATTCAGCTGGACTTTATGTGCAAGTCTTGTCTCTGTCAAAAAAAGGCAGAGTTCGCTAAAAATATGGGTGAGCCCGGTGGTTTTTAAATTGAATTAGTGGTAAATTTCAGTCGGCTTTAACCGAACAGATGAATAACCTTTCCCGCCAACCTTGTAATTCCAGTTGCGAACTACTGACTTCTTTCAATCGTTTGGTTGAAAGAACTTATTGCGTACCATTTCACTTATCTTTGTCTCAAGTAGCACCTCTTCGATTGGCAGACACGCACGAAAGTATCTTCTCTCGTGTTACTACTTCAACAAACGATCGCTCATTTTCGAAACATGGTAGATGGTCGGAATTGATCACAAACAATATTCAGTATGGTTGAAAATGACGTCGTGCGTTGATTCAGAGGAAAAAATGGTTAGGATATCTTCAAAATAGTTGATTATAATTCGAAAATTTAGTGTTCGCGCCGTGCACGCGAAATGCGCAAGCCAAAATACACTGTTAGGTTCCCGGAAGTTCCCGTGCGTTAGTGGATAGTGTCTTTACACCGGGAACTTGTGGGAACTTCCGGGACGGGAAGTCAAGTTCCTGCTGAGTTCCCGTCAAGTTCCCGCGACGGGAAGTTTCGTGGATACGACCCCTGAGGTCCCACGCAGAAATACAGTCGTATTTTCAAAAGTCTCGCCTCAGTGTCCTTTGAGATTTCCGTTGTGTTTCTTCCTCCCATCGTCACCGCTATCGTCATTTCATCGTCCATCGCGCGTGCTGCATCCCAGACTCGTACTTCAGATGGATGACTACATGGAAATGGACGTGGAAATCATCGACAACAGGAGGGGTGCAATAGAGGTTCTCAACAACCTATGGCGCTTCGGAAACTTGCAGGTGGGTATAACTGTAGTCTGGCAGGCGATATATGGTATTAGAATACACCAGAATGAAAGGTTTTCTTCAAGACATTGCGTTTGGAAAACTGCCTGTTATAGGACGAGGACCTAGCACGCATCCGTTACGAGGCACCAAAAGTTAGCTACATTTGCCTTTGTGGGAATCGGCTCCACAGCCCATAGAATTGTTTAGTGAACAAATTTCCTAACGTGATTTTCCTCGACTTGACGCAGAATACGTGAGTTCTACATGAACATATTTCATGCACTCTCATTTCTTACATATGCCATGAGAATGGGTAAGGAAGTCTTCAGAGATTTAATTCTGGATTGTCATTCACAATTCATGAATTTGGAGGAGCTACATATAAGCGAGTCAGCGTGCACCATGTGAGCTCAGTAACATTACATTTTCTCGGCACATCTCCACTCACACACAGTTCAAATAAATCATTCAGTGCAATAAACGATGTTAAAAGACTTTTTCCGAAACTAATCGTTCTCAACAACACGCAGCTCTTCGAGCTCAGTGATGGAAGAGCCCGTTCAACCGGCGGAAACGAAGTAGGTCGGACATAATTTCATTTCAAAATGAAAGAAGTTTTGTTTGGAATTGGGTGTGCATGTCAATTAAGCTGCAATTTGATCACCTATTTTCAGGTTATTTATTCATTACATGTTATTACATGGGTAAACTAATTTTCTCTTGTAGGAGATGAACCTCAACAAACTGCTGCAGAATTGGCAACGTCCACGCCGAGCAAGATCAGAGGACCATATGACTCATTGTGTTGATCTGATGAGAACATACTTCATGAGGGTAAGCTTCACCTCACTTCGCATCATTTTGCTGGGAGCAAATGCCGTCTTTTACAGGCGTGTGATCCCCCCGCAGCAGTGCGGACTTACGCTTGCCGCCTGACGGGTATGAACGCTAAGGATGAGAAGCTGATCAACCTGCCTGAGGAGCTCGTTTCCGTTCTTGTTGGTAAGTACAACTTAAAGCATACAGAAGTTTGCGGACAATACGTTTTTCTCTCCAGATTTTCTATTGGAAGGTCTAGGGATTGGCCAACCGGAGCTGGAAGCGACAATTGAATCCCTTAAGCTGGCCCCTACCGAGTAAGTTTTTACTTACATCGACGAAAAAAAACGTTTGCAGATTTTCTCAAACAACCGCTCATCTATTTGTTGCAGATTCTTCCTGAAGCTTGGCCCCAACGACCGGATCCGCGAGCAGCAACTTATTGAGCGCAAAACCTGTCGCGCGCAATGGTCAATACTCTGCAGGAAGGCATTAGGACGGGCGCTGTGAGTTGCATTTTTCATGCATATTATCATGAACATACTGCTTTGTTTAGTGGCGATATCCGGCAGTATACAGTCAAAGATGATGACACCGTTGCTCCGAAAAAAGTAAGTGCTCAACGCTTCGACCTTCCTGTTTCACTTTAAACCTCAATATATTCTTTCAGAAGCGCCGTTCTGTGGATTTCACCACCTCTGACGAGTGAAACGGTTTCAGTTGCGTGAGTTGTGGAGCCTTTCTTTTTGCGAATCTGTTTTGTAATTTTTTCGTTGCTTCATTGTTAATTGGTTTGTTCACACATCGACCATCTCTGCCGAATCTCATTTTTCTCATTTGGATCGGTTTACGTTTTTCTAGGAAGATTTTCGTCTTTGATTGTTGATAGGATTTTTCTGATCCGTCCTAATTTTGCTGACATTACCCATTATTTAGCTTGTGTTTGACCTCATCCTTTGAATGAAGCCTTCTGTTTATGTTATGCTGAATGAAGCGTTTTGTTTATGTTTGTTTATGTCCTGCTACCGACACTCCATAGGGCATGGGTAATCAAGAGGTTACCTTACCTTGCAGGTCGAACAGGGGTATCTCTGCATTCTTTCCCCCCTAATAGCAGCACCACAGCAGGAAATGGCTGTCAATGTGCTCCGTTTCTGCTGCAGAGTGTCCAGATTGAGCTGCATTCCTAGATTTGAGACAAGCAATCCAGTTCATCGCCCCTGGAACACAGCCTTCCAGGGGCGAATGCAGCTCGTGGGGCGACGAAATAAGCTTTCACCTGGCGGTGTAACTGCTGTTGAAACGTGTTCGGGCTGCGTTTGTCGTCCCGGAATCTCTGAGATGGTTTTCCTCGACGCATTACGCTGTTTGGGCTGCGTTCGTGCTGCACGATTGTTAGAGAAGTTCTAATTTAATGTAGAGTCTATTGATTTGAATAGTTTTTCATTAGAGCACTTGCCTGCAATGCTTCGAAATGAATGCTGTGAAGATAAATCAAGCTTGTTGGTAGTACATAAATAGTCATCTTCAACCGATCTATTGTTATTTATAATCGCAAAGCTCCCTCAAAACAGAACAATACTGTCGGTATACTGGAACTCCTGAATAGATAGGAGTAGGTAAAATTGAAAAATTAACTTTCTATCGCTATCTTCTAATGAGTTCTAGCTCAGGAATCCTAGAAACCGTGTCTTGCATGAGATTGAAAGATGCAAATCCCACGATTAAGACATGCATTCTCATGAGAAACACGGTTTCCAGTTTTCAAGAGAGGAAATAGCTGTTCCGAACTTTTATTCTTGTTATTATAGTAAGTTTCACTAGTCACTGATTGAGTGGCCCGAATCATTCGACTACCCGTTTTGAGGATTTTTAAACATTTGAGAGAAAGATTTGAAACTCACACAAGCTGTACGTAATGTAACTGCCGCTCTTCATTGTATGGGACCGCTAAAATACCTTACCACATGCAAAGGATTCTTTCATTTCTGCGTGATTGCTGGAGAGTATCAGCGCAAAGCTAGTAAAATAGTTGTTTCTGGAGAAAGCTTGTAAAATAGTTGATCTGACTTTCTGGTTAGATAGTTGCGAAATGAAAAGCTAGTAGGCAACTATTTTTTCCACGCTGATGATGACGTCATTATAGTTTGCAAGCTGTTTTCGCAAAAGCTTGTAAACTAGTTTATTCCAGCTTGTTTGCAACTTGCTTTTGAGAAATCCTTGTTTTCAACTTGCTCCAGGGGTTCCGAGGTAGTACCAAGTTGGAATGCCTACAATGCGATAAAGATAAGAGTAGAACACTGACAGAATAACAGAGCACTGGTAGGGGTGGAAAGTTCTCCAACCAAACCAGCAATCTATTCCATACATTGTTTGGAGGACCACAGCGTTCGTGAGTAGGTGGGTCAAGTGATGAACGCCGTCAACCTTGGCGTTTTGGCAAAGAGCCGAACTAAATATGTACAAGTAGTATATACTGCTAGAGGTTATCGAAAGTTGGGAGTTCTCGGAAATTTTGCGTGGACACTGGCTAATTTTTCAAAAATATCCTCTTAAGAGTTGAGCTTTCTTGGAACGATGCGTGTGGAAGTAGCTGGAGTGTGATTTTTCGGAAGAATCACAAACAATTTATCTTCACTTGATAAGAAAAGAAACACGATCGAAGCCGACTGGAACTCCGCCCAATTTCCATCCCATACCCTGTTAGAAACGAGCTCCATATTCGAAAGTTGCTAGGTTGTGCCCTTATGCATATTACCAGTATGGCCGTTCCAGACTTTTACTGATGCTGGCTTCGCTCGCAATCCCCACATTGATTGCAAACAAAAATTTGAATGGGTTTGATGTACCTTTCGCAGAATCTATCCTCCCGTGCAGGCCGATCGCTCTCCTGAAAACCCAAGATCCCGTCAGCGGTAGCCTTTTTCCATATCGGCGAAGCAATGTCCTTTGCAAGGCCGTAATGGGTGTGAATAATTGAGCATAACCATGTAAATCATTTAAAGCAAACATTGCAAATGTTTGCTTTAAATGATCTACATTTAGCTAGGTGTTGTGGCAATTCAAGTGATAAGGATTCACCGGTGTATATAAACGGATGGAAGGGAGTTGTTCATTCGAGGCGAGATGGCCTAGTGGTCTAAGGCGCTGCTTTAGAGCACCATGTTCTCACGGGGTTCCAGGTTCGAATCCCGCCGCCGCCGCCTCCCGTATTCGAGCGACAGGCCGTCGTGACAGGCCGGCTCAGGAAGACCCCACGTCACACCCCTATGATCAATGACAACAAGTGGTTCTAAGATAAAAGCTACGGCGTCCACGGGAATCGACGCGCACTTTCGGAGCCCGGTTAGTGTGAAAAATATGCGAGGGTCCTCGATGTTTCTCGAACGGTGGCATCGGGGGGCAAGAATGCGAATCGTTAAGGATCACAACGTAGCCAAGACGCGCATTGCGACTTTGAACGTCGGCACGTTGACAGGCCGTTCATGTGAACTGGCAGAAGCACTAGAGCGTCGTCGAATTGACTTGTGCGCAGTGCAAGAAACGAGATGGTCTGGTAGCAAGTCAAAGGAGATAGGTCATGGCTTCAAAGTAGTCTACAACGGTAGTCCGAAGACCAGGAACGGTGTGGGTATAGTCGTCTCTCAACGCTTCCGTGACTCGATAGCCGAGGTGCAGCGTTTCGATGACCGCCTCATGAAGGTCGTCATCATCACCGCAAATCAACGCCTTCACTTCTTCTCGGCGTACGCACCACAGACCGGCTGCTGTGACCAGGTTAAAGATGAATTCTGGATGCTGCTTGACGAGAAGACCGCGGAAGTACCACAAGAAGACACAATCGTCGTCGCAGGAGATCTAAATGGCCACGTAGGAGTGGCAAAGGACGGTTACAGATGCCATGGAGGCTTTGGCTACGGGACACGGAATGAAGATGGTGAGCGCATCCTGGAATACGCTGACTCTCACAACCTCGTCATAATCAATACAAAGTTCCGAAAGCGTCCTTCTCACCTCGTCTCCTTCTACAGTGGCGACGTGAAAACCCAGATCAACTTCGTTCTCGTACGGCATCGCGATCAAAAGCTAATTACCGATGCAAAGGTTGTACCCTACGAGACCGTGGCCACGCAACATCGTCCGCTTATCTGCAGCATGAAAATCATGCTGCCAAGGAGGATGCGTGACGAAAGGTGCGGACCGGCACGAATCAAGTGGTGGCGGTTGAAGGAGAAGGAAGCCAAAGTAACTTCCGCCATCAAGTTGCCACCGGTCACAACCGTCGACGAGACCTGGAGGAACGCAACCCGAGCCATTGTAGAAGTGGCATGTTCAGAACTTGGCACGACTAAACCAGGTCGCCGGAGAATTGACAGACTGGCATGGCTATGGACTGATGAAGTAAAAGTGAAGGTGCGCGAAAAGAAACGTCTCTACCACGTATTCCTCGGTAACAAGACGGATGATAACTGGCAGAAGTATCTAGAAGCGAAGAAATTAGCAAAGAACGCTGTGGCTGCCACGAAGGCATAGCACTACGACAATGTTAGCAAGAAGCTAGATGAGAAAGACGGCGGGGAACGCCTCATCTACCGACTGGCGAGATCTCGCAAGCGGCAGACCGAAGACGTGGAAAAGTTCTACGGAGTTAACGACGAACACGGTCATCTCATATCAGACCGCAGGAAGGCAACGAAGAGGTGGTGTGACTACTTCGAGAAGATCTCCACGGAAGAATTCAGCCATCCACCCATTCCACAATTACCGCCAACTTACGGTCCCATTCAGCCGATCACCTTGGATGAAACCATGGCTGCGCTAAAGCGGATGAAACCAGGAAAAGCGACGGGTCCTGATGACGTAGCGGCGGAACTATGGAAGTCGAGACACTGGAACTCAGCTGAATGGCTGACGTCGTTCTTCAACCAGATCATCGCAGAGAAGAAGACCCCTGTGGATTGGCAGAAGAGTACCACAATCCCGATCTGGAAGAGGAAAGGCAACCCTGCAGATTGCTCAAACTATCGGCCGATACGTCTACTCTCTCACAGTATGAAGATATTCGAACGCATCATCGATCGCCGAATACGCGACATCATCCGAGTTACCGCGAACCAGTGTGGATTCGTAGCCAACTGCGGAACTACGGATGCAATTCATGCGGCTCGACTGATGATCGAGAAACATCGAGAGAAGCAGAAGCCACTGCATCTAGCATTCCTCGATCTGGAGAAAGCCTTCGATCGCGTGCCACATGAAGTCATCTGGTACGCGTTGCGGTGGCACGGCATTCCAGAGGAGCTCATTGAGTGGGTTAGGATTCTCTACGCGGACCCGAGGAGCCGAGTGCAGGCGGCCGCGGGCACGTCAGCAGAATTTCCCATCTCCGTAGGTGTACATCAAGGATCAGCCCTATCACCGCTTCTCTTCATCATCGTCATGGACGCTGTTACGAGAGACCTCCAGAGACCGATGCCATGGACTCTGCTGTACGCAGATGATGTCATGCTCGCATCTGAACAAAAGGAGGACCTTGAACGACAGACACAGGCCTGGAGCGAACGTCTAGCGCGGTTCGGTCTTCGGCTCAATGTCAGGAAGACTGAGTATATGACGACCGATATGAATGAGCCCTCCACCATTCAGGTTGATGGCAATGATCTTCCGAAAACCGACTACTTCAAGTACCTCGGCTCAACACTCTCAGCCGATGGCAGCCTTGCCCATGAAGTCGTCAGTCGCGTCAGCGCTGCATGGCTGAAGTGGCGCTCAATGACGGGAGTGCTGTGCGACAAGAAGATCCCGGATCGCTTCAAGTCGAAGGTGTATCGAGCAGTTGTTAGGCCTGTCGCACTGTATGGTGCAGAATGCTGGCCGGCCACAAAGGACGTGGAACGCCGCCTGGGTGTGATGGAGATGAAGATGTTACGATGGATGGCTGGTATCACGCGTGTGGACCGCATACGCAATGAAAAGATCCGAGAGCGGTTCGGCATCACCACGATTGCTGACAAGCTCCGCGAAACCCGCCTGAGATGGTATGGCCACGTACTGCGCGCCAACAAAGACACCGTCTGCAAAGTAGGCCTTGATCTCGAAGTACCAGGAAAGCGACCAAAAGGACGGCCAAAGCAAAGGTGGCTGGACACACTGCATGCAGATCTGAAGCATGTGGGCGCCCACTCAGATCAGGCTCACGATAGAGCTAAATGGCGTCAGAAGATCAGAAAAGCGGACCCCGCCAACGAACGGGACGAACGCTAAAGAAGAAGAAGAAGAAGAAGATGAATAATTGACTGATTGATCAATTGATTGAATGAATGAAAAATGCTTAGCTTAGAAAAATACTAGGTGACTTTTAAGACCTACAGTAGGATAGGAACTTCGAGCTCTGGACATTTAATGGAGTAGGGTAAAGGCAGTGAGCCTAGTCTGGTTTCAACTAACAGAACCAGGTCCTAGTGGAAAGATTTCCAGAAGTTGGTAATTCTGAAGACAGCAGGATTCAGGAACTTCTGCTTTACGAACACAAAATCCTGTTTTTTTTTTAAATTAGGATCGAGGTTAAGATTTCACCACAGAAGGAGAACTCTGTTCAAGAAGTAAGTGTTATAATACCATAACCAAACCCGCAAAATGTACGATATGGATGTCGAGGTCTCGAGAATAATGGAGAAACACGCCACGAGCACGCTGCAGCATATGTAAGGCTAATGACCGCCTACAAAGGATAAGGGGCACGGTATGGTGGAGCTGAGGAAGATTTATGATGGTTATAACAGTGCATGTCCATAAGAATGGCAATTTGGATGACATATCAGATTCCAAACGGGCCTTGCTCCTATTTCATCTATTTCCGGTGTGATTTTCTGCAGACACGTAGGTAAATGATGCCCTAATGGTCCTGCATCTTTCCTGTAAAAGAAGAAGAAGCTTTCATCTCTACAAGTGATGTAATGGGTGTTATGAAACAACACTATTCGCCATCGCAGAATCCTATCCATTCTTTATACGTTGAAAGAAAAGCAAAGGAAGAAGAAGTGTTAAAGAACCAAGTGCAGGGCTTCCACAGGAAAATATGGCAGCTCATTTGCGGACCCTGATTCGAAGAAATGGGCAGGATGCAGGAGCTAAATGTCCACAAAGTTCGTCTTGCATCCAATTTTTCAATTTTGCCGGCTTTGTCGTCCCTCACGTAGGCTAAGAGGACAAAGACGAGACGAATTCCAGCATGGGACACGACGTTCGTCAAAGTTTTGGACATCGCTGCGGTGTACGTACCTTGGATCTTCTGGACGAAGGAGATGCTAATATGGAAACTCCTCGAAGTAGGAATATACCGTGGATCGATGGATCGTTTAAGGTGTGGAAACAAAAGCTTAGGAAATACTGCGCCATTTTCATCAGAAAGATCCTTGCTCGAACTAACTTTCGTTGATCGAGAGGCTGATAGGACATGTCTCTCACCATCTACCAGCAAAGCAATCGGCAAAACCAGCCAGAGCAGAATCCTTGAAGATAGACCCGTTCACTTTTTAGACCCATTCGCATTGGCGAAAATAAAGGGAGCATTTGACTGAAATTTCCCATAAAGTTACAATAGCCGTCATCTTCGCAGGATGTGACAAACTGTAAATTCTCAGGATTCCCCTGTATGAGGGGAATACATGATAGGTTCTAATTTCAATCGGAATACGAACTCTTTCAGCGTAGGTACAGGATGCAAGCAGGATCATAAATCCCACCAACGTGTGCGAATTGTGCTATACAGTAGTGAAACGTTTTTCGAGATTTCTTAAAAAACGAAGGGTATATTTAAGACTCATTAGCTGTTTCCTGAAGCGCATGGTTTAGCACAGCACATTTAATTATTATGTGTGTCAAATGCATATATCAAGTTCCAATTCTATACATTGCTGTACGTGGCCGAAGACTTTTATGCCAGCTTGTACTTACATACATATTCTATGGAAATAAGCATGAAAAAAACTAGGCAAGAAAACATGAAGACGATGTGATGTGAGAGAGTGAGGTGAGATCAATAGAAGTTGAAAATTTTGTCAGAGTAGTTGTGGCCTTTATGGGGACTTAGAAAGGTTACATGGCAAGGAGTTACAGGAGTTACATGTCTAAGGGAACGAACGAAACGGAGCCTTTCCTTCTCTTTTTCTTTTTTTTTATTTTCGTTTGCTTCTTATTGTTTCATTAAGTTTATTTGTTTATGGTTCCCAAGTCGGGCGCATCACCTCAAATCTCATACTTAGGCCTGGATGCGTCATTGAGGGTACCCATGATAAACGTGTTCATGACGTGTAAACGATGGGTATATTTGTGAGCTTTTAACAATTTACCCCTGGGTAATATCAACGATGCATGCGGCCACAGCAAGAAATGGAGGGATGGGGGGAAGGAGTGAGGAGAGGGAGCATGAGAGCTCGGATATCCGTCAGAAATGGAGGAGCCATGATGAGACAAAACGTGGTGGGCCATGTTCCTGTGATTGAGCCATTCAAAGCAGGCGCCAATCACAGAAAATGGACCGCCCCGTTTTGTCTCATACTGGTTCTCAAAGCGAGACCTGGAAGCGGAATTTAAAAGAAAAATTAAATATTCTCACACGCGAGTGTAGCAACAGCAACAAAAAACTCATCAGAAATTATTTATAAAGCACTCAAAGCAAATTTTTGAAGAAATTTCAGTAAAAATAATGAATCGAAAAGCAAACTAGTACAACAGCAAGGGTGACAAATTGGAACTAGTGGAAGGCTCTGTTCAGCCGATGCTTTCTCCATAAAGAAGTAGTTCTCTACAATATAATCGAATTTTTATTTATTAGAGTTTTTATTGAATGCGCAAGCAAAGGGTCACACGATGGACAATACATAACTCATTAACATCTGCGAATTACACTTAATAAAATTAATTAATTAATGAAAATTAATAAAAAATACGAAAAACAAAAACAACAACGAACAAATTAATTGCGTATTATACAAATATGTACATAAATAGTAAACACGTACAGAACCCACATGAGCAATACACGATAGCCAAATGTCCTCGAATTTCAGTTCAATTATTAACGGCAAGAAGTTTCTTCGAAAACAGAGAAGGGTCCAGGTAGAATCTCCTGTTCTCGATCTTACATCTGCCTTTGCTGATAATTTTCTGCATTTTTTCCGCAGAACAAAGATTGGAGAAATCTATGGAATTTGCCGATTTTCTCCATTTTGTTTCTTTGCTGGGGGAAAACACAGAACATGGCCCTTCATCTCAAATTCTGATTTTTTTAAAAACTACTATAAAGAGTTTAGGAGCACTTTTGTTGCCAGAAGTAAAGCTTCTCTTAAACTCTACTGTAGGATGAAAAGACTGACAAATAAATAACGAGCTTTACGAGGATTTCAACAGGATAAACAAAAGGAAAAAAGAGAAGTAGTAAGGATGGTGAGAATTCCGAAATTCTTTCTAGGTGTGTGGCCCTTTCCTGGAATCGACAACTAACACGTCTGAAAACAACGATTTTTTCAAATTCAAAAAAGTTTTTCAAGAATTATTTCCAAATGCACCGCAAACAAAACAGGAGAACGAGTAAAGCATTCATGGCCATGACAACTTTTAAGTAGCCTCGAACTGCTCAATAACACAGAATGGCAACCCAAACGCCGTCAGGAATCTCTCCCTAGGGTATCCATTTTGATTAATTGTAAGGCAGCAGGGGGACAGAAGAGGACTGGCATTTCGTTTAGAAGACGTAGGCAGAGACTGGTTTGAAGAACGTCTACTTGGAAAAGGCTCTGAATTTTTTATTGTTGTCTCGATTCGGGACTCAGCTTAACTATGCAAAGAGATTCAAAAAGGACTTTTCTTTTTTCGTTTTCTCCAGAATCAACATATTTGTCAAAAATAAGGATTTAGTACCGCAAACGAAGAAACGAGCTCGCCTACAACAAGTCGTGATCTAGTAAACCTCAAGTGCAAGCATCAAAGATGAGGAAAGATGAGGAAGACGTGTGGTTTCGGAGGAATTGCTATACCGAGCGGAGGGGAGGTATAACGCGGAGGGAAGGGGGGGGGGAGGCAGGTAGGGGAGGGACGTCGGTCCTGAAGAAAAAAAAAACACAGGCGGTCGGAATTCTCAGAGCAGAGGTAGCAAAAGTCAACAAAGTTCTGAACAATTAGACGTGAATTATGAAAAAAGTAATGGTCATCACTACTTATAATAACGCGCTTAGTCTGTCTGTCTGTGAGTGTACGTGTGTGTCAGAGCGTTACGAAATTAGTCCATTCAGTTTCCGAATCAGTGTTGAGCGGTGAACTAACATCGATAACACATTAGTTGATATCTGCGATATCGTAACGGTCGAGTAGGTTTAATTTACCAGTACCGGAACGGGGAGACGGGTCCACCAATGTGATGAGGATGCGCCGGCGCCCAAAGTGGGGGGATACGGGTCCACCACTCGCCGGCGCCCAAAGTGGGGGGATAAAGGGTGCGCCGGCGCCCAATGTGGGGGAGACGGGTCCACCACTGTGATGGTGCGCCGGCGCCAGTGGGGGAGACGGGTCCATCACTGTGATAAGGGTGCGCCGGCGCCCAAAGTGGGGGGAGACGGGTCCACCACTCTGATAAAGGTGCGCCGGCGCCCAATGTGGGGGAGACGGGTCCACCACTGTGATAAGGGTGTGCGGGTCCACCACTGTGATAAGTGCACGGGTCCACGGCTGCGTCGGCGCCCAAAGTGGGGGGAGACGGGTCCACTGCTGTGATAAGGGTGCGCCGGCGCCCAAAATGGGGGGAGACGGGTCCACTGCTGTGATAAGGGTGCGCCGGCGCCCAAAGTGGGGGGAGACGGGTCCACGGCTGTGATAAGGGTGCGCCGGCGCCCAAAGTGGGGGGAGACGGCTGTGATAAGGGTGCCACGGGTGCTGTGATAAGGGTGCACGGGTCGCTGTGATAAGGGTGCGGCCCAAAGTGGGGGAGACGGGTCCACTGCTGTGATAAGGGTGCGCCGGCGCCCAAAGTGGGGGGAGACGGGTCCACTGCTGTGATAAGGGTGCGCCGGCGCCCAAAGTGGGGGGAGACGGGTCCACTGCTGTGATAAGGGTGCACCGGCGCCCAAAGTGGGGGGAGACGGGTCCACTGCTGTGATAAGGGTGCGCCGGCGCCCAAAGTGGGGGAGACGGGTCCACTGCTGTGATAAGTGTGCGCGGCGCCCAAATTGGGGGGAGACGGGTCTACTGCTGTGATAGGGCTTCGCCTGGCTCTCAAAAGTGGAGGAGCGCCTGAAAATATAGCTACCGATGCAGGAGGGGTGCGCCGGTGTCCACTACTCAGGGAAATGTCATGAGTTAGGTCCATATTTGTTAAATTGATTCGATGGCGTCTAACATCAATCGTTAAAAAAAACTAGATGTCACTGCGACCACTGCGCGGATTAGTATGCAATCCGTGTGAATCCTTCCTCCTTACGTCCTCCCCCGCGTTCTCCTCTTCTCATTTGTTTATGAACACACCGCACCCTCCACTTTTATATGTTCTAACTGTCTCTTATCACTTGACCAGTTATAACAAACAAAGAATGATAGACCATTTTCTGCGGTCAATCCAGGTTGAACCGGTTATATTTAGTTACAAAAAGCTATTTCAGTTGAGCAAATGATAAAATTGCTTCGAGAAGGTTAATCCTATTTGATAAGTGCATTTTTACATTAGAAAAAGCAATGGAAAGGGTGTGGGACACATCATAGCAAAAATATGGAATAGCTGTGACTTTCTTTGAATGAAGAAGAGATAAAGCCATTCGAGCGAAGCGAGCATTAGGAAAAGTCTGGAAGTCCGGCGTCAGCCGGACGGCCAGACTGGTAATAGTAATAAAACTATGTATTTTTGCTATTTTATGATGTTAACTTTAGAAGCACTCGCCCTCTTTCTTCCTCTGAGGATCTTGCTCGGAAGTCTGCTACGGAGTTTCAAACACGAAGTCTCGGAAGCAGCCGATGTTTCAACGTTACGGTACCAGGGAGCGTTTTGCCTAGGCTCTAAAGGAATCTGGTCTTCCGTCGCCGCAAGGACATGCACGGAAATTGCATGAGATTGAATTGATGCGAGAAAAAAACGGCAATTTCGTATGTGCCGACTATGGTCGAAAATTGGGTTATCGTGGAGGGAAGCAGTGAAATTGACAAAAGGCCATGTTTCTGAATAAATTTGAGAGATGAGAGACGTTCGTTCTCTAGTGTCTGGTAGATCTTTGGGGTTCCCAGCTTTTTCACGCAGAATTTGGAGAATGTTTCTCTTATTGGTACAGGTGATACCGTCATAATTCGCAGTCCACGCAGATTCTAACTATGCGGAAACCTCGAGAGTTATTCCTGGAATGAGGCTTTGATTTTGAGTTCCTTTTCAATAAAGAAAGCTGACAATTCTATAAGGATGGCCTAGAAATTGCATAAATTTCTGCGTGGAACCGCAATCCATAGTTCGAAATTATTGTTAAAAATCAGCTTTCTGGTCATTAATGATATTAAATTCCTTTAGCGAAACAAACAATCATCGAAAAAAGCTGGGCTCGGATGTGTTATTAAGATTACCAATGGTAAACATGTTGAGGCACCCAAATTTACCCTTTACGCTGCACCCATCAGTATGTTTACCCATATCTGCATTGTTGATGCTCAGGTAGCACCCATGTGGGTAGTCATGCTTGTCGGTATAGGATTACCCATGCCTCCAATGATGCACCCGGACTCTGGATAGAAGACACAATTTCGGCAGGGTGACGCAGTGCTGCATTAGACCTGTGACGTTCAGGGCGTAGAAGCATGACTGAGATTACAGATGAAGAATAGGTCAACGTAACTAGGTTTATCCTTCTGCTGACACTCATCAACATGTTCACCCACAAATGACACGGTCTTTGTCCTACTGCTACCCATTGGTGGTCACACATATGATTGTTTACCATATGGCTACCTGTTGATATGATCACGCATCTTTTCAATGCCAGGACTCATGGCTCATGTTCAAGAATGTATAATCAAGCGAAATCATGGTCTGGGCTGGCATACACCATTGAAGATACCCACTATAAATGTGTAGCGCCCTTACGCTCACACTCTCTGAATTTGAGGGGATCATCACGTTCACTCTAGGTAATCTCCATAATGCATGCTGCCTCTAAATACATGAGCGAAATTACTCAGGGTGAGCGTCCTGATGCCCATGCTAACAATGGGTAAATTTATGATGGGTCAACCCTAGGTAATCTTAGTGATCCATGCGGCCTCGCGGATTAGCAAGCCATTGTTCTGCGTCTCCTGACATTGCGTAATTTATTGCATGGTAACCTTTCACCTTAACAACGATGGTTTTTGTTGTTAACGTTTCATAAATGTCAATCCAAGAAGCACTTGCGGTAAAGGTGAGAAAAATTAGGAGTATTGCGCAATTTTTTATCAAGTTAGATATTTACACTCTTCAAATTTTACACTTTATATCTATCTTCAAAGTGTTAGTCTCAATCAGTTTCGCATAGTATCCTTACGACATTTTACCTGGCCCAGTTCCCTTTCAGGTTTGTCACTCCCCTTCCGAACCCTATCAAAAAAACCCTATCAGAAAACTATCAAACACTATTTACATCAAGCCAAGCATAACATGACATATTACTTTTGGCCAACAGAGCAGGTTCCGAATATCTTAAAATTAGCAATAGGGATGCATTATCTAGCGGTGTTAGAGCATTGAGCAAAATTATAGACTCATACCTAATTCCGTGGACACATGATATGCGAAATCAAACTGCTGAACAGGTCCAGTGTATATGTAATAGCATGCCCTCATTCTGTTTTATATTGTACTATAGCTATGCCAATTTCCCTCAAATGAGTTATTTATGTAATAAACATGAACATAAACCCGAGCTCCGCGAAAATTTCTGCCACCGCAGTAATACATACATACGCGAGATTTCATTCGAAACTCAAATCAGATGGATTCGTCCCCAGGGCGACATTTATAGAGCGGAAAGGCATTAGGAAGCACGCATTGACAAATGAAAGGTTCTACGAGAGCCACTGAAAGATCAACAGCAATGATGACAGCGATGCTCATTCGATGGGAGGGAAAACAGCTTCCTGGCTCTCCTTCTCGTATGTCGGTGGTCTAGATCTGTGATAAAGAGGCTCATGCGCCCAAATGTTCTGGAAACATTTGGGGAAAGGGCGTACCGGCAGTCAAAACTGAGGAAATTTCTTGGTGCGGGCCCAACGCTGTGGCATCGAAAAGTGGAGGAACCAAAAGTGAAATAACGCTGCAAGGTAGGTTTGTTCCTCGATAGGGCGTGCGTAGGCATCCGTTTCGCCCCCGGTTGAATGTCAAAACCAACGGAAAATCATAAAGAATAATAAAAGAAACTAAGATTTAGTGCGAACTTTGAATTTCATAGCTAATGGTCGTATACTGAATTCCATAAATAACTGTTGTGTACTCAGAAAGGGTTTCAACGAAGCAGTAGTTGGAAATCGGCTGGCTATATATAGGAAAGAATGCTGTGTAAAAGTTATTATTATGAATTGCAGTTTACATACATAGTACTGGAGGGAAGGCTTGGATAATCGGAAGTTCAGTTAAAACTGCTCCTTTTTCAAGTGTCTGGAAAAGAGTACATATATGTAGGTCTTACCTGTGAGATCACCGTCGCCAACGTTGTATAAGTCGCAAAATTGTAGTTTCAAAGCTTTCAAGTGCGGTTGGTGGTTGTGTGAGAAATTGGACTGAAGTTCCAAATGGAACGTTCTTCAGCGAGAAAGTAGAACTCAAATAACAGTTGCGAAGCAAAATTCCGAATGCTCGGATTTTCGGCCTAAAATATCCGAATATTCGAATTTTTGAATAATCCCGAATAATCCCGCGCCCTCTAATTTTCGAACATTCGAGTATTCGAATTTCCGAATATTCGAACATTCGAGTAAATATTCGAATTTTATTCGATTTTTCAGAACTCCACCTCCCCCAAGTAAGTGACTTAGATACAAATAATTTCCTTCCACATTTTCTGTGCATTCCATTTAAGTCTGAATCGACCAACCACCGTCCCCTTTTTCCTGCCTATATAACCAGTGGTTATCACTCGAAATACCAAAACACAATGGCCAGCTAAACATTAATCAGTTTGAGAGATCGTTTGAATTGAATTGGTTAAAATAAGTCTAAATATTCACAGCCTCTAGGTCAACGAGCATCACTCCGCTGGAATGGAAGACTGGTTATTAATTGAGTCAGCAAATAAACATATAAGGAATGTAAGCGATGACTAGCGCCCCTTCGGGACGCTAGAGAGTGGGGTGGAGCAGTCACTTGAGGTATGTGCAAAAGCTGCACATGTGCGAAATGCTTAGAAAATAAGCAAATAAGCAAAGCCAATCATTAAGTGAGCTCAAATACGAAATCCTTCTTATGAGTTGCGTATATTCTACGGGTCTGGCCGCCTCGCCAACGTTGGGTTTCTAGTCCTATCGCGATCCTAGTTTTGCTTGCAAATTCTTAATCACGTACCCACATGTAAAGCTAATTTCCGGTGCAGTGATACTACCTACTCTTCTTTGTTACACCTCTTGCATGCCAATGGACCTGTTGTGAACGGCCACTCCCAACACTGAGGAATCTTTCACATGGCTTTTGTACTCATGAACAATACAGTGTAATGATGTCGTGCGAATAATCACCTGAAATAATTCAAGCTTCGCGTTCCTGAGATAGCCCAACTGATGTGCTTCTGCTTCAATATACAGGGAGGCAGAAGACGTGGTCGACCGAGACACGCATGAGAGCGAAGCGCGACCCTACTCCACTGGCAGACGTACATCGTGGCGTTTTTCCCACTGTTGGGCGAGGGTGAATCCATTCTCCATCCGTGGACCCATATGCTGGCGTTTTCCCCATAAATGGGCACCTGTGCACCCAATCTTCATCGATGGATCCGTATCCTGCCGTTTTCCTACTATTGGGCCACGGCGGACTCTTTCTCGATCGGTGGACACCTACCCTGATGTTTTTCTGAACTACGGGGTCTTTGCCCACCTGTCCGTCATCAGTGCACCCGCTCTCTCTGTAAATTTCCAAAGTAATGCAAGAAAGTTAGAATATATTTTGAAAGTTTAATAGTTGCGCAATTGGTTCATAAGAAAAGAAAGCGTCCTTATAAGCTGTTTCACTACACCTTATAAGGACGTGTTCCTCATTCGTTCCTCCTGTGTATTTGATTGTACTGCCCTTCTTGAAAACAGACAGACCCTCAGGCTGTGTATTCCTCATCGACGTCAATGAGAGGTGCGCAAAAAGCACATCCCAACCGAGAAAATCGAGAAAAACCTACCGCTACAGCCTCAACGCCATGTAGACATCCTTTCGAAGTAATTATCGTCCAGTGCTTCGAAATTGAGTGAGATCGATAACAAAACGCCAGCAGAGGGGCAACTCTGTCACATACGTTGCTGCTATGCATCGTCAAATTGTTGTGAACACTGTCTCGCCCGGAGGGCCCGGAACCGCTAGCCGCTGGTCCCACCGCGAAACACCGAGTGCACCCGAATTCCACTACGTCTATGCACCTATGACGAAACATTGGCCGAATGACCGGTCAGCTTCGCATCCTCGCGAAGCACAGTCTATAATCGAGCTTCACAGCGAGCGCATGCGATCAGGTGTTAGCCGCTAGCTCCCCTACGCCTGCGCTTTAGGAAATTTTGTTGCACTACCATGATTCATATAAGAGGACTAGAAAAACTTATTGCACTACCATGATTTATTTAAGAGGATTTAGGAGCTGTTTGGGAAAGCGGTACGAGTAATTACATGACTACTAGTATTGTTGATAGCTTTCCTTTACTTTTAAAATTTCACATATTCTACTTCGAAAACTTAGCCTTAGAAGATACCTTCAAGTATATTAATGCAAAACGCCGTAGAAATACACTTTCAAGCCAAGAAACATTTTCACACTAGGAATCCAAGGACAGTTTTCACACTACGTTTACTGATGGGTTTGAAAATACATCAAATTATCTAGGGCAAATTCTCAAGATTCATCCTGCCAGGTTAAGCGCCTGCCACAGCTGTCCATCAATTCTGCCTAGGTGTAGGGGGAATTAATTTTCTTCGAAGAGTGTAACGAGGATGGATAATCTCACTTTCTTCCGGAATGGCGAACATGCTAAAATCTCACGAGGCCGACAAATCTTTTGTTGACGAAATTTCTTTTCCTTTCAGATCTTTATTATCAGCTTTCAAATTGCAATAAGTTTATGGAGAGGGTAACGCAGAAAAATGAAGCAATAGGTCAGCAATTTTGCTCGGGCCTCAATTTCCAGTCGTGCTCACATTGTCTGTATATCTCAAAAGTATAGTTACTTCCTTGTAGAACTCACCACTACTCTGTGTCAAGTAGTACTATTCTACAGCGGAGAATTCGGAAAGGACACTCTTCCGTTTAGTGTAACTATTCAAATGCGTTGGTTCTCGTTAGAAGGCTGTTAAACAGACCACTTTTCGTTTTCTTGCCTCAAAGCAAAGGCTACAGATAGTTTCAAACATACAGTTGGCTGCTAGAAATGCTTTATGCTTTGGCTTCACCGTAAATTTACTGGCGAGTGTCTTTCAATTTAAGAACGCAGGTGGCTTTCTTCTTGCCTTGGTCGAAGTAGCAGCCAATATGTTCCGGCTTCATATTAAGGTCTTTCGAGAGCTGCAAATAGATCTTTGTTCTCCTAGGAAGAAGGAACTTAACCATAACAACAGTTCAATAAAAAAATGGGATTTTATCGTTGAGCCTGTGGTATACTTTGCAGCGACGCTGTTGTAGCGACAGTTCACCGACATCAGTTTTCGTTAAACAAATCCATCACTTAATTCAAAGCAAATTGTGTGACAAGATATGGGAACTTGTAGCGTTCTGTTCACGTCATTTCATTCATTTTCTTTACAGCGACGGCTTCGCTGTGAAGTATTCCATGGGCCTTACAACTACCTAGAATAAATGCTCACAGTGTTTTTCATCTTATCCCCTAGTTCTATGCCAGCTTCCTTAAGGAACCCATAAACATCACGGTATTCTGTTTTGCTCCTGAATTACATATATTTAGATTTCCTGCTGTCAAATACACTTTCATTCACAAAAATGGAAAACACATCACCACATTAGCTGTGGATTATAATTCTAGTAAATCCAAGAAAGGAAACATACCCAGTGAAATCCAATTTAACATTTTCTTTGCTTTCTTGAAAAGTGCCATAATACAATGAATTGTAAGCAGCTTCCTCATCGGCGCAATTATAGTCCTGCAACGGAGTTAGTTAGACCATCGTATCACGGCCATTCAAGATATGACAATGATATGTAAAAGTCAAGATTATAGAGTAGAAAGGAGGATTAACCATCGTGCAACGTTTGCTCAATTATTTTCCCACCGAACCTTGGTTTCTCGTCTTTTTCTATATGGGGTGGAGGAAAAAAATGAATACATTTGAACTGAAACCTATTTTGCAGATGCTCTTCTTTTCAAACCAGCTGCACCACTGCAAAATATCAAATGATGCGAACCGCTGTCATATTTTCGTCTGTAAAATCAAAACTTCAGGTAGAGTTATTGTTCGCATTCCATTTCGGAAAGCACATGGATTGTTATACATGGTATTGAATCATTGTTACTAAGGAACTACTCACGGAATTAAATCATTGTTGACTTTGCAGGCAACAATGATTTAATTCCGTGAGTAGTTCCGTAGTAACAACGACCAACAGTTTCTGAAATTAAAGAAGGCTATTTCTCACGCTTTTACTCAGCGACAAGTGTTAAACCAGATCACCAAGAACAGGGCAGAGAAAAAGCGATTAAAGCCCAGTTCGTGTTCCCCCCCTCTTCAATAGGATTTTTCACCTTTCTCTCGAAAATGAAGGTTTTTCTACTGACATGAGTAAGGGATAACATGGATTTGGTCTGGGAACTAAAATGGAAGTCGCCCATGTAATACATACGGGGAGTTCCGGTTACAGGGAAACTGCGACTCTCAGAACCAAAGACTTTTGTTTCAGCAGTTTTTCTCAGAATAATCGTCTTCTATGTGCAGTACACAAAAGCAAAAACTTAGAGAGGACGCGTACAGTAGCGTACAGCCCCCCAATAATGTTATCAGCTACAATTATGAGCTTTTGTCAGGAAGCCTACAAAATCTAGAAATTTGCTAGAAAATTTTGAGAACAAACCACATAGTCTGGATTTCTCGAGTTTATCATCACTGCCAGGTATAAGTATGCGCGATGACCATAGTGTTGGATATACCAACTTGATGTTTTTTGAGGGCAGTCAGCAAGCCCTTTGTGCACGCTCCCAGATGTAGACGTTGACACAGGGAGAAGACAAACAACCTGAGCAAGACTCAATTCGGAGAATTCATTTTTGAAAGATGGAGAAAACTCAGATGCATTCCTTCTATTTTATAGGGAACATACTTACCCCAAGCAACAAACCGAAGGAAGCTTTCATTGTGATGGTAAATCCGGCATTTCCTGCCTCTCTTTTATACGAAGGGATACAGTTGGCACTACTAATTAAACACATGTAAACTGGTGACACGGTTTGGATTATTCCTATTCAAACGCTGTTTTCAACAATTATAGCCGATTAGCAGTTTCGAGAGCGCACTCTGGTTAGAGTTTTACTGTAGATTCAACTCAATTCTGAGTATGATACTTTTTGTTATTATCCCTTCTCTTCTGACATGCTATCTCTAGTTATTATCCTTTATCTTCTGCCTAGCGGCACTACTGGCCGCTAGGAAGTGGGGTGGGGCAGCCTTGAGGTATGTGATAATGCTTCACGCCTACAAAATCCTCACGAAATTAAAATAGAAGCGAAAATAGTAATTAATTGAGCTTGGATACGGAATCCTCCTTATGATTGCAAGTGTTCTACCAGTCTAGCCGTCTGAACAATTCGGACTTCTTGTCTCTTATCTCTGTGCAAAGATATACTTCAGATGAATCTAGTAGCTGTGAACTATTTGCTGTAGCCGAGACCAGTGTAAATAAGAACTCGAAATGATTCAAATTTAGATTCTTTTGGGACACTACAACGGATAAGGGCCTGCTTGTATTAGGTTGGTGCAAAAATAATGCGCGTTTTCATGCCTTTGATTCCGAGCCCCGTAACTCGTTTCAAAATCAATCTTTTCAGAAAGGCTCAAAGCTACTGTAGTCCGCAAATCTTTGGCAATAAGATAGATGTTCTCCCATTACCGTACATTTCGAATATGGCCTTCTAGAATCGACAAACTTCCGAAAGGCAATTTTGACATCCCTTTAATTTTCGAAAGAATTCTCCCGGGAGAAGTCGTCCAAATTCTCTGAGGAGTGGTAGCCGGTGAACGAGAGGTTTGCAGACTATGATACAGGGGTATCAAAAAGTTTCCGGCCTCAACCACTTGCAGACTAGCTACCGGAGTCAAATTTTAAAGAAAATAAGTATGCATCCCTCGAAGACCAAAACACTCTTAATCTTGTCATTTTATTACACTTATCCAATTTTATAAGAATTTTTATCACCCGAATTTAAACACCGAACGCAGACTCTTTTTCGTTTTTTGTTCTGTTCCGCTGAAGTGCTATTTCAGATTTTCTCACGGATTCTAAAAGCTAGTCCCTGGATCCCATCTGCGAACTGGCTGAATTAGCGAAATGCATTCACGTTCTCATGGAGCAATACAATTTTGAGAAAAGGGATGTATCATTGAAGAGCCTGGAATCCATGGTTGAATTTCTGCAGTCACTTTTCCTGGCCCGTTTCCGAAAGGGGTGAAACAAAGTAGCGTTGTAACTATCCACTTCATTGGAGTTTATATACAGGTGGTTAGGTGACACGATCTTTTCTCTACCGCACAGAACTTGGGGCAAGACGTTTTCACCCTCTGTTTCGTGCTCGATCGCACTGCTTCCAGAGATCTGCTCGTCCTGACCCACTACTCCGTGCTTTGGACTTCAAATCTTGGCTGTGAATTCGCCACTTACCGGCGGTCAAGTCACTCCAGAATGTCTTTTTCGATTTCGATAAAACCCCTCGAAAATCTTCTTTGAATATTCAACTGGGATTTTCTTGTCGAACGCCGAAAAGATTTTGCAGACTCAATGTTCTGCGAAGGTTAAAATTATTAGATGCCTAGAAAATTTCCAAAGAAAGCTTTGAATGGCTTGGACCCTTGCACAGTTTCTGCTCCTAAAACCTATCTGCGATGCCCAATAATTTTTTGCTACGGTTGCAGTAATCTGTCTTCGTCTTGTTTCTGCTCATTGATGAGAGGTCGCTCCGTTTCTGACCGACTGTCACTCCATTAAAAACAATGAGTTCCGAAAGGTTATGTGGGAATGTTAGAAGACTTCCTTTTTGCTTAGAATTTAGAGGCGGATTTAGATTTTGTCCAATACGGTTCGTTTATTAAACAAAAATTCGTCGGTTGCTTCTCGCTGGATGCACACTTTTTGAGCGATAGCCATACCTTGGATTGAATAAAACGTTCTTATTTCAGAGGGGTCTGACGAAATCTCATGAAACTTTGCAAACTAACATGAAAGACTTCACCGTACATGATACTCCTAAAACTGTACAGAAATATGGAATAGGCGAGCGGAGGCCGGAAACTTTTTGATACCCCTGTATATGAGGCACAGGTTCCGAGCCTAACTGCTTCATCCTGTAGGGACTCTGTAGTGCGAGATATGGCTGGACGGTGCTGTGTAGAAGTGGTGAATCCATTTTATTGGGCAACGCTGGGCTCACATAGTGAAGTTTCTGATTTATTTCATACACATATTGGAAGTACTTCTCAGTTGAGAAGGAGCAAATGGGCTGTAGTTAATGATTTCTGCAGCAGGTCACCACAAAGTCGCCGTAACTTTAATTTGGTGTTGCTTCGGTTTCTGACAGTGTTCCGGTGTTTTTTCCTAGTTCAACTATTGAGCAGGGCACTTCGTATTGTCGTAGAGGATCTATACTTCACACTATATCACCAAGCGACCAAGTGTTTGGTCTCAATTCTCTTACTACAAAGGCGCGAAGCAGACCTCTTAACGAGAATCGACCTGGTACCCGTTCAGTATGCGCGATATCTATTCGTTGAAGTTTTTCATGCTACCATTCTTAGTGAAGGAAGGAATGGTCTGACGACGATCACCGGCGAGGTTCTGCGAAACCAAATATGTTGTTTTGGATGGGTGCTTTTCGATTACTGCCATCAGTTGGGGGTCGCGAACCCCAGGAGGACCAATGCGACATCCCTTACTTTCAAAGCAAGACAGACGACGTCGAAAAATTCAGAAGCAGCTTCATGGTATGCATTTGCTCACACTTTCTTAGCCAAAACTATGGTGGTTTTCCGAGCGGTTCCTGCCAGGTTTTAGCTGCCGCCAGGTTTTAGCTCGCTGAAGTGAATTTGGCAAAAAATTTGTTTTGGCATCTTTCGTTCCAGAACTAAAAATTCACCAAAAACATTGATATCTTCCAAAATGCATGAAAGATTTGAAAAGGTCATGAAATTTGCTATAAAACCATATACAATATCTCATAAAGGTCATAAGAAATACCGGAAGTTTTCTGCACCGAAGATAAAGCAACGAAAAACGCGCGTTATTTTTGCACCAACCTAATATATTTAAGGGGAAATGGAGGAGGTCGCTTAGAAAAATTTGATTGTGCAGACTCAGCAGACCCATCCCCAATCGTGGACCCGAATGCTGGCGTTTCGAACACCTAGGCCACAGCCTACTCGTCCTCCATTCACGAACCCGTATTCTCGCGTCCCCCCACTTTCAAGCCACAGCACACCCAAGTGGTAGACCCTTACCCTGGTGTTCCTAACAATTGAGCCACAGCCTGCTTCACCGACATAACCATATACTGGCATTCCCACTCTTTTAGAGTGCAGCAGAACCCATCGGTGAACCTGTATACTGTGCGACATGGGAGAGGGCACGATGGACGCCACCGCTGTATCGTGCCTAAAGAGTTGTGGTCGTGTGCGGATCTCGCCCGAGCGGACCTGTAGCGCAGCCATAAGACTCGAACGAAGAATGAGAGATGTTGTGCAGTGATTATCCTGCTGTATATATTGTGCTGGAAAAGAGTTGAAGTTAGTAGATTCAAGCAAGTGTCCAACTCCCAGCGAAAGGAGCAAAAGCAAAGCAGTTGCCCAAAAGCGTCATCAACTGTCTAACACTGAACCCATAGACTGTGAAAGTGCTATGATCTCCGAAGAAAGCTCAAAAACAGTTTGCAATGCGGCCTCATTACAAATGGTAGCATTGGCTGTCAAAGCATGTTTCGTGTAGGCTCTCAAGCAAGTGCTAATTTTTGTAACGTGAGCGGAGGAGGGGGGGGGGGATGGGGGACAAGCTTGAGCAGCAGTACCATAATTACATCTAATAACCACGATATCCTATTCTTCCGCAGTACTTGTTATGCGTCGTACCTTGATGTTGGAACGCAAACCGTTCCAATTTGCCGTACCATTAACGATTACTGCCTTTCGTACTCTTCGTCAGCACTATTGCAAAAAGAAAAGAAGCTTTTATAAAACCTACAGCTAATTTATCATACTTCCTGATAGTCCGGCTAACGCAGGGCTCTCAGGTTTCTTTTGGACTCGCTTCGCTTGCCTCACATTCGTGTATGCGTTCCCCTCTATTGAGCGCCGACGCACTATTTTCGCAGTTGTGGACACGTTCGTAACACCTTCCCCGCCAATGAGTGCCACTCTGGCTGGATGCAGTGTCTCGAGGAATGCGCCGCACGAACCACGAACCGCCGCAGCACCGCACTACGACGCTCACGAAGTCGTCGTCGTCGTCCTAACTCTGCACACTCATCCTCTCGCATCCTTGTCATCCGTGCCACTCCATCCCTCTGGCTCATTCTCTTCCTTCGAAAAGCATCCTACCCATCCATTCCTTACTATACGCTTTCATGATCATACGCTTATTCCATCCATTCCAAATGTGGTGTAAACAACTTTCGGTCATTAAAGGAACTAAACATATCTGAGCATTGATGAAAGTGGACCGAAACACCTCTAAATCAAGGTAAAAAAATCAAAATCTAATCTAATCAAATTAGCATCTCTCTGCACATAACTCGACGCGCTGAGCTCGATGTAAAGGCAATTTTCGATGACAGTGGCTGGTTCTCGTATGCACACACACATAAAGTCTTTTCGATCTGCGGTGGCATGCATGCGCTGCGCTCACCCTTCGTCCATATCGCTATCATTGTCTAAGTATCATAGCCAAATCATAGCCAACCACCACCTCTAACTATCGGTGACGTGTCTGGCCTGCTAGAAGTAATGATAGAGAAGGAGGGACTAGCGGTTCGGATGCACGCCATTCCAGATTGAACAGACCATACACATATAAACTGCAAATTGAGAGGAAGTAGGATTTTCTCGTTTTATCACTAAATAATGATTCATTACTAGCTTATCTTCTTGAGAGACGTATACTGGTTGTCAAATCTTTCATAATATTACAGTCTCATCGGTCAGTGGTGTGGTTTGTTCCAGAGCTAAATTAACGACTACAGTTCCGGGTAGACTGAAATAAAGTTCAAAATAATGGGTATTTTTGAATTATGGTCGCGTAATCCGCTAATCGGCTTGAGGGGCGTATGTTTGTTGGAAATATTAATCATATTTAAATCTACCAGGAAGTGTTGCCACGTGATTCACTGTTGAACAAAAATAACACTTCGGGGTAGACTGAAAATCCTCTTATATAAATCATGGTAGTGCAACAAAATTTTCTAGAGCGCAGGCGGTGGGGGACCAGCACGTGCTCCAATGCTTTCATCACGGGGCTTAGTTATAGACAGTGCTTGCGAGCATGCGAAGTTAACGGGGCATTCAGCCGATGTTTCGTCACAGGTGCATAGATGTAGTGGAAGTCGGATGCATTCAGGATTCCGCGGTGGGACCAGCGTCTCGGGCGGAACGGTGTTTATAACGATTTGACGTTGCATAGCAGCAATTTGCGGAGCAGAGTCACCCTTCCGCTGCAGCCTTGCTATTGAGTGCACTCAATTTTGAAACACTGGAAAATAACCACATGGAATGGATGGATGTGTGCCGTTGAGGCGATGGCGAGCCTTGGAGGCCGTAGCGATAGGAGTCACTCGGTTTCATCGCTTAGGTTTCCTTGCTGGCTCTTTATACACGTCTCGTTGAGGTCCCATGGGGAGCCAGTCCTATGCAGCCTGTGGGTCTCTCTGCCTTTGAGAGGGGCAGCACAATCAAATACACAGAATGAACGAAAGAACGCGTGATCATATATTGTTGTGACATTTTCTGAAACCGGTTGTGCAATTGATCTAACTTTCTAAATATTTCCTAACTTTCTTCCATTACTCTCGAGATATACAAAGATTGCGGGTGCACTGATGATGCAGAGATGTGCCAAGGCCAGATAGTTCAGAAAAACATCAGGATAGGTGTCCACCGATCGAGAAAAGGTCCGCCGTGGCCCAGTGGTGGGGAAAATGCCATGGTACCGGTCAATCGATGGGGGATGGGTCCGCAGGGGCCCATTAGTGGGGAAATGCTAGGGAGCGAGTCCACAGATGGCGAAAGGGTCTACCCTGGCCTAGTAGTGGGCAAAACGCCACGATGCGGGTCCATCGCTGGAAATTGGGTCCACAGGGGCCCAGTAGTGGGGAAAGCGAAAGGATACGTGTCCACGCACAGAGAATGGGTCCGCTGTGGCCCAATAGTGAGGAAAACGTCAAAATATGTCGTCATATATGCCGGTAAAGTAGGGGTGCTCCATGCGCTCATTCTGTTTCAGTCAGTCAACCAACTCTACTTCCTCCCAGTATAAGAAAGCTGAAGCTCATCAGTTGGACTATCTCAGTAACGTGAATCTTGAATCATTTCAGGTGATTATTCGCACGGCATTGCTTACACTGTATTGTTCACAAGTTCTAAAGCCATGTGAGAGATGCTCTTGTACGGGGTTGGGAGTGGCCGTTCATAACCGGTCCAATGGCATGTAAGAGATGTGACAAAAAAGAGTAGGTAGTGTCATTGCATTGGAAATTAGCTTTACATGTAAGTGCGTGATCAAGAACTTGCATACATGGCTAGACAAGAAGACGCCAAGGCCGGACTTGGAGAGGCGGCCAGACCGGTAGAATATACGGACGAGAAGACTCCAAGGCCGAAGTTGGAGAGGCGGCCAGACCGGTAGAATATACGCAATTTATAGGGAGGATTTTGTATTTGAGCTCAGCTAATGATTAGTTTTGCTTATTTGCTAATTTTCTGAACATTTCGCATGTGTAAAGATTTTGCGCTACCTCGAGTGGCTGACTCACCCCACTGTGCCGAAGGGACGCTAGTAATGAAAACTTTGTATTAATGAATGATGATTCATCACTCGCTGGAACGGCGCATATTGATTGGCAATTTTTTCGATTATATTTCCAGTCCATCTAGAAGTGCTATCTTTCGTTAGTTGTTGCTATGTGATGCTACACGGTGACCAGTAGAGAGTATACCTCATCTCCTCAAATAATCATATCACTTGACCTAATTCGCAGAGAAGATCATCCACTTTGGAAGTATCGAATCTACGAAGTGGGCCAAATATGATTGAGACAGTGGGACCATTCAAATTTCTCATTCATTTATTTTATACGTAGTTTCTTGAGCCTGTTGCTGAATGCGTGCATTTGAGCAAAACACTTTATCACACTGGCAAAATGATTCCTGGAAAGAAGCCTGAAATGAAGCATGTATGAGACCTTAATGTTAGTT
Source organism: Ancylostoma caninum (assembly GCA_037903475.1). Lineage (NCBI taxonomy): Eukaryota > Metazoa > Nematoda > Chromadorea > Rhabditida > Ancylostomatidae > Ancylostoma > Ancylostoma caninum. Next base: position 28,789 of record JBAJFG010000470.1, read on the forward strand.
TTCGTTTTGGTTAGGCTCAGCTAATGAGTCATTCAATGTTGGCCATTTAAGGCAGCCGCCTGAAACATTGTTACATTTGAAATTGAAAAAAAAATTGAACTAAATTAAGCGGGTGATAAAATACGTACTCACCACATCACAAATGTGAAAAAAAAACACGACCAGTGATGGCTTACCTGTAGAGAAATTAGAATTGTCGCGATGAACACGCCTTCCTTCTTCGTGCTTTCTACGGTCCGTGCCGCGCCAGGTGACGTTATCGACCTGTCATGCGGCGCATGGCCTAGCACGGTGTATGGTGCGTAGCATACCATCTATCAGGGTTTCGTGACGAAACGGGACAAACCCTGTCAGCAGATACTCGTCCGCTCTTTCGATACAAGGAAAACAGCGCGTTTCTGCGTTTCTCTGGCCTTTCGCGCAATTTCTTCACTGTCTACGCATTCAATGTCTTCGAAAACCCCGAGAAGAAAAATCTCCGTTAGTGCTGGTTTTGAGGTCAGCCACCTGAGCGTAGCGACAATTGAGATTTACTACGTGACAGGAAGAGAAGTGATGAAAATGAGGTACATATAAGGTTGCCGTATAAGCTTCCCACCATTTTTGAGCATTCTTTCGAGATTGATTTTTCTTCATCAGCATTGCCTTTCGGGAAATAAGGAAGTAAACACTTCTCGTTTTGACGGTAGAATCCAGGGTTAAATAAGGAAGTAAACACTTCTCGTTTTGACGGTAGAATCCAGGGTTAACAGCGTCTCACCCTTCCCCATGTTATTTGCCCAAGCAGCACACAAATCTTTACCGATAGCCAAGTAGCCAAGCCAAGGTAACGTCTGTCTAGAACTCAAAAAGCATATCAACGCACCTGTATGCTTCGAGCTGATGAATGCTCACACAATTACAAATACATGCGCCGAATATCTTTTTTTTTCTCCCAAGAGATGAAGGTGAGCAGCTGTGGTATTGCGATAGCATTGGAACCAGTCCTCTAACAGGAGTACTCATCCACTTCAACCGGCCAAACATTGTGTCTTGTGGTTTGATCGAATTCTGGAACCAAACTGCAGGACATTTTCCTCCAGAATTCGAGTTATTTTATTCATTTTACATTTATAGTTTAGTTATTCAGGCTAATTATTAGGTGTTAACATAAGTCCTTGCGCTTTGCTTTTTTAATTGCGATTTTCTCCGCCTAATAGTCATTATTCTCTAAAATGCAACATACCTTCTAAAAGCGCATTTCTTCCTCTACCTTCAAATCATCAAGCGCTTTCACAGTGCTAATGAATCATTCAATTTTTGGGCCTAATAAGAAAAACACCTATTCGGTTAAAAACCCAATTTTCTCTTTGTATTCGGTAGGGAGCAGAAAACATCCCATACTGTTTGAGCTGTGAGCTCAGTAGAAGATAAATGCGGAAAAACATCATCAGTGGAAATGTTGGAGCGTCAGTTTGACGATTTTTGGAAAGTGGGGTCTGACGTCACCATGTGGCAGGATGACTAGGCCTTCGCGATTGGATTCTTTCAGCAGAATTACTTAACTTATTTGATGGCCTTGAGGATATGATGCCCACTTAGACCATACGAGTCCTTTGGAGCAATTTCCGGGTCTTCGTGTTGGAAATTTTTCGGTCAAAGTGGCTGGTGTTATCGAGACTAAATATATATTCTTTGATCTTAGAAAAGCGCTGACGACCACTCGTTTCGAGCAGAACGTCTCTTTCATGCTCAGCACAAGTCACTCGGACAGTTTTGATGGTCTTTCGAGCCTCAACTGATTGACAGAATAGGTGGCTGTCGGTTGCGCCGTTTTTTATTGACTCGCTGCTCCACTTGGCAGGCTTAAAATCTAAGCGAACTGTCATTCTAAGAAAAACCGTCTACATAATTCTTGTAGAGGAAGAATATCGCTTTCGAATAGTGTAAGACTTGTTCCTAAAAAATTGCAAAATAGTGGACAAAAATGCATCCGGAAAAAAAGCGCAAGGATTTATGCTAACACCTAATATGTATTTGTTTATACGCCGGGAGACTAGGAGGTTCCACGTCAGAGAATGCCCTGCACGAGACTGCACATTTGCAAAAATGTCCTGCTGCCCGATGCAACGTCGATCCACCGCAACTCCATTCGTGCGCGTTCGTGCACCCCTGTAATGCCTAGGCGTCACCGCTTAGGTAATATAGGCTTGCAATACAAATAGTGGCGCTAAACCCAACAAGAACAAAATCTAGCGGACTGGTCGTTTCGGACAGACTATACCAGCTTGCTACCGCTAGGGACGGGAAACAAATGTGAATGAAGCCTGAATATCGGAATTTTAGAGGGATGAGCCCAGTAAATGACTCAGTGCTGTCGATGCTGTCGCCAACCATTAAATGAAGTATGGCGAAGCACGCGATCCAGTCTCCGCGACTAGATCGCTCGTGCAAAAATTAGTCGCAGCGTCGCTTGAAGTATGCCTAAGGCTTTCAAGAGTAGATGTAATGGTTGATGCGTTCACGCACAAGTCTACCTAAAATCGGGTAGAACAGAGGATATTCGATGCACGGAAAGAAGGTATCGTGGAAGGGGTTCATGTTCTAGATGGGGGGTTGTAGAGGCCCCGAGAAAATCTGGAGAGGGCCTAAAACATTCAAGCGATATGGGAGCGAGTACAACATACATAAGATGTTGCGGAGAAAGTAAGAACCTGGGCAAAGACGCTGTGGTGATGTAATGATGTGTTTGAGAAATTGCGCCACTAGAGTGAAGAAGGTTTCATGCGACATTGAAGATGGACTGCATAAACGGAAGATGCTAGAAAACAAACAAGAATCCAGCCTAGTAGGGCACTTCACTTCAGTGCTGAGTGGGTCAGCCATGAAATTAATTCAGGATTGTCGATTAAAATGCTTGAGAATGTTATAGGACAGCACATGCTTCAAGAACACCACGATTCGACGGAATGAAGTAAAGGATGCACGAGAAATGGTGTGAGATGGTCATATACATTCCTTGAAACGAATATTAACGTGAGAGTAGTGCCAGCGTTACATGTAAAAGATCTGAAAGGCCGGCGTCAGTGCTGCTTTCATGCTGTGGAGAATAATGTCGTGAATTCCTCGGGTTCCATCCAGCTTTCTGGCAAATTCAGTAGCATGGACTTTTTGCTAGCTGAATTGGGGTCACCTTGTAATCCTGGGGTTGTTGGAGAATGGCGAACAAGCCTTTCGCATCTTGAGGAAACTGCTCTGAAGAATTTCAAGAGAGAAAATTTCATTTTCAAGAATTTCAAGAAACTGGAAATTTAGGTAGTCTCTGTTCTCTTTGATAGGAGGCAGTTGAGAAAGGTCTTTGTTGGCATTCCATCATGAAATTAAGGGCTCAAAAATTTTTAGAACTCATACATTTGGCTGCTTTAAAAATTTATGCTTTCGGTTTTATCAAGGATCACTTGAGCACTTCATATCAAAGAGCAAAGCAGAGAACTTCTCTCTTCTTGTTGGTGTCGTATTCGCAGCCAATTGTTTTCTTTTTCTCCTGTGTCTGCGACGCCTGCAACTTGATCTTCGTTAAAATAGTGGGAAAGAACATGACTCAAATTGGTTACTGTGACAACAGTATTCTATCTTTGAACCAAGCTGTTGCTAACATTTCTTAACTGCTCCCCAATATCTCTTCCAGCTTCCAGGAGAAAGGCGTAGTCATCTCTTTCTGGTACGTATTCTCTCCTGAAATGGAATGCATGTAGTTTTCCCATTGTCCAACGTTTCCCAAAAACGTATGAGAAAACTATTTGGCTACAGAAGCTGGGAGCTATAATTGTAACCTGTGCAGGTAAAGGATGATACCAATTTTTTGCTGTATGGTCCAAGAGAAGGGTTCCTGCAGCGAGCTTGCCTTCATTCCCATCCATTCTTGACCACAACGCTATTTCTCTTTCTCTTTCGCAGTAATACAGCTGTAAAGTTGCTGATTACCTCACAGTGGAACGGCTATTCTGTTAAGTCAATGAATCATTACGATTATTGTATGGTTTTGCTACAAATCTTATGAAATCGAGGAAATTGTGAGAAAAAATTCTGGAAACAGAAATAGCGGACTGCATCATGCCATTTGGCGGAGGCAAAAATAACACAAGAGGTTTCCACTAAACTTTTTTCGGTAGATTGCAACTTTCCGAGACAAGTATGTGTTCCAGGAGTAAGTGCTCACCGCTATGTATAATGTAGCGAGCGACGGTTATGACCTCTTTTTGCAAATCTAATAGAATCAATAAAATTGCGTGAAAATCTTGAAAACAAACCAGGTCATTTCCGTATCCAGCAGTCTTGATTATAATTGCGAATAAAAATGCGCGATGACCCCAGTCTTTGAACGCGATCTCTTTCAGGTCCGTGCAGCCGTCCAGAACATGGTCATACGGGTTAGTTGTCTCGGCTCTTGGGAGAAGGCAGAGAACCTAAAACTAATTACAGAGGACTATTTCTGGAAAGTTAGCAGCATTCAGGTGTAAACCGTTAATTTCTACCATTTTATAGGAAGCATACTTACCCCAGTCAACAGACTAAAGAGAGGAAACATTGTTGTGATTGCATTTTCTGTCTTCTTTTGTACTGATGGATACAGTGGGTGTCACCAATTAAACGATATGATAGCGTAGGTGTTCGTTACACGTTAAGTAGAGTCTTATTAAACGCTGTTTTCAACGTTTTGAACCGATTATAGATATCGGAGCCCATTTTAATCGGAGGCTTTCAAATCTGAGTACGGTATCTCACTGAGGCAGCTAATCCTCCCATTTTCCCAGTTCACATCGATCCGCATAGCATGAAATAATCTCTGTCAACGCGGAAATTAATATCAGAGTGGTGGCTCTAAATAGCTTCATGATGAATGTTGCTCAATTTTGTTGAAGCCACGAACACTACACATAAGTGAAGAGATAAAGCCATGAACACACATTTCCAGAGGTAATCGCTTGCATTCTGAGGCATTTCCTCCCTTCAAACACGGCACAGAAAGTTTACACTGTGTGTACACTCATTATACACTACCAGCACGGGTCCATAGAATTTTCGTTGAACAACTTCCTCTAAAATCAAGTATTTCCAATTGTGCAGGCGCGGTTAGCTAGAGGAGAGGCTGGTCGTTCCAATGAGTAATGAAATTGCCTCGTTTCTTCAGTTACAGCGGAAAAAATAGCTAAAAAACGGTCTTCAACATCACTTGCACACAATTTCTCCAAGTAACTTCTTCCAAAATCAATTATTTCCAATTTTATTCGCACTGTTGTATTCAGGAAGTATTGCTCTGTTAAATTAATGGCGGAGACCTCCCAAATCCCCATCCCTTCTCAAATTTTAGCTGGAAATTCAAAAATTATATGACGGTGCCAACGTGTTATCGTGCCCCACCGCCGGTGTACTTGTTAACACTTGTTAACTTGTGTGGAAATGTCGATGTGCCTTGAAAACACGAAACCAATGTTCTTCGCAAAAACTTGTTCTAGCTTGTTTACAATGGGGGCTTCGCAGATTCTTGGCTAGTTCAAAGGGGATTCGTTATTTTTTCTGCTCGAGCTAAGCTTGTGCTGAACTTTGGTAGTACCCTAAATTTTAGGGTAGATTCAGGGTTCGGAGAATTCCTGAGCAATATCTACTTTCAAAATCAAATAAATCAAATAACTTCAATTTCCTCTGGCAGTTGGCAGGTTTGTACTCGTAATCTCACCACAAATTTTAAAGAAGATCCATTCAGTACTAACGGTGCTATGGGTGCTGCGAAGTACTTTTTCACCTATAACTCCTATCAAAATCAATTGAATCCAATTCTTTTTCTTGGAGCGCCAGTTGCAGCTATGTGCCCATTTCAAGCCGGATCCGTGCAGAACCTGTCCTTTTGTGAGTGCTGACAGCAGTGCTGTAGGCAGAATTTTCGCATGATAACTGATCAAACTCGTTTCAAAATCAAATAACTCCAATATCCTCTGGCAGTTGGCAGTAGAGATGTACTCATAATCTCAGCAAAAAGTTCGAGCAGGATCCGTTCAGTAACAACAGTGCTGTGAGTACGGCAAGGTACTTTTTCAGGTGGAACTCCTACCAAAATCAATTGAATCAAATTATCTTTCAGAGTTAATAGTACATTGCCATTTGCAGTCATGTGCCTGTTTCCAGAAATGTGCAAAACCTTTCCCTTTGTCAGTGCTGAAAGCAGTGCTTTTGGCAGAATTTTCGCATGATAACTCCACAAACTTAAAAAAATCAATTGATTTCAATTTCCTACAACAATAAGGGTAGGAGTAGTATTCGTAGTCTTACTGTGAAATTTGAGCAGGATCCTTTCAGTACCAACGATGCCCCTTTTGCTCACCTCATCGCTTACGAAGCCCCGCTTGCCTTGAGCCAATTCTTTGCCGAAGTCTGTGCTCTACTTTTTCATGGGAGTCTCCGAAAATACCACTTGACGCCGCTCCATATCATAGGGCATTTGGGCTCGTTCTACTCTCCTACATGGTGCTGGTGTGTTTCAGTGGGTTCATCGCAAAACTTTTTCTCTTCAGTGCGTTCTATGTTTTGGTCAGTAGATCACCAACCACTTCAGGGGTCACTGGGAAACCGCTAACATAAAATGACCGTCCCTAGTTGAACATGTGGATTGTAAGAAAAGAGAGTAACATGGCAAGAGGATCCTCCCCCCCCCCCCACACACACACAAACACACCGGAGAAAATATATGGAAACAGTCTTGTGAGACTTTGACAACTTTCTTCGAACAGTCATGACTCGACTAAAAAAGAGTGATCACTCCAGCATCCATAAGGATCATCCTCTACCTCACCCAACCTTTAGCTAGCTTAGCCGTCGATTAGATCTAAAACAGCCTTTTTATAGGGACTCTTCTCTTAAATAAGGAAATTAGATCAAGACCCCTTAAAACTAAGGTGCGAGGCCAGCCCTGTACTGTGTTGTTCTTTTCTGCTCTGATTTCAAGTCGTTGTTCTTTCCGGCGTTCTATTTATTAGTTCTCAGTTCTACAGTTTTGCCTTCGTGTTGATCAATCTATAGGTTTCGTCTCGATATACGGTGACACACCCTCGTGGTGTATTTTATAAATAAGTGAACAAATAAATAAATAAATAACCTTGTTTTAGCAGCTCCGCTGCTACCGAGTTCGAATTCATGATACAGTTACGGGCAAATTTTTGCCAACGAGTAGCTTCCGAATCAGGTTCGTTCAAGTTCACAGTCGTTCAAAGGTATCTTTTTCTCGTGGGACATTCAAGTCATGGCATTTGGTCGAGGATCCGAAGGCAGCGATGAAAACAAGTAGGCCCATTTTTCAGTGATCGGCAACGTGCGGAAGCAACGGATGCCTCAGACTACGCTGAGAAGTGCCACACTTCCTTCATGCTGTGCTTCGGGAACTAAGCCAAACGGCTAGCTACCGAGTATACGGATAGGATTTGATTCAACGATTTTTATTGACAAATGGTACACCTTCAACAACAGGTCCCAAGAGAAATCAAATGACATATTTTGGATGGTTTCATTGTCCAAATAATGGGTTGGTGATCAAGTTTGTGTGGTTTTTTTTTTCAATTTGTTTTTTTATGCTGATTTGAACTTCGCTTGATTCGCTGTCGTAGCCCATTTTGTGGCTCTTGATTTGCACACCACAGCCGAGTTCCTCAGTTCTCACTTAACCTCGCTTTTTACCGCATGGGATGTGATCCTCTAAGTCTACAAAAAAATAAACCTCTCCCCGCCGACTACCGTTCGACTTCAATCGTGGATCAAATGTGGCTCAAGTGGCTAGGGATATTAATGACTTCTAAAGATGAACCTTTATGTGCTGAAAGAACAGCACAAGGGTGGTCTACCCGCCTCAGACAGGGCAAATTTGACTTTGAAGTTGCTACTCATTGCGGCCGTCCCGTTTGTTGGACGTAAAGGCAGTTATCCGTTAAGGTTGCTTTAGATGTAAAGAAATATCACTACTAATGCTTAATTTCAACAACATGTAGGTTTAAGTAACCCATTCCGAGCAAAACCGTAAAATGCTCTATATGAGGTGATGATTCACATTGGGTGTGCTCGATTTTTCCGCGCTAATTTCACTAAAACGACTAGCAGGGAACTCGAATGTGGGGATTTCCACTACTGCCGACTCTGACGGTCTGATGCAAACGTATTCCACTTATTTTATCAGGTTCCTTACTTATTTCCTAAACTTTAACCCAAGAGTTGCCTTTGCGGGCTTCAAACTAGGTCGTCTCGCAATTTTTCGTAGAAATAGACAAGAGAAGCTGCTCTGTCTCTGGCAGGGTCAGGGTTAATAGAAGGGGAAAGGAGCTATGCAACTTATTCAGTGTGATTGAAATTGTTCATGTAATGTAGTCGTTTCCATACACATCAAAAACCGCAAGAACTTATTCTCAACCCAATATTTCCCACTCCATCCCGTAAAGCTTATATTCCGAAAGTGAATAATCTCCAAATTCTTAGGCGGGGATTTATGAAACGATAACCAAGCAAACCAAAGATGGCTGCTATGAGTGCTTACCTTATAGGCGACATAATGCTAGAGGACACGAAAGTTGTTTCGATAGCTAGCTTTCATTTGGTCATGCGTTCACAAGTTTCAGCTCTAGAAACCGGTATGTGCACGCGTGCCGATTCAACCGAACTAGTACTGTATGTTGATGCGGGAATGTATTCGAGCAGTAGGGGCAGAATTAGTTGAATTCGAAGGATTAGAGGTTATGATGACGGATATCCTCTGTTATTACCATGTGGCGCTGAAGAATAGTATTAAACGAACACTTCCGGGTAGATTGGATTATGACGAACAGCTGACGAAAAAAAGCCATAGTTTTCTGCCACACAGGTTATTACGTGGATACTTCACAGTACTGGCGAGAGTGCACTTTTGTACTGTTGTCCATGAATTCCTCCCAGGTGGAGCTTGAAATTTATAACTTTGACAAACAATGTAGCAACTCGCTGAAAATGGATAAAATTCCTAATACATATTCCCTCTGCGCTCACTAATCTTCGTAAGGATGACAAACAATGTAGCTACTTGCTGGAAATGGACAAAATTCCTATTATTCGCACTGCGCTTACTAATCTGCATAAGAATTTCTTTCGCTCAAAAAAGTTAAAATAGCTGATTTCGTACTACCCATATTCATGGTCTCATATCCATCACGAAGAACGAAATTCTGACAATCAACTGAGAGCACCTAGAAACTAATTCATTCTATGATGTTCATTGGCGATCCATTTGCGAGGTCTGTTTGGCAACCTCGCAGACGAGCTTGCCAATTACCTAGGCAAACGAAGCCCGTCAAATGTATTGCCAAACAAGAAGTCCAGTAAAATTTGTATTGCCATGCAAAACCCGTCAAATGTATCGCAACGTAAACCTCGTCAAATGTGTCGCCAAACAAAAGGGTTATCGACAGCGCAAAAATTTCGATGTCATCAGAAATTGTGCTATGATACCAATCTTTAGAGTCCACTGCGTCGAAGGCAGTGTCCAGGCAAATTTTTCGAGTACTGGGTTTCTCTGGTTTCTAGGCCAGCTTGGCTCACTCATACCAGTTTTGAACTTGACAGATCACAAAACGCTCGGAAAAACCATTTTCCGAGCCCCTTTCTGACTGATGCGGAGACAAGGGCCGGTAGTAATCCACCCCGCAAGTTGGTAGCAATGTTGCCACCATGACGGCAACACTGCCTACAAGGTGGCAACTTTGGATGCGAAGTTGGTGTGAGATGCGGCATTCCGTTATGGCTGCAAAACTTAGCGGTGCTCACAATATCGAACCCCACTATAGCGCGATCATAAGCAAGCGACTGAACCACTTGGCCATGTCAACACGTTTTGACGTGCGATTGAATCTCAACACAAACACCAACCAGATCAGATTTTGATTGGTTTTTGGTATCTCATTTCACAACAGTGTGCATGGTATTGGTAGAGGTGCTGAAATCAACTGCTATTGTACTCAAGCATGTTCATTTCTCCATATTATTAATTTTGCTCCGATTTCCTATCTAGTTTGAGGTCTCTTTGTGCCATCAGGTTAATCTTTGTTCTCGCTAACCCTTGGCAGCATTATCGTAGTTGTCTCTTAACAATACAATATAGTCGGGTGAATCCCCTCGATCTCTGCAAAGTGCTCCACCGTGTGACCTACAGGCAGCGTTGCGACCAGCTGAGTGGATCGATGCCCGACCTCCCATCACTCCCAAAAAAGCTTTCATTTAAAGGCACAAAAATGGAGGAAAACAAATAAACCAGTAACAATGTATGAGAAATGACGGAAACAAGCGCTCATAATCGGAATATTTTCCAGAATACTGAGAAAAAACTGGGAAAAGCAGCGCTATAAACCCAGCTGGTGCAAAATGCGGCGGCCGATTATCAAATCAGCTGATCGGTCGGACAAAACGAGGGCGCGTGATGGAGCACTTTGAGGAACATGGCTAGATTCATTCTATGAGATTACACCTTTGGAAAGATTACAGGGTAATGCTGTTTAAGGGTTAAAGAGAAACAAAATCAACCAGATAACACAAGAAAAGACTCATTACATATTTATCACATTATAGTGTGTGCTAGATGTTTAACTATTTACATACTTCTTTGGAACTAGATGCACATGCAGTTTCATCTAATTAGGTTTCAGAACTCAGGAAACTGAAGAACAAGTCCGTGCAGGCAAGAACTAAAACTTTGGTTGCGACCACGGTTGAAGTTCCCGACGAGGTACGACCTCGGACATGCCCTAGGGCATGTCCGACCTGCCGACGGGGAAACCTCTCTCCTTACACACTCTCTCGTCGCACTCGCCTGCTGCCACCTACGTTGCCACCTTAAGGTGGCAGCTTTGGTGGCGCCCAAGGAGATCGCGATCCCGTAGGCAGCTGGAGTTTCCGAATATTTGCGCGCGGCTGTTTGAAACAAGGACATCTAAACACTGTATTTGGGGGTAAAACAAGGTCACAGGGATAGTATCCGTGTGAGGTAAACTTGCAAAATTCAGGAGTTTTTATTGATTGAGGTGCCTGCGCACCGTTCCGGCTGCCACTGATGTCGCACCCTGGTGCCACCGCGAGTTGGCAACTTGCGGGGTGGATTACTACCGGCCAACATGTCCGACAACACCCTCGTCATAGAGGGCCCAAAGAAAATATTTTATCGCTGCTTGAATCCTAGCTTAAACCAGTCAGATGCTACTCCTTTAGGGGTCCGCATCTCTGCTGAAGTGCTACTTTTTGACTAATCCAAATATGTAGAAGTAAGTTTCGGTATGAATATCCATCTCCCGACACAGTGTGGTTGTAGAACACTCCATCAAGTATAGCCCGTAAACTTTAGATCCGAATTCATCTAAAATGAAGAACTGGAGTGTTTACCAACTGTACCTTAACGTTTAGAACACATACGCAAACAAGAGACGCATACTGGGAGATATATCAATCACAGTAGAGAGACACTGCCACAATCAGCTTGATATTTTCCAACGATGCTCCACGTTACACCAATTCCACGCGCAAAATGGCAGAGAGGGGTGGGCTGGCTGGGCACTGGAGATGGGTCTGGGTACTGGGTCAAAGGCGGATATTTCGCTTATTTCTGTGAGTTTTCGCCGAAACTTTGGCTGAGGTGACCCAGTATCATAATCTAATCAGCACTCAAGCTCAAAGGTTTTGCCTGGACACTGCCTCTAACAGCTGAGCTATCCGAGTCGACACCACCGATGGTGAAGCCTCCAACTAAGAATGAAATGAACGCCTTATCAGAACACCCGTAAAATATATCGCCATACAAACCTTGCCATTTGTATCGCCAAGCAAACCTCGTCAAATACATTGCCATGAGATTCTCTTGCCTTTTGTATCGCCAAACACCCGTAACACGTGTCGTCAACAGATTCTCTTGTTAAAAGTATCGCCAAACAGGCTCTTAACTCATTCTCCCGTAAATCATATTGCCAAGCAAAATTTTATCCCGTAAAATGTACCGCCAAACACACTCTCTTGCCAAATGTACTGCCAATGAACATCAGTGTTAGACAGTTCCAACCATAATGGATCACTTACGGCCGTGTTTCATGGCAAGTTTTGCACAACTTGATGCGTTAGCTCAAGCAGAAGGAGGTCGCTTGTACTGGGATCCAGAAAGACTCCAATGATTCCATATATCCTAGCCAAAAAATACCAGTGCTCTCAATTAGGCTCTGAGAATGTCATCTCTGCGTGCTAACATTTTGCAAGATATGGATCCAGTTGCTTGGAAAGTTTGATTTTGGTAGGATTTTCAACACTGAAAGTGACATAGTACTTTAAAGTGAGTAAGCGTAGTTTCGTGGGAATTTTTCTTATACATAAAGATCACCGGATGCAATTAAGATCTTAGTAGATCCATTCATTTCTAGTGAATAGCTATATTGCAGTGGCGGACGCAGCGGGGGGGGGCGGCTCTTCTCCCGAGAATAGGTTGCCAGATTTTTGAAACTACTTTACAATGCAATTAAAATTTTTTATTGGTGTATTTTTGTTTATTTCTGTTATTATTCGCAAAATAATTTTTGTTAACCATTTATTATCATGAAGAATATTTGTATTAATTTTATTTTCCATCCAAGTTAACAAAGCGGTGGAGACCCCACTTTTTTCCAACGCCACCCTCCCCCCCCCCCGCCCCTCCTCGACCATTTTCTGCGTCCGGCACTGCCACATTGCTTGCCTAAATTAGAAATTTCAACCTCCACCTAGAAGGATGTAACGAACAAAAGTTTAAAAGGTGATTTGCTTTGCCAGGGTGAGTCATAAGCACCGAAATTATTCTGCGAATGAGACAATATCCAAAAGAAATCTTGCGTATGTCCATAGAAAATGGAGGACATGTCTTAACGAATACAGATAATCACTTTTGTTCCGAGCGAGCACCATTCTTGTGAAAGCAGCCACGAAGACGCCAGTGTAGGTTATCGCTGAAGCGCCGCAGATAAAGCTAGCTCATCCATTTTTGTTCCATCTCTGATGACAGGGTCAAGCGTGTGTTGATAAATTATCAACGGAGGGTTCGCATGGTGGGCGGATAAAGAGGCGGGGAGGGGGGTGGGTCGTAGAGGGGGATCGTGGTTGTGGGGGAGAATTCGTGTACTTCTTTTAGTAGTAGTGCAGCCATGCCTCCGAGCGAGGCTGAATTTCGGACAGTCATTTTTGCTCATGCGTGCTGCCAGTCCTGCTCACCCTTGGAAGCGGAAAAGAAAGTGTCACTATACAATCTACCCAGCTGTGCTTTGCCTTCGAGTTTCAGCTCTCTAGCCTCAATAGAAAAGCACAGAAATTACAGAAATGATGTTTAATTGATAAAAATGGCTTTTTTCTAGTTTTTTATCGACTAGATCAAAGCAGGAAGGATTGACAGTTGCAGAAAAGGGAACTACACTATCTGAGAGCGCAAACCTCCCATAATTAATGCTGAGAAAAAATCGCAACCTCAACCGGCTAGATCTCCTGCTATCCATGTCCAACTGCAACCATGCCTCCGAGCAAGCAGAAATTTCAGGTGAAAATGTTTGCACTCTCGTACTGCCAGCCTTTACCCAGTTCTGCAAACCGATAAAAAGCCGTTCTATGTAGTTTACCCAATCGTGCTTTACCCCCAAGTTTCAGCTCTCTAGGTTCAAGAGAAAGATTCGGCACAAAAATTACGGAGATGAGGTTTCGTCGATAAAAGTGGCCTTCTTTACATGTTTTTATCGATGGAGTTGAATTGCGATTGAGCTGCTGAAAGAGGAACTGTATAGCCTGAAAGAGCAAACCTTCGACCATTTAAAACTTGGAAAAAATTGCCGCCTCTACAGGCTAGATGTCCTGCTATTCATGTCCATCTACAACTATACCTCTGAAAGAGTCAAAATTTTAGGTGGACATTTTTGCACGTTCGTACTGCTAGTCCTGCTCAGTTCTGCAGTCCGTTAAAGTGTTCTTCCGTGCACTACGTTCATTGTCTCGAAAGCACTACAAGCGCACTTTATTTTAAGTCGTACAAAAATTTAAGCCTCGGAGGGCATCGAACCCTTGACCATGTAGATGACTTATATCGAAATTTTTCATGACAAATTTGAAGAAAATCGCTTGAGTAGGTCTGGACTCATGCTTTTTATTCGTCAACCGCGCACATTTCAACTTTTTCCAAAAATTCTGGATAGAGAGGGGATCGAACCCTTGACGGTGTACGCGATGGCTACTCCTACTGCTGCTATCACGTTTGAATTTGAAGTCGAGTAGTGTCTGCATGTTCGTTCTCATTTCTCATCTCATTTGAAATTTGGGTACGGAAGGAAGGGGGGGGGTCGTGTTTCTGGCGGCTGAGAGGGGGGGGTCGTATGGGGGTCGACTTTCTATCATCATCACCCCTGACCCTGTCTGATAACTGTGCAGCACGAACGCAGCCCGAACAGCGTAATACTTCGAGAAGAAAGCCTAGCAGCAACGGTTCCCAGTTGCTGCCATCCTCCCCTCAATTGCTACTACACCTGAGCATTTGCTGCTAAAGAGACGAAAGCTTGAGCAGCAATGAAGGGAAGGATGGCAGTAACTGGGAACCGTTGCTGCTATAGTTTCTACTCGAACCATTACGCCGTTTGGGCTGTATTCGCGCAGCACAGTTATCAGAGATGTTACATAGAGTTAGTTAGCCTTCAGGAATGTGGTACTCCTTTGAGAGGTAGGACAGGTGTTCCTAACACATAAAGTTCACCTCTTATTCGCAAATCTGGCGGCAAATCTAAGGAAATGTTTTATTACAGAAAATTTTCTCACTTTCTTGTTTCTCATCCAAACAATGATCTATGCAGATATTTTTTGTTGGACTCAATTCTTATCACACGACTAGTCCATACGTGCTTAGTTGGGGATGGGCTCTTATGTGAGAGACGAATGTGAGGGGGGGGGACTTAGGCACTACTAGAGATCGGATTCGGTGAATCGATGAGCTGGGTCGCAGCTACGACCAATTACGACCTTCACCTACCCCAGGGCGAGAGAAAGCTCCCTCTCGAGCTGAGAAGTACAAAGAAGAAGATCTCTGTCGTACATACATGGATGTGGAATGGAGGAGCGGTTGAATTGGTGCATGTCGATAACTGATAGCGGACGATGAGTGTGGAAATCGCATATGAGGAAGCATCAGTTCAGATGAACTGGTATTCGTGGGATGACCTTGGAGATGGCATATTTATTTATGATATGCACACTAAGGTGCGCACGAACAGTTAACAATCAACTAAAACATAAAAACAAAATTAGGACATTATTTATTTATTTATTTATTTAAAAATGCGCCTCGAGGGCACGCCAACTTAGTACAAACAGAAAAGACTAATGCATGGAACCAAACTACATAAAAAGAAAAAAATTCTTTCTAAAAACAGAGTAAGCGATGAAAATATAACCCACTGGTATGAAGCAGTTAGTCAGGGCGAAACCAAACATTAAAACATAGAAATATTGGTCAGAAACAAACTTGACTTCAAACAAAAAGCTACCCTAGAGTGCCTGGAGGAAAAAAAAAGAGATTGGTAGCACGAAGTTGTTTTGGCTACCGAGACTAGCCGAAGCATCTAAGAAGAGAAAAGAGCCTTGCAGCGCCACGTCCCTTGCATCAAATTAGTAGTATAGATATATGGGAGTTCAGATATGAATTGTGGTAAGTGAACGCTGGGAGGCGTCACTTCTCACGAAAACTGATAGTTTCGTGAGAAATCTGGGTTTGGGTATTGGTTCTGCTAGGTATTCCCACCCCTAGCAACCCAAAAACCAGACTCACCATAGAAAGCAAAGCAAATGAGATTCTGAAAACAAGATTAAAATTCGGCAAGAAAGTAGGTTGCTGCAGTTGGCAAATCATGGAAATGATACTGTACAATATGTACATGTAAACTGGAAACAAGACAGAAGAAAAATGAACAAACACTATCACGGACATATACTTACTAGAAAGACTACACTTTTCCTCCAGTTACTCGAGAGTAACTCTCACAAACGTAGCTCATAGCAGTATAGCAGGTTATAGTGCATCAGCTAGAAGAAACGGACACAACAAATAGATGTTCGAAAGCGTTGCCACAAAATACAACGTCGAAAACGTTGTCTATAGCAGAACGAAGCGTAAGACCAGATCTAAATGTCGTGAATATTAAGAGCGGCGAGAACATCCAACTTCCTTAAGCTCCTACGAAAAGTTCTAGAGTTACGCCAACTTACCACGTCCTCCGGTAACAGGCGAAACCACCTTGCTGTTCTATAGAACAATGAGTTGTAGCAAGCGGTAAAGTTGCGATTTTTAACATTACGATGGTTAAGCACCAAAATACCGTTCCTACCAAAAGTAGGACGCAAGGTCCAATATTTGCTGGCTTGCAGACGGACTTCCTTACGCAGTATGCGAAAGCAGAATACCAAGTCATTAACAACCCTTCTGTATAATGTTAACCAGTGACAACTGTTCAAGGAAAGAAAAGAAAGGACAACCGCCAAAGGGAAGAAAAATTGTGGAAAGTGTGAATGATGTCAGATCTGAGTTCCCCAGCAAGAAAAAGGAAAAGGAATCCGATGGCGTTACAAATTACTCACTATTCCCCATGGCTTGAGCTGGTAACACTTGGGAGGATTATTAGACGAGTGAAAAGGCGGATGGCGCTAGGGATAACGCCACTCTCCACGAGCGCTGGGGCATGCATGAAGAATCTGACGTTGGATTTTCGGATGTTAGGTATTCCCTACCCCTAACAATCCAGCATCAGACCCACCTTGGGACAATTCCATACCAGAATACTCAAAGTGCATACCAGCAACATGGGCAATAGATAATTTTGTGTTTTTTTTAATTAAGAAGACAGTAAAAAACGTAGTGCTGGGAGACACAGTAAGGCTAAGAAAAACAAAGAAATGAAAACTTTCCAACAAATTTTTCATACAACATACAAATTTCCGTAGAACGAAAGAAAGTCATGTGAAACCATGTGTAAATGAACGGGTGAAAAATATGACTCCGAGGCACCTCCTCAAATGGCCATAAAGACTGGGCTCACGCTGTTGACTGCATCTAAAAAGGGTTACTATAAATCTGCCTGTACGCATATGGCTATACGTTATATCCAATTTATGGGTATTGAATGGGAAACAGAAGAAATCCATGATATCATCAAAAAATAGATACAGTGATAGTAGTACAAAAAAATCAGTTAACATTGGTAATTTGAACAGTAAGAAAATAATTTTAAAAATATAGGAAACAAATATCTTACATACAGTAGATAATTATGGTATGGTAAACATCGCACTTCAATAATCAGATGTATATATTTTAAAGAACATTGTTTTTATAACATTTTCTCTGCATATTTTTTGATGCACGGCATATGAAAGGCACATAGGCGAAAACGAACAGTCAGATACTGAACTGAGCACGGCACACTGGGTTTTCGTTCAATATGAGGGCATTTATTGAAAATTGATGGTGAGTTTTTGTTTTGGAGGCTGCTTTTGTTGGATTTCTTTGAGTTGCCTTCTCGAAGAAATATGTATACTTTATTGTTACGCAGCGGTGCTGCATGAAACGACGAAAAGTTAAACTGACCTAGGAGAATTTATAACTTTTCTTGAAGAGGAAAAAATGGGTGGTTTTTTTTGAATAGTGATTAATTCTCCGAAACTGAAGCTAATGATGATGTGCTGAAAGCTTCTCGTTCCAACCGAAGGCGGTCAGAACGCCGTAAATTTGGCTCATCATCTTCTGATGCTTCCGAATTCGAAGGCGTATTATCTGTCTGATTTTTTTTGAAACATTAGACGATGTGGAACGAGGTGAATAGGAATAGATTTCGAGTCTATTCATGTGCACGGTTTGGCTTGATGTACGGCCAATCAAATTTGCTATGGTAGCATTAGGTCGACTAACACTTTTGACAACGAAAGGGCGTTTCCAATGGTGTGTGAATTTGGGACGAAAGGTTTCGTCACGGAGGAGCACAAGATCTCCAGTGGAAATGTCTTTTGTGTAGACCTTGTTTTGATAGTCATAACCTGATTTGTATATCGCAGTTTTTTTCTGCGATTTGGTTCCCAACGTCCATTATTGTCGTTTGCAGGGCAACAGTAAGCTGATCCGCAAATCTTTCTGTGGCGAAAGTTAACCTGGATGGAAGTTGGTGGACGATATCAGACCATGTGATGGGATGGCGTCCATACGCGACGAAGAATGGGCTATATCCTGTAGTATCGTTGATGCTGGTGTTCGCAGGTCTTGTGCTTCTGAACAGTATGCGGTTAGAGAGTCCGTGATGACCTTAACCAACCTCTCGACTTGACCATTAGCTTTGTGATTGTAACTAGTTGTTAGTTGATTGGAAATTCCAAGAATTTTGTTAACTTGTGCAAAAATTTCACCTGTGTAGTTAGAACCACGATCCGATACAATTTCGTTAGGAATGCCATGTTTGAATATTACATCATCAAGTAAAGCTTTCACAACAACTTTTGTTTTCTGGTTAGGAATTGGTGTGCAAATGATTAGTTTGCTGAATGCATATACCGTCATTGAGATAAATTTGTTACCGTTGAGAAAAACGCGGGACAAAACGACGGAAATATGAGGCGGCTCCGATTTTACTGCCTTGGAGTCGGTTGGGCGCGGTATATTCACTATGCTTGCGACCTTTTCAGGGTTGAGTCTAGTACTCTGTTTTCTCATTAAAACTCCAAGATACTTAACTTCTGTTTGGAAGAAAAAACATTACTCTGGTATCAGTTTCATGCCAAAGTTCTGTATCCGAATGAATACTTCCTCAAGGTCAGTAAGATGATCAGATATAGAGTGACACGCAATGATGATGTCATCTATGTATGCGAAACAGCATGCTCTTAGTTCGCGTACAAGCGAGTTTGCAACTCTTTGGAATGTACCTGGCGCACCTCTAAGACCTTGGGCCATCACTGTGAAATGAAAAAAACCTAAAAAGGATGAAAACGCTTTCCGTTCTTTACGTTTCTTTTCGAGAGGAATCTAAAAAAATCCGATCTTGAAATCGAGAACACTATATATTTTCTTTCCACTTGCAAGATCTATTATATCTTGGATGTGGGGTATACAGTACGTTTCGTTTTCAGCAATGGCGTTAATTTGACGGTAGTCAACTGGTAAACGCCACTGGTCCTTGTTAGAACCCTTCTTCACAAGAACTATTGGTGAGGCAAATTTACTAGTGCTTGGCTCGATGACGCGTACGAAGCACTTCTTCAATTTGGCGTTGGATTCCCTGCCGTTTTTCTAAAGGAATGCGATATGGTATTTGTTTGGGAACTTTAGAATGTGGTACAAAACTGATTTTATGAGTTATAGGACCATTGTAACGTCCTAAGTTGTCATCTGAACCAACGAAACATTGTTCATACTTTCGCAAAAGTGTATGAAACTTTATTGTTTCTTGTTGTGAAAGGATGGACTTGTTGAATTGAACAAGATTTTCGATTAAAGTCAAGGTGCTTGCGTTTGCAAAAAATGGCATTTCTTTGTTCAAATCCGCTTCTGGTGGTATGTAATTCTCGAGTTCTTTTGGAGAAAAAAGAATTCGAATTTTCAGGAGGGTGAACAGAGAAAATTGACGACCAATTTACTTTTTTTCCTACATGGTTCGCTTTTGCAACTAGTTCATTTCTGTGCAAGAGAACGGAATTATTGGTAGAATTGAAGATTCGAACAAATACAATAGCAACGTTCTCTGGGCATGACAAAGTTTTGGCTATGGCTAATCCCAGAGGTAATGTAGCTTGGTAGTCATCGTAAACGAAAAATTCCCATTTTTCTAACAAACTAGTGTGTAGTGTCCCTAATACTAGGTTGTCAGAATGGGGTTTTATTAACGTTTCGGTTAATAAGAAAACGGATAACTCAAAATTTGCTGATGTAGGATTTCGTGATGTTATGCTTGGAACAGAGATTTCGTCGAAGGAAACTGTTTTTCTATCGTAATTAATTGAGACCTTTGAAACAAATTTAGTTATAGAATCGTTTTCTAGGAGGAAATCTGCTGTGCATTCATTGTCATCTACGACAAAACCGTTGATTTGAACTGATTTTCCACCAATTGTTCGAATAGGAGAAACTTGCCCTTGAAGTTTGATAGGCGTACCATTAGCTGTTATTCCTGCACGTATTGGGGATTTTGACATGAATGATTTCGAAAGTTCAGCAATGAGTTTTGGTACAATTGTAGTAGCAGATCCTGTGTCAAAAAGTGCAACTGTGGACAATGAGTTCAGTTGGACCGGGATAAAAATTGTTGACATAGAATTTTGATGCTGAATGGTAGCCACACTTGGAAGAAAGTTGTAAAACGGCAATTTGCTGTTGTTAGTTCTTTTTGGTTGCGGTTGTTGGTTTTCCAAAGGAATTCCTTGCAAAGAAGGATAATTTAGTACCATTTTAACCTCACCAGTGTCGAACTAGTGGATTACGAGTAACCGAACGTGCAGCTAGACGTGGAGGAGACGGTTCAGGAGCAGATGGTTCATTACTGTTATTATTATTGTAATTAATGATGAAAGTTAGTAGAAAAGAAAATAGTATTTGTATGATTTTATAAAGGATTTGAAAGATTGTGCGTACTAGATCAAATTGGAAGTAAAGTATAACGAAAAATACTACAAAAATAATAATAATAACGATAATGACAAAGTTTTTACAAAAGTGTGTAAACCTAGAGAATGTACTATTTTCTCTTTCTCCATTTGAAGGATGTCTGATGGTTTGGACTCTATGTACGATATGTATGGTATTTATTGCATCGTTAGCAAAATCATCGGAATCTGGGTTTGTGGAGTTACCACTAATCTCAGGTGTTCCGTGTTCTACTTTTGACGCATCCATGGAGATACATAAGTCCTTTCTTTATTAGATACCAGTCTGGCCGTCCGGCTGACGCCGGACTTCCAGACTTCTACTGAAGCTTGCTTCGCTCGCATACTGCACGTTGAAAGCAAACACAAAAGTGTAAGTGGATCGATAAAATCTGTATCCTTCCACGCAGTTCTATCGCTCTCCTGAGAAGCCCCTAGTCCCGTAGGTGGCAGCTTTCCCTCATATGAATGAAGTTATGCCCTCCCATATTAGTTAGTGGCCATGAAGAATTGAGTGTAACCAATTCAGTGCATGTCTTGAAATTTATTAGGCTCGACCGGTTATTGTGGTAATTCAAGTGATAATGTTCCACCGGTGTATATACGCGAAAAGGAAGGAGTGGTCCATTCCGACACGAACGGAATGAGAAGAGAACACGGATACGAAAGGAAACAATGCACATCTAGGTGGTTTGGTAGGAGGGTCCGCCAAAACAGGGTAAGCGTACCCCTCATGCAGAAATAGACCCGCCTAGAGAATTCCTATTACTTGGAAGCCGGCACACTCTTATTACACAATCGGACTCGACTCCAGATGTTTTCCCATTTTTGAAAGCCGGCGCACCCTTATCACACCGTTGGACCCGGCTCCAGGCGTTTCCCCACTTTCGGACGCCGGCGCACCCTAATCACACCGTTAGACCCGGTTCCAGGAGTTTCCCCACTTTTGGACGCCAGCGCACCCTTATCACACCGTTGGATCCGACTCAAAATCGAAATAAATTATGTCAACATTTTTGCCGTCATCCAAGAAGGAAGTCCAGTCACTAAGTGACTGGATCATAGCAGTTACCGTAGATTTCCCTTCCTGAAAACCGTGCTGGTGGGATGAAATAATGGACTGGGACCTGAGATGAGCAACTACTCTCTTTTTTATTATTTTTTCAGAAAGTCTTGCAATATGGATGTTATGCTATTGGGCCTATAATTAAAGACCAACGTTAGCGGCGGCTTTTTCGGGATGGGTATGACTTAGGAGTGTTTCTATCTACTAGGCACTTCAGCCCTCATAAAGCTAAGATTAAAAATATATTCAAGGGGACCAACGATGATATGAGCAATATTCTCAATGAGATCCCGTCCGGAGTTGACGAGCGAGACTGGGGCCACCTGAGTAACAACCTGAGAATTTCATCTCTTGTAAGCCAAACAGAGTCGCCCATAACTGGGAAGATAGGATCAGTTGAATGAATGTCAGAGATAGTTGGAGATTTAGATGAAAAAGCATTAGCAAAAGTCTTGGCCAGTACTTCTGCTTTATCTAAATCGATGACCATAGATTCGCCATCCTCATTTATGAGATACCCATTTGATGGTTTATCACGGAGTTTGGACTTGAGCAGATTGTAGAACGCAGTTTTAGCGCTGGATTCCACGATTTTTTTCTCGACATGCGCATTGTATTAGGGTGGTCAGAAAGTCTTGAGCCGATTTTTTTGAAAGTTCCAGAACTTTTGATTATTGATCGGTGCCCATGACCTACCATGTGGTAATCGTAGACCAAACTCGGGGCTCCTCCATAGTAGGCATATATAGCCGGATTGGCTTTCCCAACTTTAATGACGACGTCAATTCCAAAAGAGGTCCTCCTACCCAAGATCAGTTTTTCCTTCATTGACCACACCGAAAGGAGTTTTTGGAATAACTAATTACCGAAGATGAGAGTGTTGTCCTTCACGATTCCAACATACATCTTGCCATGTGGCTCCGTCGAGCAAAAGATCCACCAAATCGCACCCCCACCCAAACAAGTGTTTCCTTTGCTACCTCTGGAATTCGCCAGGAATCTCGTATTATAAGCTACTCCCGCAAACATACAAGGTCATCAGTAACACACACGCCAATTAGTTCCGGAAGGTCGCGGATGCTGTTCGAGAAAAACGGCCAAGATGAGTTTTTTGTACACCTACGCCATGGTGACGTTAGGCCCCATTTTGCTTAAGGGACCCCTGAAAAATAGGAGGAGCTGGGTTGGGACACGCTTCCCCACTTACCGTATTCTCCTGACGTTGCCACTTCTGATGTCACTTATTTCATCCCCTTGAGGCTTTCCTGGCTAAGAAAAAAATCACCAAAGTTGACCATGTTGTTGTGGTCGGCGAATTCTTTGGCTCCCAGTCTTCCCATTCCTGGGAAAAGGGGACCGCTGACCTGCAAGGTGGGACACAGCATTGACTAACTGTGGCTATTATATTGTTGAGCAAATTCCACTGTGGGCTGAGTAATAAAATAAAGCGCAAAAAAAGTCCAAAACGGCTCAAGACTTTCTGACCACCCTAATACTTACTTGATTTCCGTTCGAAAATCTTATTCAACTTCCTGAAGTGTAGCCAGTTGGTTGGGTTGCCATGGCCCCTAGCTTTGAACCAAGCATTGGACCTCATACGGAATAGCGAGCAAAGATATGGAGGAAGATATGTCTTGCGTGAAGGTACTTCCCGCAACGGTACAACTAGCTGAAAGGAATGACGAAGTATAGCAATGAAAAGTTCATACTTATCATCAACAGACTGTACTCAATTCAAAGACCCGAACCAATCAACATTTTCCAGATAACACTTTATATCCTCATAGTTAGCAAGCCTGAAGTCTCTCCTAGGTAATCATCTCTGCTAATAGGCAGACATTTGATTTTGGAGTGGTCCGAAGAATGATCACTGAATTCTATTGGAGGGAGAACTTGAACATCTTTTATCAAGCTGCAAACACTACTGAGTACAAGGTCCAATATGTGGCCGCGCGGGTGCCAGTCTTTACAAGTGCATGAGTAGAACTCATTTCAATAAAGACCTTGGATACCGGACTATCGGCCCTCGGAGGACTAGTCCATAGGATATCAGGAAAACTTAAACCTCCCACTACAACGCAGGGGATAAAAGATAAAAGAAAATGGGCATAAATTGCACCTATAATCTTGAAAAAAAGATAATTTTATCTTTCCAGCATTTTCCTTTCCCCCCCCCCTAAAAAAAGGTTTTTAATGGCTAGAGTATCCAACGAATCGACATTGTCATAACCTGGAACTGGTCCAGAGGTAAAGGTGTTGCTGAATGACGAATAACAGTCACGTGATTTGTGATTCCTTCCGTCACGAGTGCAGCTCATGAGCTTGAGCTGCAGCTGTTACCAGGAATTCTTGAGGTTCTGTTGTGGTTTCCTCTCACGTTTCTGCGAGATTATAACACCGATGTGACATTCGCCGTCACTTGTAGCCTGTTTTATCTCAAAAACCTAGACTCGTATACTTTCTGAGGCCACGAGGTCATGAAATGTTGATTCTTGAAAGATGAGACAGGGTTCAAAGTGTGGTTTCTTTGAAGAGTTAAGCTTGCACGACTTGCGAAGCCCTGCTAGGCTGGCGCTACGCTCCATGTGCTCCTTCTCGCCGTATCCCATGGAGGTGTTTATACTTCATGGCGAGGCGATGAAGTCGCGGCGGCTGCCACCACCTGCACGATGCAAATAGTAGTGAAGACTTAGGTGAAGACAGCTGGAAGTAGTGAAAACAAATTCAACTCCAGCCCAGAACGTCGCCAAAATGGCCGCATCACGGTCTCTCTCACAAGCATGATTGGGTCAAAGGAAACAAAGAAGCAAGAGGACCATGGATAAGAGGTGGGAGTTAGATTCTTCAATTTTGTAATATCGTATCACAATTTTGTGTTTTCTTTAAACGAAATTCATGGTCCAGATTTCCTTCTACTGGTGTGAATTTTGCTATTCATTTCCTCACTCTGATGCTGGAATGCGAATGCACTGAAGCCGCACGCATCACTGATTACCCAGGGTAAGTGTGTTATACCCACAAAAAATTACCAATCGTTAACATGGGCATCAACACATTTAACATGGGTAATCGCAACGATGAAATCAGGCTCTGAAAATTCTTCTTTTTTCATGGATATGAAGCTCTATGTACAAGCGAACCAGAGAATATCCGGAAATGTTGGGCAAACCAAAAACTCAACACCCCCCCCCACGTAAATGACTTATATACATATTATTTCCTTCCACACTTTCTGTGCATTCCATTTAAGGCTGAATCGACAAGTCCCTGACCCCTTTTTCCTGCTTATATAACCAGTGGTTATCACTCGAAATACCATAATGATCAGCTAAACATAAATCAGTTTGAGATCGTTTCAATTGAATTGGTTAAAATTCGCCGAAATATTCACAGCCTCTAGGTCAACGAGCATCACTTCGCTGGAATGGAAGGCTGGTTATCAATTAATCCAGCAAATAAACATACAAGGAATGCAAGCTATGAATAGCGCCCCTATGGGACGCTAGAGAGTGGGGTGGAGAAGTCACTTGAGGTATGTGCAAAAGCTTCACATGTGCGAAATGCTTAGAAAATTAGCAAATAAGCAAAGCCAATCATTAAGTGAGCTCAAATACAAAGTCCTTCTTATGAGTTGCGTGTATTCTACGGGTCTGGCCGCCTCGCCAACGTTGGGTTTCTAGTCCTATCGCGATCCTAGTTTTGCTTGCAAATTCTTAATCACGTACCCACATGTAAAGCTAATTTCCGATGCAGTGATAATAACTACTCTTTTTTGTCACATCTCTTACATGCCAATGGACCTGCTGTGAACGGGCACTCCCAATACAGAGAAATCTTTCACATGGCTTTCGTACTCATGAACAATACAGTGTAACTAATGTCGTGCGAATAATCATCTGAAATGATTCAAGCTTCGCGTTCCTGAGATAGCCCAACTGATGAGCTTCTGCTTCAATATACAGGGAGGCAGAGGAGGTGGTCGACTGAGACACGCATGAGCGCGAAGCGTGACCCTACTCCACTGGCAGACCTGCATCGTGGCGTTTTCCCCACTAATGGGCTCCTGCGAACCCAATCTCCACCGATGGATCCGTATCCTGCCGTTTTTCCACTACTGGGCCACGGCGGACTCTTTCACGACACCTACCCTGATGTTTTTCTGAACTACGGGGCCTCTGCCCACCTGTCCGTCATCAGTGCACCCGCTCTCTTTGTTTCTGAAGTAATGGAAGAAAGTTGGGAAATATTTGGAAAGTTTGATAATTGCGCAACCGGTCCAGAAAAAAGAACGCGCAATTATAAGCTGTTTCACAACACCTTATAAGGACGCGTTCTTCATTCGTTCCTCCTGTGTATTTGATTGCACTGCCCTTCTTGAAAACAAACAGATCCTCAGGCTGTGTAATGCCCATGGACGTCAATGAGAGGTGCGCAAAGAGCACATTAAAACCGAGAAAACCGAGTGAAACCTGTCGCTACGGCCTGCATGCCATGTAGACTACCTTTCGAAGTAATTATCGTCCAGTGCTCCCAAATTAAGTGAGATCGATAAAGAAACGCCAACAGAGGGGCTACTCTGCCACGTACATTGCTGCTATGCATCGTCAAATCGTTGTAAGCACTGCTAGCCGCTTGTCCCACAGCGAAATACCAAGTGCACCCGACTTCTACTACGTCTATGCACTATGACAAAACAATGGCCGAATGCCCCGTCAGCTTCGTATCCTCGCGAGGCACAGTCTATAATCGAGCTTCACGGCGAGCGCATGCGATCAGATGTTAGCCGATAGCCCCCTACGCCTGCGCTTTAGGAAATTTTGTTGCACTACCATGATTTATATAAGAGGACTAGAAAATCTTATTGCACTACCATGATTTATTTAAGAGGATTTAGGAACTGTTTTGGAATTAATTTTCCTCGAAGAGTGTGACAAGGGTGAATAATCAAATTCCCTCCCGGAATGGCGAACACGCTAAAATATTACGAGGCCGACAAATCTTTTGTTGATGAAATTTCTTTTCCTTTCAGATCTTTATCATCAGTCTTCAAATTGGTATGTCTCTGTTTTCCCTATTTTTTAGATATGTCACGACAAATTGCAGGCAGAGCAATAAGTTTATGGAGATGGTCAGCCCAGAAAAAAGTAGCGATAGGTCAGCAACTTTGCTGGGGCTTCAATTTCCAGCCGTGCTCACATTGTCTGTGTATCTCAAAAGTGTAGTGACTTCCTTGCAGAACTCAGCACTACCCTGTGTCAAGAAGTACTACTCGAGAGCAGAGAATTCAGAAAAGACACTCTTCCGTTTAGTGCAATTACCTCAATGCATTGGTTCTCTTTAGAAGGCTGTAAAACAACCACCTTTCGTTTTCTTGCCTCAAAGCAAAGGCTGCGGATATTTTCAAACATACAGTTGGCTGCTATAAATGGTTTATGCTTTGGCTTCACCGTGAACTTACTGGCGACTGTCTTTCAATTTACGAACGCAGGTGGCTTTCTTCTTGCCTTGGTCGAAGTAGCAGCCAATATGTTCCGGCTTCATGTTAAGGTCTTTCAAGAGCTGCAAGTAGATTTTTGTTCTCATAGGAAGAAAGAACTTAACCATAACAACCGTTCAATAAAGAAAATGGTATTTTATCGTTGAGCCTGTAGCATACTTTACAGCGACGCTGTTGTAGCGACAGCTCACCGACATCAGTTTCCGCTGCTCTTAAGTCATCACTTAAAAACTGCTCTTAAGTCATCACTTAATTCAAAGCGAATTGTGTGACAAGATATGGAAACTTGTAGCATTTTGTTCACGTCATTTTCATTCATTTTCTTTACCGCGACGGCTTCGCTATGAAGTATTCCATGGGCCTCACAACTACCTAGAATAAATGCTCACAGTGTTTTTCATCTTATCCCCTAGTTCTATGCCAGCTTCCTTAAGGAACCCATAAACATCACGGTATTCTGTTTTGCTCCTGAAATACATATATTTAGATTTCCTGCTGTCAAATACACTTTCATTCACAAAAATGGAAAACACATCACTACATTAGCTGTGGATTATAATTCTAGTGAATCCAAGAAAGGAAACATACCCTGTGAAATCCAATTTAACATTTTCTTTGCTTTCTTGAGAAGTGCCATAATACAAAGAATTGTAAGCAGCTTCCTCATCGTCGCAATTATAGTTCTGTAACGGGGTTAGTTGCATCATCGTATCACGGCCATTCAAGATATGAGATTGCTATGTAAAAGTCAAGATTATAGAGCGGAAAGGAGGATTAACTATCGTACAACGTTTGCTCAATTATTTTCTTACCAAACCTTGGTTTCTCGTCTTTTTCTAGATGGGATGAAGAAAAAAAGAATACATTCGGATTGAAATATATTTTGCAGATGCTCTTCGTTCCAAGCCAGTTGCACTACGACAAAATATCAAATAATGCTAACCGCTGTCATATTCTTGTCTATAAAATCAAAACTTCAGGTAGAGTTACTGTTCGTATTTCTTTTCGGAAAGCACACGGATTGTCATACACGGAGTAGAATCACTGTTACTATGGAATTACTCACGGAATTAAATCATTGTTGACTTTGCAGGCAACAGTGATTTATTTCCGTGAGTAGTTCCGTAGTAACAACAACCAGCAGTTTCTGAAATTAAAGAAGGCTATTTCTCACGCTTTCGATTAACGACAAGTGTTAGACAAGATTACCAAGAAACGAGCAGAGAAGAAGCGATTAAAGCCAGTTCGTGTCTCCCCTCCGCCGCCCCTCAATAGCATTTTGCACCTTTTTCTCGAAAATGAAGGCTTTTCTACTGACATGAGTAAGGGATAACATGGGTTCGCTCTGTGAACTAGACCGGAAGTCGCCCACGTATTACATATGGCAAGTGTCGGTTATAGGTAAACTACGACTCTCAGAACCAGAAACTTCTATTTTAACAGTTTTTCTCAAAACAATCGTCTTCTGTGCAACAAACGAAAGCAAAATATTAGAGAGGACGCGTACATTCGCTTACCGCTCCCTATAACGTTATCAACTGCAATTTTGAGTATTTGTCAGAAAGCCTTCAAAATCTAGAAATTTGCTAGAAAATTTTGAGAACAAACCACATAGTCTGATTTCTCGAGTTTATCATCACTGCCAGGTATAAATATGCGCGATGACCATAGTGTTGGATATACCAACTTGATGTTTTTTGAGGGCAGTCAGCAAGCCCTTTGTGCACGCTCCCAGATGTAGACGTTGACACAGGAAGAAGATAAACAACCTGAGCAAGACTCAATTCGGAGAATTCATTCTTGAAAGATGCAGAAAACTCAGATACACCCTTTTTCAGCTATTTTATAAGAAGCATACTTACCCCGAGCAGCAAACCAAAGGAAGGTTTCATTGTGATGGTAAATCCGGCATTTCCTGCCCCTCTTTCACACAAAGGGTTATGGTTGGCATTACTAATTAAACACATCTATACTGGTGACACGGTTCGAATTATCCCTATTCAAACGCTGTTTTCAACACTTACAGCCGATAATCAGTTTCGAGAGCGCACTCTGGTTAGAGTTTTACTGTAGATTTAACTCAATTCTGAGTATGATACTTTTTGTTATTATCTCTACTCTTCTGACATGATATTTCTAGTTGTTGGGGTGGGGCAGCCTTGAGGTGTGTGATAAAGCTTCACGCCTACAAAATCCTCACGTAACTGAAATAGAAGCGAAAATAGTAATTAATTGAGCTTGGATGCGGAATCCTCCGCGTGTGTTCTACTGCGTGTGTTCTACCAATCTGGCCGCCTGACAAACTCGGACTTCTTGTACTCGATGCTAGCCTTGCTCGAGGGTCCTTCATCTTACATCAACATGTAAGCCTACTTTCTGATGCAATAATACATCTCCCGTTTATTGTCATCGTACTTCTTGAATGCCAATTGACCTGCCATGGCTACTCACTCTCAACTCTGTGCGAGGATATCCTTCAGATGGAACTATTTTTGTGAACTATTTATTGTAGCCGACACCAATGTAAATGAGAACTCGAAATGATTCAAGTTTGAATTCTTTTGGGAAACTCCAACAGATAAAGGCCTGCTCGTATATTTAAGGGGTAACAGAGGAGGTCGCTTGAAAAAACTCGAATGTGCAGACCCAGCAGACCCATCCCCAATCGTGGACCCGAATGCTGGCATTTCGAACACCTAAGCCACAGCATATTCGTCATCCATTCACGAATCCGTATTCTCGCATCCCTCTCCTCACTTTCAAGCCACAGCACGCCCATGTGCAGGTGGTAGACCCGTACCCTGGCGTTTCTAACGATTGAGCCACAGCTTACTCCACCAACATAACCGTATACTGGCATTCCCACACTTTCAGGGTGCAGCAGAACCCATCGGTGAACCCATATTCTGGCGTTCCTCACACGTGGTCCACATCGGACCTCTCCTACATCCGCGAACCCGTATTTAGGAGTTTCCTTAACTTTCAAGCCACATCAGACCAATGTGCCATCTGGCGGCCCGTATCCTGGAGTTCCTCACACTTCAACAACAGCGGACCCGTCCATCTGCGAACCCGTATCCTGGTGTTCCCTTAACTTCAGGCCACCGAGGACCCATGCGCCATCGGGTGCCGGTATCCTGGCGTTCCTCACACCTCGACCGCAGCGAACTCGTCATCTGCTAACCCGTATCCTGACTTCAACTTTTATTCTTTGGAATTCACTTAATGTTCAGGCTACAGAAGGCCCAGGTGCCATCCACGAACCCGTATCCTGGCTTCTCCCACACTTTTGGACAACAGGGCACCCTTCCTCCATCCGCGAGCACGTATCCTGGAGCTCCCTTTACTTTTTGGGAACCAAATCCATACCCGTCCCCCTTCGCCTGATCAGGGGTGCGCGGAATTTTCCGTTTTCCGTTTTACGCTTTCCGCTTTCCGCCCATTTTTGGCCTTCCGTTTTATGTTTTACGGGTTTTTGGGCCGGAAAACGGAAAATCCCGGAAAATCATGGAGAAAGAGCGATCGTTGTTTTCGGCGTACTTCCCTATCCTGAAGAGGGTTCTCGTGCTTCGATGCGCAGTGCACAAGTGTACAGTGTGCGAGTTCACAACAATGGCGCAAAAATTGGAGTCTAAACGCCACGAAGTTCGAACTATTTTGTTTTTTTTTTGTCTCAGCTGCAGGGTAATGTCCCGTTGCGGTTTTGCTGGGTTTCACCGTAGTTCTAAATATGCCAAACAAGTGTCCTGCTCTCCTCGAAATTCTCGAAAAAAAAAAGGTTCCACAGAAGTGAGGAGTGGACTCATACAAAGTTTCCGTAAAACTGTGACCTGTTATGGTGAGAGCATCAAGCATTCTTGCGAATCAGCGCATGATGTAGGCTTTCTTTCAACTTGACAAAAGCATAAGGCTACACCGTAATTGTCACTGTTCTGATCTGACGATGAACTGTGACTCTACACTGGTACCGCTGGCGCCTGATGTCTTGCGCAATGTTGGGGCTGCTTTTGTTTCACGTTACCCACACGTTATTCTTCTCCTTCTTCCCCCTGACTCTCCCCAACAGGATCCGTTGTGGATAAAGTGATCCTTCTCGGATCCTAAGCGTATCAATTACCATAGTTACCTTTTTGTCTGAATTTTTGCAGAATAGGTCAGTAAAGCAAGGAAGTCGCACTTTTGACACTTTACAGCTTCTCGTATACTTAAACATTCAGTAGTAAAGGTGCTTATCGATAACTCTGAGAATATGTCGTAACTAGGTGAAGAATAAACATCTATATCCTCGACCTACCTAATTCTAGGCGTTTGAAGCGCGTACCATCAGGTTGTTAGAGGTTATTTAATTCTTTGAAAAAGTCACCACTTATGCTCATTAAGAAGATGCCTAGAAAATCCAATGTTGGAGATGACTTTTGGTCAAAAACATGTGCTTGGGCAAAATTTTCCGTTTTCCTCCCATTTTTGGCCTTCCGTTTTCCGTTTTACGTTTTATGGTATTTGAAATTTTACTTCCGCACATCCCTCATCCTGATGCTACCCAAACTCTCAGACCACAGCAGACCCATTGTCCTTCAATGTGCTCGTATTTTGTCGGTCCTCGCAATTGGGCCACAGCAGACCCTTACTCTATCGGTACAACCGTATTCTGGCGTTCCCCACACTTTTAGCCACAGCGGGCCTGACGTCTTTCGATGGACCTGGCGATCCTGGCGTTGCTCGCAATTGTACCCCTGTGAACTCCTTCTCCATCGGCATAACAGTCTCTGGCACTATTCGCACTTAGCACTCCTGTCGCCCATGGGAGGGGGACCTTTCATACGAAAACTAATTAACTCCTAACTGACTCGTCTCGCACCTCGTTCGCACCTTGTTAAGGGCCACCAACTTTCCACATACCCATCCGGGGTTTTTTGACTATACTGATCACTCGCAGGTTACTTGAACAATTCTCCGTCACCCTGTCAAATACTGACTCCTAGAATAACTCATCGTCACACGTCACTAAGCAAGCATTCCATGGAAAGCTCCTAACTCCATCTTCCCTTTTCACTCTAGTAAAGGAGAAAACTGTGAGATGGACCTAGAAATTGTTCTGAGCACTGGAAAAATACCTATAGTATAAGTGCCGCGCATCAGATGGAGAGTACTTTGACTGCCACTAGAGTTTGAACGCTTGAAAATGAGCAGACCAGTTGTTGTAGCAAAATTCTAGCTACTTTCAGGTCTATGAAATGGCTAGTCGCACTCATTTAGGGATCAAGGTAATCAAAATCATCAATTTAGGTATATTTAAGAGGTAATTAGCTGGCTCTTAACAAGGTGCGAGCGAGGTGCGAGACGACCTCGTTAATTACTTTTCGTATGAATAGTCACCCACCCATCGCCCATCGGTCCGCACCCTTTGTAAATCTCGAGCAAATGGGAGAAATTTAGGAGCTATCCAGGAAGATTGACTTAGTACATACTTGGTCACAGGAAACTTCACAGTAACAATGACCTATGATGACGCATTTCTCTATGTATGTGATTGTACATCTGTAACTGATTCCGTGGCTCGGACGGATGCTAGTACAAGAATGTGCGACATGAGAGAGGGACGATGGATACCACGGCTGCACCGTGCCTAAGGAGTCGTGGTCGTGTGTGGATCTCGCCCGAGCGGATCTGTAGCGCAGCCGTATGACTCGAACGAAGAATGAGAGATGTTGTGCAGTGGTTATCCCTCTCTGTATATTGTGCTGGAAAAGAGTTGAAGTGTCCAACTCCCACAGAGTTGAACGTACGATGCAGCAATCGTCGATGTAACGGCAATATCAAGGCGATTAATGTTGCAATATAAGCTGTTCAAATTTAGACATGTACGCAGTGGCTAGCGTTGGTGCAAGCCATAGTCAGTCCCCTAAATTGCTTATAGTAATGCTCTGATTAGCGTAAATCAGCGCATTTCAAGCAATCGCCCCAAAGCGTCACCACCTGCCTAATACTGAACCCATGGACTGTGACTGCTCCAATTTGCCGTTACATCGACGATTACTGCATTTCCTACTCTTCGTTAGCACTATTGTAAAAAAGAAGCTATTCTAAACCCTACAGCTAATTTATCATTCTAAACCCTATAGCTAATTTACCATGCTCCAAAAGAAACCTGATAGTCCGGCTGACGCCGGGCTCACAGCTTTCTTCTGGACTCGCTTCCCTCGCCTCACATTCGTGTATACATTTCCTTCTACTGAGCGCTGACGCACCACTCTCGCAGATGTGGACACATCCAGCGACACCTTAAGCACTACTGAGCGCCGACGCACTATTTTCGCAGCTGTGCACACGTTTGTAACATCTTCCCCGCTAACCACTCTTTCTACATAGACGCAATGTCTCGGACTTGCCCTCGACAACGTCGTGAGCGTCGATCATGCAGGATGGGGATGATCCGAGGTCGGTGTTTTTTTTTTGGGGGGGGGGGGGGGGGGCGATGCCGGCAAAGAGTTAACAACCGCGCACGAGGGTGGAATGAGACGTGCGCTGTATCGCTGCAATGGAGGGAATGCACCGCACGAACCACCGCAGAACCGCGTCCACAACCACGACGCTCACAAAGTCGTCGTCGTCGCCCTAACTTTGCACCCATCCTCTCGCATCCTTGTGAGCGCACCTATCATCCGTGCCACTCCATCCCACTGGCTCATTCTCTTCTTTCTAAAGGCATCCTACCGGTCCATTCCCTTCTATACACTCTCATGATCATACGCTTATTCCATCCATTCCAACTGTGGTGTGAAAAACTTTCGGTCATCACAAGAACTAAACATGTCTGAGCATTAATGAAAGTGGACCGAAACACCTCTAAATCAAGGTAAAAAAAAATCAAAATCTAATCTAATCTAATTAGCATCTCTCTGCACATAACTCGACTCGCTGAGCTCGATGGTAAAGGTAATTTTCGAAGACAGTGGCTGGTTCTCGTGTACACACACACATAAAATCTTTTCGATCTGCGGTGGCGTGCCTGCGCACCGCTCACCCTTCGTCCATACCGTTATCATTGTCTACGTATTATAGCCAAATCATAGCCAACCATCACTTCTAGCTATCGGTGACGTGTCTGGCCTGCTAGAGGTAACGATAGAGAAGAAGGGATTAGCGGTTCGGATGCACGCCATCCCAGATTGAACAGATCATACGCACGTAAACTACCAATTAAGAAGGAGTAGGATTTTCTCGTTAATTAATTTCTCGTTATCATTAAATAATGACTCGTTACAAGCTGATCTTCTTGAGAGGTGTACATTGATTGTGAAATCTTTCATCATATTACAGTCTCCCCGAAAGTGTTGTGGTTTGTGCCAGGGCTAAATGAACGACTACGGTTCCGGGTAGAAATAATGAATAATAATAAAAGTAAAATCTATTAAACAAAGCGCCGTAAGGGGGCTAGAGCGGTTAGAGATACGGGGCGGCACTCATAGACACCGCAATCTTGAGGAGCAGACTGTGTGGCGAAATGGCCGATTTCCATGGACGCAGACACGTTCGCTTCGGGACCCGAAATTACGTCACTGCTGGCTCTCCCGCATGCACGGGATGGTGATTTCATCACCTTCGCTGGCGGTCTCACCGCATAGGAGTGAGGGAGTGTTTACGAGCTTTCAGGCTGCACAATGTACGCAGCAGGAAAACCACCCTTCCAATGTTGCGACGATGGGTGCACTTCCAGGAAGAAATGGATGGGTGCTATGAGAGCTGCTGCGTCTCGGAAGCTTTGGGGAGGCTGGACTTACGCGATCGCCTCAGCCCCTGTTGAATTTTCGCGGCGATTGTGTAGTCACAACATTCGTTCGTTACGACATTCGTTCGTTTCGAGAAAGCTTCTGCACTAACTAAGAGTAAAAGCCTCTAAATAGGAAGGCATGACATTGTATATCCAATCAACTATATACGGATGCGGGTCCACCGATGGAGAAAGGACCCGCCGTGGCCCAATGGTCCGGGGACGCCAGGATACGGGTCCACCAATGGAGAAAGGGCCCTCCGTGGCCCAGTGGTGCGGGGGACACCGAGATACAGGTCCACCGATGGAGAAAGCGCCCACTGTGGCCCAGTGGTGGGGGGGATGACAGGATACCGATAGAGAAAGGGCCCGCCGTGGCCCAGTGCTGTGGGGAACGCCAGTATACGGGTCCAGCGATGGAGAAAAAGCCCGCCGTGGCCAAATGGTGCGGCGGACGCCGAGATACGGGTCCACCAATGGAGAAAGGGCCCTCCGTGGCCCAGTGCTGTGGGGGATGACAGGATACGGGTCCACCGATGGAGAAAGGGCCCTCCGTGGCCCAGTGCTGTGGGGAACGCCAAGATATGGGTCCACCGATGGAGAAAAGGCCCGCCATGGCCCAGTGGTCCACCGCCCGGGCCCAGTGACACCGAGATACAGGTCCACCGATGGAGAAAGGGCCCACTGTGGCCCAGTGGTGTGGGGGATGACAGGATACGGGTCCAGTGCTGTGGGGGATGACAGGATACGGGTCCACCGATGGAGAAAGGGCCCGCTGTGGCCCAGTGCTGTGGGGAACGCCAGGATATGGGTCCACCGATGGAGGAAAGGCCCGCCATGGCCCAATGGTGCGGGGAACACCGAGATACAGGTCCACCGATGGAGAAAGGGCCCACTGTGGCCCAGTGGTGTGGGGGATGACAGGATACGATTCCACCGATGGAGAAAAGGCCCGCCGTGGCCCAGTGGTGCGGGGGACACCGAGATCAGGTCCACCGATGAAGAAAGGGCCCACTGTGGCCCAGTGGTGTGGAGAACGTCAGGATACGGGTTCACTTTAGTCCGATATTGTTAAGAATGCCAGGATGCGAACCCGCGCTTGGAGAACGGATCCGGTTTGCCCTAACTGTGAGGAGGGCGCCAGAACACGGGCGCTCTGATGGAGGAAGGGCCCGCCGTGGCCCAGTAGTATGGATAACACCAGAATACGGGTCCGCCAATATAGGATTGGTCCGCTGTGACTCAGTAAACTGGAGAATACTAGGATATGGTTCAGGCCTAACAGTGAAAATGGCGCCAGAATACGGGTCCAGCGATGGAGAAAAGCCCGCTGCGGCCCAGTAATCTGGAAAACACTCGGATACGATTTCGCCTTGTCCAATAGTGTGGGGAACGGCAGGATATAGTTCCGCCGATGGAGAACGCGTCTGCGTTAGCCGGGTAGTGAGGAATACGCACGAATACGCCATACGATGGAGAACGAACTTCTCATGCTCATACTCAACTCATAAGAAGGATTTCATGTTTGGGCCCATTGGAAGATTGGTTCTGCTTCTTTATAAATTTTCTAGAGATTTGGCAAGTGTGGAGCGTTTGCACATGTCCCAAGTGGCTGCCCCACCCCACTTTCTAGCGTCCCGAAGGGGCGCTAGTAATAAAGAAAGAATAATAAAGAATAAAGAAAGAAGTAAAGAATAATAAAGAATAATAAAGAATAAAGTTCGAAATAATGGGTATTTTTGAATTATGGTCGGTCAATCGCTAATCGGCTTAAAGGGCGTATGTTGGTTGGAAATATTAATCACGAGCCAGAGCGCCGCTTCGCGGCGCTCTGTTTCGGACCCGTGTGCTACGTTATCTCCGGGCTAGGTAAACTCTGAAAAAAATAGAACCCCGAGCCAGAGCGCCGCTTCGCGGCGCTCTGTCTCGGACCCGTGTACTGCGTTACCTCCGGGCTAGGTAAACTCTAAAAAAATAGAACCCCGCTTCGCGGGCTCAGTCTCGGACCCTTGTGCTTCGCCGCGCTTCGCGGATGACAGTGATTTTCTGCGAAACTGCATAGCTCCTAAACGGTTTGGAGATTAGCTCTTATTATGTACTACATAGAGAGCTTCTACATGGTTCTTTGTATGAGTAGCAGCACAGATTCTCACGTGGTCAAGTCGTTTTTATTTATGATATAACGCTGAAAATCGAAATTGTTATGATTCGGGCACAATTAGCTTGTAACAGAAAAAATGCGTAAAGATTCTATTCCTATTTCGTAAGCACAATATTAAGCTCATGGAGTGCACCATTTGTTCCCTGACCGTTAATTTATAATTGCTGCCACTACTTGATGCTTTAGAAGGAGTAGGCTTTTTCAAACAGCAGAGATTTAGAAGTTTCAAAGGTTTACCCATTTCCAGCGATCTCTAGAGAAAGAAATAAATGTAACCGATGAATTGGAAACATTTTACAGATATTTTCCATGAGGGTGCACAACAAATCAGTTCGGAAGTTTTGATAGTTCTTGACTCTTCGACCGAAGAAGTGGAGGAACGGGAGATTTCCAAAAATAGAGGTGGATGGAGGAGATGCTAGTCATCTATCAGCCGAGAAATTGCAAATATTGTGAAGATATATGGATATGAAGGTATTTTCAAGGAAAGCGCACAGGAAATCCTCCCGTAGGAGCGCCGGCTCTCTCTCGGCTCGAAAATTGCTAACTTTGTGGACATATTTTTAATGGAGTGTCCACCACAAATTCTCGTTAGCGTGGAACCTTAATGTCGCCCAGAAACTCCTCCTCTTTCAAGTTGAGTGCCATGTTTTATCAACTTCGGAAGGCCAGTGGCCTTCAAATCCTTCCACTAACAAACGAACTCCGTTTATGAGTGGACAATTCAGTTGAGTTGACAATTGAGTAGCAATAATATTTGCAAATATTCGGGAAAATACTCGAAAAATTCCAGGAGCAGAAGAAGTTGGCGCTGTGGGATCTAATAAGATAATCAGATAGCCATTTAAATTGTGCCAGTAGTGAATGTGTGCACATGGTAAGGCTATCGGCTCTAGTTTCGCAACCTAATCGCCACCGTGATATTCATCACTATTTAAGGTTTCCACGGAAAATTCGGAGATTTGCGAGTTTCCGAATTGTTTCTTTGGCGATTCCCTCAAAAGCTGGTGCGGACCGTATCTTTCGCAATAGCTCACGCGAGGGATCAAAGTACCGACAGATACGCTCGGCTAGCGCTTTATTATATAGGGGATATTTCAATCTACCAGGAAGTTTCCTTGAAGGACTTCATGAACAAGTCTGACCATTATTTAGTGTTGACGTATGATGGAACTCCGTATCCCAGCCCTCACTTGCGTGAAAGGGTTATTCCTAGTATCACCGGCTCGTTCTATGACGCTGAACGTATTTTCATCCTGCTTACGCAACGGCCGGGTTTCTGAGGCGTACGTTGAAGAAGGGAGAACCGTTGTGTTGAAGAGGTTAGCCTCGCATGGTGTTCCTCGTCTTCTACATTACGTCCTCGATGCTCTCGTAAGCTCCCCAAGACAATCGCTTTCTCCTGCCCAGCTCTGGAGCGTTGACTTCCCGACTTAGATATACGTAGGTGGCGCATCCGAGTATGGTCGCTCCATTGAGCAAGAAAGAGGAATCCAAGAGTCATCTGTTCTTCATCAACATCGTCCTCGTTAGATTCAGTTGAAGACCGATCTTTCTACACGCGTCGTCGATGTCGGCCGTCCGTTCCGCTTAGGTGTTGATTGGCGTTATAAGGACGATGTTCTCAGCAAGCTTGCACTCCCATGTTATCTCACTATAGCCTTCGCATGGTGTCCTCGAAAGTGGCGCTGAAAGCTTTATCAACACGTCACTTTGATGAACCCCTCTGCTGACGTCGATAGTGATGGCGGTGTAGAATGACGAAATTTTGGTCGTGAAGTTACTGTAGAGTCCACAAAATATCTTGATGTATTACGTAGGTATGCAATAAGTTTGCTCAGTAGGTCGAATAGAGAATTAATACTAGTTTGAAACGCTGAAATAGCTTTTCTAAGTCTATCAGAACTCACAATTCAAACGTAGAAAACTTCTTATATTGTCTATCCGAAACGACGAGTCCGCCCATGCACACGGAGATCGAGAGTTGGCACGGATGGGACGTGCGCTGTTAGCCGCCACGTCGTCCACGTCACAGCCAAACTGGGTGGACTCGTCGTTTCGGACAGATTATACCAGCTTGCTACTATTTTAGAGAGATGAGCCCAGCTAATGATTCAGTCCGTCAATGCCGTCGCCAGTCATTAAATGAAGTATGCCCAAGCACGCGATCCAGTCGCCGCGACTAGATCGCTCGTGCAAAACTTAGTCGCGGCGACCAGATCGCGTCGCTTGAAGTATGCTCAGGGTTTTTAAGAGTAGATGTAATAGTTGATGCCTTTACGCACAAGGCTACCTAAAATTGGGTAAAACGGAGGAAATTCGATGCACGGAAAGAAGGTACCGTGATAAGGGTTCAGTTCCAGGTGGGGGTTGTAGAGGCCCCGAGAGCCTCGAGAAAATGTTGACATGGCCTAAAACATCTGAGCGATATGCGAGCGAGTACAAAATGCATAGGATGCTGCGGAGAAAGTATGAACGTGGACAAAGGCGCTGTGGTGATGTAACGATGTGCTTGAGAAGTTGCACCACTAGTGTGAAGAAGGTTTCATGCGACATGTAAAACTCAATGGAGATGGACCGCATAAGCGAAAGATGCTAGAAAACAAACAAAAATTTAGCCCAGGAGGACACTTCACTTCACTGCTGAAAAGGTCAGCCATGAAATTAGTTTTCGGGTTATCGATTAAAATGCTTGAGAATGCCATAAGACAGCACATGCTTCGAGAGTACCACGATTTGGCGGAATGAAGTCAAGGATGCGCGAGAGATACTGTTAGATGGTCATATATAATACTTTCCTTAAAAAAAATATTAACGTGCGAGTAATGCGAGCGTTACATAGCAAAGATCTGAATGGCCGCCGTCAGTGGGGCGTTCATGCTGTGAAGAATAATATCACGAATTCCTCGTGTTCATCTAGGTTTCTAGCCAATTCAGTAACAGGGACTTTTTGCTAGCTGAGTTGGGGTCACCTTGTAATCGTGAGGTTGTTGGAGAATGGCGAACAAGCCTTCCGCATCTTGAGGCAAACAGCTCTGAAGAATTTTAAGAAAGACTTTGTCATTCTCGAGACTTCTTCATTATGAGATTCTGGAAATTTAGGTGGTTTCTGTCCTCTTTGATAGGAGGCAAATGAGGAAGGTCTTTGTTGGCATTCCATCATAAAGTTGAGACGTCAAAAAATTTTAGAACTCATACAGTTGGCTGCTTTAAAAATTTATGCTTTCAGTTTTGTCAAGGATCAGTTGAGCACTTTACATCAAAGAGCAAAGCAGAGAACTTCTATCCTTTTGGTGTCGTATTCGCAACCAATTGTTTCTATTTTCTTCTGTGTCTGCGAAGCCTGCAACTTGATCGTTAAAATATTGGGAAAGAACATATCTCAAATTGGTTACTGTGATAACAGTATCCTATCGTTGAACCAAGCTGTTGCTAACAATTTTTAACTGCTCCCCAATATCTTTTCCAGCTTCCACGAGAAAGGAGTAGTCATCTGTCCTGAAATGGAGTGCATGTAGTTTTCCCATTGTCCAATGCTCCCAAAAACGAATGCGAAAACTATGTGGCTACAGAAGCTGCGAGCTAGAATTGTAACATGTGCAGGTAAAGGATGATACCGATTTTGTGCTGTATGGTCCAAGAGAATGATTCCTTCATGGATCTTGACTTCACTTTGTGACCACAACGCTACTTCTCTTTCTCTTGTGCACTTATACATCTGTAAACTTTCTAGTTATATCACAATGGAACGGCTATTCTGTTAAACCAATGTATCACTACGATTGTACTGTTTTGCTACAACTCTTATGAAATCGAGGAGATTATGAGAAAAAACCCTGGAAACAGAAATAGCCAGCTGCATTATACCATTTGAAGGAGGCAAAAATAACAGAGGAGGTTTCCGCTGAACTTTTTCCAACAGATTGCAAGTCTCCGAGGCAATTCTGTGTTCGAGAAGCAAGTACTCAACGTTATGTGTAATGTAGCGAGCGACAGTTATGACCTCTTCTCACAAATCTAACAGAATCAATAAAATCGCATGAAACTCTTAAAAACAAACCAGGTCATTTCTGTATCCAGCATTCTTTAATATAATCGTGAATAAAAGTGCGCGATAAGCCCAGTCTTTAAACGCAATCTCTTTCAGGTCCGTGCAGCCCTCCAAAACATCGTCGTACGGGTTAGTTGTCTCGGCTCTTGGGAGAAGGCAGAGAACCTGAAGCTAAACTTGTTAGAAGGACTATTTCTGGAAAGTTAGCAGCATTCAGGTGTGAACTTTTATTTCTACTATTTTATAGGAAGCATACTTACCGCAGTCAACAGACCAAAGAGAGGAAACATTGTTGTAATTGCCCCTGTATTTTCTGTCTTCTTTTGTACTGATGGATACAGTGGGCGTCATCAATTAAACGACATGCTAGCATGCGTGTTCGTTACACGTGTTCAAGTAGAGTCTTATTAAACGCTGTTTTCAACGTTTTGAACCGATTATCAGATTTCGTAGCCCACTTTAATCGGAGATTTCAATTCTGAGTACGGTACCTCATTAATGCAGGTAATCCTCCCATTTCCCAGTTCACATCAATCCGCATAGCATGAAATAATTTCTGCCAACGCGGAAATCAATATCAGAGTGATGGCTCCAAAATGGAGCTTCATGATGAATGTTGCTCAATTTTGTTGAAGCCGCGAACACTACACATAAGTGAAGAGGTAAACCCATAAACACACATTTCCGGAGGCAATCCCTCGCAATCTAAGGCATTTCCTCCCTTCAAACACGGCACAGAAAGTTTACACTGTGTGTACAGTCCTGTAGATCAGGAGGGAAGAATCTCCGTGACGCTTAGAATCCTTCACGTCGTTCCACGTCGTTATCTCCAGCAAGCAGACCATGGGTCGACGTATTAGAGATGACTGAAGACAACCTTCGACCGTGATAGGCAGTTATGTCTAACATGTTAATCAATGATCTTCTTGTTAGGGATAATGACGTGGGGGAGCACAAGCGTTGCGGTACTTCTGTATCAATCTACAGCACTATACACTCAATTATACACTACTGGTTTCATGGGGATATCCGAAAATGCCACTTGGTGCCGCTCCATATCCCAGGGCATTTGGCCTCGTTTTACTCTTCTAAACCCCACATGGTGCTGGTGTGTTCCAGTGGGTTCATCGCGAAATTTTTTTATCTTCAATGCGTTTTACGTTCTGGTCAGTGGATCACCTGCCATTTCAGTGATCAGTGGAAAACCGCTAGCGTAAAATGATCGTCACCCGCTGAACATGTGGATTGCAGGAAAACATGGTAACATGGCAAGAGAACCCCCCCCCACATACACACACCGGAGAAAATATATGGAAACAGTCTTGGGAAAGCCAAACTTATGCAACAAAGTTTGTGCTGTTGCTAGCAAGCGAGATTACATTAGGCT
Organism: Ancylostoma caninum; assembly: GCA_037903475.1. Lineage (NCBI taxonomy): Eukaryota > Metazoa > Nematoda > Chromadorea > Rhabditida > Ancylostomatidae > Ancylostoma > Ancylostoma caninum. The sequence continues at coordinate 71,413 of JBAJFG010000470.1, forward strand.
GTTGCAAAATCTATGTGAGGCTTTGACAACTAACTTCGAACAGTCATGATTTGGCTTAGAGGAGTGATCGCCCCAGTATCCATAAGGATCATCCCTTAGCTCAACCATCCTTTAGCTAGCTTAGCCGTCCATCAGATCTGGAGCAGTCTATTTTAGGGGGACTCTCCTCTTAAATAAGGAAATTTGATCAAGACCGCTTAAAACTGAAGTGTGAGGCCAGCCCTGTACTGTGTTGTTCAGTTCTGTTCTGTTTTGAGTTCAAGGCGTTGTCCTTTCCTGCATTCTATTTATTAGTGCTCAGTTCTACAGTTTTGCATTCGTGTCGATCAGCCTACAGGTTTCATCCCGATATACTAGTGGCACATCCTCGTGGTGTATTTAATAAATAAATAAATAAATAAATAATCTTGTTTTCAGCAGCTCCGCTGCTACTGAGTTCGAATTCATGATACAGTTACGGGCAAATTTTTGCGAACGAGTAGCTTCCGAATCAGGTTAGTTCAAGGTCACAATCGTTTACATGTTTCTTTTTTTTTCGTGGGACGTTCAAGTCATGGCATTTGGTCGAGGATCCGAAGGCAGCGATGAAAACAAGTAGGCCCATTTTTCAGTGATCGGCAATGTGCGGAAGCAACGGATGCCTCAGACTACCCTGAGAAGTGCCACACCTCCTTCATGCTGTGCTTCGGGAACTGAGCCAAACGGCTAGCTACCGTATACGGATAGAATTTGCTTCAACGTGATAAAAACACAAACCATTCGGTGAAATATGCTTTATGCTTCATTTCAGGAACGATTTCAGAGAACATTTTGCCAGTATGGAGATATATTGTTAAATGGTACACCTTCAACAACAGGTACAAGAGAAATCAAATGTATTTTGGATGGTTTCATTGTCCAGATATTGGGTTGGGGATAAGTTTGTGAGATTTTTTCAATTTGTTTTTTCATGCTGATTTGAACTTCGCTTGATTCGCTGTCGTAGCCCATTTTGTGGCTCTTGATTTGCACACCACAGCCGAGTTCCTCAGCTCTCGCTTAACATAGTTTTTTACCGCATGGAATGTAACCCTCTAAGTCGACAAAAATGAACTCCGCCGCCGACTACCGTTTGACTTCAATCGTGGATCCAATGTGGCTCTAGTAGCTAGGGATATTATTGACTTCTAAAGAGAAACATTTTACTGCCGAAAGAACAGCACAGGAGTGGTATGCCCGCCTTAGACAGGGCAAATTTGACTTTGAAATTGTCTCTCATTCTGGACGCCCAGTTTGTTGTACATAAAGGCAATTATCCACTAAGGTTGTTTCAGATGTAACGAATTATCACTACTAATGCTTAATCCCAACAACATGTAAGTTTAACTAATTCACTCCGAGCAAAACCGTAAAATGCTCGATATGAGGTAGTGGTTCACACTGGGTGTGCTCGATTTTTCCGTGCTAATTTCACTAAAACGATTAGCAAGGAACTCGATTGTGGGGATTTCCATTACTACCGATGGCACGCCGACTCTACAGGTCTGATGCAAACGTACACCACTTATTTTATCAAGTTCCTTATTCATTTCATAAACTTTGGTCCAAGAGTTGCCTTTGCGTGCTTCAAAGTAGGTCGTCTCGAACAATGCAATTCTTCGTAGAAACAGAAATGAGATGCTGCTCTATCTCTGGCAGGGTTAATAGAAGGGGAAAGGAGCTATGCAACCTATTCGGTGTGATTGACATTGTTCATGGAAGGTAATGGTTTCCATACCCATGAAAAACCGCAAGAAGTTATTCCCCAACCCAATATTTCCCGCTCCATCCCGTAAAGCTTATATTCCAAAAGTGAATAATCTTCAAATTCGTACGGCGGGGATTTATGAAACGATGACCAAGCAAACCAAAGATGGTTGTCACGAATGTTTATCTTATAGGCGACATACTGCTAGAGGACACAAATAAAAGAAGAGGTAAAAAAAGTGCTGTATGCACCAATAATTCAATCAGTAAGTGAATAAATAAGATGTCTATCAATGCTACGTGACAGAGTATGTACAAAGCAATTGGTGAATAATTAGAACCTTCTCTTTTTTTTCACACTTCCGGTTTCGGGGCTAAGAACTGGACCGGTTGTGTGACTTCCTTGGTGCCCCCGGGTACAATACCCTTTCATCAGTAGTTCCCAAGGAAGTTACAAAAGGTATATGAATCGAGGAAATCGTGGAGAAACAATGAGGCAACTAGAAGTTGACAGGTAGATAGCAGATGACAAATAACCTGGTACAATAATTACTTGCTCTTATATATGGCACGTTTTCGAATCCCCCGCCATGTTGCCTGCCCGCAATATCCACAATGTTTTATGGAGCAGTTTATCCTAGCATATATAATAGCTCTAATTGGCTGAATGAAATATGAAATGAAATGATCCACAAGTATGAATATTAATCAACGATCACTTCCACAATACAAGTAGTCGTTATATTATCCTCTAATCCTACCATATGCTATGTTATCGAGTTTGTTTCTAATTGAATGTATAAGGGGAATAGCAAGCAAAGTTAGGTTTTTTTGGTTAATAGAAGAATAGCCATTCGACCTATCCGGTGCCATTCGAGCTATCCGCTGCCTCGTGTGCGGCCGATTCTCCGCAGCTCCCAATATCCACTGAGTTCTTTCCTTTCTCTAACGTTTACTGTTTGTTATCCCTCCTCTCTTCTAGATCGTTTCATCGACGCTCTAGTGACGGTCCGGGCGAGCAAACGGAATAATAGCGACGAACTTCTGAGCCAGCAGATACCTCTTTGGGCTGCGAAACTTATGGATAAGTACGAAGAGTGCGCAAACCGCATCCAGGAGGCATTGTCTTCGTCCTTTGAAAAGGTGTTTGCCAAACTATCTCAGATCGAAACTACATAGCAATTGCTTTTGGAGAGCCTTGCCGCCGTGGAGGCAGATTTATCCAGGATGAGCAACACTCCCGCCATCGACCGAAACCCCCCTACTCTACGGTTGTGAAGGTTAGAGCCGACGAAGGAATAATCGAAGAAAAACTCAGGAGAATAACTTGGGTGGGCGTCGGCGAGCAGAAAGATGAAGCTTCAACTAAAAAGTTCGATTACCAAGCGCTAAAAGAAGTGGTAGAGAGGAGCGGGGACTATGAGTTGATCAAAGAGTTTTCCGAAGGACGCATCACCGCTCATCGATTTCCCAGGGAGCAACCCCGAGGGGTGTGAACGCCCGCGGGAGGATAATTGAAATTGAATTGCCAAATCAAACTCTGAAGGACAGGTTGCTTCATCACATGAAACAGGGCCGCCAGAGTCTCACCAACTCAGACACTTGAACCGTGCGAGCGCTCCGAATTCAGGGCTGACCGTGCGAGCGCTGCACCCAAATTTATGGGCAGGGCCTCTCACCGTGCGAGCGCTGCACCTAATTTTGTGGGCGGAGCCTCTCACCGTGCGAGCGCTCCGAATTCACGACCCACTTCTTGCAAATGATACGGGAGTAGTGGAATGTACTATTTCTTTTATTCATTTCTGAGATCGGTGGCTTATCGGACAGGCCTGCTTTGAGTCCAATCAACGACAGCAGCTACGAAGATGGGTTTTCCATTTATGGTTCCCTTTGTGCAATTCTAACCTGTTTTTGCTTTGTTAATGAATTTGCCTTCTTTTATCACTTCTTACTTAACTTCTCACCTCGGGGCTGTAGTTGGGAGTGAACAAAGTATCAAGTATTATATATGATTCTCCTCAGAAATTCATTCTAGGTCCAGCTGTCATCTGCGCAACATCTATTTTTTCAATCGGACATAACACCCTTATTTCTACGTTTTGATTGTGGCAAAATTCCACCGATTTTGGGAAGACTTATCTCTGGAAGTATCAGCTGCTATTCTCGGAGTGATTTTGCTCAGTGAAGAATTCGAGCCACAATTGCACGCTATATGTAAACCCTGCTTTGCAAGACTTGAAATGCATCTTGCTAAATCCATCTTTAAGTCTGGGACTACGTCCCGGACCCGACTTACCCTCATCGATATAGGTGAAGGTTCCCTACCTGGACACCATCGGATGTGATGATGGGCTGAGGTACGTCTCAGCTTATCAGCTTATCGGACCTCTCACAGCAGACTGATCGAGCCTGTATTATTTCGCGCATGGCTCATCCGTTTCACACTGTCATAAGGCTGTGGCATTCGAGGGAAATGGTTTATGAGGAATTGGAAGAAATAAGAGAAAAAAAAAGAAAAAAAGTGAGTAAGATGCATTTATATTCATTCTCGCACCGTCCGAGCGCACGCAGAGTGCGGGCCGTAAAGTCTCTGCAGGTCGCTTCTAGCGGATGGGGGAGCGCTTATGAGATTTACCGTGTTTCACGAGTCGCAAATAGTTCTCGTTTCGTGCATGACCGATCCAAAGCAGTGACTCGAGGAGCATGGAAAACCGTACGAGCGCTCAGCAATGACCGTGCGAGCGCTCTTCAGTGAACGTACCAGAAGCGCTAACGGGGAGCGCTCTTACGGTCATTGCTAAGCGCTCGGACGGTCATTGCTGAGCGCTCGGACGGTCACTGCTGAGCGCTCGCACGGTTTCACATCTGAGACCGTACCACCCGCGCTGGCGAGGAGCGCTCGGACGGTCATTGCAGAGCGCTCGCACGGTTCGAGTGTCTGAGTTGAGTCACTGCTTTGGATAACTATATGAGTCACTGCTTTGGATCGGTCAAAAAAGAACTATTTGCGACTCGTGAAACATGGTAAATCCCATAAGTGCTCCCCCTACAAGCGATCTGCAGAGACTTTACGGCCCGCACTCGGCGTGCGCTCGGACGGTGTGAGAATGAATATGAATGCATCTTACTCACTTTTCTTCTTTTTTCTCTTATTTCTTCCAATTCCTCATAAAACCATTTCCCTCGAAAGCCACAGCCCTATGACAGTGTGAAACGGATGAGCCATGCGCGAAATAACACAGGCTCGATCAGTCTGCTGTCAGAGGTCCAATAAGCTGAGACGTACCTCAGCCCATCATCACATCTGACGGTGTCCAGGTAGGAAACCTTCACCTATATCGATGAGGGTAAGTCAGGTCCGGGACGTAGTCTCAGACTTAAAGATGGATTTAGCAAGATGCATTGTAAGCCTTACAAAGCAGGATTTACATATAGCGTTAAATTGTGGCTCGAATTCTTTACTGAGCAAAATCACTCCGAGAATAGCCGCTGATACTTCCAGAGATAAGTTTTCCCAAAATCGGTGGGATTTTGCCACAATCAAAACGTAGAAATAAGGGTGTTATGTGCGATTGAAAAAAAAAATAGATGTTGCGCAGATGACAGCTGGACTTAGAATGAAGTTCTGAGGAGAATCCTCTTATATAAATCATGGTAGTGCAACAAAATTTTCTAGAGCGCAGGCGTAGGGGGGCTAACACGTGATCGCATGCGCTTGCCCTGAGACTCAGTTATAGACTGTGCCTCGCGAGTATGCGAAACTGATGGGGCATTCGGCCGATGCCGATAGGAGCATAGACGTAGTGGAAGACGGGTGCATTCGGGATTTCGCGGCAGGACCAGCGGCTAGCGATCTCGAACCCTCCAGGCGAGACAGTGTTTACAACGATTTGACGATGCACAGCAGCAATGTACGGAGCAGAGTAGCCCCTCTGCTGGAGTTTTACTGTTAGCGCCATTCAGTTTCTGAACACCAACCGTTCCGAAAAGACGGTGAATGCCGTAGAGGCCATAGCGAAGGTTGCTCTCGGTTTCCTCACTTGCTCCTTGCATCATATGGTGGGGATCATATAGTCTGAAGTTTTGTCTGTTTTAAGAAGTGCAGTACAATCAAACATACACGATGAACGAACAGAGAATGCATCCCTATAGGCTGTGGAGACATTTTCTGAAACCAGATGTGCAACTGATCGAACTTTACCTAACTTTCTTCCATTACTTTAGAGTGCGGAGTACGCTGATGACGGGGCTCAGTATGTACTTCTGAAAGACATCAGGATAGGTGTACACCTATCGAGAAAGAGTCCGCCGTTGTCCAATAGTGGGAAAACGGCAGGATACGGATCCATCGACGGAGAAAGGGTCCGCCGTGGTCCAGTAGTGAGGAAGATGCCAGGACACAAGTCCATCGATGGAGATTGGATCCGTAGGGGCCCATTAGTCTAGTAATGCAAGGGAACGATTCCACGGATGGAGATTGGGTCTGCCCTGGCCCAATAATGGAGAAAGCGCCAGGATACGGGTCCACGGATGGAGGCTGGGTCCGCAGGGGGCCCATTAGTGGGGAAGCGCCGGGGTACAGATGCACGAATGGAGAATGGGTCTGCCCTGGCCCAGTAGTGGAGAAAGCGCCAGGAGACGTGTGCACGGATGTAAAATGGGTCTGCATGGTTCCCATTAGTGGGGAAAACGCCAGCATACGGTTTCACGGATGGAGAATGGGTCCGCCGCAATAGTGGAGAAAACGCCAAAATGCACGTCTGCCGGTGGAGTAGAGTCACGCTACGCGCTCATTCGTGTCTCAGTCGACCGCTTGTTCTGCAATTGAAGCAGAAGCTCATCAGTTGGACTATTTCAGTAATGTGAAATTTGAATCATTTCATCTGTCGCCACGGCATTGGTTACACTTTATTGTTCATAAGTACTAAAGCTATGTGAAAGATGCGCCTGTGCAGAGTTGGGAATGACTGTTCATAACGGGTCCTAAGGCATGTAAGAAATGTGACAAAAAAGAGTAGGTCATACCATTGCATCGCAAATTAGCTTTACAAGTAGATGCGTGATTAAGAATTTACAAACAAGAGTAGGATCGCGAGAAGACTCGAAGTCCGACGTTGGCGAGGCGGCAAGACCCGTAGAATATACGAAACTCAGGAAGGATTTCGTATTTGAGCTCAGTCAATGACTAATTCTGCTTATTTGCTAATTTTCTAAGCATTTCGCATGAGTGAAGCTTTTGCACATACCTCAAGTGGCTGCCCCACCTCACTTTCTAGCATCCCGAAGGGGCGCTAGTCACATATAATACTTGATACTTTCGTTCACTCCCAACTACAGCCCTAAGGTGAGAAGTTAAGTAAAAAGTAATAAAAGAAGGCAAATTCAGTAACGATGCAAAAATAGGTTACAACTGCACAAAGGGGACCATAAATGGAAAACCCATCTTCGTAGCTGCTGTCGTTGATTGGACTCAAAGCAGGCCTGTCCGATAAGCCGCCGATCTCAGAAATGTGAATAATAGAAATAGTACATTCCACTACTCCCGTATCATTTGCAAGAAGTGGGCCGTGAATTCGGAGCGCTCGCACGGTGAGAGCCTCCGCCCACAAAATTAGGAGCAGCGCTCGCACGGTTAGCCCTGAATTCGGAGCGCTCGCACGAGTAGGCATTTTCGAAGGTTTCTGATAAATGAATATCAACTAGATTTCGCTTATCTCTAGATAGCGTTTTGAAGCGCGTGATTCCGCGAACATTCTGGGATGTGAAAGCAATTTTTGCGTCTTATTTTTCAAGATGTAATTAACTTCGGAGTGAACCCTTCAAGAATGAAAATTAGGTAACTGCACTTGTACGAATAGTAATTTTCCCATAACGTTGAATGAGACTAACCAAATTTGGAAGGAGTAATCTCGAAGCAATTCTTATTCTCCCTGCTACTTTCCCTCCCCATTTTATTGGCGAGCGGTCTCAGGCACCTACACCAATATTGGTGGCCCAAAGTTTTGTTCTCTGGAGTTGAAGCGAATTAAAGTGGGATTTTTTCCACAGTGGCTACAAACATCAACCGTTTGCGGACACTTATCGGCGGAACTTTGGGATGAGTTTCAAGCGCTGTATGGAAGTCACTCCATTCTGCCATACCGCTGAAGGCGCCTTAATTTTGTTGGTCGAACTCTCTGGAAAGGCGAAGAGCTCGCAGAGAAATTCTTAATTGCGCATTATGTACCATGAATCTAGCTCTAACCATGCGCCGGTTATCAGATCACAAGAATGTCTACTGAGCGGGAACCGATTTGCCAAATTAAGTCACCTCTAACACGGCCCGACTCAGTTCTTTGCCTCGCAGTTCACGGATTTTTGGAGCAGCGAAGCCGAGCTCCTGCTGTAAAAACGGCAAAAGACCAGCGACTATTATGGTGCATACTTCGACTGATATCTGTTCTTATCTGATTTTTTATAGAACTTCTTCTTAGAAAATTTCAAAACAGCGGGAACTTCTGTTACAACCTAATACTCTAAGGAGCGTACATGGAAAGCGCCACATACTGAAGCAAACGAAATTAGAATATAAAAACCTTAAGTCAGACGAGGAATTAACCAGTAGATTGAGCAGAAAACGGTCATTGAAACCCGTGACGATGAACAGATGATTATTACTACATGACAATACGTGTTCAAACTAGTCTACGTGGTCACTCGAAAGCAGATATTCTACGGGTTTGAACTCGGAAAGATTTGAAGGATTGCTGAGAAGTTTAAACGAAATCGAATGAATTGAAATCTTTAGTGACATAAGAACTAAGGGGGTTCTACAAGTATTCGCTACGAACGACCCAGACTTATGTTATGCACCGCACCAAAGATATCTGTGGAGAAGAAAACCCTATGAAATGCACGTAGATCGCCTCTATGAAGTGCTCGAATAATGAGGCCATTCCTGCAGAAGGAATATTTGAAATGATTACCGAAAGTTAAGTATGGCTCAAAAAATGCATTGCTCATTCCCCACGTATACATATTCCCTGTGATACATAAGTTTTGGTCATTTGTAGCAGCTACACATTGTAGTGCTCTCTTAAATCTACCCCAAATTCCAATTTTCTATGCAAATTTTAAAGCCTGGAGTGCATAGCAGTTCTTTTAAATTTCTGATAAAAGTATTTCGTGAAGAAAGGTATATTATTTTTCTTCCGTGCGGTACATAAGTTTTGCTGGACGCTGAATGGTGGGTTTATTGGAGTTTTTCCGAAATTTTCGTCAAACGCGAAAATCCAAAAAAAAAGTCATCCAAATAATCGGTATTGTGTTGCTTAGAGCACTGTATCAGTATGTTCAACGCATATTTCTGGTAACGTACAGTAATCCACCAGTTTCGAGAGCAGAAATTACGCTTACGGTCATACCACGTTGAAAGCACCCCATCCCGTCCAATGTGGTTAGGCCTCGTTAGTACTTGGATCGGAGACGGCTTGGGAATCTCAGGCGCCGTAAGCCTTTGGCCTTTGCATTTCCTTTTTTACGTTGCATGTAAAGTGTTTTGTGCAGAAAAGGCAAGAATAAGGAATATGAACGCTGTTTGGTAGATTTATCGGGTTTTTCCGGAATTTTCGCTGGATGCGAAAGTGAAGTTGTTACCATTTAATTCTAAAGGTGATTTTGTTTGCATTTGAAGTTCTGACCGTCCATGTTAGAAAATTGCGAAGATCAGAATTCTTGCACCAATCCTCCCCGTACACCCGTATGCGCAACAATTGAGGCATTAGACCAGCAACAGCACAACCTCTATACAGTCCCATTATGAGATGATGAAATTCGTTGGAGTTTCCTTCATCTGTATAAATAAGTGTGTGTTTGTGCGTTTAGTGTGTTTGTGTGTTTGTACTTTTGTATGTTACCTATAGAAATCGCGGAGCCTCAACCGATCCGGACCAAATCTTGCGTACAGGTTCGTGAAGGGCCGGCGGAGCTTATAGGCTACTTTTCGTCCAGGACTATCGATCGGACAGTATCGATTTATTGATTTTACCGATTTTTCAATATTTTCGCCCAAAGGGCGATGAGAACATGCCTGCTTGGGTTCTTCTATATGCTGAACGCGAATATGACAATAATTTTGAACGGCAGTATCGATTCATTGATTTTATTAATTTTTCACAGCTTTTGCTCAGGGATCGGTGAGGATATGCGCACGGGGGTTTTCAAATATGCTGAACACGATATGACAAACGCTTTGAACGAAGGTATTGATTTATTGATTTTATTGATTTTTTGCAGCTTTCGCTCAGGGGTCGGAATGCCCACTGGGGGTTTTGAATGCGCTGAACACAAATACAACAACCGCTATGGGAACATTGAGTTATTGACTTTATCAAATTTTTAGTCCAGTTTTTCGAATTTTTCGCTTCTTCTCAGGGACGGGTAAGAGTGCATTCACCGGCGTTCTCAAAGAAGCTGAACACAAATATGGCATGCATTTTCCTATGCTTTTTTACCCACACAACCTCTTTTCTTCATTCTTCGCTAATAAAAATTAAATAAAAAGGAACTTTCGGGTCTGTCAACATGCTGATCACGAAAGTGGCGAGCATCATGGATGGATTTATCGTTGGTAGCAAATCCCTCCATGGGGTGTTTGATAGCCGGGGTAGTTAAAAACCCGAACGAAAATGGGCGTACCGTCCAGTATTATTATACGTAATTCACATTCAAAGCACAGCGTCGAATTCCGCAGCCTTATTATCATATAATCAGTTGTGAGAACGATTGTACCTGTATAGTTCTCACGGCTCTCGGGTTTTCCTCTATCATTTAGCAATACTGAAGTTCTCTAGAAGAGAATTTTGAGGAGAAGGAGAAGTCTGCCAACCCACTCTCATCACTCCTGTCGAAGCAATCTGGCTTTCCGTCAAGAACCCGTGTGCCTTCCACACAGTCTCCACTGAGGCAGCGGAACTCATCGATGTCGCAAGCGGGACGGATTTCTGGAATAGGATCCCAGGGGGGTCATTGTGCAGGTATCATCGCAGCCCTACCTGGAGGCTCTACAGGACCTTTCGTGAGTAGTGACATTTCGGTAGATCTTACAGTCGTCGTCGTAACAGCTGAAGTGTTGAATAAGGGCATGATGCTTGAGGTGGACGGAGAGCACTCTGTCAAGCGACATGGTTCTGAAATTCATGGAACAAGATTTCTAGGTGATTGATACCAAGAGTTATTTTAACCAACTACGCCACCAACCCTCATCACTGCCATCGCCGCAATCATCTTTACCGTCTAAAATCCACTGTGGAAGGACGCAATTCGGCGTCGTGCTGCATTTCACGGATCCCGACACCTCACAGAGTGCCTTCCCTGCAATCCGGGCATTATGGGCAGATCTGCAGAGGAGTGGAGCAGCGATTTACATCTCTGATCTCGACACCGCACGCCCATCTCCTCGAAACGCACACATCTTCCACAAGGCAATCCACTAAAGTTTGTGTCGCAGAGCACTTTGCCGACACCGCACCCTGAGAAAAATAAGAATTTTCACCCAACCGTGTTAACGCACTCCGATATAATATAGAAGTAGTTAGGACATGCTACTCAATAAAAGTGTATCTGCTGATATGACCTTCTGCAGCGGATATGTGTCTCCAATATGCGTGTCTCGTTTTATCCAATATATGAAAAGTCGCCTTGGAGTACTGGATAGTGAAAGGACACAATTCAAAACGGAGACATAGCTGATGTTTCGGACAGAAATGGATAACTCACATTCGTCAGACATATTGGGGCAGTCGACGCGGCAGTTCCTCAAGGCAACCATTGGGATGCAAAACGGAATAGGTCTGGTGGGATCACAGTCAAATTGATAAGGCGGGCAGCGCAAGCCTATCCGACCTGAGTAATCTGAAAATGTGGATGGTGGGGAAATATGCATACAAAACGGTTTGCAACCCATATGCATTCAGCGGACGATATCAAAGGATGAAATGGACGGCGTCATCAGTCGCTCTTGGAATGCAGACTTTCTTTCTAGAAAATTACTTCAAGTTTAAAATCTATTTACTGGGAAGAGGCTCATGGCAGCAGGTGAATCCAGGACCAGCATCAAGTTAACTGCATGTAGCATAACCGAATACCGTCATGCTATTCAATGCCTGAAGGACTCAGAAGGCAAGAAAGTAACGTCGCTACTTGGCATAGAAGCTGAGATCAAGGAGTACTGCAAACATCTGTTCCGCTCATCCATAACCGTATCGCTCGGTAGAATGTTGATGCTTAATCTCGACGTCGTTCTCTTCACGCCCTCAGAGTTTCAACACTTGCTTAAGAAAGGCAGTAAGGAAGACTTTGGCAATTATAGGTCGATAAGCCTATTGCTAGTCATCTACAAAGTTCTAAGTGCTGTCTCTGTGCAAAATTCCTGAGAACACTGGAGGAAGGTGAACCCATAAAGAAGGTCAAATTCCGAAGAAGCTTCAGGACAACTGATCACATCGCCATATGCAGCAGGGTCATAGAGGCCTGCAGAGGACACAAGATGCCCATCACCCCGACGTACATGGACTACTGTAAGACCTTCGATTTAGTGTTCTAGAAGCTAAGACGGAGTCGAACAAAAATATGTGGAGGTGTCGAAGGACTGCCTCTCAAACTGTACGACTACTACGTTCCGTCCTTTTATCCGCCCCATCGTCGTGCCAATCAAAAACGGCGTCCGGCAAAATGATCCGATCAATCCAAACCTATTCTCCGCCGTCTTGGAATGGCTGATATGTAAGAGCGATTGGGACGAGTTCGGAGTAAACGCCAATGGAAGATTGTTAAATCATTTGAGGTTCGCTGATGAAATTGTACTTCTGATACACGCGCTGCAAGAACCAGAACAGATGGTCCATCAAATTAAGGAAGAAGGCAAAAAGGTAGGACTCCATCTCACTACAAAGAAGACTGAGGAGATAAGAAATGGATCCGCGGACCTCTCCGCAATCTGGCTGAATCAAACGACGACCGAAGAAACAGACGTATATCTACTTAGAGCGACTAATTAGCATGAGCAACGACTTGTAGCCTGAGATTATCAGGAGGAGGAGAGCCGGGACGCCGACGTTGACAAAAGCGGTGGTGACACAGCTGAAGACCACACAGGCGTTGATTGAAAGAGATATGGTCGGCTACACACTGCGTAGACAAGGGCCAGGTGGTCACCAGGGGTTGGGTACCACTAAAGTGGAATTCAGAATTGGGTTGAGAAATCCACGGATATCGCATGCAAGAGTTCCAAGTTTGGGTGCTGTTCCCGCCTAATCGCTCTCAATTGACATTTGTGGGAAACACCACGAGAAGCCACGGGCGCTTGTGCAAGTGGCCGATCCTAAACTGGCGCGTTGACGGGTGTTGCACTGAGTGAATGCTGAAAGCCTGGGTATATGCTTCATGCATTTCACGATAAAGGTAAAGAGATCTCTGTGTGGTACACCATTTGTTTCCTAAGATCACTTGTGGAAACTATGTTCCATATTCTGGTTGGCGATCATATTGCTAACTCATCCATGAGAGTTGTGGCTTCATGAATGACAAACTAGACCAGTGGGAGGAGTTGGAAAACCCAATCATTTTCGGGTTTCTCTTTACGAGATGAAGGAGAGTATTAGAAAAGCAGCAAAAAACATTTACAGTCATAATTCATGATTAGAAGGAGAGAATTAGATTTGTTGTGAGATACCATGGGACGCTCGACCTACTTACAAATACAATGCTGTAGAGCTTTGGATGCGTTGACTACTTGCATGACTGGTCGTTTCAAAATTTCTGCTCACCACATCATCATCTTACAATATTTCTGAAAAACAAAACGGTCTCTCATTTGAAGCAGCTGAGGGGTAGCTGAAAGTGGCAGACGCAGGAGAGTCTTCCCCCCACAGTGGGTGGAAGTTTCGAATTCACCTCACAACACAACTAGGCATTTTGTACGAATTTTTTTGGCTATTATCATTCTCTAAGCCCTTGTTTTTACTATTCAGTATAAAGTTGATTTTTTAGGCATTTTTACCATTCCATTCGAGTGGCGAAGTTGATGTTGCTACTCTTACGTTTTCTGTACATATGTAGATGCCTACTTCCACTCTCTGCTTCACCTGTTCCGAGAGGAGGGAATAGAGCTTTCTGCTCGAGGCAATCTACTAGAAGAATGCAATGCTGGGTAGGCAAACGGCTTGCAACGACTCCCAAAAAAAATCTAGAAAAAGTGAAACATGGCTGGCACTACTAGTATTTTTTTTCCATCACTTTCTTCTCAAGCTAATATGCTCTTGATGTAATCAACATTTTTGTGCTCTGAAAATAACATAGAAGGATATTTTGTAGTAATTTGAACTTGACAGGCAACAAACTTATTGTAGTTTCTGTTTGGGAACACTGAGATAGAATCTTCTCAGTCAAATGGAAGTTATTTCGGGGCTAACTTGGTCCTGTGCTCTTCAGCCTCGTCCAAAAAGGAATGTAAATGTATTCTACTCTGTTTTTGTTCTAAACTACTGTGTTATTGCAGAATATCGAATAATAAACGATTCTACCCAGCCACACAGTTGGCAAATCCTCTTATAATTACTCAAATACGAAGGAAAAACGTGGATGGTTGAGAACCTACCTCTGTAATTAACTGCCTCCGGACGTGTATCGGGGAAAATTGATGAGAAGCCGAGAATCATCAGCCTGTAAGAAAATCTCGGTGCTTATTCTATAAGAAACAGCTACATTTGCAATAGAAAGATCGAAGCATCAAAAAACACTCAACTTAAAACAAATCCGCTTCTGCACGAATCAGGCAAATTCCGCCACCGTCCACCGACTGCTCCTGCCATTCCTTTAAAAGAGGCATTTTCCTCAGAAATGGTTGATGGTGTGGACAGAGATCACCCACCGTCTTTTCCTTTCTGCTCAATAGAAGAAGGGCATTCAAATTCAAGTGAGCACCATTCCGGAAGGTTCATGAAGACGTGCTCATTTTTGGGCAGCGTTCTGGAAACTCACCGCCTTCTTGAGTCAGGTTTTTAGACGCTGTTGGTGCACGCAAAGAAAGCGGCAAGCACAAACAATAGCCAAATTGCCCCTCCAACGCAAAACCCTTGCAATAGCAAAGCTACTAGTAAAAGCACGTCGCTTTTTCGCGCCGCCCTCAGAATGCGCCGAAATTCCAGGCATTTTTATGGCTGACATTTTGATTGAGATAGCTCGGGGCCCTTAGTGACACAACTTCGCTCAGAGATAAAAGTCTACAATGTTGTGTGAAGGCTGTTGACGTGAAAAAGCAGAGAAATAAGTTAGTGGTAACCTCTGAGTGTCACCAGTGAAACGAAAGATGAAAGGTCTTCTCAATGCTAGTTTTTGCACCCTGCTATGATGAGCAAGAAAGGACTACCCAGTGAGCAGCAGAACAGATAGTAAAAATTCTCATTTCTGGTTAGGAAAAAGGTGAAGTGCATGAGCAGGGTATTTCCGGGAGGTACTCAGCCGTTAAAAAATCCGACAAATGTGCCTCTAAAGTGTGGCGCAGTGCTTTTAACTGGCGGATGCATGTGTAGGTGTATTTACGAGCGTTGCTGTGGATTCC
Source organism: Ancylostoma caninum (assembly GCA_037903475.1). Lineage (NCBI taxonomy): Eukaryota > Metazoa > Nematoda > Chromadorea > Rhabditida > Ancylostomatidae > Ancylostoma > Ancylostoma caninum. The sequence continues at coordinate 86,735 of JBAJFG010000470.1, forward strand.
ATGCATCAGCGCTGGCAATGATCTGAGCGGAACGAGTCTTCCGCATTTTCTTTCTCGACGGTTCTTCTTAGAAATGGATGAGCCAGTAACATAACCAAAACAGAATTTTCTCTGAGGAGCGGAGATTTCAATCTTTGCACTTCTACATCAGAAATAACAATATCAGAGACAAAAACATTCGAAAGTGCTTAAGCAGACCTCTTTTCGCTCCTGTACTTCTGATAGTAGCGAAAGGTACGTGTAGAAGCTGCAGAAGAATTCTGACTATGCAGGTACCAGTAAAGCAGAAATGCAGCTATCTAGATAAAATAGGAGCAGGAAACCAGAAGCAGAAGCCAGAAGATTAGGACGGCAATGTTCAGTTTTATAGTGTTTCCAGAGATAAATAAATACACGAATTACAGGTGGCTGCTGTAAAGGTGCAGGTTGAAATCACCGCTCGTCGAGGAAAATCCTATCAAAAACCGGTATATTCACTGCTACAGTTAGTATTTGAAGGACTATCTGCACCAGCGATTAGACAACTTTCCCATAATCTCTAACGATTCCTCGTAGATTATGCACAGGATGGCGTAAGACACAGCTGGAGGCATACCCACAGCAAAACGCCTCCTCTGCGCTTGAACATTAGCTTTTCGATATTTTCGAGAAGCTACTACTGCATATGTTAGGTTTCTCTTTGCTCTGAATTTTTTGACACATGTTTTCGTTTCATTTTTCTATTTGTTTCTGTATTCACGCTATGCCCAACCGAAACATTAGCAAGAGAAAATGAAAAATCCAAATATTTCCCTCCATTTCCTTTTCCTCAACGTAATATTTATCCTTATTAGTGAAGCCAAATGAAATTCACTGAGAAATTTCCCAAATACGCCACACGTCACCATCACCAGCTGTTAGCAGGAATTTTCGAAGAGTTGGTGTTTTGTCTTTGAAAACATGGAATACGGTGCGGAGCAAAGATTTCGATTTGAAACTTTTTCAGTTGCTGAGAGAGGGGAAGGCTAGGCAATCTCGTCATGAGCTGAGACCATCTTGCACGAGGCTCTTGCACTGATGTCATAATGTTGAAATGTTGAGCCTCCGGTCGGATTCCCACTTTTCAAAGCGTTTTGGTTGGTGCATCTTTGTGTCAGTTTCAATAGATAAATATTATTGAACTACTGTGTATGTTTGCTTTCTGCTCTGCCTTTTTTGATACTGGTTTTGTTTTATTTTTTAAATTTTTTAAAAGACTCATTGCCTTCTTGAGGGATTCATTGTTGTGCGTTGATGTGTCCTGAAAGGAAATGGTAACAGAAGTATGCTTTCACGTCTCCAGACCGTCGCGTCGTATTCATTACAGCACTGCAGAGACGTGTGTAAGCGGCAGCCGTCAGTTGTCGCATTGTTCCTCATCAACAGCGCCACTGCCCGGAGCTCGCGATAACCGGCGACGAACCGTGACCGTTTCGGGATGCGGCTCCTAGCGCTGCTGGTTCTGTTCGCTGTCGACGCCCTTGCCCAGGTGCTGGAGAAGTCCCGATCGGTTTGGGTGGAGCAGGGGCTCGTCAGAGGCAAAATCTACAACATCGATGGTCGCCACATCCAGATATTCCGTGGTATTCCCTATGCAGAGCCACCTACTGGTAATCTCAGGTTCCAGGTAAGTATTCTGGTGTTTTTGTTATTGCCCTTTCGTGCTCGTTTATATCCATTCACGCGCTGAATGCACGTTTTTATTGGCACCACGTGCTTGCGCTATCTCTCGTCGTGTGGCTCTGTTCCAGAGATGTGGAAAAATTTGTGAATTTGTCCTCCTGCCAAGCCATAGAAAATTTTAAAAAGTATCTCCTTTTCAATCTTTCTGTAGACGAGAGCGGTTGCTTTCTCGGTGAGCGTTGTAAAGCGGATTCATATTCACGGAAGCGCTGCATATTGAGCCTAATGCTGTTCGAATGGGGCTCAAAGGTACCGAGACCACTTTGAACGAGCATACTTTGCTTTTTTGTGGCAGGTTACGAGTAGCGGCACATCTTTAAAGTTGAAAACTCAAAACTTCATGATCATCTTTTAGCTGAAGACCTGTTAGAATTGATTTCCCTTACATATTTATAGTTATTTAGAAATTCCGAGGACGAGATAGGGCAAATTAGTCGCGGCTGTAATCTCGAAATCCAACACAAGGGCCGAACATTCATTACCAAGTCTTTGTGTTGCGAATTTCCGGATTTAAATTTTCTTGAGGTAAACGATGGTAAACACAGTGGCAATTTTTGTCATACAAGGATGAATTCGCCAAAGACCACTTTCTCTGTACTTTTACGATCTTCGTCAAAAACCATATTTAGAGTTGTTTGATTTCGAAATGTTTTAATAAATCGTTCAAAGATGAATTTCCAATAAATTTGTGGTCCCAAAGATTGTAGTGTACCGTAGGCAAAATTGAGTGATAGTCCATTTTGACCACAGATGAGTGGAGCTCCAGTTCTCGAAGTTAATATGTTCCTGCTTCACCTGCTCCTAGATTCTGGCTTTTTGAGCAAGGTTCCAAATCCGAAATTTATGGACGATTGCCAGAGAAAGTGGAATGCCAAGTCATTTTTTTTGTTTCGACTCTTCAAAACTTCTCATATGTCAATTTTTTCATGTTCCAAACGCTCAACACCCGACTTCCAAACTTCAGACCTATGCAATACTTCCGCCCACCCCTGATTTTGACAAATTCCAAGGGGAATTCTTCTGCTGGATAGGTACAATGACGTCAGTAAACGTTCTTTCTGAAACTAAGTTATCCAAATAATCGACAAGTCAATCGATATTTCCGCATGAAAAGTAGCCCGTAACGCTCTCCGGCCATTGAAAAATCCACATGCAAAAATTTAGTGTCTAAAAAAATTTGAAGTGTGTGTTTTCGAGCGCCGTCGATCTTTGTAAACAATACGGCTGTGTTAATTCTTGCTTTTTTTACTTGGCCTTTGTTCGACTGCTGACATGCTATTTCTCGCGATACTACACCACTTAACTCTTTGTTTCCGGATGACCGAATGACTGGCTGAGTGGCGGACTGTAAAATATTTCTGACTCCTCTTGAAAAACTAAAGTGAATCCTCTGCAGTAGGTGTACAATTTAATGTCGTTCTAAAATGTAGATCAGCCAGCATCTGACGACTGACGTCACTGGTGCAGCGCTTCTTCCAGCTGAGCGTGGACTGTGAATCAATTGCTGCGAGCCCATGTGTTTCCCATGGTTTTTGCCAACCTATATACTGCCTCCATTGCTTCGTTCTCCACTAGCATTAGTTCCAGGATTTACATCGTTATATTAGGTGCGTGCAAAAGTTCCGGGGCAGTTGCACCTAATTTTTCTGAACGCCATAACTTGACTCAAAGTCAGCAATTTTGTTCAAAGCAAAAAAGGTTGGCATCTGCGTAACGTTGCCAATAAAGAACAGAAAAGATTTTTCCAGAAGCTAAAAATTTGACAGGTCTACACTCGTAATAGTGGCACACGTCGTTTTTCAATAGGTTATGTTCATCAAAAGTTTTACAGCGGGGGTAAAGCCAAAGAAGGTTGAAATGGGGGTAGTCTGTTAGAGGCGGGTATAAGGAGTAATATAGGTTAGGCTAGAATTTCGGAGCACGAATGACCAATTCTTTATAAGGTTGACACTGCAACGTGCTGGTATGCGTTATCCCACAGCCGGGTCAGACCACACATTTCCGCCTGTGTTGGCTCTATGCTTAAGAGTTTTCCCATGATTACTTTAGGAAAAAGAAACTACTAAAGGGAGATAATTACGCATTCATTAGATAACAAATTCATTGCAGATGAGTCACGCTGCTGACCATGAAAGGTCAAAAATTTTTTAGAAGAAGGTAGTGATGGTTCGGCCATTTTTTAGGTGGGTGGCAGGAGCCCAGACTTAGGGATGACCTCTCCTATTGTCGTACCTGACCTTTCTCTGTCAATAATAACAATTCTTCCATGAAACGAATTGTTAGGAAATCTGAAGGTCGAATATCTGCAGGCTTGCCAGTGTGGACGCTAGTGCTTTTCGCTCAACTCACGCAAAATCCATTTACTCACCTTCCTCTTCTTACCGATTTCCTTCAAGTGACGAGACATTGTTGACTGAATTTCCCGTAATGTCTTGCGCACTTTGCACAAGGTCCGGTTCAACCTGCTTTCCTGGTGCTTTTGCGAAGGCCAAATCTCTGACTAACTTGTGAAGCATTTTCCAGACTCTCATCTCCGCTCAGAATTCCTAGGAATCTCCGAGCACCTGGCATTTTGGAGAACATACCCTCCACAAACGCTTTACTGGTGCTATGGGTCGCTTCTCCTGGTGATCGTCTAGATTTGATTTCATAAAGCGAAATTCCCCAAAATATTGCACAGCTCATAGCATTGGTTTTACACCCAAAAAAGAGCAACGCTGTGACATAGACCCGAGCCAAGAGTGAAATAGGTAGCAGATGTTTTAGGCTACCAGCATACATGAAACCCTTGCAGGATATCGCAAACGCAAGGAAGAAAACGACGTTGGATGGTGAAATACCACCAACTGCCCCAGAACTTTTGCACGCACCTAATAAATTCCGAAGTAAATCCTGGAACCAATGGTAGCGGAGAAAGAAGCAATGAAGGCAGTATATAGGTTGGCAAAAACCATGGGCTTGTTCCTTCCGATTTCCACCACGCTAGATAAGGGAGGCTATTTCGGTCGCGTAGTGCAAGATGACTGCCCAAGTTTCCTCAAGAACAAAAAAAAATTAACGATTTACCCAATCAATCTAATTTAATTGATCAGTGTTGGAGCACCTACGTATGTTGAGCAGAAAATTAACGCACAGTAGTCATTTTTTTCCAATCGCAGAACATTCATGAACGCAGTTGTTTGTATCCTAGTTTGACCCTTCGTTTGAGGAAAAACAGCCTGCGGGTGTTAAATGAAACTCCTCGTTGACCAGAATTTCCACAGAAGTTCCAGGTATTTTTGGATATTTGGGACATCTTCGTGAAAGCTGAAAAGTATCGAGAAAAAATTTTCCCGCACAAGGAAAGGAAAAATGTGATTCCTGCAAGACGTTCGGTCAGTATTTCATCTTCTGTAAAGAGAAACTTGTAGATACCATCGCACATCACACAACTCTTTTCAAACAGCTGATTACTGAAGAAGAAATAATTGAAGAAAAATGACAGCAATTTTGGAGTAGTGTTCGACCGAGCATAGTGTAATGGCAGCCAATGCGTTCCATTTGATGTAAAAAAATGAAAAAAAAAAAGAGAAAAACCACACCGCTTAGCGCACGCTTCATTTCGTCCCATATAATTTATTCTTCAATCCATTGTCATTCATTCATTGTTTTTCCTTTTTTTCTTTTTCCACCTTCGTTTCTTCTGCACCTATCAAAGAAAAAAAAAGATGTTCTTAAATTCATACTTACGTACAGGGTGGCTGGAAAGTACAGGACATCTTTGGAAAAGCCCGTATACCTGAGTTCTCTTTACCAGAGGATGAAAGGCCTCAGAACAGTCCCGATCGTGACCCACTCGATTCCTCTGTTCAGGGTTTATCCTTACGAAAGTTGACAAGCAACAAACTCACCCTTTTAGACGATCGCAACTTTCGGCGTATCGCCATTTGTGCGGTCGCCCGTTCGAAGCTTGTACCGAGGCGAATTGTTGACATTTTGAGCAACTCATTTATATCTATCATCTGAAGTGCTCTTGTTTCATCGGGTAGAAGAATTAGATCGAGAGCGCACATTTTCAGAAATGCAGAGTTTTTGCGCGTGCCAGTACTTCCCAGCCACCCTGTATATATATACATATATATATATATATATATATATATATATATATAATATACTTTTTATAGACTTATTTTTACTAGATTTTATACTAGATTTTACTTACATTTATTTTCATTTTTTCCATGTTATATTCCTGTCACCGTTCTCTATGATGACTGAAAAAAATCTGATGCATTCCCAATTCAAACTCAGAATCATAGCTATTGGTGCAGACAAGCAAGTAACTAAACTTTATATATAGAAGCCGGTGAAGAAAACCCGATGGCACCAGGAGCTGTCCGCTGTCGAGTACGGTCCCCCATGCATCCAGTTCATGGATTTCCATCGATACGACAAGTATTCGGCAGAGAACATGAAGCGACAGAGCGAAGACTGCCTATACCTGAACGTCTTCAGTCCATACGTAGGTGCACTTCCAAGCGATTCTGACTCTTACTCATCAACGATAAGTTTCAGGACCATGAGGATGAGTCAAAAACGTTCCCTATCATCGTATGGATTCATGGAGGTTCATTTCTTGCTGGATCTGCTGATACTGGCATCGATATGGAGGTGAATGAGAAAGAGCTATGCTGGTTTCGATGAAATTACGTTCAGTAAAATTGTAATTATAGACTATCGCTCGAAACATCATATTCAAAGGAATCACATTCGTCACCATCAACTATCGACTGGGGCCTCTAGGTAGGAGACTTTCGTGTACTACAGGGTGGAAAATTACCCTTGCACTAAAATTTTAATGCACTAGCTATGTAGGTCTTCACCTGCAGAAAGCTCAAATTTTCGTTAAATTTTACTGAAGACCTAGATTTTACTGAAGACCCTCTCCTCATAGGTTCGCTGAAGAGTTAGGGCTAGACAAGAGGAAACTCATGAAACTCCAAAATAGCCTCCATTGGCAAAAACGCTGGCTCTGAATGTCTTCACAGATGCTGCACATGATTCTCTCAAGGACGCTTCATCTGACTCCGTCCCAGCCTATTTTCAAGGTTTCTTTCAGGAAATACAAACGTTTGTAGCGGATAGACCAGGTTCTCCTCTTCAAGGTGACTGAGTGAGAAAATCCGTTGGACCTAAATTTAAGCTGTACAAAAGCTATTTTCCATGCTTCACCATCCTAGACAAGCGCTCACTACTCCAGTCTTTAACATTTCTTGCCTCCTCTGCAGGAACGGAGCTCTGTCGCAGATGATGTCTTCTAATTTTGAGAAAACCAGATCTTTCCTTTTTTGTTGATGTCGTGGAGAGCTCGTGAATATCTTTATATGTTAGCTTTCGGCGATTGAGGCCTTCGTCAGACCTTAATCTTACAAACAAATTGCTCCCTTATCACAATCACACAAACACAGTAACAACAATAAATATGCAGGTAGTAACTAAGTCTTCCGACTTCAAGGCCAATTTGTAGTTGTTTATCTACATTTCAATAGCTTAGTCTTAACACAATTTAACCCGTCAAGCAAATGATAACCTCACCCCTAAGATGTTATTCAGAGAATGAGATTACCACAAAATGGCCAAACTAGGAGGGGTTTACACTTCTGATCAGGAGATAAGCTGCAGCACCTCCTTTAGTTCCTCTTTATTATTGATTTCCGAGCCATGTCTTTTATTTCGATCGCTTCCATAATTTTTCTGTCCAAAGTCCGGGTGTCTCGATGTAGAACGACTATATTGAACTTCGGAGCGCGATCGTTGGTGTGTCCCAAGGTACGATGCCTTGAGAAGCTCTCCCATGGGTAAGAAACGGGGTTTGTCAGTGCTCTACGGTGTTCATCCAATCTTCGTCGTAATGGCCTCATTGCTTCGCCCATATACTTTTCTCAGCAACCTTCGCGCCTGGTAAGATAGAATGTGCCCCGTGACATACAAGTCTTCTGCTCTTCGGTACAATACTGACAGTTTTTCTCAGGGCAATTATTCTCGTAGATGCGGGTAGAGGTTAAGAGATCGTTCAGTCTTCCTTGGCGGATGAAACACTAGTCGGATGAGCAGTCGGGAGCGACAAAAGCAGATCACCTTTATTCAGAAATGTCCTGCAGAATTATCTCCTAGCAGACATAAGTTCAAATTTTAGCATCGGAGTCTACAAAAACTAGGGGAACTTCGCCACTGGACATGATATTGCCCCTCGGCGCCAAAGATAGGGCGTGACATGTTCTAACAACAGTTCTGTCTTAAGAGTAGGCTTAAGCGATAGATCCAACAGATCTGGCCAAAACCCTGTCACACTCGGCGTTTGCTGTAGTGAAAGTTTCTCACCAGCAAAAACGACCGTGTATTAGCGAGAATGATGAAATCGTTTGGGCATATGCCTGCACAAATTCTTCCTTTTCTTTCTCAAAGTAACCGGTGAGATGTGGGTTTTCACTTCCTTGGGAGTGGGTGCAGTAGTAGCAAGATATCTGCCCAATTGTCCTCACTGTTTCCAAGCTTTTCGAAGCTTCTCATTGTATCTTGAACAGTTATTTGGTTCAGGGACAACGCTTCCACAATGTACGCCACAAATCTTCAATCCCGATGCAGTTCAATACTGGCACTGCTCATGAAGTTGGAGGCAACCATCGTTAGATAACTATAGCTTGGGATTCGAAAATAAGGAAGTAATAAAAAAATGAGATAAGAACGCGGAAAAAATCTGGAAGACCCGCAAAAAGGGGGTTCACGAGTAATTTTCGGCCACCTTGTACCTGCACATGTGTGTATCCAGAAGTGATCCCTTTTTATCGATACACATATACACACCGCTATTAGCTATGTAATGCTTTTTTGATATACAAAAAAGTGTGAAAATACTAATGTCTTCAATAAGGATCTATACCATAACTTCAAGAGTTCTTTTTTTCAATTTGCTCGACTTTCCTTCTTGCGTTCTCCAAATTTTTTTCATTTTTTGTTTCGATATCTCTTCTCCATCAAGTGAACAGTGAGGTAAGTGAACTTTTAATCATATTCTTTGAACAATTATGAGAATTTATCAATCAATGAAACTGCACAGGGCATTTCTGAACCCTCTGAACCCCAGAGCTTTCATTTAGGGCAGTGAAAAAGTGGGGTCTTCACTGGAAAATGTGGCGGACGACAACAAAAGAACAAAAGAATTTACTTCGAATTTGACCAATTAGAATGTTTGAAAAGAACAACAAATTCAGAAATTAAAATTAGCAGAATTTAAAGTCTTATCTGATGTACAAAATTGTTGCTTCACTCTGCCGCGACCTGCACTGCCAACTTCCTATAATGATCTATCTTCGAGGCACGGTCCTAGCACAGAATCGTTTCTGAAACTCTACAGGAAAAGAACCTGCAGGAGCTGCTGATCACTTGTGATTCAGTGCAAAAATGCCAAAAACCCATTTTTCAGAACCAATTTTCGTCGGCGGTGCCGGGGTGTATCGGTGTATCGCATATCCGGGAGCACATATTTTGAAAGAATTCCGTAATCCTTTCGGGGTTTGCTAAGCATTCTTTTCCTGGCATTGTAGAACGTGTTCCAAATGTGACCAGCAGGGAAGTGCACGGTGTGGAAAGACCGAAGTCCGTGCTTTGCTCCACCTTCCGGCTCCAGCGACAAGCTCCGCCAGAACTGGGCTCGAAAGCGGGTTTTTCGGCAATCAAATGTAAACCATTGTGATCACGAACCGTGAAGATTGTCTCCATGTGGAAACCTCAGAAATGATGCTGAGGTGAGACGATGGGAGCTTATAAATTGTGTAAGCAACAAAACTACCCCTTACGTAACTTTGCTTTTCCTAGACCAGTAGATCTGTTTCTAGTACAGGAACACAAGTGACTTCAGATGAAATTGAAGGCATTTCCGCTACTATTCACTTGAAGTTAAGAGCAGGTTTCTACGTAACTCACAACTATTGTGTAAAGGACATCAGTATTACATACCTGCGTATTTATTTGTTCATAATCATAAGTGTGTATCAGTGGCGGACGCAGAAAGTGGGCGGGAGGGAGGGGGGGGGGGTGGGAAAAGAGTGGAGTCTCCGCCGTTTTGGGGACCCAGACGGAAAATAAAATCAATAAAAATATTATTTATGATAACAAATAATTAATAAAAATTATGTCGAAAATAATATTGAAAATAAACAAGTAAAAATAAATTAATACATGATTTTTATATGTATAGTAAAGTAATTTCAAGAATTTGCCGACCCATTCTCGGGCCACTGCTGTGTATTTATTTGTTTTTTTACTTTCATATATCTTCTCATATACTTTCACTAATGATGCAGAGAAAGAGAAAAAAACAAGTGTCATATCCATGGCAGCTCCAGACTCTAGTGGATACCTCGAGGTGAATGTGTTTAGGTTTCCTGAACGCGCGGATCGACGACAAAGTCGAGGGCAACTTCGGCATCTGGGATCAAGTGATGGCCCTTCAATGGATACAGGCAAACATCAAGCAGTTCGGAGGCGACCCGACTAGGGTCACTCTGATGGGCGAGTCAGCTGGGGGAGCCGCATGCAGTCTTCTTGCACTCAGCCCAAAAACTCAGGGTCTGCCTCAACCTTTTCAACCATTTTACTCACTTGAGTGGTGACAACTAATGCAACAATTTTCAGGGTTGGCACAGCAAGCAATCATTATGAGCGGGTCGGTCACAGCTGGTTGGGCTATTCATAGGCATGGTACGCCTAGTTGGAGTGTGGAGAATTTAGTAAGCTACCTTAGGTAGGTGTCCCCAGTTCTATCTTTGAAAAACCGCGAGAAAAGCTGGGAAACAAGGTGTTTTTGCTGCACTCTCCCAGAAACTCCCGTTCATGACGTTGTCGGTTCGTGAGGGAGCTGAAAGATACAAGAAATTCATGGAAAACCAATTTAGAACTAGGATGTGGTTTATTTAGCAGGGGTAGATAGTTAGAGAAATAGTAGAGGGAACTAGATAGCGAGGGAGTGTGTGGGTTTCGGAGAGGCAAGGGAGGAAGAGGGACGATTGAGCGGATACCCAGCTACGTTCGCTTGAATAATAATTGAATGTCCCATTTTCTGCTAAATTCATGTGAATTTTTCACCGACTTTTTGGTGGGGCTCCCTGAACCCTTCAGAGCACCACCACCGTTCCGTAACAACACAGATTTAGGTGTGAAAAGACGATAAGTGGTGATTACACATGGGAAGTGATCGGGGACGAGTACACGCCGGAAGACTTGGCCCAGAAGAAGTGCAACTACCAGACCGATCTAATCACTTGCCTAACGGTAATACAACTTACAATTAGTAGTTGATTTATGGGATTGCCAGAATAACTTATGGTCTCGGTCACGATCAAAGTCAAAGGTGATGAAATTAAGAACCTCCTACCATCGTTTCAGGACCTACTCAAGGTTTTTTATTTTATCGAATACTCTTAGGGTGTTGCGTACAAAGTACGCAGAATCCGTATAATTTGTTACCCCAGGATGCAGTTCGATGATGAAATGACTGTAGGAAACCAATCAGATTTGCACATAACATCGAAAAAAAAACGTGAAAAGAAACGACTTTCATCCAGATCCTTGCTCAAAACATTTGAAAATTCTCAATTAATGCCTTTTGCAAAACGCTGCCTAATTTCAGGATATAGTGCACGCGACGCGGTCGCCTAGCTCCCCAGTTGTTCATAAAAACCAATCTTACCTGCGCAGGTAGCTAGGGATGGTCCAGGCAGGAAACCGCTTCAGTGGGTAAGAAACACGCCCTTTCCCGCTCTCATGTGATCATGACTACCGTTACTGCCGTTACTGGCACGTCAGAGAATGCATCTGTGAATTTGTCCGCAATCGCGGCTGTGGCGTGGTATTCAGCGTGTTCGTTCTAATTTTTGCACCTAAGGCATACGTATATGTTGCGATTCCTTCCAATTTGATATTTTATTCGGTAAAATCTCCTACTGTAAGAATCTCGCAGTCGCAATTGAAAATACATTCATAGATGCACTCCTTAGGCCACCAGACTGTGCGTATACTAAAGTGGTGTGCAGCGTTGACACCCGTTTTTGTATTCCACGTTTCCCATCCCACGAGCTTTCGAGGTGTATAAAAACACTAAGTGAAAAATGAGGATCAGTTGGTTGTTAGGAGTGCATCCTTATGAGGATGGCATCGCTTCATCGAGCGTTCCAGCTTCAGGTATGGTCTGCTAGCTCAGAGACGGCCACTGGATCGACTTTGTCTGTAATTACAGCTACACTGGTTCCATCGACGGGAGGACGCGTCTGGAAGGATATTTTAGCAAATGGCAGTAAGGAAACATCAAAGTGGAAGGAATCACACCAACAACATATCCTTTCCTCAGCACAGCGCTTGAGCGGGTTAACCAGTATACCCACTTGTCGAACTTCCGGTGTTGTTTCGATGACTTAGATTGGATGAGAGCATCTTGCTGGTTGATGTAAGAATTGGCAAAAGGAGCGCTTCCGCTTGTCTGAGCATCACCCCTATCTGGGTACCTATGCTTTACTATCTCTGTATTACCACTCCTGCTACGGCTTCCTGAAAATTCCACCTCTCATCAGCTAGGAGCAAGCATTCCCATCTTCACTTTTTGCGGTCAATCTTCTGCTATTATTTCCCCCTTACGTTTGCATTATATTGTTTTATATCGCCTACGTTTTGCCTTATAAGCTACATGCCTTTGATTTCGGTCGTAATTGCGTTCAAAGTCGACCCGACGGCAGGGTAAAGCACGGATGCGGTAATTCAAACCACCCCTACGTATTTTTGTATATAGGGAGGGAAAAGCGAGAGAGGGGGGGGGGTACATATGACGGTTGGGTGAACTTGCTCCGCTAGGGAACCTCCCTTTGCGGAGGAGTGAAATATTCATTTTCATTCTATAACACATGGTCATTTCAAACATCATCCGTGTTAATGCTAAGATGGATGACAGCAAATATCAAAGCTGAACAAATCTATCCTTCTCGACTATGTTTTGAAATACGCACCTCTTAGCTTTTTTTCTACTCAACCATCACATCAAACTGTGAGATCCTATTATAATAAAAACGTTCACAAGGATGTGCCTCGTTCACTGATTTTTCACGCTTCCCTAAGTTATTTTGAGATTGGAGAATCCTTTCTCGAAACTTTCCTAATGGTCGCCTCGCTTGAATGATCAGTGACAGCTAGTTTGAACTCAGACAGTGGCTAAATTGGTGCTATCACCACAGGGTAGGTGAAGGTGCGTGTATCGCACTCGTGTCGCACCTGCCCTGTAGTGGACTACAGTATTCGAGAGAGATGCGCCTGGACCGTAGGAACTGCGGGAGGGAGCAGAGAAGGAAATATTAGGTTGCTAGAAATTAATTGCCGAAACGAACACTTCACTTCAAAGTGTTATAACTTGATTTAAAGGCAGCACTCACAGAAATTTTTGGGTCGAAGATTCCGTGGTATATCGGGGTTTTTAGGGACGATGAACTCATCGACAGCGATGAAGTAGCGTGAAACACGCGAAAAACACAGAAAATCATGGCAGTATTTCATGTGTGTCCACAGCCCGGACGAGTGTTCGCTGATGGGCCTCGCCACGAAACTGCAAATGTACGAACTCCATAAACGAGCCTCCGCTGACCCACATGCGCACACCCTGTCAACGGCGTTAGCCGGCGCGACGAAACCCGAATGTCCAGAGCGGCAGATGTATCATCGCAGGTAGGCGGACATCCACGGTGTTCAACTTACTGTTGCGACTTTCCAGCGGCCCGCTACATGGTGAGCGACTCACTTGAGAAGTGAGAATTTCCGTGAGTGCTGCCTTTAACATCTAGCAATAGAGACAAAGCTCGCTGGGATCCGAAATCGGGGTGGCACTCCAATTTTGAAGCGCAGTGGAAATAACGCAGAGGAAAAAGATAGCGAAAAGTCGGGCTGCAATATTGCGACTAGTGGAAAATTATTGAAAAACCTGCGTCACAGAGCTCTATACTTATTCATACATGACGATGTGATGTGAAGTGAAAAATAAGCTATGTTGGACGTACGTTCGTATATGGCTTTTACATAGAGGAACGAGAGACGTTCGTATATGGCTTTTACATAGAGGAACGAGAGCTTGAGAGATGATTTCAGGACGACCAAAATCCTCAGGAGCAGCTCGAGTGTCTTCGAAAAGGCATGAACTTCTCATCTCTGCTCTTCCGGAAGGCGCTCGCAATTGAGGTGCGTGGCTCGGAGTTCGTTCTAGATCGGAAGGGAGCAGGGTTTGGATTTCGAGAGAGTTCCAGATAGTTTGACTCTTAATTTCTACAGTACTCCAAAATGCTATCTTCTTCTCCCTTTGCTGCTTATTGATGCCAATCCTAAGCTTCATTACCGACGGCCTCCAGCATTCAGATTATCCGGGGTGAACATGATAACACCTCCAAATTCACTCATTGTTACCATGGGCGTCAACGCGTTCACCCCGAGCAATCTCGATGATGCATTCGAACACTAGTTTGGTTTTTTAGCTTGGAGTGTCAAAAATGGTCGTCGATGGAGACCTCGTACCGATGTCCGGTGTAGATTTAGTTCGTAACTACGCCCGCATTCCCATCATGACGGGGGTTGCTCGCAAGGAGTGGGCACACAAGAAGCGTGAGTGGATCAGAGCATTTTTGGCGCTCATCACGCTGAGAATGACTATGAATTCAAGCACAGTTCTACAATCTGCATCGGAAGTCCGTACTAACAGCGGAGGAGTCCGGAGAGAGCGTGTTCCGCATCATAGAGGGCTCGTTTCATGACACATCGCCGGTGAAGCTCAGCAATTCAACGCTCCATCTTGTGGCAAATGCTTCCTTTGTCAGGTGAGACTATGGTCAACCCTCGCGAACTAGAACTACAGGAATGGATTTTCAGGTACATCGACGATCCATCCAATACTTTTGAGACAAGTCGAGTTGTATCCGCGCTACAAATGGTACACTTTACATCAGCTTCAATTCCAACAGAGCAAAAAAAACCAAAAAATCATTTCCAAGAACAAGAAGAACAGCCTATCTAAGCCTCCATAATCTTTGTAGATGGAGGCCGATATAGAGTTTGTCGCTCCCTGTCAACGAGAAATCGACGCCTACATACAGAACAACATGACTGTCTTCGCCTACTCGTTCGACTACATTCCTGAGAGTCCTATTTTTGAGGAGGTACGATCTCACAGTTCTATGCAGAAGTCGTGGTTGGTCTAAAAAATGAGCGGAACTACTAAAGGTTTAACATTGTGGGAGTTCTTGTTTTTTCAAACTCCTTCTTCCTTCAGTTTTACATAATCATGTTCGTCATCAGCCGGAATTTACGCAACAAAAATGACATTACTAGCTGATATGCAATTTGACCAAAGGAGTGCGTAGTGTGTAATCTGTTTGTTTGTTGACGTGATTCTAACTTTCCAGGAAAAGAAAACCTTCAACTTGTTTGGAAGAGACCCAGTCACGATCCTCAGGAAAGACCAGACATTAAAAGGTAATCATTTCTGAGATCCTTCATCACTTAGGAGTTCAAAAATTTCCGGAAGGAATCGTCGGAATTCTCGACACTTAGTTAACGAAGACAGACACCTGTCATCTCATCACAGGTGTTAAGCGAACACAAGGAATCACTACTCACCTCCGAAAAAGCTCGGATCACAATCATGAACATGATTGTCTTGCACACCCTCAAAAAACACTGGTCCGGTGACAGACACGAACGTGTGTCACTTCCGCGTGGCGAGACTCTTGAGTGCGAAGGGAGCGCGATAAGACACACGGAAATGGGATCCCGATTTTTTTTTTGGTAAACGACAACAGTTTATTCGAGCAAATCACGCAAGTGAAGTAGTCTGTGTTATAGATGCCATATTAAGGGAGGTGCCACATTTTATTGCATTATCTATTAGCGCCCCTTCGGGACGCTAGAAAGTGGGATGGGGCAGCCACATGGAGCATGTGCAAAAGCTTTGCATTCGCCAAATCCCTGGAAAAATTTACAAAGAAGCAAAACTAATCAATAAATGGGTCGAAATATGAAATCCTTCTTGAGTTTAGTATGAGTATGAGAAGTCCGCTCCCTCGTAGGGCGTATTCGTGCGTTTTCCTCATTACTGGGAAAACATAGACGTGTTTTCCATCGGCGGACCTGTATCTTGCCGTTCTCGACACTATTGGGCTAAAGCGAACTCATACCCTGGTGTTCTTCACAATATTGGGCCACGGCGGGCCTTACTTCCATCGGTGGACCCACATTCTGGCGTCTTCGTCACGGTTAGGCCAAGCCGGACCCGTTCTCCTTGGGCGGACTGGCATCCTGCCATTCTCGACACTTCAGACCAAAGCGAGCCCATTCCTCCATCGGTAGACCCGGATCCTGGCGTTCCCCACACCAGTGAGCTACGGCGGACCCTTTCTCCATTAATGGGTCCCCATCCTGGCGTTCTCCGTGTTAATGAGCCACAGTGCACCCATCGTATATTAGAAGACCCGTATCCTGGTGTTCTACACAATAATGGGCCACAGCGGGCCTTTTTTCCATTGGTGGACCTCTCGTGATTTCCTCACTGTTGAGCCATATTGAACGCTCATTCCATCGGTGGACCCATCCCCCATCTTAGTGAGCCAGAGTGAAGCGATCCTATAGTGGAGGACCTGTACGCTGGTGTGCACCACATTATTGGGCCACAATGGGCCCTTCAACCGTTGATCAACTCCTATTCTGGTGTTTTTTCTCAAAAAAATCAGGCCAAACGGACCCGCTCTCCATCGGCGCAGCTGTATCCTAGCGTTTTAACTACTTTTGGGCCACGGCACACATGTTTTCTATCCGAGCACTCGTCCGCTTCGTAAATCTCGAGAGTAATGGTGAAGGCTTATTCAGGAATTTCGACTATTTGTTGGTTTTGATCAACTATTAGCTGACTGGTTAAACAATGTCATGTCTTGCTATATTGAAGCGTTTACTCTGTATGTTAGTGAACAAGCTTTCTCGAAATGAACACTGATATCGTGACTGCTCAATCGCATCGAGACCTCAGCAGAGGATGCGGCAGCAGCATCTACGAAATGAGCCGACCGCATAGATCTAGACATCACCCAGCTTCCGAAACGATACAGAGCTCTCACAGAACCCGTTCATTGCTTCAGTGGAGGTGCCCAAAACGTCGCACAGTGGAAGGGTGGTTTTCCTGCTGCGTATATTGTGCAGCCTGAAAGCTTGTAAACACACCCTCACTTCTATGCTGCGAGATGGCTTGCGAAGGTGATGAAATCACCATCCCGTGTATGCGAGAGAGTCAGGAGTGAAATAAGTGGGCGAGTCCTAAAACGAACATGTATGAGTCCCTGAAAATCGGACATTTCGCCTCGCAGTCTGAGCTCCAAGATAATGAATGTACATGAGTGCCGCCGCGTTATTGCAACAACGAGCCAGAGCTCTGTCTCGTACCCGTGTGCCACGTTAGCTGCGGGCTAGGTAAACTCTCACAAAATGTCTCGGGCCCGTGTGCCACGTAACCTTTGGGCTAGGTACACCCTGACAAAAGAGAACCCCGAGCCAGAGCGCCACTTTGCGGCGCTCTGTCTTGGACATGTGAGTCGCATATGTTAATGCGTTTAGTGAGGTGGATTTTCTTCAGTTCGTGAGGAACCCGAACGCACAGTTTATTAACGTAAGTAAGCTGTTGTAGGTGCAAGTAAATGGCTGAATTCGATATGTCGAGCTTCTCTGCTCTCTCGAAATGTCATACCCCGGTTACTCTCGACTAATGCCTTTATTTTATCGTCATCATTAATGGTTGGATGACCACTATGTGGTGCATTTTGCACATTAAACGAAAGAAAGCGAGCAAACCAACGCTGACACTGGCGTTCGGTAAGGCAGTCTTCAGCATAAACTTCACATGACTTCTTCCGAGCTTGTGCCACATTTTTGCCCTTTTAGAGGTAAAACAATGAAATGTGCCGATAATGCTCTCTCTGATGGTCCATTTTCGAGTTAATTTTTAACCAACTTGTTCTTAACCAGTGACGCTCAGTTTTTAATTCAGGATAGTCTAAAGTCTCTTCTTCAAAATAATCTGTATATATAAAGTAGAATGCCTGTGTGTATGTATGTGTATGTGTATGTATGTTCCTTAAATAAGGGTTGACCAAGCTTTGCACATCTACCCATCAAGGCTCGGCGGAGGTTTTAGACTACGTTCTGCAAGAAAATATCGATTGATTTATCGATTGTATAGATTTTATCGATTTTTTGCTATTTTCGCCCAGGTGCTGGCGAGAACATGCCTACTAGGGTTTCTCAATACGCTGAGCACGAATATGCGCCCGAGTATCGACTTATCGATTTCGTCGATTTTTTGACATTCTTGCCCATGAGAAAGTAGAGACATGTCTACTGGGGTTCTTCAGTACGCTGAACATGGATATGATAACCGTTTGCGCTAAAGTATCGACTTGTTGATTTTATTGATTTTTTGTTATTCTTGCCCAGGGGTCGGCCACGGCATATCTGCTGGGGTTTCTCAATACGCTGAACAAGAATATGATGACCTTCTTGCGGGAAGACATCGATTTTATTGATTTTTTTCTTTTCTCACAGAAACACGTCTGCTGGGGTTCCTCAACACGTCTGCTGGGAGCACGCATGTGATAACCATTTTGCATGGAGGTATCGATTGATTGATTTTGTCTATTGTTTCCGTTTTCGTTGAGGACGGGCAGGGACATGTCCCACGTTTACCCCCAAGTTTACCACGGGGTCGCATACCCAGTAGTAAACATTTACCCTCAATCTTAATGATGAATGTCACCCCAGGACTTAGTAGCGTCCTGCAGATTCAGGGTATTAGCGCCAATGTCCGGGGCGTAGCCAACCGCTAACCGCCTACTGATGTTAGATACGTACAAGGACAAGCAGATTTCAGAA
Organism: Ancylostoma caninum; assembly: GCA_037903475.1. NCBI lineage: Eukaryota > Metazoa > Nematoda > Chromadorea > Rhabditida > Ancylostomatidae > Ancylostoma > Ancylostoma caninum. The sequence goes on from JBAJFG010000470.1 coordinate 105,407, forward strand.
AGGCACGTCTGGAGGATCATCAAACTCGTGGCTGAAAATGACTGTCGTTCAACCATTTACTCCATTCCTACCCTGCACTCTAGCGCGCTCCAGTGATAACCAGGTGTTGCTTAACCTGTAGGAGACATATTATATTAAAATTTTGACTGTAGATGTGCACTATACCAACAAGTATCCCCCCCCCCCAAAATGGCACGCTTTGTTTTTGAGAAACCGTCTTTTTGAAAAAAAACGTCAAAATCGGTCAAGAAGTGGTTTTTACCATTTTTAACCATTAATGACGATTTTTTTTTCAAAAACGAAGATGATTTCTCAAAAAAGAAAGATGCCATTTGGGGGTAAGTTGATACCATCTATGCGCATTTCTTGGAGTTGACAGTGCATCGGAACACTTCTTCAAACGAGAGAAATTTCCTGGAAAAGTTCCAGGTTTGGGAAAAACGCACTCCAATGACAATTTGTTGTATCTGACAGGTCCTACAGCAAGTTTCAACGAGTTCTAGCGAGATCAAACAGCTCCGTACTGAGCTCGGGTTTCCGAGGTTTTAGCTGGAATTTGAGATGATTCAGGCTGTCTTCGCTAAATGGTAGGCATCTTTTCGTCGTCTTCACTAACGGCTATTTAAGTCACTTTTTAGTGCTATCTTCTTTTCCTGAAAGAACTCTATGTAGGTACGAACTTAGTAGCCTATTTTGGAATCCGACTGGATTTAGTACTCCCCAACCGACACTGACCACCTAGAGCTGTGCCCTGACCCTAGTTCCACTACGCTGAACATGAACATGATAATCGTCTTGTAAAAAAACCATCGATTTTTCGTTCTCATTGCTTTGGCTATTTTCGCCCACGGGTCGGTGGAGACGTGTCTACTGGGATTTTCCTATACGGTGAACACGGCTATTTATTTATTTATTTATTTGTTTGAATGCACGCTAGCGTGCGCCATACAAGCTCAGCAGAAGGAAGAACCAAACAAAGCCGAAGAACACGAAAGAAAATCCTCCAATCTAAAAAAGGAAGGAAACCACAGGAAGTATAAGAAAGTGAGAAAAAAAAATAAACAAAGACAGGAACTTAAGCATTCAAACACCATTTCAATGAACGACTAAAACAGAAGAAGTATTACTGCACAGTAAACCTTCAGGTAAACCTCTAAGTTTGACATAATAGTTTAAAAAAAATGAACCCATTCCAGTGCAGGCACGCATCAGCTCACAAGGATTAGAAACAGCTATCTAACGGCAACTCATGTGTTGTGATAGCCCTACCAAATGAGCCCAGCAAGATTTGTAGAAAAGAAAGCAAGTGAATGGCGTTAGGGAGACCGCCACTTCGCACAGCTAAGGCATGCATGGGAAATCCGGCACCAGATTTTCGGATGTTAGGTATTCCCTACCCCTAACAATCTGGCGCCTAACTCACTTCAAAGGGCTAGGGTATGGAGTGGGCAGGATTCACACCAGCATCCCTGAGATTACCGTATTATGCAAGTTCAGAATGAAAGAGATGCGCTGTACATAAGATTGTGATAAACTGGGCCTACAATCCCGGTAACGAGTAGTGAATTAATGATTAAAATAGCGAGGAACTGGACTGTCCTCAAGGTTTACTAGCGCTATTGAGAGCTTTGAAAGAAAAGGAGAAAAGAAACACAACACGAGCATGAAATGAAAAGGAAAATGGAGAAAATGTTGAATAGATCCTGACATTCAGTGAAGCAATTGTCTAACTCGAATGACGATCTAGGCAACGATGTGCAAATCAATGGTTGAGACGAGGAGCTGAAAAGTGTCATAAATCAGTGAAGCCAAGAGTTTGTAATAAATTAATTTTTCTTGGTTTCGAATATGACAACTTTTCTGCACGAATATATCGATCCAGTAATTTCATATGATCTTTTTCTGTTTCTGGAAAAGACCGGTAGGAATGTACTTACTGAATCAATCGAACACTCTAAACACCTGAAATATGGCATCTTTTCCATGAATTTGTCATCGAAACAACTTTATTGACTTTTCAGTCATGGATCAGTGAAGAACTGTTACAGTGTTTTCGATCGTAATTTAGCTTTGGTTATGTATTCACAACCAAAAATTTCTATGAATTTTTCGGTAGTAGCAATAGTATGAGAAAGCCGAGAGCGAAGCAGGGTATGGCGTCTAGTGTATAATAATGTAAGCCATTCAATCACTACTATAAGAAATATGCAGTTCACGTCACCTGTAAGAAAAAAGCTACATTAATTATCGAACAACCCAATAATGTGCCTCAAATTCGAAAATAGATTTTTTCGCCGAGGGAAGCCTGGAAAATTGCAAAAATGTTTATAAGAGCTAAGAGAACCTATAGTGATATTTCTACAGAATTACGATGCGCGTACAAAGCTTCCCAATTGAGCTGAATACTTTTTTAAATACTAGTTTTAAATATTGAACGGGTTGATAATTTATATCTAACTATAATGATCAGGAACAGATAGGAAGAAAAATGTGAAAGTGAGGTAGGGCCAGCGTATACATTGCCGGTCACATGAATCCCGTACCCGGCCATAGATGCGCGATGATTCGATGGTTTATTCCAACGTCTGTTTGATAATTTCCTCATCTGATCCTCTTTAATTTGCTTCCAACCACTAATTTTCTGTTTCAATGTCTATTTGTGTCAAAATCACGATATTTGAAGGAATTATCATATATCAATCAATTTTCAATAGGTTTTATTTTCCATCGCTACTTCTGCGAGTGAGAAAGATGTGGTGTTTCCTATGAAAAAAATTCAAAGCTTCTCTTGGCAATGCCGCTTGAAGCTCGAAGTAGCCGGTCGTTTTGGCTTCCTGAATGACGCTCCAACGCGCGAGGTGTGATCGACCTAATTTGTGTGGGGCGGCCGTCGAGCCTGCTCGCCGTCGATTATGGTTCAAGCCTTAGCCGCAGCCGTTTCCCGCATGTGACTGCGAAAAAGGAACTACCATATGCCCACGCACGCGGCAGGACCCGGTCACTAGGCAGGTTCACGCGGTGCGTGCCACCTGGTGGAAACACGTACAGTACCGGCCGAAATTATATAGCCTTTTGAAGTCTCCTCCATTTCCCTTATAACTTCATTTAAAGTAAAGCTTCAAAGCTCATATTTCTTGAATGTTGTAGACAGTCACATCTAATACAAATGGGATGATAGCATAACACTCAGTCTGTTCCCTTTAAACAAAAATTCTTATTCATAAAGGTCAAGATCCGGAATTTTGTGGCACCTATGAAAGATCGCAGAAGGGATTTTATGGGCACTATTTCAATAGGAATTGAATTCCTTGTGATAGATACGACTCATTTGGTTGAATACGTGTGCTTTCAGATCACTGATCAAGAAACGCGGAGAAAACTTGAGTTCATTTCAGCAGTCAACCATAATAAGAATTTCTGCCAAATTAGCTCACTCTTTTGGCCACAATGTTGATTGGGTCACAATGCACTCAGAGTCCATGTCACAAAAAGTTGCCTTCTTTTCTTTCCATGGAAAGCTTTACTACACCAAAAGTTATAGAGGAAAATTCAAAAGGCCATATAATTTTGGCCGGTACTGTACATGTGAGAGGCAGCGGCAAACGCAGGGGAAATGGGAACCTCGATCCTCAAATTTCTCAGAAATGCTCCATAATATGGCTAGAAATTTTGTAGCGATTTGGCTCCAATTCTCTATTTTTTGAACATTCATTTGTGTTTATTTAATATTGGAATAATTATTGGTTACAATTTGTTTTTAAAACTCCGGCCGTTTGAGATTCAAAATGGTGTGGACCCTAATTATTTTCCACGCCTTCCCACCTCACCCCTCTTCTCTGGGGCCTCAGTGCATCCAACAGTGGTGGACGGTTAGGATAGTAATATCTAAAGTAACTGTTGTTGCCCACACATCGGCTTCATTTATTTCAAAGCGTTACATCACAGATCGGAAGATGGAGGCGTTCCATGGCCTCGATCATGCCTTTATTTTCTCTCGGGGATACAGCAGCAACTTCGAGATCCGACCGTTTACGAAGAGAGACGAAAATATGGCCAAGATACTCACGAACATGGTGACGAACTTTGCAAAAACCGGCGATCCATCCACGAAAAGGTTAGTGTTTCCAGTGAACAGCAACGATGTAGATGAGTGAGGAAGCATGATCTTCAGGGTTTAGATTCTCCTGGCCGCCGTTCAGTGGAAACAAGACCATCGAGCATGTATCGATTGACCTACCTCCGAAGTATGTTAACCAAAGTGCGTTCTAGAGAGGTTTTCAAGGTCAAACTATTTAGGGTGATCCAGGGTGAGCTGCACTGGCCAAATCCAAAGTTTTGGAATGTAGAAGCTGAGCTCATAAGTCGGCACGTAGCTGCAGATGGAGATGCGGGCGCTGATCCAGATGCAGACCTCAGCAACGAGGAGCGCGTGCAAGTATGTACAGATTTGAAGGTATTTGCTCGATTTTCCAAGGGTAATCCTCCCGGATTGAGATGCAGATTCTGCGGAGAAGAAATCCAGGAGTCGCTGCCCACTCAGTTATTTCTTATCCAAAATTGGTATTCAGAAGCATAGGGAAGAACTTCTTCTGCAACAAGGCCCTCTCAGGCTGTTTTCAACTCCAATACACTGTCTACTTTCAGCTCAGCGCTTACCGACGGGCATGGTGGGCCCTGTGGCTACTCGTTGCAATGTTGGCAATCGTTGTTTGGGGCATCGTCATTTACGCCGTCGTCTCCAAAGGAACTAGCCCAAGGAATAAGCCTTACGATAATATCGTAATAACGCGATGACAGCTCTGAACAGCCTGTTTAAAGTCTTAGATTTTCACGGATCTACTTGTAATAAATTAATTTTATTATAAAGCTGAGCACTCCTACTCTATAATAAAGCATAGAGGACATATTACGAAATATGTCTGTGACCCACCGCCTGAGGAAGTCGAGGGGATGCCGTTTTTTTCGTTTTTGTATAGAATTCTTGGTGTCAGAGGTAGAGAAGCGCAGAAAAAAGATTGGAAAATATTGGCGAGGATTCCCCACACCTACCGGAAAGAGGATTTCGCAATCCATCAAGAATGAGAAATCTAGGGTGTTGTGATTGCTTGCCGCGCTGTTGAGAGGCTTGAACTGCAACCACGTTTGGAGTCCAGGTGAACAGAATTCAAAACAGAGGCAAAAATAGTCTCCATCTCCTTGATCTCTTTTATCCCAATAACGCTTTTGGAAGCTCACTTCTCTAAGCAACATCATAGGTGTTGTGGGCGCTGAGACTCTTGGACTTTGTGTAGTCCGAATCACAATTAAGGCGGTGGTTCAGTGGATATTTATTGTACTGTATAATTGAGAGAGATAGTGAGTGAGTAAAGTGAGTAATGAGCGCCTCGTGCGGCTTACAGCATCATTCTGACTAGGAACAAGTATCTCTAGCCCGAGACGGGTCAGCTCCGCCCCCTCCACAGGAGGTACAGTATCGGCGGTAAGCATAAATGCTACAAGGATCATCGATCTGTCGATGATAATAGGCATTACATCTAAGCCAACGAAATAGGCAAGAGCCGTCTAAAGCAAAAGAAGCTCATGTGAGACATTGTGAGTGCTCATAAAACGAAATCTGGCTACCACTTCCTTTGAACTTTTGAAAATGTTGTCCCTACCTAAGACATCAGTACACGTGAATGGGCACGAAGGCAGGAAGAATATCGTTGAAGGCTTTTTGCGCCAATGCAGAGCGGTGCTGTTAACAGCTGTAGCGGAACTCCATGTACAACCCACTAAGGAAGGTTTTTCCTTCAAAGATGTTGACTCCGCGATACCCACCACCCCCCCCCTCGGCAGATTTTCTCCTCCAGATACAAGTGGAGATCAGAAGAATTCGGGTCCGAAGTGTTTCGAGCCCGCACTGGGATTTCTTAGAAAACATTTAAGAACAGCAAATCGATTGATTACTTACCAGTTTTAGAAAGAGGAATCAGTCGAGAATATTTATTCAAGGGGAAAATCGGGAAGGTTCTGTAGTCAATGGAAAGGGTCGAAAAACAATTACTAGAGCTAGGTGGTGACAGTGATTTTGCGCCAGCCCCTTTGTTTACGTCAAATGCATGTGCCGGTTTTGATCCCTCGCGTGAGCTATGCGGAAGAGTCTGTGCAAAGGAATGCAATTTTTGTCATTAACATAAGATTTCTGAAGTCAGACGTGTAAATTAATATAAAGAAGAGATGGGAATGTTGAAAGATATGGGTTCCAACTATTTGTAAGGTAGAGATTGTTTAAGGAGGTATTTCGAGAGCAATGTTGTGGTAAATGAACCGATACTACATAGTGCACACCCATAAGCTGCACGCCCTCATTTAGTACCTTCACAGCAGCGAAATTCAACGTAACGGTATGACCTCTACGGCCGCATTTTTGCCAACACAGTAGCAGCTCAAATAACCTAACAGATCGGGAATATGTCGCCATTTATTCCTGTAGTAGATCAAAGTCGAGTGAGAGGCGCCTCCTCACGGCACGGAACATTGATGCAATCTTAGAACTGGAGCCACTCTTCACAATAGAATGATTCTATTTTCAACAGAGCAATAGAATTGATGAAAAGAGTATTGGAGAATTCTGGGGTTAAAACAGAATTCCGTCTTCTTTCTTCAATGATTTTAATGTTTGCCAGTCAAACAACTTTATCTTACTTTTGAGGGAAGGGGATGGGGTGAAGAAATGTCACCTATGTTGATCATCACCAAATGATGAACACGTTGAGAGGCTTCTTTCGGCTCAACAAATGTTGACAACAGCTTTGAATAGCCAGAAGAAACAGAACACCCCAGCGAAGCCGGGTTCACCCTCTAGTTTCCTTGTAATTTTGTGGTTCACATCAATGCCACGCTGTCTTATTTGTACAATACATATTTTGAATGAGAGGAGACCTTGCTGCATTCAATCCATACTGGATACCCCAAACGTGATGCTTTAGCGAGACTCAGAATCGGCTTATGGAGCAAATGTGTATCCTAAAGTGGTGTGGAAAGGAATTGCTGTGCTGGGAGCTAACTTTTATGAAGCACCTATTTGAATCCGATGGACTGTTGTATGCTACCAAAGCCCAGAACAAGATCAAGAGCTACATTATACATAAGTCCGAGCTCGCATCATAAAGCTGAGGAAAACTTTGGGAGGAATCACCATGCTGTGGAAGAACTTATGGTGCACCCTATCAGAATACTACGCAATTTGGATTCCAAATTGAACTTAAATCGAAAAACAGGACTCTAACATATGTGTCACTGTGTTGAATCGTCTTCATTTCCCTCCATTGATATTAAAAGGGTCTGACTCACAACGTTCGCTTCATTTGCGCTAGCAAACCGAGCACAGTGCGCAAAGGGTTAGCCAAGTAATCAGCTTCACTCATTAGGTGGGCGTGCGATGCAAAGCTCATTTGGAAAGGAAGTGCGCAAACGGTTGGCCAGGGGCTCAGCTAGGCTTAGGTGATATAGGAGTCATGCCAAAGCAACTCATTGGCTACGATATGTTTACTTGAAAGGAATTCATGCCAGTGGTTAGATCTGCTGTCTGCGGTGCAACTGCCTCCTTTCTGTAACATCTGACCCTATATGATACGCAGAACCACCCGCCTCCCCATCGTCAAGCAAGACATTAAGGATCACACTGTTGTTGTTTCGCCTTGCTGCGCTCCTCCTCCTTTGTCTGGCGAATCTGACTGTAATGGGCAAACTAGGCGGAGCGAAAACACATCAGTTGATTATATGTACGAGTACGCCATGGAGTTATTCCACTACCGAGGCACTTTCGAGGGCCCAGCCCAAATTTCACGAGCCGCGCAAGGGATGAAAACTGGTCAGAAGGTGCGCTTGCGGTCAGCTTCTGATTAAAAGCCGATCAGCTGCGCACCCAGTAGCTGACGGGCCACTTTTTGGAATGCTCCGGACACCTCCCGTACTCGCGCATTCTGCACCACTAAATTACTACGCTGACAATCACATAACACACACTTCACATCCACGATTCAGAATTATTTTATTCCGGCAGACCTTACATACAAATATGCGGTGCTAACACGGGAATTTTGTCTAACGAACGTAGAATTGAGTCGACGATAGGCTTTCCCTTCTTCATATTTTGTAGCGCCTTGTAGAAAGGTTTGTTGCCCGTTTGGAGCATTCCACGCATATCACTAGAGTCAGCGCATCCAGCTCCTCCAGAATTTGTTAACATCTTGGATTTGAAATAAAGTGAGACACCACCTCTAAATTAATTAGTCAACATTCATTAGAGCTTGGTTCATGAACAAGCTCAAAAAGATCAGAGGTTCGGGAACTATAGCTGACCTGAGAAGTAATGAGGTGTGAACCAGTTCATCATCAATTTATATAAAGCAGAACCTCACCTACGAAGCTGTGAAACTCTTGGAAATCCGATGTAGTGAAAACAAAATTCGAAAACGAAAAAAAAAAGAAAAAAACGAAAAAAATTTAAAAAACAAGTTCGAGCCCTTCAGTTTCCCGCACGTCATAAGGCAAGAACGAAACACCACCACCATCTTTGAAAGAATGGTAATCATCATCACAGCTGCTCCGCCACGAACTAGGTAGCGCGCGCGGTCCGCTAAGATGAGGAGGGGTGCGCGGCTGGTCAACTACGATAAAAAGGGGTGCGCAGCGGGTCCGCTAAGATAATAAGCGGTGAGTGTGCGGTCTTCTAGGATAAGGAAGGGTGCGCGCGCGGTCCTCTAAGAGTGTCTGGGTAGAAAACGTTATTTTCAAGAAAAACAGTGTATTTTCATCATTCACTTCAATTTTTTATCCGTCGTTCGACTCCTGCTGCCGCGTAGAGCGGTCCGTCGACACCCAGCTCTTATGGGTCAAATCACTGTCTGTCATTTCTACCACTCGACTGTCGGATACTCACTGTTTGACAATTTCACTAGTACTATTCTCCGGTGACTTACCAGCGAAGTCTCGCTGTTACCCTTGTGGCAGGTGTATAATAAGGAACTAGTATTTCAATTCGTCACTGCAGGTTGTCCGTCCTCCTTTTCGCCCGATCGATCACGTAGACCATAAGTAATCACACCAAGCTTTGTTCCTAGTGGCAGGGAATTGAAACGTTTTCAAAATGCCATTTTAAACGCTGCCTGAGTTCTAGTTGAACATGGCCGAGATTGCCATTCCCGTTTTGTTCCATATTGTTCAGGATCGTCCAAGCAAACGCTCCCGCGTGTCTCCGACATGTGCCAGCGTCTTTTGACCAGGCAATCAACCTACTGATCAAGGACGAGCAAGTTCCGGTGCACCTCAAAACGATAGTGGGACATCCAGTGGATTAATTGTCCAGTTTGGAACTTCTCACCAAGAAGAATTGCGAAAAAGAGGGTCGTCTAAAGGAAGAGGCAATGGAGAAGAAGCGACTCCAAGACAAAGTCGACTCTCTCAAGAGAGCGTTGTCCAGTAGTAAGACCAGCTCACCCTCGCAACTTTATGTAGGTGTTCTCCTAACTTAGGCTCCAATGTTGCTCCGTTAGGTACAGTTTGTAAGTGTGAAGAAAAGGAAATGCTGAGATCAGTCGTCGTTTCTAGTATAACCGAGAGTAGAGATAGTAGCGCAGATAACAGGATTAGTCATGATTCGGAGTGCATGAGAAGAATATTCCATTTTTTAAACATTGAATGTGCGACGGTATTCTTTTATAGGATGGCAAAGCCCAATTCTAGGTATCCATGTTTGCTGGCGATTGTATAATACTTTCTACCTCGTTCTTCAGAAATGATCTGTTTAGGAGAGCTCCGAAGCTGAAAACCTTTCCTGTTTAGGGAATATATATTCGTCCGTCACTGCCGAAGGAGGAAAGGGAGCGCCTCGGAGCTCTTAGCTGGGCTACGAGAAACTCTAATAGAAATGATGGAATTTCTCAGAAAGAGAATGTATCTTCTCGCTTTAGTGATGTCACACCTATTGCGGTATCTAGTAATGTTGCTAACTCGTCTGTAGTCCTAATCTCTCTGTGTTGACGGGAAACAAATGAGTGTTTCTCGGTCTGCAGATGACGGTATCTTTTGCATGGCTACAAATATTCGCTGCCTGCCCAAAAACGCCCATTCTTCAGCATACTCTATCGTGGAGTTTAACTATGGAAGTATAGGTTTTAGCGAAACTTCGCTTAAACCTTCTTGTGAGGTGGAGGTTTTAGATAGAACTTGTTCATTTGAAATTTTTCGGTGTGATCGGCCAACGATGCAGGAGGAGTAGCCTTATTTGTAAAGCATTCTTTCATTCCTACACTAATTTTTAAGGAATTCGTATGAAAGGGCTATGAAATGGTTGCTTGTGATCTGCATCATGCATCAGAAACATCTGATCGAGTTCTGACTGTTTTTATAAACTATGGACCCATATCCTGCCGTTTTCCCACTGATGGGCCACGGCGGACCCTTTCTCGATCGATACCTATCATGATGTTTTTCAGGGGTCGCGGCACATCTGTCCATGATCAATGCACCCGCACTCTTTATAAATCTCGAGAGTAATGGAAGAAAGTTGGGAAATATTTAGAAAGTTTGATCAATTGCACAACTGGTTCCAGAAAATGTCGCAACAGCTTATGATAACGCGTTCTTCGTCCGTTCATTATGTGCATTTGATTGTACTGCCCTTCTTAAGAACAGACAGATCCTCAGGCTGCATAATCCCCATGGGACCTCAGCGAGAGGTGCGCAAAGAGCATATCCCAAGTGAGGAAACCGAGTGGATCCTATCGCTAAGGCCTCCACAGCATGCACATCTTTTCCAGGTGGTTACCGTCCAGTGTTTCAAAATTGACCAGGCAGCTATAGTCAATGTTTCAAGATCGAGTGGAGTTAATAACAAAGTTCCAGCAGAGGGGCGACTCTGCTCCGTACATTGCTGCTACGCATCGTCAAATCGTTGTAAACACTGTCTCGCCCGGAGGGCTCGAGACCGCTAGCCGCTGGTCCCACCGCGAAATCCTGAGTGCACCTGACTTCCACTACGTCTATGCACCTATGACGAAACATCGGCCCAATGCCCCGTCAGCTTTGCATTCTCGCGAGCACTGTCTATAACTGAGCCCCATGATGCAAACATGAGATCACTTCCTGCTTCCCTGCCGCCTGCGCTCTAGAAAATTTTGTTGCACTACCATGATTTATATAAGAGGATAAGTTGCCCATATGATAGCTCATCCAATAGAGTACATTTTCAATATGAGCCTTTCGTGCTGAAGTACCGAGACGATGTAGGCATGTTTTTGTCACACCCATGAGAAAAGAATCACCCCTTTTCTGATCCTTCTAATATAGATCAACACCTCATCGGTGTTTTGGAGATTGTTTGAAAAGGTGATCAAGAAAGTTATCGTTGAACACTCAGGGAATAAACTAATCTTACCAGCTGGTCAGCATGGATTCAAAAGGGACGTTCCTTAGTAACGGGATGTTAGAGACGTTGGATCACTGGACTGCAGCTCTCGATGACAAGAACGATATAAATGTTATTTATTTGAAGGAACCAGCGCAAGAAATAAGCCTTTCATAACAACGTAATAACGCGATGATTGGTCTGAATAGGCTGTTTGAAATGTTAGATTTTCATAGATTTGCTTGTAATAAATTAATCTTATTATAAAACTGAGCAATACATATACACGAATAAAACACGAGTAAATGTCAACTGTCCAATACACTGTTATGCGGGTAGAGCCGATGTTTCCGTACGGCGCTTCGTGCTCTGCTTCGTATTAAACTGTTCCACACCTGGAAACGCAAAGTATCTTCAATACTTCTGAACATCTAAGTAAACAACTCAATGATGCCCCGATCATCACCGTTAGAGTGGTGTGGCGCATTATATATGAAAAAGGGGTGTGGCCAGGCTCTGCGATTTGTCAGTTCAGGAAATAGGCCAGTTACGGGGTCCGACAGCACCGCCCACTCCAGGTGTAACGCTCCAAACCCCGTTGAAGCTCTACGTAATTTATGGGCTCTTTTATGGGCTCTTTTCTTTTATTTATGGGCCTCAATTGCATACGAGGAGAGGAGCCTCCGCGACACTAAATGAACAATAAACCCACCTTTTTAATGGAACAGGCATGATTCTGACATCGATTCATGTCGCAAAAAGGTTGCTTTTGGCAGTGAGCACAAGCGATGCGAGATATAGCTCGCAACCGCTCTTCGCGACTCATCGACCACAGGGCATACTGAAAAGCTGATTGCAGCTCCATGCAAAAGGAACACCAAGGATCGCTTCCAGAAGTTAGGCAGCCAGGCCTGAAACAGCGACATCAGCAGACGACACAAGGAGTAAAAGACACTCACGTGAAGCAAGGCGAATTAACTTCTGCTTGCCATCGTATGGTAAGTAGGAGGAGGTCAGTGACCCGACGTAGGGCAGGGAGTATATGCACGTGGGCGTAGTACATAATGTGAATCTGAAACTTATGGAATAGGAGACGAACCAAGTATTCAGGAAAAGTTGAGGAAACGAAAGTATGATGTATTGGTATCACATTGGAACAAAAGAAGGAAGGGAGCGTTTCTCTGGCTGTCGCTGTTCCTCTTGTGTCCATCGATTTTCTTATAGGGGAAGTGTATATAAGGCAAGAGGCCAGACTTGCGGATCGAAGTGAGATCTATCTTGGGTTTGAATCTTTGCTTGACAAGATGTTCCAGCATATATCTCATTTCTGTTATATTTTCGAAAAAAAGCGACTTTTTGGGAGAGTTTACACCATACTGCTACCGGTGTTGCAGCTGCTAGCGTACAATGCTAGAGCAGCCGAGCGGATAGGACATTGAGCCACTAAGCACAGGCTGGAGGGTTTGGATCCCGTCAGTGAATTTTTGTTTTGCACTTTTTTAGTCCTTTTATTTCTTTGAAAGATATTCAGAGGATTATATCACATCATCTACTCGTATTAATGCACCAACCACTTGATTCCCCGCTACTGTTCAATATTTACTCCATGGACCTAGCAAACTTTGTGAAAACTGGTACCCAAATGAAGATAGCTGCATACGCTGACGACATCAAAATCTACGCAGCTTATAATGATGCGGAGAAACAGAAAATTAGAGCTGAGCTAAAGCAATTAATCCAAAAAATGTTGACCTGGGCTCAAATGTGGAGCATCCAAGTGAACACCTCCAAAAGTCGTGTTATGATATTAGGAGGGAGAAATGAGGAACTAGATATGGCCCGCGATCTTGAAGTTCTTCACCACCCTCTAAAGATCATTGAAAACCTAGTAGAAAAAGCGAGAGATATCATGCACTCAGTTTTGAGGAACATTCACACGTAGATATTTTGCTAAGATTGAAAACCTAGTAGAAAAAGCGAGAGATATCATGCACTCAGTTTTGAGGAACGCTCACACGTAGATATTTTGCTAAGGCTATATGAGGCTTATGTTTTGCCAGTACTGGAGTACTGTAGTCAGGTGTGGAATCCAGTTTTGAATAAAGACACCCAAAAACTAAAACAAGTGCAGAAGACATTTATAATGATTGTGTTTTACTGCCCTTTTCCGAGCACAGATTACCCACAGGCTCTGCCAGATTATAGAACTAGGTTGAAAGTCCTAGGGCTTAGAAGCTTGCTATACAGAGCACAAGCAGATATTCTCATGGGGTTCAAAATTCTCCGTTGTGAGGTTCGTTTAAAACCCTCAGACTATGGACTTTCAGATTTGTAAGCAACCGAAGATTAAGTTTCAACATAGTATCTTCCAGATCTGGTAAATGGCACTGCTATTTACAACAGAGCGCTTTTGCTTGCAGTACTTCTCAGATTTTGAACAGACCCCCACCTCTACTGGCGACTTCAGAAGACTCAAAAATACTGAAGAAACGTTCCGAAATGTGATCCTATTGGATCTTGTTGGCACCGAGGAAGTACGGTGTGGTCAATATTCCAATATGTTTCCTTGCTTTTCGCGTGACACGGAATGTTATGTTTTACCTTATCCTTTCTCACGTTATACTGTTTAATCACTGTAGGACTTTTTTTAGGTGTGGGCTGACAGGTTCTCATTTTCGCTGAGCATTATAGAGCTTCCAGTGAGGAGAAGTTTACCCACTGGTGCAAACAAGTGCGATTCCGTTATTGAACCGAATTCACTCCGTTACTGCCCAAGAAGACCCGGAGCTAGTAGTAGCTGCCGTTCGGCGTTTGCGTGGGATGAACCCGTTTGTCAAACTGCTGGCACTGCTCCTAGACTCCGCATGGGAATGAGTTCATCTTGCTGGTTGATGCGAGCGCCAGCCTCCAAAGCTCTGCAAACTGTTTGAGCACGTATTCGAATACGACAATTACACTTCAATTTTGGCACTTGCCTTAGCATAACATGGTCAGCCCCTCGAAGCACTACATAAATGTCCCATTAGATTCCACGTAACAATTCTGACCTCCGCCCGTACACCCCCTATCATCTGTTTCTTGTCTTCCTTTTTTTCATTAGCTTCTGTTCTTCTGACCTATCACATATCGGTTACTAGTGCACGCCTACGCGCGTAATAAATAAGTAGGGAAATAACTGCGTTACATTGAACATCCTAGCTCGCTTATGGGTACAGTTTCCCCACGGGCGGCTATAACGTAGTGAATTTTTCATTCAAGACAAAAAAGACTGGCACTGTGAAAATACAAACGCTGATAGAACATCGCTCGCTCAGTGAAGTGTTCGTATACAACATTTTTCAAGAATTTGGGTTGTAGCTTTTGCAGGCTACCTGCCGCATTAACACGAACGGGTGAAATGGAGTGGTTTTTCAAATATCTCTTGAAGAGGACTGAAAAACGACAATGCAAAACGGACGCCAAAGATGGATCCTTCCTGCAAAACCTCCACCTTCACCTTAATGGTCTGGTATCCTACCCGCTCAGCCACTGTTCACTATGTTTCGAGTACTGCAATATCTGTACCAGTTTAGTGCAAACTATCCAAAAAAGTGCCTTTTTCTGGAAATCCTACTATATTAAAAGATTTGGTCGCTAATTCCCGAGAACGCGTCTGTTACTGCGCGTCGACTCTCAGCGCATTGTCGATACGCAGTGTTGTGATGAGTACTTTAAAAAAGGGGCCCCTGGCCTAAATTTCCACATTGTCCGCTTTTTTCTTCCTAGATCTTTATCTTCCTTGTTATAGGGTGACACCTCCCTAAGGGCCGGCGTAGGTTTTAGGCTACTTTGCACCTGGGATTATTGATTAGTTTATCGATTATATCGATTTTATTGATTTTTCGCTATTTTTGCCCCAGGCGTGGCGAGGACATGTCTACTGGGGTATGTCAGTACGCTGAACACGAATATGACAACCGTTTCGTACGGCACTATCGATTTATCGATTTTATTGATTTTTCGCTTGTTTTGCCCCAGTGACGCGGTGAAGACATGGCTATTGGGGTATGTCAATACGCTGAACACGAATATGACAACCGTTTCGTACGGCACTATCGATTTATCGATTTTATTGATTTTTCGCTTGTTTTGCCCCAGTGACGGTGAAGACATGGCTATTGGGGTATGTCAATACGCTGAAGACGAATATGACAACCGTTTCGTACGGCACTATCGATTTATCGATTTTATTGATTTTTCGCTTGTTTTGCCCCAGTGACGGTGAAGACATGGCTATTGGGGTATGTCAATACGCTGAAGACGAATATGACAACCGTTTCGTACGGCACTATCGATTTGTCGATTTTATTGATTTTTTGCTAATTTTGCCCCTGCGCGGCGAAGACATGTCACTGGAGTATGTCAATACGCTGAACACGAATATGAAACCGTTTTGTACAGCACTATCGATTTATCGATTTTATTGATTTTTCGCTATTTTTGCCAGGACCCGAGCAAAGCCGGGTACACAGTCTAGTAATAAAAATTCAAAAAATAATGGTGAAACTAAACAACTGGATTCAAAGAATCAAACACATATAAGATTTTTTTTTAATCCAGCAAGCCATTCTCAGGGGTGAAGGGGCTCCCTGCAAATCCGATTTGGAGCCCAATAATCCTAATAATGTCGATTAACGTTACAACAAAATCCTAGCACATGATTTCGTTTCCTGACATGGTTTTGAAACGAAGTGGTAGCGCTGTTCCCATCCGTTGGGGTTTTTCCTTGATTTTGACTGGGCCAGTGGTAAACATGCGCCGGTCTCAGGTAAAGAGGCACGCAGGTCCATTGGTCGGGATTTTCCCGCCAGTGGTAAACAGTTGCTGGTCTCAGGTAAAGGGGCACACGGGTCCGTTGGTCAGAATTTTCCCGCCAGTGGTAAACAGGTGCTGGTCTCTGGTAAAGGGGCACATGGGTCATTGGCCAGAATTTTCCCGTCAGTGGTAAACAGGTGCTGGACTCTGGTAAAGGGTCACACGGGTCTTTGGTGAGCACTTCCCTTGGGTTCCATTGGGCCAGTGGTAAACAGTTGCTGGTCTCAGGTAAAGGAGCACGGGTCCGTTGGTCAGAATTTTCCCGCCAGTGGTAAACAGGTGCTGGAATCTGGTAAAGGGTTACACGGGTCCGTTGGTCAGCTCTTTCCCTTGGGTTCGACTGGGCCAATGGTAAACAGGTGCTGGTCTCTGGTAAAGGGACACATGGGTCTGTTGGTCAGAATTTTCCCGCCAGTGGTAAACAGGTGCTCGACTCTGGTAGAGGAGCACACGGGTCTTTGGTCAGCACTTCCCTTGGGTTCGACTGGGCCAATGGTAAACAGGCGCCGGTCTCAGGTAAAGGGGCACACGGGTCCGTTGGTCAGGACTTTCCCTTGGGTTCCACTGGGCCAGTGGTAAACAGTTGCTGGTCTCAGGTAAAGGGGCACACGGGTCGTTGCTCAGCTCTTTCCCTTGGGTTCGACTGGGCCAATGGTAAACAGGTGCTGGTCTCTGGTAAAGGGACACATGGGTCTGTTGGTCAGAATTTTCCCGCCAGTGGTAAACAGGTGCTGGACTCTGGTAGAGGAGCACACGGGTCTTTGGTCAGCACTTCCTTTGGGTTCGACTGGGCCAATGGTAAACAGGCGCCGGTCTCAGGTAAAGGGGCACACGGGTCCGTTGGTCAGGACTTTCCCTTGGGTTCCACTGGGCCAGTGTAAACAGTTGCTGGTCTCAGGTAAAGGGGCACACGGGTCCGTTGGTCAGGACTTTCCCTTCGATTCCACTGGGCCAGTGATAAACAGGTGCTGGTCTCAGGTAAAGGGGCACACGGGTCCGTTGGTCAGGACTTCCCCTTGGGTTCCACTGGGCCAGTGGTAAACAGTTGCTGGTCTCAGGTAAAGGGGCACACGGGTCCGTTGGTCAGGACTTTCCCTTGGATTCCACTGGGCCAGTGATAAACAGGTGCTGGTCTCAGGTAAAGGGGCACACGGGTCGTTGCTCAGCTCTTTCCCTTGGGTTCGACTGGGCCAATGGTAAACAGGTGCTGGTCTCTGGTAAAGGGACACATGGGTCTGTTGGTCAGAATTTTCCCGCCAGTGGTAAACAGGTGCTGGACTCTGGTAGAGGAGCACACGTGTCTTTGGTCAGCACTTCCTTTGGGTTCGACTGGGCCAATGGCAAACAGGCGCCGGTCTCAGGTAAAGGGGCACACGGGTCCGTTGGTCAGGACTTTCCCTTGGGTTCCACTGGGCCAGTGGTAAACAGTTGCTGGTCTCAGGTAAAGGGGCACACGGGTCCGTTGGTCAGGACTTTCTCTTGGGTTCGACTGGGCCAATGGTAAACAGGTGCTGGTCTCTGGTAAAGGGACACATGGGTCTGTTGGTCAGAATTTTCCCGCCAGTGGTAAACAGGTGCTCGACTCTGGTAGAGGAGCACACGGGTCTTTGGTCAGCACTTCCCTTGGGTTCGACTGGGCCAATGGTAAACAGGCGCCGGTCTCAGGTAAAGGGGCACACGGGTCCGTTGGTCAGGACTTTCCCTTGGGTTCCACTGGGCCAGTGGTAAACAGGTGCTGGTCTCAGGTAAAGGGGCACACGGGTCCGTTGGTCAGGACTTTCCCTTGGGTTCCACTGGGCCAGTGGTAAACAGTTGCTGGTCTCAGGTAAAGGGGCACACGGGTCCGTTGGTCAGGACTTTCCCTTGGATTCCACTGGGCCAGTGATAAACAGGTGCTGGTCTCAGGTAAAGGGGCACACGGGTCGTTGCTCAGCTCTTTCCCTTGGGTTCGACTGGGCCAATGGTAAACAGGTGCTGGTCTCTGGTAAAGGGACACATGGGTCTGTTGGTCAGAATTTTCCCGCCAGTGGTAAACAGGTGCTGGACTCTGGTAGAGGAGCACACGGGTCTTTGGTCAGCACTTCCTTTGGGTTCGACTGGGCCAATGGCAAACAGGCGCCGGTCTCAGGTAAAGGGGCACACGGGTCCGTTGGTCAGGACTTTCCCTTGGGTTCCACTGGGCCAGTGGTAAACAGTTGCTGGTCTCAGGTAAAGGGGCACACGGGTCCGCTGGTCAGGACTTTCCCTTGGGTTCCACTGGGCCAGTGTAAACAGTTGCTGGTCTCAGGTAAAGGGGCACACGGGTCCGATGGTCAGGACTTTCCCTTGGATTCCACTGGGCCAGTGATAAACAGGTGCTGGTCTCAGGTAAAGGGGCACACGGGTCCGTTGGTCAGGACTTTCCCTTGGGTTCCACTGGGCCAGTGGTAAACAGTTGCTGGTCTCAGGTAAAGGGGCACACGGGTCCGTTGGTCAGGTCTTTCTCTTAGGTTCCACTGGACCAATGATAAAAAGGCGCCGACCTCAGGCAAAGGGGCACAAGGGATTTCAGGATTTTCCCTTGGGTTCGACTGGGCCAATGGTAAACAGGGGCACATGGGTCGTTGGTCAGAATTTTCCCGTCAGTGGTAAATAGGTGCTGGTCTCTGGTAAAGGGACACATGGGTCTGTTGGTCAGAATTTTCCCGCCAGTGGTAAACAGGTGCTGGACTCTGGTAAAGAGGCACACGGGTCTTTGGTCAGCACTTCCCTTGGGTTCGACTGGGCCAATGGTAAACAGGCGCCGGTCTCAAGCTAAGGGGCACACGGGTCCGCTGGTCAGGATTTTCCTTTGACTGCGACGCTGTCAGCAGCAAAGTTGCGCCCGTCTCAGGTAAAGGGACACACGTATCGCGCCGGTGTCAGATGAAGGGGCACACGTGCCGCGCCGGTCTCAGGTAAAGGGGCACACTTGTCCACTGCGCGGTATTTTCCCTTGGGTTTGACTGGGCTAGTGGTAAAGTAGCGCTGGTTTTAGGTAAAGGGGCGCACTGGTCCATTGATCGGAACTTTTCCTTCAGTCCAACTGGGCCAGTAGTGAATTGGCGAGGTCTGTTGGCCGGGATTTTCCCGTGAGTCCGGCTGGCTGGCTCAATGGTAAAGCGGCGTTGGCTTCAGGCAAAAGGCAACACATTTTCATTGGTCGTCAACAAAAAGAAGGTCGTGGTCTTCAAAAATTTCAATCAGTCAATTTTGGCATTTTGTGACTCCTGGACAAGCTGTTTGCCACTGTTCAGTTTGAGTTTCTCAAAATCTAAGGATTAGTTCTATTCAGACAGGTGTTGAAACTGAATGAAGTGCTTAATTAGGTTTGTTTGCAGACACTCTACTCGAACTCTAATACCAACACTGATAGAATGCGGTGAAACTTTGAGCCAAGGAACTCACGGGGTTACTATCTCGCGCAAAAGCCTAGGCAATAACTTGCGCACCCACCTAATGTGTCTCATCAACCCCGTGGACCACCTCCCTTACTAGAAACTCAAACAAAAGCCTGGACAATAAATTGCGCACCCACCTCATGTATACCGCCAACCCCGTGGACCACCTCCCTTTCCAGAAACTCGGGCAAAAGCCTAGACAATAATCTACGCACCCACCCCATGTATCTCGCCAACCCCGTGGATTGCCTCCCTTCCAAGAAACTCAGGCAAAAGCCTAGACAATAATTTACGCACCCACCCATGTATCCCGCCAACCCCGTGGATTGCCTCCCTTCCAAGAAACTCAGGCAAAAG
The DNA here is from genome assembly GCA_037903475.1 of Ancylostoma caninum. Taxonomy (NCBI): domain Eukaryota; kingdom Metazoa; phylum Nematoda; class Chromadorea; order Rhabditida; family Ancylostomatidae; genus Ancylostoma; species Ancylostoma caninum. The sequence continues at coordinate 125,429 of JBAJFG010000470.1, forward strand.
TCTAGAACATAACTTGCGCACCCACCCCATGTATCCCGCCAACCCCGTGGATTGCCTCCCTTCCAAGAAACTCAGGCAAAAGTCTAGAAAATAACTTGCGCACCCACCTCATGTATCTCGGCAACCCCGTAGATCACCCCCCTTTCCAGAAGCTTAGGCAAAAACCTGGACAATAACTTGCGCAACCACCCATGTATCTCGCCAACCCCGTGGATTGCCTCCCTTCCAAGAAACTCAGGCAAAAGTCTACAAAATAAGTTGCGCACCCACCTCATGTATCCCGCCAACCCCGTGGACCACCTCCCTTTCCAGAAACTCAGACAAAAGTCTAGAAAGTAACTTGCGCACCCACCCATGTATCCCGCCAACCCCGTGGATTGCCTCCCTTCCAAGAAACTCAGACAAAAGTCTAGAAAGTAACTTGCGCACCCACCCAATGTTTCCCGCCAACCCCGTGGATTGCCACTCTCTACTACTAGAAACTCAGGCAAAAGTCTAGAAAATAACTTGCGCACCCACCTCATGTATCCCCCCAACCCGTGGATTACATTCCGTTCCAGAAGCTCAGGCAAAAGCCTAAACAATAATTTACGCACCCATCCCATGTATTCCGCCAACACCGTGGATCACCTCCCCAAGTATCCCACCAATCTCATGAAGCATCTTCGTTTCCTGAGCTTAAGCGAAAAATAACCAATAACTTATGCTCCTACTCATTTATCCCATCAACCCTGTTGATCATCTCCCTTCCCTAGGCCACGTGGATTTGAGTATTGATCACTTTCTTAATCATCACTTAGAACTTTTTTGGTTTAGTATAAATGAGCCACGTCGTGTCGGTGAATATCGGTGAGTAATGACAAAGAAGATTGGTGGAAATAGGCGGTCGTGATGCTTATTCTCTTTTCACAATAATTTGTTTTCAGTTTTTGTTCAAAACTTTGGGAAAGTATAAAGTTTTTAGAATAAGTTTGGTTTGAACTAGAAGGATGGGATAGTCACATACAGTGGTAATGCTGAGGGTGTGTTTGTATGATTGGCTTACTGAGTTATTGACCGAGTGGTTTGTACAATACAAAAGCAGTTGTGTTCTGTATTTCACGCTGTCCTTGGTATGCTCGCTGCTCGCGAAAGACAGAGATAGAAACAACAAAACAAATTGATTCACGGATTCTGTGAGTTCTCTTCTCTCATTCGCTACGCTATGTGCTCTTTTTCGACTGAATAATGTTATATGTAGATATACATATACAGTTGTGAGATAGTGTATGTAGCTCGAGTTGAGGGTGTGAGTCTCACACAACCTGTTGGCGATGCTGAGGGTGTGTTTGTATGATTGGCTTACTGAGTTATTGACCGAGTGGTTTGTACAATACAAAAGCAGTTGTGTTCTGTATTTCACGCTGTCCTTGGTATGCTCGCTGCTCGCGAAAGACAGAGATAGAAACAACAAAACAAATTGATTCACGGATTCTGTGAGTTCTCTTCTCTCATTCGCTACGCTATGTGCTCTTTTTCGACTGAATAATGTTATATGTAGATATACATATACAGTTGTGAGATAGTGTATGTAGCTCGAGTTGAGGGTGTGAATCTCACACAACCTGTTGGCGCGCACGAAAAACCAATACGGGTCAATACTGTCACACTACGGAAAGTAGCACAATAACGTGGCTTACGGGGCCACTAGTGTGGCACAAATGAAATATACGCTGCTTCTCGTCAAGCAAAGATTCGAGCAAGGTAGATTTCATCCCGATCCACGAATCTAAGCTTTTTCACTTCCTTCGCTAGAACTAGATGAGCTATAGCAGCTAACACATAATAGTGTGGTTACTACATTATGTAAGGACCTAGGTGTCGGATAAGCAGTAACCGGGAATGACAGTTGAGCATGTCCTTGCTTATCCTAGAAATATGAGTTCCCAAAATCGCGTCAGAGCAAAAAAGAAATAACAAGGATGGGGAAGAGACCTGAAGATTTCTATCCGCAATGAATTCTGGCAGTGAACGAACGCAAGAGATGACTGTAGCTTCAGGAGGCCCATCAGTAACGATGTAAGGGATTCGTTCCCCCTGGAGGGGAGTGTGAGCAGGACTGTCAGCAGCAATTGACCTAAATGATAGATAAGAGTTGTCGACGATCAGGTCGGCCTTCATGATCTTCTTCCTCACAGTGCCACTTTTCGCTGAGGGACGGCGGCGTTTTCGGCGTATTCGCCTCGGTACTCCTTCGAAAAAATAAAATCTGTGTAGGGCAGGTCCCGAAGTCGTGACAGCTTCGTGTTGAGGTAAACACTTAGCCTGCGCCAGTTGCGAGTGAATATCAATTTCAAACTCCTCTCTAATACCTGGAAAGTATGAAATAGTTATCCTGAGGGAGTTAATGTAGAAAGAATCACCTTAGCAACAATTGGACATGTATCTCTCCGAATAGTTTCTATTCCTTTAGCGTCCAGAACTCCTTCTTCATCGTCCTCGCTCTCATACATCCAGCCAGCATAGCGCTTCTTGGTTTCGAGAACGCAACCCATGTATACCTTAACAAACGAGATATTATTCTCACTAAAAATGTTAGTGGGCTTCTACATCACTAAGCAAATCTCGACATCACAATAACGCTCGCGTTGCCTCCACGGACTGTAGTTCCATGCTACAATTAAAGAGAAGTGTCAGATTATTAATTTGAAGTTCTAAGTGCCATCGAATTGCATTTTTTCTTTGAAAGGACAACACTACGAGATACCCACTCCAGTGACGGGAGCGGAGAGAAATTGTGCTGTCTTCGGCAGAAGGGGAAACAAATGGTCACATGCAGGTTGACGACAAAGTCTTTGGCCAAAGAGAACGAATTGTGAAACTGGAATTGGATAGACTAGCAATTTGGAATCTATTAAGTTGTTACATAAGTTTCCGCTGTTTTGAAATTTTTGACAAAAAAGTTTTATAAAATATCAAGTAACAGTAAGTGACAATCGAGGTATGCACAACAACAGTCGCTGGACTTTTGCCGTTTTCACAGCAAGAACCCGACTCCGGTGGTCCACAAATCTATGGACTACGAGGCGAGGAATTGAGTGCTGTGCTTGAGGTCACCGACTTTGGCAAATCGATTCTCGCATAGTAGACATTCTGGTGATCTGATAACCGACGTTCTGTTAGAGCCAGATTTGTGCTACATAATGCGCAATTAAAAATTTCGCTGCGTGCTCTTCACCTTTTCAGAGAGTTCGACTAACAAAATTAAGGGGCCCGACACAGTGTGGCAAAGTGGTGTGATTTCCACTGAACGCTTGAAACTTTCAATGAAATACTATACATTACTGTTCTCAAATAGATGATGTTCCCAGTCACAGTAGAAAAAATCCCACTTCAATTCGCCTCAATTCCGGAGAGAAAAACGGCATAGTTGAAATTTTGGGTTACCAAGTTCGTTGCCTCTGCTTTAGACTACTCGGCAATAAAACGTGGAGAGAAAGTATCAGGTGAAAAAGAATGGCCTCAAGATTACTAAACATAAATTTGGTTAGAATCAAGCAACGTTATGGTCCACTTATTATCCGTGAAAGGGCTGCTACCAAATTCGCATTCTTGAAGGATTCACTCCGAAATCAATTACATTTTCAAAACAAGACGGAGAAATATGATTCACAACGCCAAATGTTCGCGAGATCATGGGCTTCAAAATGATATCTAGATATGCGAGAAATCTAAAAGGTCCATTTATAAGGAGCCTTTAAAAAATGCCCATGCGAAAACAGCGGAAACTTATGTAACAACCTATAAAACATGTACACGAACAAAAAAAAATTGTCCCTCCATGTCAGCGTGATCTGTCAAGCAAGTGGTATGGCTCATCAAAAAAAAACTGGTAATAGCATCCTCGTACCACTGCCAGTCGAGGATCCCTAACATTTCCCGTCGAGGACAAGATTCCTATCAAAAATCAAGTTAATCGTGGCTCTATCCGGTTATTCTGAGTACTTCAGAGAAATTTATTCTAGAGAGAATGAAAAATTAAAAACAGACCAGACCACTTGTGTTGAGCTTCGAGGAGATTGGGTTATACATTAAAATATTGTTAAAATATTGAGTGCATCAGATTTGTTTTGTTTTCATTGTCATTACCGGAACTTTCCAAAACGCCCTCGTATAAGAATGACACCCAGGGCCTTGAGAAGATGTCTCCTGGGAAAGAATAGATGAAAGCAATGGAAATACGGCCTCAGCAGCAAAGACTTGAGGAAAGAGTCAAAGATCAGAAACCGGAATGAGCCCAGAACAGCTCCTCCTAACTAGGTGAGGGCGTCAGTACCTACTGCACACATGAGCTCTGGTGCATCAGCTTCGCTATGGAAGAAAGGGAGAAGAGCACTTTCTCAAGCATTTTCCTGGTTATTTCCAGGAATCCGGCCAGGTAATACCATCCAATCTGCTCCTTTGAAAGAACACCTTCAACAATGCCTTTTGCTGTTATTTGGTCCACATAGTCGCGAGCAACCTGCTAGAAAAACGCTCAAGATGCTCAAAGACGCATTTTCGCACCCTACCTTCAGACCAAAATTTACTTCCAAGAGTTGGTTCAAATATTGGTAGCTTCACTGGGAAACGAAAATAGTATGGAATCCTTTGTCTCGCGAAAATTGCCAAACATGACGACCTGAAAACGGAGTTCCCCTTTCTTCTCCCAACTTCACGAGTTTTCTGCGTGCAAACTCAGGGACCTGCTCACAACAAGCAGTGGTCCCTGCCAGTTAAAGAGACTATATTGTCTGCCGGGATGCCGTTCCTTAGAGTTAAAAAATAGAGTCAACACAAAACACGCCATTTATTTTGCACAAGTTACTTCTAGCTGCTTGTTTTCACAACTTCTTAAGTACTCAATTGTGATTATCCAAAGCTAAAATTGATTTCGAGTAATTTTGCCTTTAAAATTTTAGCCCGCACTCATCAAGTGGCGGAGATCAGAGTACTGACTGGACAAAAATCTAAATGATTTATTTGATTTAATAGAAAGCTCAGCAGTCCGTATCGGAAGCCGGATCAAAAGCATGGAGCTCTACGGCTTTCCCCTCCCCCTCCTCCCCTCAACATCCCCAGTGTTGCTGGGCTCTGTCTTTCCTGTAAATTCAGTTTTTTTCTCGATCCACACAAAATCGAATAGATCTAACCCATTATTCAAGGAACACACTAAAGTAGACGCACCCCCCCCCCTCCCCCACCTGCGTCCGCCAATGAAAGGACTATACCTTCTCCAGTTTGAGGACAACTGGTGTTGGGTTGTCTTTGGTGACGTCATCCGCTATGCGGCGACCGATAGCAAATGCTTCAGCCTTGGTGGCTCCTGAAATGAAGGTACAAAGGACTATTTCGTACTATAAATCTTCGAAGATGCGGAAAAAGATCCAGTTCATATCGTACTCGTCATAGGCGGTCTTTCCGATACTTAGAAATGGTCATACCTGCGACCAGTACAAACATACTATCCGTATCGCCATAGATCACCCGCGCTCCACCATAGTTCCCTTCATTCACAAGAGTTATTGCTCTTTCAAGAGTTTCTCTTCCCTTCCCAAGAATAGCATCAGCAACCTAAATTCTAAGATGGTGATTCATGTGATCGTTCTACAGTTGATAAAGATCGCCAAGCTCACCTCGACACATGGCATCCTCCCACTGAAGTTCGCACTGGTATAGCCGTATGTGACGTTGGCTACCAGTTTCAGTGCCAACTGGCGCGCATCCAGGATCCGCTTAAGACGCTAAATGAGGGTTTAAATATAGTAGCTTGTACGTCGATCCAGTCAAGGACAATCCTATCTAGCAACACCCACCTTACCACGAGCATGTTTTATCGATGCTTTCACCATAATCCTAGCACCAAGTACCTAGAATTAGGAGATCTAGATCATCTACATACCTGTTGCTGCTCGATCATACCAACCTCTCTCAACAGCGTGGGCAGAACACCCTTACGCTGCGACTCACAAACAAAGGCAGATGACAATGGTGAACAATGCAGTTTCTTTTTTGAAATGCATTCCACCAATTCGGGTTTCTGAAGCCAGAAAATTTTTTTATAAAGAAAAGTCATTGTAGTCCAAATACTCACCGGCACGGTATACTTCATTGCACCAAGCTGTATGGAATTGTCCTTTTCACGAGCCATTCTCTCCAGTTGGAACACCTACAGAAAATCATTGGTGAAACGGAGATGGTCCATCAAAATTTATATTGCCGCATATCTGCATGCTATGACCACGGATCTCCCTCCTACGAACGATCTCAGCCTATTTGCTGCGAGGCTACGTGGCACGAGCCCAGGTGGCGAATGGGGGGTTTACCGCGGACCAAAAGCAGCCATGCACTTGTCTTGCGACGCGGGTAGATCTAGGGTATGGACTCCTTAGTTCGACAGTGCTGGATTCGATTCATACGGCCACCATATGAGTGTGAACATGAACTCACGCGCGTGCAAATGATCAGGCTGTTTGCTTTTATGAGAAAACCAATTTCGTGAGTCACATTTTGCTCATACCTGAACCTATTTGTGGCCTCTAGCAGTCACGTACCATTTTAAGCAGAGCGCGTGCAGGCACTGGTTACTGCTCTTCTTTCAAGTGGAAAAGCTTCTTGAAAGCAAATCAGGTGAAAATTAGCAGTGTTGAGTGGCATGGAGTAGGTGTATTTTTCCAATATCATTGCTTATAATTTGTGTTCATGGAAAAGCGTGACAACCGCTCGAAAGTGCACTCTTTGTGCCTTCACGACCACGTAATCAGTATAGCTCTTCTAAAAGAAGTGAAATTTACAGGTAAAACTGTCGTAATGAGCAGCATCTCTCAAAAATATGCTTCAAGATCAGCTGCTCCAAATCAAAAGCCTCCCGCAAGACTCATACTGAACTCGAGTGTACCTTGAACACTCCCCTATTCAGCAGAGAAAAAGCAGGATGAAGTATGGGTTTCTGGGGGAGAAATAATTAAGCAAACACTTTACAGTAGGTTATGCCCCCCCCCCTCGTACTTAGGTAGAAAATAATCTAACGTAACAATTATGTTAATAATGACATAAAACAAATTGATGATTAATGGGTGATAAAGGCAAAAAAAGACTAACCTTGCCGAAAATCGTTGAGAAGCAGTAGTTGTATGCGATAATCATGGACGGATACAAGGACTGAAAGGAACATCGGTGCAAAATGGAAATGGCAGTTGAAGACTCCTGTCTCGAACTGCTCAGAGAAGAAATCTGAGAAATCCTTAGAAATAAAGCCCGACACGCACCTGGAAGTCGAGGACGATGACTGGGTCAAAATAGACTTTGGAAAGCGGCTCCATTATAAGTTGCAGCTGCTCCGGAGCCTCCATCCTAAACAACAATATCTATATTTCCTCTACAACCCTAAATCTTATTCGGAGACCAGTGTTGAAACGAGAACTAGCAGCGAAGCAGGTTGTAATATCGACCTCATTAAAGCCAGAAGCTATACATATTTACCGAAAAGAAGTAATGGTTGTCTCCTACTTTATTCGTTGCGACACAGTGACCGACGGCAGCACGTAGTTTTGAGTATGCGCCAGTCGGAACATCATCGACTCGACTCGGAGCTGCGAACCTCGGCTCCACACCTGAACGCTGGAATGTGCGATAGTCGTGAAATCAGCAGAAAATAATGGAAGGAGGACCTCGTGGAACTGAATGCCGTAGACGCGGGCCATCTCGGCCGTCTTCAGAAACCAGTTGATCTCACTCAGCAGCGCTATGTTCAGAAGAGACAACATGTTGATATATCTAGCCACGGTAGAACTGTAACGAAAAGAATAGTTCAGAAAAAATAACGTCGACAAATCCAATACTTAAATAATAGTTAATTAAAAGAAAGCTTACTATCTTGGTTTTACTGCACTGAATATCTCAGCGCAAAGAGCACGGTCGTCAAGGATTGGGAGCTTCCTTTTAAGGACGCTGAGCACAGCAGTTCCTCTGTCGTAAGCTCTGAAATAAAAGCGATAACAAGCATCTACCTAGCCTTCAGTACAGTTCAAATCAAGTACTGAGCCAGCCAATTTTCTTCAAAACACGATCATAGAAATCCTCAGACTGATCGATGGTCTGGAACCTTCCAGTAATCCCAGACCCAATCAGAAGGGTAACATTAGTTCCCGATTTCCCCTCTGGTTATGAGAGAACATTCACCTGAGTTGAAGTTCAGACCGCAAAATTCTCCATACTGCTCTCAAAAGCCGGCCACATGGAGGTTCAATATCCTCTGAAAGGTCATAGTGGCGGTCCAACGGTGTTTTGAAGCCTAAAATCCGACGAATGCGTTACGACACAGAACTGTATGTAGCAGCTGTTGAAATTGGTTCATCCAGTATTTCTCCATGATTTGTATGTTTCGCTTTAGAAAAACATATTTATCCACAATGTTCACGCGACGCTATATAATGAAACTAACTGCTGCATCCAATTGTAAAATTGCGCATGAAGGATATCTTCTGAACAAAAGTGCTGAATTCCAAAAGATTCCAGGACTTACTCTTGCGAGCTCTTCCAAAGTAAGCGGTTCAAAACCGAACAACCTTCCAGGACGGAGAGCCATGGGACGCTAACAGGCAAACCAACTATAGTTATAGCGCGTTTCACCAAGAACGATACTAGTGAAGATAGTAGAGCAAAAAAAAAACGCGAGAAAGGATGCAGTACGTCACCATCATCACAATTCTTCGGACGTTTTTCTAGCATTATCTGCTCTACTGACAACTGAGAAAAAAATGGCTCAACTCTTGGATAGCGTCCAATATTCAGATGAAAATTCTGGAACCCGATCACGGAAGCTCTTCTCAGTATGTAACCCCACGACAGACGCACAGTATCGTAGCCGAAAAGAATATCCGGATCTGACCTAAAATGGCATGTATGAGCAGCAAAAAAAATTTTTAAATTTTATTGCTGCAGCTATACTTCGCAGAGTACGGCACGCCGAGTCACCGTCGCTCAGATGACGTCGATTCTGATACGTAATGATTATCGGTGGCTCCCACCGATGACTCGCGGCAACAGATGAGCAATAGAACTAATATCACAGGCAACAGCGTCGCGGAATGCTACAATCCAAGAATAGTAGCTATTAATCAGACAAAGCTCACTTCTTCACCAGTTCTTCGAGTTTCTCAAACAACGACTGCTCGTCAGGCACCACCGTCAGATCATCTGTAGTCAGCTTCTTAAACGAAATAATCATGAAAAGAAAGATATTCAGTGAAAATCGGAATGCGCACAGCCGGCAGGGTGGTGACGAACACGTGACACGATGGCGACGACGTGCGACAAACGTCCGATACGAGGCAGAAGGAGAAGCCGAGAAGAGGATCCAGCTAAAAATTTCAGCTACAGTGGAATCTCTCAATATTCAGAATGATTTATCCCTTGAAAATTCAAGTAATTTGAGACCTTCACCAGTTTTTCTTTATCTCATCGGAATTTCTGCCGATTTTCTAACATAAAGCGGTCAAGTGGACAAAACTGGATAGATTTTTACAGAAAAAATTATCCAGTGATTAATGCTACGTTCGCGACTCTTTACAAACTTCCAGTAAACAAGTATTAGGTTGGTTCGAAAGTCTTGCACCTAATTTCATCCTTTTTTCAAAAGAAGTTGAGTTCATTATGAATAGATTTCAATCATCAAAATAATCACCTTCATGATCCACGAGGTATGACCAACGCTTCACTAGAGCATCAGATCCAGGAGTCAAGAACTCTGGCAGCTGTGAGTCTAAGAAGCTTGGAATCTCACATTTCGGTTTGGTCCTATCACCGAATTTCTTTTCTCGTAGAAGCGGCCTCAGGGCTTCGAGCAAGTGGTATTCAGACGAGGATAAGTCAGCAGAATAAGCGGATTGTGGTAGATCCTTCCAACCTAATTCGGCAATTTTTTGGCAGGTAAGCTTTGCCGGGTGGGATCGGGCGTTGTCATGAAGTGGAGCAACATGGCAAATTTTTCGCCGCTCCAGGCGAGTTGCGTCTGCCAATTTTCCTAGTTAAGAAGAGTAGACTAAACCGGTCACGGTAGCCCAGGTGTCAGCAGCTGTCGATGCAGCATTCCCTCGGAATCCCACCAACAACAGAAAAACCTTCCTTTGTGCACTTCTCCTTTCGGGTGATTTGGAGATGGTTCCCTACGCGCGACTCAACTTTTCTCTCGTGCATGGTTAACACACAGACCCAACTCTCATCTCCAGTAATGAGCTGGTAGAGAAAGTTCATCCTTCGTAGACGCAGCAGCAAAGACGGGCACATACTCAGTCTTGCAAGGCACTCATTTCGTGGGGGACCCAACCGGTCATCAGTTTTCTGTAACCCAGCCGCAGCCACGTGTATCCTACAGTTCACTTGTAGTGGCATTTTAATTCAAAGTCTACGGAATTTTAGATCCTAAAAAATATCTTGGTGCAGAACTTTCGGACGAACCTAATAGTTTCCGGTATCACACGAATAAGAGGAGCATTCGACAGTGATTAATAGAAATTTTTGATGCGAGAATTAAATGAACCTGTGGATCTGGCATTGAAGCCTGTGTGAGGACAAGGAGTTCTAGACTTGCAGCACTGAGAAATGCGATTTCCGGCAAATCGACATCTTCTGCTTCCTCAGCTGCAATAAGATACAGTGGCGAGTGGGAAAAGAGCGTTGCAGAAAAACGTTTCCCATAACCATAACCGCTTCCTATAACTTCCTTCAGTGTAAGGATAGCCATATTGAAAGAACTTATGGACGAGGACTTCTTGTTGCGATACTTACATCAGCAGCTCTATTCACTATTTGGTACAAAAACTTGGAAATGAAGCACAAAGGCATGCAAAAGTACCAAGTTCCAATGTTATGATAACCCCGTTTGATCTACGAAACCACAGGGGCTTACTCGAAGGATAAATAAAAGAACGTGAGAAGTGCATTTATTGGAGAAACCTTAAGTCATTATTACCCACACAATTTACTGATAGTTGTGCATCCTATAGGCTATTCAAAAAAGAAAACTGATAAATTCAAATTTGAAGTGCTGAGGTTTAATTACCCAATTATGAAGCATTTGTCTCCGTATGCTTCTACAGGGGGGGCCATAAGTTATTGTACAACGTTTGCTGGCCCATTTCTCCGCAGTAGTAAAATATTTTTTGCCGCACTAGGCACTGTTTAATAGAGCTGGATTTGCTCTATCTTTTGATCACAAAAACCTCCTGGATACTTCCAAGATAACGAAAAAAGTTTATCGGAAACATTCATTGCAGACTTTCGGTGCCGCAAAATGCACTAACTCTGCCCGCAATTTCCGAGCAAAACAGCCACAAAAACAGTTTGATATTTTTAGAAAGAGCATTCTTTGCTCTTTAAGATGCATCTAAGCAGTACACCCCACTTTAGAGATTTGGTGGATTTTTCGTAAAAAATTTCCACATCAACCCGCTTTTTTCAAAAACCTGTTCTAAGTCCAACTGCTCCAAAGCAAAACTCTCCCGGGAAACCGGGTTTTAACTGTAAGATACTTTGATCCCTGCTCTATTCGGCAGCGAAAAGAGCAGGATAATCCATGTGTTGCTGGTGGAGAAATAAATGAGCAAACGTTGTACAATAACTTATGGCCCCCCCCCTGTATACTGTTGCTATTCCTATATTGCTTTCCCTATCTGCATGAGGACAGGGATTTCTAAGCATTTGCGAGGTTTCTTTAAAATGTCACTTGGTTTGGTTAACAAGTTTTCCTCGTTACTGATGAGCACTGAAGCAAGTCCTTCCCTCTGTGCTCAGCTTCCGCCTAATGGTCCAATATAATACCAAGGTTAAGGTTGAGTCTTTTCCTTCTCATCTTTTTTTACTTGCAAATTAAGATTTTTCTTCTATTAGAGTGGTAGAAGAAAAATATTCTCTAAGAAAAAGCACCACAGTCCATCTTATCCAGGATCAGTATTGTTGAACCTTCGCATCCTATACGTAGAGACTGACCACTCTCCTGTGGAATATCACCGCGCCGCGACTGGAAATAGCGGCTCAGCCAAATTTTGGTTTTCGCCGCGGTTTTGGAATTTTTTTTTCTGCCATGGATAGTTTTCCCGACGGAAGCGGATGCTTGCCTTATATTAGCAAAAACCCTGGGCCATTAGGAGGTCACAAGTGCGACTTCTGATTCCAGATGTAAAGAGCGAGGCAGGCCAAGAATCGATCGACTGTCGCAACTACGGTTCAGTTACCCAAAATCAAGGCCATTTTCGAGTAGTCGATTGTCGCATGAATTTAGTCAGATAACTCAACAAAATTCTCTTAATTCTTTATGTGGCTTGCGGTAGTGCTCTGCTGCAGTTTTACGCTCTCTAACGACGTAAGACACAGGGAAAAGAAATTCGAAATTTTCGATCGATCCTCTTATAAATTTCTTTGAAAGTCAGGAATGAAGTAGTATCTGATAGCTGTACATCAAAAAATCCTCCACGAAAGGCTCTTTCAGAAAGTACTAGATGTTTGAATAAAAGAGCTCAGCGTCACGTTCGTAAAGACGTCGAAACTCCAGCGCGCATTCCTAATTTACCACCCTAGTAGAATGTACCTGACGTGACATGATGTGACTGCACGTAACATCACGTCAGGTAACTTTTCTGCAACCATGACGTGCGCGATACAAAATTTAACACCAACCGTTAGTTGATGTGCTGAGTAGAGCTGTTCCGTCAAGTGAAGCGTTCATCGGCATCTGCAATGCTGCAAACGTTTCCAAAACCAATTTCACTCAGTTTCCGCAGAAACAAACCGGACGCAGGCTCGCATCCTCGAAAACAGTCGTAACATCTGACGCAGTAGGAGCGCTCGGTGCCGACGCTCGGTCGCAAGCGCTTCCCCGAAGCCGAAGGGGAAGATCCATGTCGAGGGTGACCCATCTTCTGCAAGGGCACATGTAGTTGGAACTTCCAGGCAAAAAAGGATAACATACGAATTAGCTGCGGAGGTGCAGGGCTTCATGGGGGAACCGTCTTCACCAAAGAAGTCCTCTATGGCAGTAGATTGAACCTAGAACATGATTACGAAAACCGAGAGCCCAGAATTCCAACCAATTTTTCTTCTGCAAAAAATCACCTCTACCTGATTCTGCTCCTTGTTTCTGCTTTCCATTCGCTGCGTCATCATGATTTCCTCCTCAGCAGCGATGTTGTCCTCCTCATCACTTCCTTCTTGTGGTTCTTCTTTCGGTTCCTCTTCTGTTTTTGCATCGCTGGACGCGATCTCTGTCAATTCCTGGGTCCATGCTATGGTTGAATCCAAGTCTTCGTCGGGTTCTACCGCCAGATGTTCAGGAACTGTGGGATCTGAATACAAAAGAAATCCTCATGATCACGGAAGAAAAAAAAGAAGGGAAGTAATTAAGCTGCTTAAAGTGGTGAATAATTCAAAAAGCAGTGAATAGATGCACTGAGATGACTAGCTGTAATCTTAGGGGTCGCTCCTTCATTGTTTTTTGTAATTTTTTCAGCATTGTCCGAGACTATAAGACCAAATTATATGAAAAACACTTTTTGTTGGAGTTTGCACTTCTTTTCACGACTGATTCTTTTCTACAAAATCTCAAAAATGTCAATTCACGTTGTGCCGGATGTTCAAGCGGTTTTCTTCTCGCGAGGCAAATAACAACAAACAGTTTCAACAGAGAAACCGATTAGTATTCGAAACCAAGTCACCATAAGCTGGCTGTGTGGCGAACGACTCCTCTGGAGAAGCTCCACCGTCAGCTCTCACAATCCGTGCGACTTCTTCAAGGCGAGTCAACAGGTCAACTTCAGATTTCGCTTTCCAGTGAGGCCTCGGCGTATCTGGAAGACTGCAATTTCTTTATGTATCCAATCACTTCCAGCTATTCGAACCAGGCGGGAAATGCAAAAAACTCGTCTACCACTGAAAAAGAAACTCTCCAAACCAATCTCTCGCAGTGGAACAGGAGAAGATTGAAAGGTTGCCACAATTTTGAAACTTCTGGGCGGAAATGTACTTATCTAAGCCGAGAAGTTAATGACACCCGTTGGTGAGGTCAAACAGTAAACTGTGCTCACACTACCTTGCCCATTAAACTAGGTGATTCTAGAGTTAGAATTGTAGACTAGGGATAAGAATGTCTTCAAAAATCTTTCTTTTCTTTTTTGTTCAAGTTTTATTAAGTAGGATATTTTTTGAGGTCTCTCTTTCTCTCTCTGTTGTCGAGAATCGAGATGTTCTAATCGGTTCCTACATTGTCAATTAAGTGAACTAAACTGTCCGCTTTCTATGCGGGTATAGAACGACTCCTCGAGTCTACCCTGTCGCTACCTCCCCCCCCCCCCCCTTCTGTCTTTATACACATCCGTCAGTTGGGAAGTGTCTGCACAAGTCTAATAGATTCGACCTTAGATATCCAGATCAGAGGGAGTATATTAAAATGGTTTTACAAATTTTTAAAAGTGACAACGAAGCGACAAGTTGGAGAGTTCAAGTAGTAGAAATCGAGCGAAGACGCAACCTGATGGTGGGACGAGAAGACTCAGTAATGACTCAAAATTGAATACAAGCTGAAGTTGGAACTCACGATCACCTAGCAATACTTACAATTGTTGAAGGTGTCTTCCAGTTTGCGACCCTGAGCAGCGCATCGTGCCGCCTCTTCGCGCCAGATGTACTCCAAGCCAGGATTGCACGAATGAACTGAATAGCAAAATTCAGCAAACTCTAGCTTCTCCCAATTTTGCAAGGATACCGTTAGTCGAGTGCAATTGCTTGTTCATGATGTCTGACGCCATCGCATCACACTCAATAGCACAAGAGGTCATCGGAGGTACAGGCGAGAGTAGCGACGTGCTGAATGAGATACGTATGGTACTTCAGAAAAAAAACCATACACCTAACAAGGGTCCGGAGAAGAGTTCGAAGACGTATTGAAACTCACTCGTTCATCACATCGGCAACCGTGAGTTCGCCAAAAATTTTATCTGAAACAGAAAATACAATCGCAACTCAGTCTGAAACATAGTATTTCCGGCAATCATAAGCTGCTTTTGCCGTGAAGAACTCAGAAGAAGAAAGGATTCTTCTCACCCACACTTCGCCCACGACGATCATTTAAAGCAATAGTCACGAAAATCACATTCATTTTGCATGAAAATCGTGTATCATAAAATTCTGTACCGTCACTCCATTTTGCCGGATTACGATATGTGTACTGTACATACGACTATTCACCAAACCTCAAAGAAACTTCGTAGGAGGTTGCAGCAATTACGATCATCAACATTATCTCGCACTCCATCCCCGATTTCTTACAAAAATTGAAATTTTCCTCATACTCCTGATAATCGTCCAACCGTAGCCCTGAAGAAATCACCGTTCAAAACGAAGTAGATGCAATTTTCTGTTCAGCGTATGAAAAACCATCTATGTAGTGAATTGTGTGAAATATCGTAGTTCCACCTAGGTAGCCCCACAAATATGACATCACGGCACAAAATATGGTATCTGCTGTCGAAGGGCGTCCCTAATGCCGAATATCTTCTCGCAGATGCGGGCGGAAAGATTCTTCTCTGGTTTTCTCTTGGTGAAGATAGCCGGGCAGCGCAAAATTTTTCTCATTGCTGTGGCAGACATGATGACAGGTGAATTGCTGGTATAGTGTTCTGCGCCGTTTCCAACTTCGCGCATCACTGGTTATAACAAGCAGGCTGAATATAACATTTGAAAATGGAAAATATTCTACGAATCTTGAAGCTGGATACACCTGTGCCTAATATGTAGTATTGAGAGGTAGAAATTTGAAAACACCAACTTTTGAGATGTCACTGTGTATATTGTAGCCTCTAAAATGAATCTTTTACCTTGCGAGTCACACTGGTGCCCAACACGGTACTGAATACGCCTGAAAGCTATCTCGTCCATGCCGAATATCGAATTGTCGATGAAGAACTGCAATGCAAATGTAAATGGTAGAACGAAGAGGATTCTGTCTAACATGAGAAAGCCCAACCTGCAGTACGAATGGTGTATGTGCCTCGAAAGGTTGCATTACAGGAAATTCGTCGACTTCCTTGGATAGGGCTGCGAATAGTCTGAACAACAAAGTCGATCTTAACATGTTACATAAAATAGTGCATGAAAAATGAGGAAATCCCTGGCAGCACTAAGTGCAAATAACATGTCGCAGTTCCAAAAAATATTTCTAGTTTTTTTTTGAAATTTTGTTTCCAGTCCACAAAAACTCCAGTTCACAAAGCATGGCAGAGGCACCGCTTTTCCCTTACTACTCCCTACCTCTCCGTACCCTACTTATCAATAGGCGTTGGTTTGTATCTGCTCCCTATTCGGTATGTTGCACAAGCCTCAAATGTACCAATGCGAGCACCACTGATGTTTATCATCATTTGACTATTCATTTACGCCAGTAAACCATTAATAAAGCGAAGCACTTTCCATACATTGTAAAGAGTGTGGGCAAGCAGAGCAAGACCCTCCGTGGTTTCTGAGCAGGGGTGTGCGGAATTTTCCGTTTTTCGTTTTACGCTTTCCGTTTTCTGTACATCTTTGGCCTTCCGTCTTACGTTTTACGTTTTACGGGATTTATAACTTCACTTCCGCACATGCCTGTGTTGCTGAAAAATGCTAGTTTGTGTAGGGACCTAAACCAACCTCATGACAAGGACAATAAGTACGTAGGCATCCTTCAGGATGAGTGCTCACGGAGAATATTGTACGATTGGTCCAACATCAATAGACCTACCAGTGAAACAAGAAAAATGATATCGTGTCTAGTTTTTTTAGCGGCCGATATCCTACTCCCCCCCCCCCCTCACACTTTGGACGATGCCTGAGCTTTCTCACGCTACACTCTCGATAAATTATCACCATATATTTGATCCTGGCAAGCTGTCCCAACTGATGAGATAAAGCTCACCTTGCTCTATGTATCGGGTTGAGGAAGCATATCTTCACAAACTGCTCCATTTCCTCATGATAACCGTATATGGACCTGAATAACGATGGAAAGTTGTAGGTGACCTATGGAACTGAACCGAGCAAAAGCATTGTTTTAAAAGAGTGGAATTGTTGCGGTCTACATAACTTGGTATTTTATAAAAGTGAATGACAGGCTTATTCGTGCTCTGAAAATTTTTCTGAAGGATAAGCAATATCACTAACTTCCTCATCATCGGCTCAATTTTGTAGACAAAGTTGCCAATCGTCTGCTTCTCTTCCTGGTTCTGGCTGAGAGCGAACTCACGCTGAATCAGCCGATCAATCTTATCCTTCATTCGCTGCTCCAAAGTTGGATTAAAGTTGCCTCCAACACGCAGCAGCAGGTACGGAAGAAATCCATGGACGTGCACACAAGCCTTTTTTCCTAGAAACACGAGAGTAAAGGTGGTAACAACCAGGCACATACGTTTTCTAAGACGTCTGAAAGATGCTCTACTGACAACTCGGACAATTTTTCGGAATGACCGCAGCAGAAAACCGGAAGAACCCACAGGTGACCTGCTGTCCTTACGGTTTCCTGCTGCATTTCTTCCAAATAGCTGCTGCGGTCCTTCTGCACTCGGAAGAACCGCAGTAGAAAACCGTAAGGACCGCAGCAGAAAACATTCTGCTGCAGTTCTTCCGGTTTCCTGCTGCGGTCCTTCCGAATCTTTCCCCACACAAATCTATTCTGCTGCGGCCCTTCCGAACCACTCCAGCGAGATTCGGAAGGATCGCAGCAGAAAACATTCTGCTGCGGTCCTCCCGAAAATTTTTATCTCTGCGTCTCTCGCTTCTTAACTACATGAGCGCGATCTCTTTCTGCTGCGGTCCTTCCGACAATTCGTCTGAGAAAGCCGTTTCTAAAAATTCATGCATTTTTCCAGGAGCAAGATAAATCCATAAAGGAAATAGCAAATGTCCCCGGTGGGTAGCATTACTGATGTTTGAAATTTTTCGAATCATTTTACTCCATTTGCAAATATGATTGAAGTGGAATCACCTTCTGCAGTTATGCCAAATATGTGAAAGGTAGGAACTTGAAGTCTGAAGTCAGGATAAAGCACCCGATTGACAGCAGAAGGCAGTGACATGCTATATTCGCAGAGAACATTACGAAGTCTGAACGACACTTCCTCCATTATAAAACAACCATTGTTAAAACGTAGTCCTGAAATATGTATAGTCCATGAAGCATAGAAGTGATTCAAAGTGCAAATTTATCACTAGGATAAAGGTCGGAGCCAAAACAGGCCCCAATCACTCTTGAAGGTTGCACAGGTGAGGAAGGGGCAGTCCTGCTCACAAAATCAATTTACGCATTTCTAACAACAGTCCGCACTTTCTTTTTTTTTTTTTGAAATTTTCGATGATGTTCTAACTGTTTATTACGCATAAATATGCTCATGACTGAAAACAAAACACTACAGGGTGGCTGCTAAGTATGGATCGCTCCATCTTCTAACCTCCTGCTTTAAGAGCGCATTATATCGGGACAGCATATTTACTACCTTTTCCAATCAATCATTAGTCATCATCGTGTAAGGTGCTGCTCGAAGTTGTCCGCATGGCCTTGATGAAGGCCTTCACTCGCCTCTTACAGGCAGTGTGTCACCTCGTTTCATAAGCTGTGGATATCAGCATAGTTAGACCTTCTCGTCACGCTGATTCCAGTGATGTACATCATAACGCATTCCTTTGATGGGAACCCCGTTTTCCGATGGTCGGTGTGTGCAGCTCACGGACCACTTGGGCGGAGCGGTCCGCGACTGTGCTGGCTGCCCGCCACGGCTGCAGCATTGGTGAACAGGTCTTGACGTGTTCGATCTGTGAGATCAACGGCTTCGCGCGCCCACTCGGCGCGACAAACTGTTCCAAATCCCATCCGTTCAAAAAACGGGTTTAGAGCCCGCTTTGTTACAAGTTATGCATATCGGACCGGTAGCGGAAACTTTGGGCTTTACGAAGCTTCAAACAAAACAGACAAAGTAGCACAGCTGGTTGAGATTGGGGGATGAACAGACCATATATCTTAGCTCCACTGTTGCGATCTGGGGTTAGAGAGACCAAAAATCTTAGCTAATTCTACTTGCTAATATCTTAACTCACTAATTGGGAAAATCTGGGTCACAGAAGGCAAAAGGGTATTTTGTAGCTCGAAGAGGGTCCATTCTGATTACAGGGCAAATCACTGTGTGAAGCTGTCTCATAACCCGCGGAAGGAGTACATGTTGTAAGATGACTTCCTGATAAGAATCGGCGCCAATTTTATCACCAAAAATAGCAAAATAGACCTTTTTGGAGCCATCTCATCTCAAAACATGGCAGACTAAAGAAACAGAGCTCATTCGCCCACCATCCACTTCTTCACGGTACTGCGGTAAAATGACAGCAGTTGTGTTAGCTGCCACACAGTTCTACAAGTGAAACCTTTCCGTCTGTAAAAATGAGGTTGAGGAGGCCGACGACGAAGATTTCCCTTGAAATTCTTTTTCTGCTTGGTCCAAACGTTCCCTCGTCACCTAATCCTACAGTAAGCTTTAGAAAACATTCAGTTACTGTGAACCCCCAGCTGAAGTCACGCGAACTTCTGAATGAACGAACTGTGTGGAGATGCTCGACTTGGAAGATACGCCATTAAATCTGATCGAATTGTCGCTGGCGATACTTCTCCACCCCAAAAACCGAGGAGATCTTGCCCCATTTGCTTGTGAGGTACGGCGCTCCTGGGTTTGCGCCGACATAGCCTCTCTCCCCTAGCTGTATCACAACATTCCCGACTGCTGGTGCAGGGAAATCAGGGAGTTTAGCAAATTCACTAACATGGAATGTGCATTCGCTGAGCTCAATGATAACGGTAGAATGACGAGATCTCTTTATAACTTCTGAAGGAGTTCAAGGATGGGGACCAAAATTCTCACGCTATTTATGGAAGCCACTAGCTATTGTATTATTGCAACAGGTAGGTGACAGCTACTTCCTTTTTTTCTTCCAAGAATTTGGAAAAACTAATCCATACTTGACAGACACCCTCCAAGTTCTAGGATTATCACTCTCAACAAGCACTGTTCACTACTACGGACTGTCGGTGTGGTCGGTAGGAGTAGATTTCATCAGCTGGAACCCTTCTAAAATACATATACGCTTCCGAGCAGGTTATTCCGAGATGGAGCGAAGACTTCCATATTCTACTATCGTGACCATATACAAAAAAACCTATGCAAAACCTTAACCTATACAAGCTAATCGTTTAGCTTCCGGCTAGGAAGAGAGAAGGAAAAGAGTGAGGAAGTTGGAATGGAATCTCGCAAAGAATTTGTATTAATAGTGTTCATTCCCAGAACCATAAAGCATGAATGTAACTGTGGACGAAAGCCAGGAAAAAAAAAGAGAAAATGGCTGAGCAAGTGAAGAATAGGTACAATGCTAGTGGAAACATATTTCTTCAAAGACACATGTAGTAATTACGAATTATTTATTATACCACAAGTATACACATAAATGCCATGTTATTACCACATGTACTGAGCAAAGTAAACCCGATTCCTAGTAGAGCGTTAATCACAGATCTATGAAAGCAATCCCCAGTTCGGTCCGGAACGAATCTTCACCGGCAGAGGCACTTTGAATTCTGGGAACACGTTCTGCAGGCAGTCACGCATCCACAACTTCACCTTCTCCTCTTCTTCGGCCGCACATTCAACAACGATTTCATCATGGATCGTCAGCACTATTCGCGTGACTCCTATGAAATAAATAGAATTAGCTATACGCAGGCATTAGAGGTCGATTCACTCAATATCTGACCTTTCACCTAAACATGGCTGCCATCCTCCTCCCTTCGTAAAATATGGGATCTTCGAGGTTTGTTACTTTACAACTTCATTCCGCCTTAATTTTGCAGAGAAGTTTCCAATATTCACGTGCCTTTTTTCCGCTTAACAGGGTTCGAACAGAATGGATATTACATTTTTTTCATTTCCTTTTCCTTCTTGCATCAGTTAATTTAAACACGCGCTTACTACATAATTGATTGGATAATCACCTCTGGTAAGAAAACTTGATGCTTCTTTTCTACTGAATTTCTGAAGAATTAAAAGGGGAAAAAGAGACAAGCAGCAATAGCAGAGGCAGTCACAAAGACAGCGGGTGAAATTTTCGTATCAACAGATACAGGGTGCGGCAAAAATATTGGCCACTAGATCCGGTCAATACTTTGGCCGTACCCTGTATTAAACTTCCTGTTCCACTTGCTTTCTTTTAATCGCTTTGATTTCAAACTGAAATTAATTTTAAAGGAATTTCAGTTTCGAAAGCTCCGGTGCCGAATACATCATTGCTATTACCCAGGGTAGACGTGTTAACAACCACAAACTTACCCATCGTTTACACGGCTGTCAAAACGCTTACCCTGGATCATCTCAATGATGCATCCAGGCTGTGGAGTGCACAGCATGTGTTCTTTTCCACTTCTGCACTTATTCAATTATTTTGCTTTACTTAATCCTTAACAGGAAAAATACATGGGAAGAAAGAAAGTTCCACAGAATTCTTCATTTCCAGGACGATGACATGAATAAAAGCTCCCACTCCCACCTTGCCTTGTCTCCTCAAGCTTGACGAGTGCCTTCTTGAAGATTTCACTCGCAGTTCCTTGTATTGTGTAGTTGATACTCTGACGATCATCCCTCGCTACATCCTCTTGCCGCCCTTTGGCGCTGCAAGTTACTCGCCGTCGACCTAAACACAGATTTCTCCGCGAGACTACAGAAAAAGCTTTTTCATACAACGCAAATTACCTAAGAAAGTGGTGACAAATCCGGAGGTGGCAGCCTTCTCCTTCGTGCTATTAATGTACGTTCGAACTTCTAGAAAAAAAAAGCTCCCAGAGCAGCCGTGATAGCGAGCAAAAATGCATGTCATAATCAGTGGTCTTAGACTAACTGGGAAACGATTGGAAGAAACTCTGCATCAGTTTGTTTCCCTCCTCAACTGTTTTCTTCAGATTCTCGGAGAGAGTTTTGCCACCCATTCCATAGATGATTCCATAGCAAAGCTTCTTTACAGTGTCTCGTGAGACCTGCCATTTCGCAGACAATTCCATGAAGATGTCAAGGCCTAAAGATTTTATCATGAATTGCTATATAGCATGCTACATTGAAATGCAAAGAAAACACTTCTGTAGACCGCTATGTATTCAATATCTTATGGATGATTTGAAAGAAAAAGCCTATTATCATCTAAGCTGAATCAACTGATGCAGAAAAAAGCCATGAACTGGCTACAGTTTAAAAAAAGGTAGATTCAGAGCACCAGTTATGTAGTAACTTAATTTGAAATTCATTGTTCTTCAGCTATACTTTCTCCAGTAAAACAATTAAAATGAGATTTAAAAAAACAGCTGATACTCACCATCGCTAAGGTGAGCTATGAGAGATGCATCACCGCTTAGGTGAGCAAGCACGCGCAATTCCAGCTGGCTGTAGTCGGCGCTGATCAAGACACATCCTGAAATGTACAAGTCTTTTTGTACCTAAGCAAAATTCCAAAGACAAATATCGCGTCCGTTTTGCATGGCAATTCCATTTCTGTGGAGTTACCTTGAAACAACAGCAGGAAAAGAGAAAAAATGAAATGGAGAAGGAAATCCAGACTGAAAAAATCTACTGACATGGATGTTGGGTTGAGATTCACGAACAGCATAAGGAATCTTTCCCTGTACAAAGTCCCAGAATATTCTGAGAGATACCGTACCCACTGCGAATCTATTCCACTGCATCCAAAAATCCTCTGATTTCTTTTGTTGTGTCACTGCACGGAAAGGCTCCATTTCACCACATCACCTCACCTTTCTGTGCTGTGAACAGATGCCGAATGCCTATTCCATCCACCAACGTATCCTTGGGGACGGTTTGCACGTTCGGCTCCAAACAGAGTATTCGTCCCGTGGAAGTGAACATATCACATCGAGATCTCACAAATCCATCGTCACTGACGAATCGTTGAAGGGGCACAATGCATTGCTAAACACTCCAGAATGAGATATAATGAAAGTCAACTAGACAGTGTAATCCACTCACCCCTATTGCATGTCTTAGTCGCCGATATAGCAGGATTTTCTCTACTATTGGATGTTGTGCTACCATCTGTTCTAATATAGATTTATTCGTGGACATGTGCTTTCTTGAAGTCGCCCCACCAGGGTGAGGGAGCTTCAAACGTGAAAACAGCACCTGCAGAAATCGAAGACATTCGTTGCAAGATACTTAATGTTGTTTGAGAATCTCAAGCGATTCTATCACGCTAAGAGCGTCAAAATAGGTCTCCAAGTCCAGTCTGCCCCAGTTATGCATCCACAATGCGTAACAGATACAATACTGCAAGAATAGAAGGCCACTAAACGTTTTTGAAATTTCCTAATTCTCTGTAAACTACTGGAACTCGCAGTGAATTTTTTCCCAAACATTTTCCATGAATTAGGTCACTACAATCTCAAACAATGGATTATGTACATTGTGAAGGCCGATATGTGATATTGTCATTCTTCCAAGACGGTCAAATACTCACCTCTGCTACCTGAGAGGGACTGTCTAAATTGAAGTTTCGCCCAGCCAATTTGAAGCACTCCTGTTCCAGTTTCTCAGTTCTCTCCTTCAGTCTCTGAACCAGCGATGAGCACTGCGTACCATCGAAGAGAAAACCACCCAAACACATGCTGTTTACAACCTAAAATAATATCATCAATGGAACTGAAGACTTACAAGAGTATCGGTTAAAAAAAAACTTTCAAAAATATTAGAGCTTTCGAGCACAGTCCACGAGGTGCACTAAATTTTTTTTTGAGAACAAAAACCTGCTAAGTAGCAAAAGAAGCCAACTAGATCCAGCTCAAGGTGGTGAGATGGCTCAAGAAACTCTTATGGCAATCGTTATTTTTTGGACACAGTTCTAAGACGACTGTCAAGATTGAGTACAAAGGATCAAGCAGTCAGAATTAACCGATCCCGATTTGTGGGATGCTTCACGCATCTGAATTCTGAGCATCGTTAAGGAACTGAATGCGCATGTGCACTGCATTGTAACTTGCTGGGGCACCTTGATGCATCAAGTCAGTGCTCTTCTGGTACCAATTCACAGACCCAGGGGGCGGATGGCTTGGTTGGTAAGAGGCGCGGTCGAACCATTGACCGTGCGAGCGACAATGGAGCACTTAGCACTGTTTTATGCTCTCTCTCTCTCGACCATCAAGTTTAGCGAAAAAATGTAAAGTACCCAATATAAGCAAGTCGTGGAGCGGATCTGACAGACAGTTGCTACTATATCGCTACTGTTAGGTTGTTGCGAAATTAATTGCCGAACTGGACCCCTCAGTTCAAAGTGTTGTAACTCGGCTTAAACATCACCTTTTTCATGAATTTAGCAACCATTCAATTTGATAGATCCTACCCGAGAATTTAGTGAGGATTTCACTCCTCTACGGCATAGATTGAGATCATAAGAATTCGCAAACTTTTGAAAGGCGACTTCAGCATGCTCAAGATCAGCAATCTGCTGCTGTAGCAGAATTCTATCTGGAGCATGGAAAAATGGAATACAGTAGGGTAATGGTCTGAGGAATAAGGGCATCGAGTTAAAACCTCAATGCTTCACTGCATAAGTCTTTGCCGAGTAAGTTTTGGAATGTGTGGTTTAACGCTACTCTGGAGCAGGGGAAAACCAGCTTTTGTTCACAACTGCCGACCACATCTATAGCAGATTTGCGGATCTCAACTCGAGATTACAATGCTAGGACTCTGCTTTCAACGACTGACTAGGCTGTAGATTCTACAGTGTAGAAGTATGCAGTCAATCACACCTGTACAGAACCACCAAACTCCTGACAGAACCTCTCTGGAGAGGAGATCTGGCTTGGGAAATCTTAGAAGAGGGAAATCGTTTCCATCCATACCCATTCGCACTTCTTCTTATCGTACAGGAACTGAGCTTCATGCACAGTAATTACATGGTCTAGAAATCAATCGCTTTGGGACGGAAAAATTAGGTTCGAAAAGATGTCACGCCAGGTAAGACGTTGGTTATCAGTCAGATCGTGTGGAGTTCACGTCCGCACTTTTCTTACCCTGTTGATTGATGTCAGATGTATTGAAACTGCAGTGTAGTGAGCTCCCACCCCTGCTCTCATCATCCGGATGGTAAGATCCGGTTTAGGCTTCACGTCTCTCCTCAACGCCTGATCGTCTAGCGACATTCCAAGATCACGACCATGGTTGCATTGGAGTTCAAAATCGTAGGAAGAGAACTTCGCGAACCCCTAGCTCACTGTCCGTTTGGAAGGCGATTCCAAGCGAGAACAAACGCAAGATTACCGCATACCTCCGACAAAGTGATCGAGTTTGAAGTCATCAACCACAATCACCCGAAAATCGCTTCGGCTCATCATTCGTTAGCGACTTCATAAAAATCCTCAGGAAGGAGCTAGCCAGAATGTTCAAGCAGCATTTGAAAGAGGAGGAAAACCTCTACAAGAAAGCTACATGAGCTCAGCTGAAGTTGCTCAAATTGGACAGAAGAAATAATTTTAGTTAAGCATACCCCGAAACGGCAATTATTTTGGCAACAACCTGATATTATAGACACAACTGGACGTGGAGTTTCGAGCAAAAACACATACCCGTAGTGATTGAATTTCCAACTCCAAGCTCTGCTTCGATGAGCAACTGACCACAAGAGGCGAAATGCGATCCACTAATCTGAAGTCCGAGTACTGAGCCGGGACGCAAAATAGGGTCAACCGAATAAACAAGATTCCTCAAAAAATCATTTAAAATCCTAGAGGGGGCGGCTGAATAAACAACCTTGTAGCCAGATAAGACTGCACCGCCGAAGCTATTCTGGGATTCATCCGAAGAAGCCGTGGCGCATCGAGTTCCCATTGAAACTTGGCGGTGACTTCACGAATAGAGAGAGGTCGATCACCGCTGCGAAAATATGCAAGAAACGCTAAGTAGGACACGCAGAGTGGACGTGGAACCTGGAAAGCTGCTCATTTATAAATTGGTAAGTTGAAGTAATTCCTGGGAACACCGAACCTTCAGTTTGAACGTCTTCCATAACAAGTGACAGTCTTTCAGGGCGTCGACGAACGACACCTCGCACGACTGCAGGATGGAAGAAACGCAAGAAATCCGTTCATCTAGCGAGATCGACTGCGACGGTGTGGAAGAAGGACATAGTGCTTCTTCGGTTTCATTGCCTTGAGCAATATAATATTAGTGGCCACGTGAAGTACTTGGGACCGGAGAAAAACGATCAAACTATACAAATTTAAGGACCCATCCCAGCACTTAAACATCCAAAAGAGCCCCATATACCATTTTTCCTCCAAGCCTTATTGATCTGTCTTTATTCTTGGACATTCAAACTTTTGGCTTATTCAAATTAGAGCACTCCTTTCGATTGTAGCTAATACTGCTTTGGGTGTATTAAGTTCGCAGAAATGAACTAACCTGGAAAATATTCTTCACTGAGGGGCACGTACTGAGGACTGCCGCCATGAGTACAGAAGGAGATCCCATGTACAACATCTATTCCAGAGGAACCACGACGCTTTACCGCCAAAGCGGCACCAACCTTAGTCCATAGTGAGCTGCGCTGCATGAAATAGTTCCAAGCAGATTCCGTCCTACAAAAAGATTGAATTTTACAGGCTTATGTCTTTGTTTCTTCTCTTTTCTTCGTTTACAATGGGTCTTTCAACAAAATGGAGCGTCAAACTATTGTTTTTCCTTTTTTTTGGAACTTTTTACAAATTACTTGTCACAGTTCGACCAATAAAGAAATCGCGCACCTACAGACATCATTTATGTCCAGTTCCGCTGCAGTACTAACAGAAGTAGCAGCACGTTCGATTCGCGATGCCTTCCCCAAGGGACTAGCACAGGTGGGGGAGTTTGCCTATAGTGGGATCAACGCATATTCTACTTCTGCGTCAGAATTCAGTAGAAAAAAAAACGCACAACTACAGCCTCTCTTGTTCTCTTATGGGATGGATGTTGAAGGGGACGAGAGGAAGGAGAGCTGTTCGTCTGATCACGCAGAACTTGACGACTTACTGAAAACATACTTCCTTTTCATGAATCAGTGTTGGCAAAAAACTACGTTGAGCCTCAGTGCGACTTGGCGAAGCAAAACAATAATATTTGAGAAGTAGGTTTTGGTCTAAGAACCTAAATAGAAGGAACAACATGGAATTTACACTGTTTTCCATATATATGTATGTAGGTGCTGCACTGATCGAGAAAAACCTACGCAAAGGTGAAGAACAGCTCATAGAACTGTAACCAGAATCTGCCGAAGTCAGAACTCGATCCTTGGAAGTTGATGGCTTCAAACAGGCTTCTGGCTTAAAATGAGCTGTCAGTTACTATAAGGGTATTCAACACCCAAAATGGGAAGAAAACGAGGCAAGGAAGAAAGAACTCACAAAAGAGTCCGTAAGTTCATTGGAAGTATTCGGTTCCTAGATGAGAAAAACATGTGGAATATGATCAATACACCTGTCGCAACCCAAAGAGAGGTGACACACCTGGTTTTCAGTGTCACAGATCATGGACACCTTCAGAAGACTGCTTTCTAAATCATCAATTTCACCATCTTCCTCATCTGGGACAACTGTCGATAACCGACGGTCACGCTTGTGGACATCAATGGTCAACTGAAAAAGTCGCGAATACTGAATATTTTTTTCAGATGCAATATTTAGACTTGTGGATAAAAATGGCAAGCTATTCAAGCGCTGGTTCTTAACGACAGAGCGGTGCAGGGACAAAAAAAACATCCCGAGTTTGCTTTTCCCAGGAAAATTTGAAAGATCTCTGGATCTAAAATACCATAATAGTCTAACCTCTTCCATACTCTCGCTGAAGAGATCAATGCTGTTTTCCTCCAAGATACTCTCAGCAAGTGCCACGTTTTCAGAGGTGCTGCCTTCAGCTACACGTGCAGGAAGCCTATAAATATGTAATTTATTTTTTGAATAGGACAAAAGTATGAGTATTTACAGTACCTGTCAATGTTCGCCGACGGTACGGGAGAGGATTTATTGGCTGGTTTCCTGACTTCAACAGAAACAACATCTTTCGCATCAACATCCATTGCAGAGGTAGGACGGCCAGCTGAAGAACTTTGAAGAGATAACCCATCCCAAAAATAAGGGAAATCGAGCAGCTGCATTACCTGGCACACAGCCGTTCTCTGCTACTTTGGTAGCAGCACGCGGGCATTGAGACAGACGAGTCACACTCTCCACATTGAGCCCAAGAGACCTTGAACAAAAGAAGCTCACATTCTAAGCAAGAAATAGAAAGTCGTTCAGAATGTACCGAAGGTGCTCCTTGACGGCATCCGATGCCCGTTCTCTCAGCAACTCTGCGGCCTCTTCCAGACGCATTCTCGGCTCTCCAAACAGCCACTCGTTCAAGCCATCGGACGAGTTGTCACTGAGAAAAAGGAATCTCATCCAGTGGTAGTAGCCAAACTCTAGACAGATGACTTGCTGTGCATCATTTCGACGCGAGCAAGCTGTTCCCTTGTTCGCAGTTACGCAACACTAGTACACCACCATCATCGTGCGTGACCTTAGAACCAATTACAGTATCCATAGCAATTACACGTCTCTCGCGAACACCGTTCGGATACGGTAATTGACACGCGCAACAATACGCCCATATTGCATTCAATAGCAAACAAACACTACGGAAATGTTAAATATCATCTGATAGCATTAATAACCGCAGACTAATGGAAAGGCATTATAATGACCAAATTAGTACGACGTCACGAAGTGCCCTTTTTGGAAGAAACAGCCCAGGAATTAGAAAAAACTCATAACCCATCCACCTAATGCCTCATATGTAATTTATTAATGAATTCATAGATTAATTTATCAGCACTAATCAGTGGCGGACGCAGAAAGTAGACGGGAGGGAGAGGGTGGGAAAAAGTGGGGTCTTTGTCGTTTTGGGGACCCAAATGGAAAATAAAATTAATAAAAATATTCATTACAATAATAAATAATAAAAATTACTTTAAAAATTTAGTAATAACGAAAACTAAAAATAAATTAATACAGGGTTTTTATTTGTATTGTAGAGTAATTTCGAAAATTTGGCAACCTACTTCCCCCCCCTCTGCGTCCCTCGCTGGCACTAATAACAAACGCAATTTCTATGACTGCATTTGTAGCTGTTCACTAATATAGGGAGAATAGATATGTAGTAAAGTCGAGGAAAAATGTTTCTCTTCTAACAGAAAGCAATAATATTGTTTGCCGCTATTTGATGCGAATATTGCTTATTAATATTCTAATGTTGCTTATTTATTTACTACTTATTTGAATACACTCAAAGGTGCGCCGAAAAGAAAAAAAAAACTACAACAGAAAGAGTAAATGGAAGTCAAGATTCTACCTTTTCATACCAATTAAGTAGTTATCTTTGAGAATTAATTATTCCTGCAGCTTAATTCAAATGAATAACTACTTCTCATTAATGTTTTCATTATTTGCAACTATATTTCTAATCTATTAGGTCGTCAAGCATGGAATGTCCGATTTTATGAGCGGTCAGTTCCACAGTCGTTATCTTCGAAGATTTACTGGATCTCTTCTCATCTTTATTTTCATCATGAAGGTACATCCTCTTCCTTTCAAAATCACTTTATGGATTTTTGATCAGTTTTCGAATTTTTGTTTGAAAGCATTTTTTCTAGAAGTACTCGGAGACGAAAAATCATGTCGTTTTGGGACATAGGTTCCATTTTCCAGCCATTAGAGCTGAGAAAGCTAAGAACATCAGAGTAGTGTTAAGGGACATTTGGCTAATAAATGCACTGAACAGCGTTTGCTTGGGAAGTTCCGCTAAGGTGACATGAAGCTCCAAAGTGAGCCTTATGATGAACCTGGATATCGATGAGCTGCAAGCCGTAGCCGAATCGGATAGGAGTCAAACTAGGTCAGCATAAGCAGCAAGGTGTGACCTTTGTAATCCAATAATATTTAGGTGCTCAAGGCAATATGACCTTTAAAAGTGGTTCGGCAAACAAAATTTTCCCAGTTCGACCCTCAAGAATAGGTGCCAATTTTTGACCATTTTTCACAAATCCACGCTGCTTAAGCCAGAGGAGCAGGGGTGAGGACCAACCTGCCACTCACTGTACTGGGCAAACCTTGCTCTATTTGACCACACCTCCTTTCAGGGATTAGCTCACTTCTTGCTGGAGAAAATGTTCAATTTTCAACACGATGTTGGAAACGCTCTCTGCCACTTGATTGCTACTAGCTTTCCACGTTTCCAAGCTGTTGGCGCAGTCAAGGTGCAGTTAAGATGGCGAGGCTGTGGGGATAGCATAGGAGCATATTCGGATATCTTATACTGCATCTTGCTTTAGAAACAAAACTCGAACTCTTCTCATCCAAAATCGGACATTCCATACTTGACGACCTAATAGTAACACTGCCGGCGAAAAATTGGGTACCACCCCACCTGTTTTCCTTCAAAAATTCGGAAAAAAGGTTTTTGGTCATATTTTTTCTGTGATGGGTTCCTGTTCTGCTGATCCTAGTGATCACCGATCACCCCTTTGTACCTTAACCCTTCTTAGCAATTTTTTCGCTCTAAAATTTCGCAGCATTGTCATCAGGGTCATGGCACTGGTTTTGTTTTGTTACGGTATCATTATCATGGTATACAGGGTGGAGAACTGGAATAGAAAATTTCAGCAAGACGATGATCATCGTCACGGTAACATCTGTTCATAATAATGATGTATCTACCGCAGGGCGACAAAAATGGAGCTGATTTGAGTATCATTTTTGTCCCGAATAATCACCCCAGGCAAATTTCCGGCAAAAAGTTTTCTTGAAGCTCTCAGCTAATCAATCTCTCACTATAGGCAGTAGGACATTTCGATTAAATTTTGAATGTTCAACTATACTCCTACTGTTAACCTAGGTAATTTACATAAAAAAGGTATGATGATCCTTCACCGAACAAAGACGAACTACTGGGTGCACCGCTAATTGACTTCATCCCTGGCCAATGCCATGTGCCTACGTACCTGTAGAGGACGCAGGAAGGCGAGGGAAAATAGATAAGAATAATTTTGAATTATCTGACGCCAATTATTTAATGTCGAAGTTTATATTCTTTAGTAATTTTATTCTTCCATCTGGGTCACAGGAGTGGCGGAGTTGCCACTTTTTCCCCACGCACCCCCCCCCCCCTCTGGGTTCCCGGACTGGTACGTACGTACTAGTCAGCTATCATGGTTTTGATGCACTCATCTTTTCTCATCGGTGAGAAAAAAACTGCCGTTCATACGGAGAAAGAAAGAAATTGGCTTCATAAGAAGTCGCAGCCGATGCATTTTCCATGGTCTTTGCTGAGAATCCGCAACATTCTCCTCCGACTTGACAGGATTCAGACATAACGAAGATAAGACGACATAACGACAATGCATGTAGGTGTGCTTCCGGATCACAACAATGCATGTAGGTGTGCTTCTGGATCACAATCTACTGCCTGCACATCCGAATATTCAAGTCCTTTTTCCCGTGCTCATGATACTAAAGATGTAGTAATGATGTTCTCGATGAAATATTTGAAAATTTCATTGCCCCATCTATAAGTTAGTGCCACTTTTAACAGAATTACCAGAGTGTTGGACAAACAGTGCTGTTCTGGTTACCCTGAACAACAAATCGAAAACTCAACTTTGAGTGAAGTGCCGCCTTTTCAACCTCCTCTTTTTGGAAACAAAATCTCAGAGAGTTTTACAATGGAAAAAACTAGCACATGTTACCGTTTGCATGTCGCGACAATACCAACACCAACGAAACCTGTCTCCCATTTTCAGCTTCTCCTTTTCCAACCCCAACACCAACTTAAAACAATGCGACCTCATTCACGGTGATGACCGTCACAACAAACGTTCTGTTCGCGTTCTCGGCCTAAATTCGGCTGTCTCGCTCATCGACAATTAGGCACACACTCGCACGATTCGCAGCGCCAATTGAGCCAATCACGACAGCTCCTCGACATCTACAGTACCCGGACGAGGATGTCAATGAGAAAACAAGACAGAAATGAGAGCACTATTCTCAGGTTATGTGGAGGGTCAATCCGCTTAGCCCAAAATATCTCGGGTACTCCCTAGGTTACTTATATGGATGAAGAAAGCAACATGTAGGAACGTACCTATTGAAAGGCACAGCCAGTGACAGAATCTCAGTCACTTTCTTCGCCGTGCAGTTGGACAGCTGGGCGAATGAGGTGATCTCGTGATCGTGGAAGATCCTGGCGCTGGAACAGAACCCCCAACTCTTGAAAACCGCCAATAATGAACCCAAAGATAGCCTTTAAGGAACACCCACCGACTGGCATCGAGCCCATTGATGGACACAAGTTCTGTAAGCTCCCTTCGCACTCCAAACGCCAGCCGAGCAGCGAAGCCATTCAGCAGATCGCGCAGATATGTCCACCCCAGCCGCGAGCAGAACGCAACCACCATCGCTGAAAAGAGTGCAGGTTTGCAAGAGGGTCACCTATCGCACCCCTCAAAAATCCAGAACGTGTGTGCGTGCGAATTCCATCCGTTACGCATTTACTCGACCATCTTGTGGTGCACATCGTCCTACTCTTGCCTAACGGGGCCAATCAACCGTCTAACAGAGGCAATTCCTCGACGCTGGGGACACAGGCCAATTATCAGCCATACACAGCGAGCTGCAAGCGATGTCACGAACTCCTCGTTCATGACTAATCAGACGAAAATAGTGCAGCTATGTACCGGCATAGGTGGCGCTCTGTTGTTGTAGGGTTTGAAGCGTTCCTCGGCTGATTCTGAATCGACGAGCCACCTCGTCGATGGGCTTCTCGTTAACGACGTCGAAGAGAGCCAGCGCCGAGAAGAAACGGAGGTGAAGCTGAACGCAGACGAATAAATGGCCATCTGGAAGAGTAACGAACCCACTCACCTGGTAGCTGCGGTCTGAGCTAGCAGCGCTAACTCCACGGAGGCGTGAGAGTATGAAGCGGTCGTTCGCTCCCACCTAAATTTGTGTTAAATCCAAGGACGAGTTGGAAAAATAAAGCAAATTCGGTGCCAGTAGAATAACGAAGCAATATTTCAAAAAATTTTAGTCAAAACAAAAGTAAGTACAATAGAGTATAATTTACTGTGAAAACGTAACCCATGTGAGAATGCGGATCTCCACCAAAATTCGTTTACTCTCCATCATCTATGACCCCTCATTCCATTTTCGAGGAAACCTTGAGAAAAAAATTTGGCTTCGTACCTAATACATAATTAATTTAATGAAACGTACAAACATAGTCCGTCGAAAATGCAGGCATTTTTGGTCTTATTATATCCAGTAGAAAAATCATCCGCAAATAAATACTCTATCCAATACCCACATACAAGCCTTTAACAGAGGTTATCCTCAACCGATAGATGAGGATCCATTCTCCAACCCTCGCATTTTCTCTCGCTAGCGGGTAAATAATACGGTACAGCAAAGGGTAAAAAAACGGAAAAAGGAAACGGATATATTATCCAGGGTTCGATACATTTTTAACTATCCACAAACCAATTTGGCAACTCTTTTCTCCTCATTTCGCAGCTTCGAAAAAATTGTATGCAGATGGTTCCAGTCGCACCCTTGCCAAACTGAGCAGTTTGTAGGAGTGACCTGAAAGCAAGAGTTTAAGCATCTTCATAACAGAATAGTGCAAGAACCTCACGAGATATAGCATATGGAGCTCTGTGTCGAGCACAATCGACTTCGTGGCCTGTTGAAGATCGGCGAACACAAACAGAGCTGCATCCGGAGGAAGAGCAGACACCAAAGTGGCTCGCCCAAGTTGTGTTGGCGACAGTTTCGTCCCTGGAGTTCCATAAGTACGCACAACTAGGAGAACACGAACTGACAACAGAAAAGCTCACACTTCTGGCTAGCAGCCAGATCCTCATCAACAGTTAGGAAGCGATTCCTAACAAGGTCACACATGATATCTTCCGCACATCTAAGAGGCTTGAATAAAGTAGAATGCGTTATTTCTTCAACCTCTTGAGCGTTCGTTGCCAAACCATCGCAAACGCACTAAACAACAGGGACAGTAATGGGCTTCGAAGCACTGGACGGGTACCCACCTCCAGCATGAGCCTGGTATGATCCCTCGTTTGAGTTGAGTTACAAGGACTGAAGCGAATCAAACGAAGCACCTCCTGTAGGTCGCTTTTCTTCACAGCAAGTATGCTTTCGCCTGAAATCGGTGAGAACTACGGGAAAAAGGTAACCTGCATCAGTCAATCCCTCATTAATGCTAAAAAAGAATAAAAACATGACATTTTTGAGAATGCGGGCGAGTTCACACGGTTCCAGAACCTGTATTCAGTAAATTTCGCCTCAGAAAGGGAAACAGAGTTGACGAAAACGTTTCCAAGGCTCTTCCCTCATTCAGCCATCAAATACATTTTACATGTATTACGTGATATTGGAACGTTTTACATATTCTCTTCAATTATCCCGTTATCAACCCAAATGATGTAAAGTAAGGTAATTTTATATTTCACAAAAATGCTCCACTCCTTACAGCAAATGCAGTACATTGGCTACAGACAATACGAATCGGTGATGGAGCTGACAATGGATCCTCATCAGTTGTATATAATGTCACAGCTCAATTATTCGATGGAACAAAATATTTGGAATATCGAAACAATCCGACCAATCGGCAAATAGTTGCACAAGCTGCGGATAAACCTCAGGACCAACCATCAAACAGCTAATAGAACTGATAAGTACCTCCGAAAAACGTTAACTACAGTTATGAACTTCTTGTACCAAATCCAAGAGATGAGGAAAGAAGTAAATGGTAGAGATTTGCATAATATGAAAAAATGAGCTCACAAACTTCCACCCAATCAATACAAATTCCCACATAATTTTAGTGCTTGGAAGTGTGCTAAGCAGCAAATCTTTCAACTAGAACAAATATTATTCATTGGTACCTTTTCATATTTTGGTTGTAGGTCCTCCTTTTCCATCAATTCTCCACGAATCTTTCTCTTATACCTTTTGCCCTCTAAACCTCATTACATGTAGTCCTCTATTTCAGGCCTTCCCTTCCATCAGTCTTTGTTCCGTTCTATCTCGTTCCTTACTTCCTCCACCTTCCCACTGTTTCCTAACCACATTGTCTTTTTTACGTTTTCCCTTTCCATGGCTTTTCTTCAAAGAAGATTCTGCCTTACTGTCTTTTCACATAAAATCGCTTTGCACCACTAACAAGCATCTTATTTCTCTGTTCGCGCTCCACATCTTTCTTGCAGTTGTCAAGCCTCCTCTTCACTCCGCCTCCTTTGATTCCGTCTGTCCTCTCTCCATGACGTTCTGTACTCACTTCCTAATTGTTATTGCCTATGCACATGCCAAGCCAAAAATATTTTCAAAAAGCCATGATGTAAATTGCTTTAGCTCATTATTTCCTCAACCACCTCATTGACCAATTGCGCTGAGAAACTAAGCAGCAAGAAATAATAAGTGGAATAAATTCCCAGAACAAAACACAAAAAGAAGTACAGACCTACTGTCACAAAAACTGTCACAAAAAATTTTGCCCTTCCAAATGCCAAGCAAACCGCAGTACGTTTTCCATGAGTAAGGCTTCTAATGTACTAGAAAAATTTGTATGACCATGAAAAAAACCACCAAACACAACTAAACCTCAATAGATTTCGCTGGTGGTTTTTGTTAAGTTCCAAGGCCCAATGTCTTACTACTCAACCCTTCTTTTAAATCCTATCAAAGAATGGTTGTCCAGTTGTGAGACCCATACAAGGCAAGAAGGCTACTGAAGTGGACAGTGCATCGGAAGTGCCCCAAATCCACATGCTACTGTTTTTTTTTTTTTTTTGATTTGTCACCTTCCTCAAGCAGTATTTAATATTATTTATGTTAATGAAAAAATCAATGGAAGGACAACAAAGGTCTACAACAGAATATAGTCTCAATAGACAATAACTGAAGCCCATTTCATCAATTTTCATCACAAAATACATATACTAGAGCCAACTGGACTTACAAAATTCGTAGCACGAACAATAAATTATAGTTTACAAAAAATTCCCTTCTGGGCCTAATTTGCTATGAAAATTTCAGGGTAAAGGAGGCGATCCAAACAGCTGTTCTACTGCTCGTTTGATCCTTTTCTTAATCATTTTCTTTAGGTTTCGCTTTTCTACTGAATAGTCTAAATGGTTATCTTGCCTACTATGGCTTCAATGGTGTCTCTCCTGTAGCTTCCATGGAACTAATCTCTAGCAAGCTCTAGAGAGATCGAGACATTGAGGAACTGAACAAATCCATAGATATAACGTTATCATCTGGTAGAAAAAACAGGGAGAGGGGAGGGAGGCGGGAGAGCCATTGCTCTTCTGGTGGAACGGAATCAGCAGAAGTTGCGCGTCGGATGCTTTTGAATAAGATCTTCAGTGCAGTTGAAATATTCATTCTAATGTATCAATTCTTTTATGCGGGTTCCCCTGCACATTTGGCGAAGTAGCTGTTAATTAATTAACCACTTTGAGGATACGAAGAGATGTTTCACACCAACTATCTGTTAAGGAATTCCACTCAGCTATACAGATATTAGTAACAATGGGTCCAAGGCAAGCAAGCTCATTAACTAACGACTCCCGGCAAAGTAACGCTGAACCCCTCGACCTGATAAAAGTAGCTCCAGCATATGCACGTAATACCACGCATCCATTCCATACGCGCTTTTAACGGGCCTTCAACACATCCTCTGCCATAAATGGGCAATTTGGATAAGATTGAACTTGACCGGAAGGGCGCTTGTTAATTTGCGCGAATTGCCATCCGAGTCAAACGTTGCTCTTGTTCCCGCAAATGCGATCCGTCGCCGCCCGCCCGCCCCTCTGCACCCTCCCCCGGCGCCCCGTTCTCCAGCCCCTCCACCCGACTGGAAATTAGCCAATGGCCTCGTCGCCCCGCCCTCCTTCGCCCCCTTACTACAGTAGCGCACATACACATCGTCTCAGTCCTTCTACAGGCATCTAATTATGGCAGTCGAGGAGATGCAGCTCTCTAACGGAGTTATGGCCGCCGGACCTATGGGGGCTATGCAAGGGCCCGCAATGGGTCTGGGCCCGCAACGCATGAGCTTCGCTATTCACGAGATTCTTGGTCTGCAAGGAAATGCCTACTTGTCGCACGGATACTGTCCACAAGGATTCTTCCCTCAGCAGGTCCGCACCACCTCGGCTCATCGAATGTTCTCGAATATTCCTCTTTTGCAGAGCTTCACCATGGACATTGGCTCATGCGCATCATTCGACAGACCGCTTTGCGGATCAGAACAGCTGATTGCGGGTACACATTCAGGTGAGCTCTTCCTGTGAGCATATGAAAATCACCTTTTGCACTCCATAGTTCATGGAGCGCTGCTAGCCAGTTGTCCAGAAATCTCGAATAAGGACCCCTTTCAGGAACTCCTATGAACTACAACATGCCGGTCACAGCTTCACAATCAGTACCTATGGATGAAGGCAACAACCAACAGAACAGCGGTGGAAAAAGCAAACGCAAAAAGCGAAGACATAGGTAAGCCAAATGTTCACGAAAAATGCTGATATCCAAACAACTTGGGTAAATTTTCCTGTAGAGCAGCCAAACCTAGTCATTTTAACCTTATCTTGTTGGTTAAAGGTCCAATAATAATGTAGAGTATTTGGCTAAGGTAAAAAAGGATGGAACAAATTGTTTACAGAACGATATTTACGCAATACCAAATCGATGAACTGGAGAAAGCTTTCCAAGAAGCCCACTATCCAGATGTTTACGCTCGAGAAGTACTAGCGGTAAAGACGGAACTTCCCGAGGATCGAATACAGGTGAGCTGCAGTTCAAAGCTTCAATTTTTACCGAATTTAGAGAGGAAAGGGGTGAACCACTCATTCAGAAACAACGATAAACTTCTTTTCATTTCATTTCATTTATTTAGTCAAAAGCGAGGAAAAGCTGGAGGGTAAAAATAGTAAAGTGCATCTGTTGACTATAGCTTTAAATGTCGGTTTCTCTTCCCGAATGCGTCGCGTAACATAACCCTGTAAGAGAATGTACCAGCGAGCCTACGGGCGGAGGCTAGCTGGTGGTCTTGTACGAGCAAAGCTGACAAAAAGCTGCTAACTGGTAAAAAAAAACTTCGGCTGAGCATTGCATGATCCTCTGAACGGTTCAAAGCTTAGAGCAGCGTAAAATAAATTTCGATCTATTCAAGTTCGCTCATTCGTCACTTCTTTCATGCTAGAATGAGTCCACCACCCACAATTTCTTCGTTGTAACTCGTCTCTGATACGCTATGGTTAGTAATGCACTTGAATCTTTACCTGGAATTTTGGGAACCTCCAAACGCGCCGCACCCATGGCCTTGCTGTGCATCCAATTCCAGGACTTGTTCAATTCCCACATAGCATTTTTCTTGGTTTGCTCAACCCTTCAACCTCTCATTCTCAATAAAAAATGGGTTTGTATCCACTAGAATTTGAAGCCTTCCAAGGAGATATTTCCAGAGAAAATATTGTGCGGATAAATATTTGCTCTGAGTTCTAAAACATCGACTTTTCCTCTGATCTCTCTCCCTCTCCCCTCCTCCTACACGAATTTGACCGCTCAACGATCGCGCACCCCTACTGCATCCAAAGGCGTCGTTTTTCACACCGCAACTTGCCGATTTCATTTCCTGATCACAGCTGCACAATGGCCAATCAGTGTGCCAATAGCTGGCCACTCCACTCCCTCACCGACATTCTCTTTAACTAAACCAATTTGTCGTCCATTATCAGAGTCCATGGCCATGTCGAAGCGCCACTACTCAAATGTTCATATGCTGCTCTGATGAACACTGCGTAATTAGCTCAAAAGCTAATTCCGCTTCAAGACGGAGGACTCCGCAGAAAATTGCTGCACAAAAGTGGTTAAGTGGTAGCCGAATTAGCCCAATGTCCCTGGAGACTGGAGAAATGTCAAGGAAAACACTGGCAAGAACAGCCAGTCAGGCGAGGCGACGAGGAGCATCGACTTCTGCAGCTCGACGACGTCAATTATTTTCAGGTATGGTTCCAGAACCGGCGAGCAAAGTGGAGGAAAACCGAGAAAACGTGGGGAAAGAGCACGATTATGGCAGGTGAGCATATGCCGATGTACTGTCACAACGTCATGTCAAGACGTCGTAACATTACAGAATACGGTCTGTACGGTGCCATGGTACGACATTCGCTTCCACTACCCGATACAATCACGAAAACCGCCGAAACCGCCGATCCTCAACAGAGCGCAGCGCCTTGGCTGCTCGGTGAGTCCCCAGTACCGCATCCTCAATTTCGGGCCCTTCGCGAAAGATTATCCGTGAAACTTTGTGGAAATCTCAACCATGAATATTACTTCCTCGAATAAAAAAAAAGAGCTCATTAAATTTCCTCAGTCAAACTAAATGTTTTATTGGAAATTTGTCCTCTAAAGAGCCTCGCCAATTTGTATCGAAACGATGTTGGTATACGAACACTCACAGCACCCGCACAACCAGTACAACCAAATGACAGCAAATCCCTTGCAAAGCAACGGCTCCCACTCGTCTCAAATTTCCTGACATTTGCCAAATTGGGGCGATTCTGTTGTGAGCAGCCACGAGGAATAACCTCATAATTTTCGAATGAGCATAACATCTAAACGCAGTTATCAAATCATAGATCATGCATTATTTCTCTCATTGACACTTCGGGGCCTCTAAAAAGGAAAAAAAATCAAATCTGCCAACCTTGGAAGCTTTGTGGAAAAATGGGGGAGAAAAAAGGTACGGTGAATGCTGTAGGTATGCTAGATGAGATAATTAAGGTATGAGCTAATGTTCAGTAATGTAGTAACACCTATAGGCGCGTCCCCCCCCCCCCTTCCAGGCAACCTGTTTATGTTTTTTTTAGCCAGATCCCACGAATAATATACTCTGGGGATCCCAAATAAAATTTCAGAGGGGTACATAAGCGAAACAGCGAATTTGCTCCTGATATCGTTGTGAAATGCAGACATAGACAAACCATGCATATTAGCTCCGTATGTTGTACCTAGGACCAAATCTGCCGTGAAATTGTGAACAAACCCATAATCTATGGAAATTATCTCATACAAATATTTCTTTTCTATTTGTCAAAGTTACTTTTTTTCTTATTAGAGCACTACGATAAGCTCAATACCATAAGCTTACCTTTACCCATGTTAGCGAAGATCCTCATCAGAAGATTTCGAAAACGTCGTTTCAGTTAACACATTATTCCATACTACACTACTCAACCAAATCAATCCAAAGCCACCTTCGGGTGGCTAAATCGGATAAAAGACGTGCTACCGTAGCACTCCACTGATCGGGGCAGTTCCCATGATTCTCGAATGTGTTTCCAATTACCAGCAATTAAGCGGAAGAGCGGCAGAAACGGGAGCGTGCGTGCGCCTGGTGGTGTTTGCTGTGGCGCTGCGGCTGATTTCGACCCGTTTACGCCATCGTCGCTCATCGTAGCATCGCACTTATCTAATTACAAACAGCAAGAGGTTAGAAGCCAGGCGACAGCCACCTTCCACAACGCAAACACACCAGAGCTGCTCGCAGCATGAGGAGCCTTCAGATTCTGACCAAGTTTCGGAAGGATTGGGTCAAGTCCGGGGCAGAGACCAGCAGAATTTCAGCTTCAGAAATTTAGAAGAACTTGAATTCTGACTTTATGAAGGCTGCTCTTGAATCCTGGATTTATGATGGCTAAATCTTCAAAAATTTCGAACCATCCCAAATTCCGACTTCCGCTTTGACGCAATGCTTCCACTCATTCCTGGACCACAATCGCTGTGAGCCATTCACTCACACCCTAGCATGTCTTCCTCCTTCGGAACAAAAACTGAATAATGCTTTCATGTTCTCGATGCCGTAGTGGCCATGCAACTTAAAAATTTGATCCTAAACATTGCGCACCTAGTAATTTAGTAAATCTACCACATATAAGGAATATGAAAAACATCGAAACAATATTCCAGACGGCGAGCCTCGCTCCCCCGCTAAGTGGTCTAGAGATCTACCAGCATTAATGCAGCAGCTAGCATTGCTGTGAGGTACAGCAGTCATCCTGGGTGGACCTCTTCGAAGCAACATTTTACTACTTCTGGCCAAATTTGCTCAACTACAAATAGATTTTTTTTGAACCAGGTGATCAATCAATTCTGATTTTGTTCCTCCACATATTTTCGATCAAAAGTCTTGAGTTTGGCGAAGTGAATGAATTCTTCCTCCAATGCAAAAATGCGATTACCCAGACCGCGCTCAGTTTGCGAACAGGTACAGCACCAGCACTCTGCCTCATCTGTTCACCCGATCAAGCATCTTGGAGCTTTTTATTTTCTCAAGCATAAGAAGAGATGTTCTGCCGAACTGAAAGATATAGAACAAAAAAATGGCAAAAACACTATGAGTCACACTAACAGAGGTCTAGATTACTTCGAGTATAAGAAAAAATATCCGATTGACTGCAGTTCATCAAATATAAAGTGTATAGATCGCCACTAAAGTTTGGACGATTAGAGAGGAGAACAGGAATTCTCGTAAGGAAAATTCCGGTTATTTTCAGGCCCATATATGCCATGGCCAAGTCACCACCAACCTTCCCGATAATTCCATATATTAAAAAGAAATGCGAAAATTACCATGAAAAGGCACTAAACATAGTAATACCATGGTTTCTAGACAAAAATTCCATCTCAGCCACTTGAGAATGCCAATCGCCTATCAATAATTGAATAATTTTTAGGAGTTTTGCTGGAATGCTGAAAGTATAGTAGTACCGTTCATTTAATGTATTACATTAAATACTTGCATGATGCAGTATCAGCGAACCTTAACTACGCATATCACAAGGGCAATTTTTACTGGATGCGTGCGACTGACACGCGTGCATCTATACGATGGAGCATAGGACCCAGTCGCATCGCAGTCGCAGCTCAGACGCACGCATCTACGGCCTCGTGGCGGCCGCGTGTTCTTTTCATTGAAGATGTATATGCCGCGTTGACCGGTCTCCATGTAAAATCCCTTGCAAATGGATGCGCGCAACTGATGCGCGACTGACGCACGCAGCTAGTATAAATTGCCCAATACTTGGTCTCAGTGTGATTCGCGCTCCGCTGATGTCCTAAAATGAATAAGCGAGTAAAGAAATATTTAAGGAATCATCTCACAAACTACATCCAAAAGAAGGTGGGAAATGAACGTGTTTCCAAAACAACAACATGGCATATCCGAAATAAGCGTAGCGCATGCCACACAGAAGAATCAAAGATACCTAATCGTGAGCCTTATGTTTGGAAAGTAAGAAGAGGAAGCCAACGGTAATAATGTGTTGTCTCCAAATATGAAAGCAGAAAAAATCCAGTCAATTCAGGCTCTCAAATAGGACTGAGTTCTGTTCAAAGTAGATCGTTTGGTAGGTATTAACCAACAAGACACAGTAGAAACTACTCTCATCTAGTAGAGTTAATGCTTCGTTGGCAAATTTGACTATACCGACCAGCATTCTAGGAGCTCCGAGGAAAAAATATGTGGGGGGAGGGGGCATGAAGTACAAACAGTATTTAAAAATCTATATTTTCACAGTTACCAATGGTCTGATGTATTTGTGAAGTCCAAGCAGGACAAACGAATCCAAAAGATTTGGAAATCAGGTCCCATACCTATTGTACTTTACCCAGCCAAACAAATGCGCTCTTACAGATACACATTCTAGGGGACACTCGCGAAAAACTGTACCCACCAGTTTCACTGCAAGATATCTTTGTCGAGTAGATTTCCGTTTGATAAAGACTCATCAGGGTGAACAAATGCGGTTAGGAACGAATGTATAAACGTAGTAGTTTTTTCGTGCACGGCTAAATATACTAGGAACGGGTTCAAGAAATTGTGGTTGTAGTTCTACCTATGGTACCAACCCGAATTCGCCTAAGAAGGAAGTCGATCCAAAGATTCCATGTTGTGCTCATACATATTTTCGCAATAATTGTCTTTTTCTCGAGTTTAGGCAGATCAAAAGCTTTTAAAACACTATTTCCCGAGCCTGGTTTTCACGAAGGATTGGCCATTGACACATATGAATAGAATTCATAAGTTCGCTTAATTTTCCACTAACTCTGTACTCACCAGTAATGCTACCAAAACTACATACGTCTACCAGTCACATTAACCTACTGCCACCGCACAGTAGACATTGCGCAGGAGTCAGAACAAGCGCTCCAGTCGCAATGTGACCTTCGAGGTGTCGAACAGCAAAATTAGTCATTGTCCTAACAGCCACCTCGATAATTACGATCATGTTAATGGCTCGACGTCCTTAAATTAGAACTAAGTACGCGCGAATCCAGCTATACATTTCTTGTAATCCAGTTGATTGCTCTCCGAGTGCCATATTTAAGGGATGCACAAGAAGAGCATGGAGGCAGCCGCTCATTTGGAGCAGGTCGAGAAGTCGAGCGACATCAGCGAGAGCGACAGCGAGGACGGACCGTCCAGCCGCAGCTCGATCAGCGCCAACATGAGGTCCCACTACCACGACGACAAGGTACGCACTATTCCTGCTGCAGAACCAGCAGCACAGCGTAGTCCTGCCCCTATTCCAGCTCATCGGTCAGCTCAATCACCAACGACCGCTGATGGACCACAACATGCACAGCCACGGAGCGTTCGTCCTGCCCAGTCACACGAAGCTTTACGAGCAATGATACTCATTCATCGACAATATAAATGTAGTTATGCCCATAAATGGTGAAAAGGCCTCGTCGTCAAGCGTCGGGTGGTACGGTAGCGGCAATTATCTCAAGTGTTGCGATGACGGTGTCAAGAAGGCAACAAAAACGCGCTCTAATTGCACAGACAAACGAAGCCGGCTACTAACCGAGGTTCTACTGAAGCAGCCGCTGTCAATAAAATGCCGCTGTTCCAACTAGCACTGCGCACAGTTAGGGGGAAGTAATGCCAATGATTCCGTGAACAAAATTTGGTACTACTGTACCCCAGAGGCCCCACTACCGACCCCAAAATCGCAGATGTGAATTTGTTCGAAAACCTGCATACAGAGGTAGTTGAGGATGCTGATCACGAATATCATACTGATTTTGAGTGACATTGTCGGTTGTATTGATCTTATTGATTTTCCCAAATAAGGACCTCTTCTCGAATCTCTCAGTACGGGAATTTTTTTTAAGGTGCTAGTATTAAATGCGATGAAGGTTTCACAAGAGAAGGTCGATTTAATGATGAAAATTCTAGTGAAGTGGGGAATTATACATTCAAACTGGAAAAAAATTGAAGAAAATCAAAGAAGCCGAGACTGTAATGCAATATGGCGATTATGATCGTGATCAGTACCTTCAAATCCTCTACATTCAATTTTCCAGAGATTTGAGAGATGGATAGAAGTAGGAAGAATCGATAAAATCAATGAAATCGATAGTGCCATGCGAAACGAGTGTGATCTGCATAGAAGATTTCAGAGGAACCAATTTTTCCGAGCTCGG
Organism: Ancylostoma caninum; assembly: GCA_037903475.1. Taxonomy (NCBI): domain Eukaryota; kingdom Metazoa; phylum Nematoda; class Chromadorea; order Rhabditida; family Ancylostomatidae; genus Ancylostoma; species Ancylostoma caninum. The sequence continues at coordinate 170,130 of JBAJFG010000470.1, forward strand.
GGTCGATAGTGGGGCTGCTGCAGAGCAGTGGCACCCATACCTTCTTTACAATTTCTAGGTAATTTTCGGTCATTAAATGATATCACACAGTAAGTGAACTCAGCAATGTGGCTGTTTTCTTAGAAAATCCGTTGACGTTAACAGGGAAAACAACTGTTTCCCAGAAAGTATGTATTTTAATAGTTGACATACTCCATGAAGGAAGTTGAAAGCAGAAAAACTCGAAGCATTTTCAGCTTAATAGGGATAGCTCGCCTCATTGGTGAGCCACTTTTCCCCGCCTGCTGGGTGTCAGATTTGGCCAGAGAACAGCAGTGAAATACAAAATAATGTTGGTAGCCGTGATCTGCACATCTACCTCTCTCCCCCGGCATAAACTTTCAGATGATAATGTGACACGACACACTACCTCATACCTACCGTGACGCTACAAATTTGTGTTATGGTACAAGACAGTATGATTCCCGTGATCAGCCCTTTCAATGACTCTGCATAGAAAAAATTGAGATATCTGGGGCAGAGATAATTTCCATCAAGGGGAAAGAGGCAGAACTGCTATAAAAAGGCGTTGAAACGAATACTATGCTCTATGCACTGTTGATGCACTGTTGTATAACGCAGATCGTAGAACAATTTCATTTGTTTGTGTATCCAAACCAGCTAAAGGGGAAATGTTGAACAGGTCAAGCAACACCAATTCGCTTGATACCGCTCCCAAACAGCCAATTCCATCCATATCGCCAAAGTAAGAAGACTAAAGAAATCCGAGAATTACAGGAGGTGGATGAAACTAGGGAATGAAACTGAAAGGCGGGTCTGAAATAATACATTTAGGGCATCTGAGCAGCGTTGAGAGCACAGGCTTAGGTTCTTGAGAGCGTCCAAGTTTGTGACAGCATAATTCCAAGCAACAGCCTATCACTTACCTATTTCAACCTGTCCCAGTCGTCCAGCGCGTCCACTCATCTGTCTATACGTCGTGGCGTTAATCGCAGCTGGCCCACGAGTTTGTGCTTTAATGACAACTCTACCGGCTGGCAAGTTTACGCCTAAAATTTGAGCTACTGTAGCGCAGATACGACATGCAGTTCAAAAATCCTACTAATCCATGAATGGAAAACAAAGTACTGTTGAGATCATTCACCAGATGACAAAGTGCTGGTGGCCACTAAAACCATGATGGCACCATCCCGAAATCCTTGTTCTATGCATTCCCTCTCTTCAGAGGTCAAACCTAAAAGTGATAGTATCATTTCGACATGGCTCGCAAAAACCTAGGAGGAAATCGAACCTGCGTGATGGAAGGCAACCCCTCTCGGAAGTGTTTTACCAAGCACAGTATCCATAGTACCAGCAGTACGCTGTATATTTGCTTGAACAGCATGAAGAGCGGAGCGGTTTACACGTGCAGCGATGACATGGTTGGAACGGTATATGCCATCAAGAATTTTTGCAAGCTCATGGGCTATCTAAATAGAACACGTTTGCAAGTAATGTAGTGGAATCGCGCGTGACCACGGATTGCCTTCAAAATAATTTAGGTGGTAGTACTACCGGACAAAGTACCAAAAACCTCGATTGTCCTGGTTACCCATGAGCTATAAAAGTGCTGGTGAACAGTCATGACTTGCACGAGATAGAAACCTCATCGTCAGTTGTAATGTCAACACTATTGTGACCAAATTCGATGGCCGAATGTGGCTTCGTGGCTATTTAAACAAAAAACAAATTGTGTCCTCACCAGACTTCCAGAAAGAAAACTAAAAGCAAGTCCAAGAACAAAGGAAGGAATTTCTGTTGCTTCTCCCCTAACAATGAAAAGTTCTAGTAAATTTTCTGCGATGTAAACGTGGTAAATATGTGCAGTTAATCAGTGGTTCGTAGAAGTCGTTCTCGGAACTACTCAATGCCACCTTCGAAAAAATTTGGCTTCTAAAGGCAAGCTTCGAAGTCAGACTGAGAACGCAGATAGAAAGCATCGGCTGTTGCAGACAATAACATCTTTCCCGACACATCCTTTTCTCAGAAGAAAATACTCGTTTCCCAAATAAAAGAGAATACCTTTTCCACATCTGCCTTGGAGGAGCTAAACACAAGCACAAGCTTCTTGAGAAAAATGCCTTCGGCTGCCAACCTGAAACAGTTGAGTAGGGACGGAAACGATGAAGATCAGATAAATATAATAGTATCCGTTTTGCCGGAGATGATAGCTGAAGAGAAACTAGAGAAGAAAATGAAAAAGTGTGTGGTAATCGAAAAGATAAGCGAGGAAGAAAACTTTTGAACTTTGAAACAGACTACCAAAAGAACATCGGAGAGAGTGCGGTCGGGTAAAAGAGTTCCCAAAAACATGGTCTGATATTTTTAGAAGCAAAATTCCAGCAGATATAATAACAGAATAAAGTAGTTCATGGATGTTCAAAATAGCAACAAAAAGAAATAAAGTTACGCCAATGAGGCACCTATTTCATAATATGTCATAGTCTTGTACAAAAACTACACTGCACCCTCTGACTGTCGTTGATTAGTATAGTCTGTTTCACTGGCGAAGAGAGAACAGGGAATCGAAGAGAGTGAAAAGAACAGCAGGCACTATGCACGGCTACTGAGCTACCGTCGCGTTTGAAATAGACTATATTGACGTAAAGTGATAAGTGAAACTGACCCAAGTACGCATTCGGGGTCCTCCGGCACTCGAAACCGCTTCGGTACATCTCTGATGATGTTACCACTGCCAAGCTCACTGATGTGACCGTCGCAGCAAATGCGCTCGTGTAGCTCTACAGGACGGAAGTGTGTTTCAAAGACCTATAACAACTAAGAGAAGAAACTAGAGATAGACTTAGTAGAAAACATAGCAGAGCACGTATAGATGGATCAAATCAGTCGAGCAGATCTTGAGTGAGACAGACATGAAACAGCCTTTTCAACACAATCAGCAAACGTGATCGCTCAGTCCACATGTCTACATGACTATTTTCATCAAATCATCTCCTTGTTCGTTTTCAGAAGGAAAATACACCATTAGTAACTTGAAAGTTGTAGTTCAACCCCTTATCCTGTCTGCTTTCAATGCCAAAGTAATTAAAAAGCATTTTGAAAGATATTATATTGAAAATTCTATATAGAGACGGAAAGGATTACAAAATCAACACACCTTCGCACTTAGCCAGTCACCGACCTGTTCTAGGTTTTCCAACGTTGCACTCATCCCTATCACCCGAATTCTTTCCGTCGGATTACTAAACAATTTGAGATCAATGCTGGGATGGCAAAAACTAGTACCCGTCGTAACATCGAGCTAACCGCGAATTCCATAGATTTATCTTGGCACAGAGCGACTCCAGCACGACACCGCGGGAAGAATCGAAAACCATGTGGAGCTCGTCAATTACTATAAGGCCTTAAACAGATTTGTGAACTATGAGTCCATACTTAGTAACGTAAGAGGAATAGTTTTACCGATTTCGTTCATTATTCCATCAAGTATAGCATGATTAAGAAGACTATTCGCTTTCTCTGTTGTACACACGGCGGCGGTCCACTCCCTCGATGGAGCGGATTGGGCACCGACGAAGGCTGCCATCTGTATGTCGACACGACGCCATGCGCGCTGTAAGGTGCATAGCAACAGATATTGCTAACATTCGATAAATATAAATACCAGAATCAGTATGAATTACACATGTGAAAAGGAAGACAATGTCCGCAATTGGCCTTTGTTTGCTCGCCAGGTCCCATTTTAAACAATTTAAACAAAGCTAGAAGTCTTTGAGCCTTTTTTTTTTACAAATTTTACTATAATTAGGATGAGTCAATGATGCGAATGAAGAAAACGGTCACATTCAAGTCAGGAACTTCTCCATATCATGAAAAATCCAGAGTACTCTGCGCAACAGAAGTCACCTCAGAAGGTCTCGCTTAAGGGTACTCGCTCTCTTAACGAAGGAGGGGTAACAGGAACAAAGGGAGGCACAACCTGCTTCAAAATAAAGTTCAGTGGTTGTGCATAGTGTATTCAATTCTGGCCCATATTCCCAGAAACCACACATTCTAACACGTTAATTGTTCCTGCAATTTCTCTCTAGCAATCATCCACAATGAAACCAACCGCACCTGCAAGAACCGTAGCTTTTCCTTTGCCACAGAAATGTACGGTAGGAGGAAAAGCACTCTTTTGCCTGATAATGCCACCCGTAAAGCTGGAAAAGTAGTATGTCCTTAAAGCTAATGAGAAAGAAAAGATGAATACCAAGTAGTTCTGCTACGACACTTTTCCCGGCACTAGTTGGAGCAGTGTACACAACGTTGTCATCATTCACCTCCGCCCATGTTAAGACATCAGCTTGCCAGTCGAATAAACTGTTTATATTCTAGAATGAATCATGAAAACCACGTACTGAAAACGATGACTGTTATAAATTCACGCAAAAGAAATGTGATCCGCTACAACACCCACCTTTTCTGAGTAGGCGGTAATTATCTCAGGAGGAGTCCATTTTGGAAAAGGATGCCCTGAACCATTCATCACATGTGAGACTCCTCTAATTGTAGAAACTTTATGCATAGAAGATGCTAACATCGTTTATACATATTCGAAAAGGTACCTAATGAAGGGACTCTCATATTCAATAATACATTATTTATAAGAAACTTTAATATCATATTCACACGATAAAACTGCACATCATTCTAGTTAGTAGCAAGGAACCGTATTTAAAAGTGATTATATCCAGAAAATGTTTAAATACAAACAGGAGAGATCTACATAGGCGAAGCATCATCACTCAGAAATGACAAACTGCAATCGTAGAATATGACTATCGCTTTATAGTGGGCCAAGATCAGGGTCGAGGTCAGGCACCAATCCAGACACTAACGTAGCATTTCGTAACGGGTTCAGCTCGTCAGTCTAGAAAAACAAACATTCAAAAACTGATGTAGCAAGAACCCAGAAACAACAAATGCACCTCGCTGTCTCTGGTATCTCCACAGCCATGCGAATTCGATGAACCCGAGCCCATTATGAATGTTTCATTACATATATTCTGCAATAAACCCATAGTATACAACCATTGAAATTACAAGTTGAGACAGCACACCTCTTTCCTGTGCTCATCGTCAAAAATCAAGGGTGGTCGGTGCAACTGCATGGACTGTCGGCGACTCCGCGGTGACATGGGATTTTCACTAGGGCTGTCGTGGTGCAGCTGGGTGAGATCAGGAATAGGCGACAGGTCCGTGCTGAAACGTGGTCAATCATGCAAACCGTAGGTTTTATTTTAATTTACCAACAAGGGAAGTTTGAGCGTACACTAAGGTTAGTTTTTTCTTTCTCTTCTCCTGATGATGATGTGAGGCCCTCTCATGTGGATGGTAAGAAGAGTCCATGATGCTCTCCTCTTCTTCGGAGTCAGGTTCCACTTCTTTGATGGGATTTTTCACCTTAAAGGAGAGAAGACTCTTAATGTTCATGAAACAACCTGATACATCGTAGTCAAATATTTAGCTTGAGCCAACTCCAAAGACGATGACATTGGTGACAAATGTGCAGCTATTGTCGCCTAATGATAACATGGACAAGCGAAGAGGAGAAAAAATTCGGGGAGATCCACAGGAAAGGCTTTAGCTTACATCGCCGAATCGGTGGATACGGGCCCGAGATGAACGCGTTCGACGCTCTTCTTCAGTAGTCAACACTGCTGGATCAATACATGAAGAAGAACGGGATCTACCCAACGGCCTCGATCCTGAGGAGCGCCGAGACTAAAACGGCATTGTGTCAGCGGCACAGTGACAAAAACAAACCGGAAGAACAAAGGCAATTGTGCCTATTAACCTTTGTAGATTTGACTTGGTTTCGAATCCTGCTCGCGTGTTCAAAGTTCTCACAGAGTCTTTTGAATTCTTGTAACACGTCTTCGTCAACCATATTGCACGTATTCATACGAGCCATTAAATTGAGGAACTGCAAAAAAATTACACAGTAGGGTGCACAAAGGTATGAATTCTACTGTGGCACCGCTCCAACAGAACTCACATGCATCTCTGCCTCTGATTTTTGCTTGTCATACTCCATCGCCAGTTTTCGATTCTTTTCGTGAATTTCTCTGACTTGATCCTCGTGCCTTTTCTGAATTAGAGGTGAAGTAATAACTATTGTTGTGAGTCATTCTACCCTAAAACATGCAATGCACCTTCTAATTAATACAGGATTGAGTCATAAAATCAATCGCCAACAAACAGTAGAACTGCCAATTCCTATGCCTAACGTGCTCTCTTACTAGCTCTATCAATCAGGCACATCAATAAAAACAACGTAGTGGACCCCTTTCGCATCTCTTCCACTGCAACACTATATACCCAATTGAATGGTAGACGAAATCCTCTACACCGGCACGTACATACACATTCCATAAATGTTAAGAACTGAGAAAGAAGGAGAATTCTGCGATGACGGAATCCGTCAACCCTTTTTGAGTCTGTGGGCTGGAATAGAACAGCCGAAAGGAAATCGACGCTTCATGAACAACATGTTTCGGTGATTTTTCAAGAACTTCTACTTCTCCTCAAGAGCTTCAGTTTTAATCACTACTACATGTAGTACGTTACCTTCAGGTCGCGGATGTAACTTTCCAATTCCTTGTTCTTCCGCTGCAAGTCTTTCATCTCCTTCTCCTGATCGATGATGGTCCTACGTTCATTAGCAGCCTAGAAATAAGACTAAAGCAAGTGGTAGCAGTCAGCATGAATAATGCAGCTCGAAAAAAAAAGTAAAAGCAAGCGTTGATAGAAGGAAGAAAACCGTGAACAAGCCATAGTTCACAACCACTCCTACCTGTTCAAATAAGACCTTGAGATAGATTCGTGCAGCGGCAACGGTGTAGAGATCCTTCCAACGAACTTCGCTTCTGCTGTCAACGTCAACAGAACCACATCCTCGCTGAAGCTTGTTGAGTTCGTCGCTGCTGTAAATCAGACCCACGTGATTCGATCGAATGGGATTAAAAAGTTATGCTAAATGAGCTGACCAAAGAATCTGCTGTTGGTCGATGTTTTTGAGTTCCTCATCAATTTTCTTCAGTGTCTCCTCATCTTCAGGAGATAGTGCAGGCCCTTGTTCAGTAGATCGACGCTGAAAACATTCAAATATGACGGCCGTAAGGTTAGTGACAACGTCACTACCTTTGGCAGTGGTTCATCTGGAGACTGAAGGCTCTCTCGTTGTCGTTGGAGTCGGGCCTTTTTCCTACCGAGCTGTCGCCTTTGATCCTTTAGCGACTGGCACATCAATTCTGCCTCGTACGAACTGCCCACAAGTGCGAGTTCTGCTTCGATAAATTGCTGCAAGCAGTACGAACGATAGGAGTCATTTCAAGCCAATGTAGAACAAGAGAGCCTAACCTTAGCGTTGCTAAGCGATTTTTCGCTCTCTGGCTTTTCTCGAGAGAATGCCGCTGCTCGTTCCATTTGAGCTTGCAACCGCTTGTTCACCTTACTAGCATCCTCAAGTTTTTGTTTATACACTAACATCTGCTGATCATGAACTCGTTTCTCTCGGGCTGCCTCGATGTCTCTCTTACGTTCCTAGAATTGAAAATTTAACGAGGAATTCATACTGTTTAATAAGTTCGTGAATGGGAGTGTGGCGAGGCTTTACCTTCTGCTTGAGCTGATGCAGCTCACGGTCGTGTTTGATCTTCCAGTGACGGTACTTTTCAGCCTCTTCCTTCTGCTGCTTCACCATTCTAACTTTCGCCTGTAGTATGAGAATTACATTAAGCATCACAGGCTAAGATGACCCCCCCCCCCCGCCTCCGCACACTCCACAGACGTGAGAAGCACGTGTAATGTTGTTTAGTTCCAGGGCGAATATGTGCAGAAGTGGTAGCGGATATGAAAAAACAAGCAGAGAAATCAAGTTTAAAACTTTTCATTCTTTCCAATTTTTGGAACGAATTTTCAGGAAAACAAGGGCGCGCTCCACGAATCTGTGATACGCTTGGTAACAAGCAGCAACAGATAAGTTAGAAAATTTGGAGATGTTTGGAGCAGATCCCCTACCTCATTCGATATTGGCGTGGGAAAATCCGGAAAAATAGGTGCATGTCAGGGTTGAGTCCGCGCCGCTGCCCGCCACGCGCCAGGTATTGATCTTATTTCAAACGTGCCTGGTATGTAGAAAGGGTTTTTTCTATCGAACCATATACAACACTCCTATATTTGGCCGCTCCTTCATCCCGCCATTTTTTCCAAACGTCCGGAATTTTGAACTTTCAGTCGGTTTTTTCAGGCTTGGTTGGAATCGTTTTTCAGGTGCGCGGTTGTCTGCGTAATCAGGGTACGATGCTGCTTCGACTAGTATAGGACCCGGAGGTGGAATTTGCGTGAGAAGCTCTGCCGCCCGTTAGGTGAGTACGCTACAACGGACGTACTCACCTAAAGTCTTTGCGTCTCCACCTTCAGTGCACTATCTCGCCAAGCTAGGTGAACACGTCCATTGTAGCGTGCTCACCTAGCGCGCGGCAGAGCTTCTCACGCAAATTCCAGCTCCGAGTCCTATACTAGTACGACGCAGTATAGTGAGCTGATTACGCAGACAACTGCGCCTTTGAAAAACGATTTCAACGAAGCCTGAGAAAATCGATTAGAAGTTCAAAATTCAGGATGTTTGGAGAAAATGGCGGGATGAAGGAACGACCGAATATAGAAGTGTTGTACGGTTCGATGGAGAAAACCCTCCCCACATACCAGGCAACCGCGCCCTTGAGAAAAGACCAATATCTGGCGCGTGGCGGGCGCGGACCCAACCATGACATGCACCTATTTTTCCGGATTTTCCCACGCCAAGTCAGGATCTGCTCCAAACGTCTCCACACTTTTTACCTCACCTATTGCAGCTTATTACCAAGCATATCACAGATCCGGGGAGCGCGCCCGTGTTTTCCTGAAAATTCGGCGACCCATTTTTGAAACACCTTTTCAATCCTCAGGGACCGGTGGTTTCACCACCTTTACCAAAAACCGTAATTTTGTCTTTTTTATGTCAAGTACGGATCCTCAAGAAACCAATGGTCTTGAAGAAGTTATACTCAAAAATGGACACCGAACTCTGTGTTTTCCATGTAGCTAAGTTCTCAACAGGTGTCCAGTAAATGCAATTTGAGAAGAAAAGCTTGGCAAAACAAGGTTCTGAGAGTATACAGCACCTCCACAAAAATTAAAAGCCCAACCTTTTTCAACTCAACAATCTCAGCTTGCATGCGCTTCTGCGTTTCTTCACTCTGTTGCCGCTGCTTTTCCAACTTCTTCATTTCATTCATTTGCTTACGGAACTGAGCCAATTGTTTCTCCATGTCTTGCAATTTCCTCCTACGTTCCTCTGCCAACCTTAACAAGTTGTTAAACAATACGTTAGGAAATCAGCATACAAAATCCTATAATGTATACCTGTTATTAACGGATATCTTTTTCAGTTCTGCCTCCAACTTCGCCTTTTCGGCTAGAACTGCATCTATTCGTTGCTGGAGCTCGGTCATCTCTTGCTTAAAAATATTCCAATGTGATAATCCTGTACAGCTTAAAGTAAAGCATAGGACATAACAAAAAAAAACCTTGTGCTTCTTCATCAACTCGTCAACGTTCTTCTGGTTTTCGACAGCTTTTGTGAGCATATCTTCTTTGTCCTTGATTTGCCGCATAACATCCTCTAATTCCTTGTTTAAAAAAGCCTGCTGGTCCACGAACCTAAAAAACAGTAACACTCAGACGTTACTCAACAGAATGTCTCTTTGTTGTGTCACTACTTGATTTCTTTAAATATCTGATATGAAAAAAAAACCAAAAATGAAGGACATATGGCTAACTTCAAACAGACTGTCTCATCTAACACTTCGTCATCTGTGTCACCGTGCAGCATTTTCGCCATGGATGGATCCCTTTCCTGACCACAAAAAAAATGTTTCAGAAAAGTTTAAACACATGCAAGGTAAAAATAAAAATCCATACCTCTTCATCAGTCATGTCTTCCGTAATAACTTCTGAAATTCGCTGCACAATTTCAACATTTTCTGACTCGCCGCTAGCCCTAAAAAGAAGTCAAGCATTGAACTACAACTGCAATCAGCGAACAAACATTTATCTGCCGAAACTCATACTTGATAATTTCAACCGTCTGGGCGATAGCGTTCTTAAGTTTTTCACGTTGACTTTCGACATGTTGCAGCTGGTTCAGGAGGGTAACCTAAAGTAAACATAGTGAGACCAAACGTCAAAGAAGAAACATTGACATTGCACCTGATGACAGATAGCCTCGGCAGTCTTCCCATGAGCTTCATTCAGAAGGCGTTCCTTTTCAGCCAAGGCAGATTTCATTTGAGCAATTTCGAGAGTGCTGAGACAACCACGAATTAGACTCATGCAAACCGTGGAGATAGACAAAACTTGGTCAATTAACCCACCTAAGATTACTATCAGCGGAACAAGGAGCGATTCCCATTCGCGTCTCCGCTAATTCTCGTTCCAATGCGGCAACCTGCAAGCACAAAAGAAGTGTGTGAAATTCCGAGAAGTGCTTTCGTGACCGAAAAACTGGCATTACGCCGCATCCGTGACACCAAAACTTCGACTTCGAGATGTTTATATAGCTGACTTTCCAAGCACCGGTCATTTGAGGTGCTGATCATGTACATCGCATTCAGTTCATGCCGTAACTCCATTTTACACGGTTACAGCAGCTGCATTACAGATACGGTATCACGCAAAATGCTCTCAAGTTTTGTATAGAAGGGTTATTTCAGATGCTGATCATGACCACCAACCACATTGCATGACGTAGTCATGTTCCTGCCAAAATGGACAAATTATTTCAATTTCTTTATAACACCACCGCAATCCAAAATAAAATTGCGGTACACAGTGGATGCGTTATGTTCAGCACCCCAAATACCCCTAAAGAACCGCAAGCGCACATTTATTTCGCCTATGAATTGGCCCCGAATGAAGTGGCAGAGTCATGTAAGAACCTTACGTAACTCAAATAGTGCATGATTTCCTAGACGACCACCACCTTGGCGCTAGTACTTCTCTTTCAAAAACAAAATCAGTTGGAGGATCGCAAACCTTCTCTCTAAGTTCTTGGATCTTCTGCTGACCAGGATCGATATTAACAACCGGCTTGTTCTTGATCTTCTTAGCTCGATCAGCATATCTTTAAAAAATAATGTATAATTGAATGTAAATGACAGTATGTTCTGGTACTTGGCGGTAACAAAAGTAAAAGCGGAGTCAAAATAGCCTGGAGAAAGATGAGACGTTGAGTTCAAAATGTATGGATAATCTCCCGCAAAAATGTGTGATTGCACACAGTACAAAGAAAGACGTGAACAATCTCGCTTGCGTTCTTTAAGGCATTACTCATGCTCGCCGCGCGGTAAAGCTGACGCGTCAAAATACAGTGCAAAGTAAGGGGAAGGATGAAGAGAATTTCTAGCAGGTAGTACATGTTCGAAGTTTTGCCATAGCGGCAGCAGCGCGAACAAACTAGGTTTCGCTCTTCGCCACATCGAGACAACGCGGAAAGTGCGTGAAGTTCGGTGCGGTGCATCAACTTTTCCAAGCGATATGCTTGAATAACGTCTAGCAGTTTTCCTCAATTGGAAGCGTGAAATACATGCAAAATAAGTGGGGTGACAACGGCAAGGCTAATCGTTAATCACCTTACCCATTATAAGTTTCGATAAACATATCAAATATTTTTCACTATGACCCGACAAGAGAGGGAACTGGTGGCATCGTTCTATATCAAAATTACATGAAACAGATATAAAACTTAACGTTGTTAGATTCCGCTGCTGCAAAGCCTAAATTTATGCTGTTCTAGTAACAAGAATGAGAACATGCATCCAGTTTTACTCAGTGGACCTTCAGTGATTCGCGCTTCCAACAGACCTACTACTAGATTCCGAAAACAAGGAATCAAAAATAAGACAGCCAAACCTTAATGTACTCAGCGTTTCCTCTGCGTTCGAATCTGCCGGTGAAACACAAGCAATCATTAACGTGTACGAATTTCCACCGAGTGAATCTTTAAAAAAAATGTAACATGTGACGAAATTAGAAACGATTGATATATTAAACTAACATTATGAAACAGCTAAACGCTATATCTGAATTTACCTTGTAAAAGACGAGTGATTTTTGAGTCTCGATAAGGAATGTGCCTATTTCCTCCTTGTTCAGATAAGGCAGATATTACATTTCCGAGTGCAAGAAGTCCTGAAACGTATCAGCTAATAATAATAGATCGCAGTTGACACAATTTCTTATCCTTTCAGCATTACAAGAACCAAATAGCGTTCCACTTTCTTCATTATGATGCTGTACTTACCGGTTTTCAAGCCAGTATAAATTGCACCTAACCCCAAAGCTCAACATATTGGCGTAAAATACTGCACAACAAACCTACCTCCTAAGATAATAATTGTATTTGCAATAATTGAATATAGTGTATATGACTTATACATAATAATTGAACGAATCAATCAGAACCCAAGTTATTTAATTTCTATAAAATTACTCACCAAAGCGTCACTATGAATGTCAAAGAAGCTATAAAGTACTACAACAACTTTTAAAGTATGTATATCTCGCCATACAAACCTTCATTGATTCGAATTCCCTCCATCTTACGAGCTCCTTCCGCTTGCGTTTTCTTCAACCTCTCCGAACCGGCTAAGTCGACAAGGTGCAGTTTTGCTGTGAACCCATTCTCCCTATTAATTGACAGTAAGATTAGTTTTCGCCTTTTTTGAGACAGATTGTCCTTTTTACTTACTCATCCCCATTTTCAACTTTCTCTAGTGAAATTGTAAATATAGCGTGTGATCTACTGCTTTGAGCGTTCATCGCCGTTTCTCCTTTACTTCGAAGTAGACCACCCTTCTCAAGTTGGGCCATTGTCTGCGCCAAATTCTGCACCCGACATTTTGATAATCCTTGCACCTGAAAATCGAAATTAAAAGCGAGCCTAGGCTGGAATTCCTCGAGAAACTAGGAAATGAAGACGAAGGCAAGAAACATACAAACACAGTGCCGCCCTGTTCCCGCACTTGAAGTGGCTCCCGTGACGGAGACAGTAAATCGTGAACTTTCTCGTCGTAGATTTCCAGCATGGAGACAGAAACCTGAGAAAATGAAGCGCAACCGGCTATTTGGTCGCAGGCAAATTTTTTGTTTTCCAATCATTTTCGATTGTGCATGTAACCTTGCATTGAATTTTGGTTCCATAATCAAAGACAACACATTTAATTATAGATGTTCATCAGTCGCAAACAAGAATAACAAAAACAGCTGCTTTTGCTTGAAACTTCAGAAAGATTTCTACTCCTACGGTATTGACGAATGTCTTTCTTTGCTAACCACCAATGCGTCCCATTTCCACCTATGCTACATACCTGTGTCGTACTCTTCTAACACTACTTGAGGTGAACACAAATACAATATTTTGTATTTCGGAGTTCCTCTCCATAATTGGAAAGAGTGGTTCCGGTAGCAACTATAGAACGTACTTGACCTCCAACAACCACCAAAAACACTGACCTGGAACTTTATTTCTGCACCAGAGTCACTGATCTGCCGGAAGAGCGCATCGACAAGTCGCGGAATGATTCCTCTCTTGTCACTCTGCATGCTGACCGTTGTTTCCTCTGTTCCCATTGTGTAGGTTTTACCGCTGCCTGTCTGTCCATAGGCTAGCACGGTGCAGTTGAATCCTATAGCAAGAACACAAAGCAGAATGAGGATTATGAGCGCACAAAACGTTCCAGACCCTAACCTTTGAAAAATTGTTCAAGTAGAGACGATGCCGTGACATCGTACACCGTGTCTTGTGGCGTTGTAGGGTCGAGAACTCCATCGAATGTGAATGTTTTACCGTTACACGATATCTCAAAGAAGTGAACATCTTTCGCCCTTGTAAATGTACAGCTGTTGCTACACCAACCTGGTTAGATTCAACGAAAAATTGAAGACACTCTTGAGCATTTTCAAGCTTCTCCTTATCACTGAATGGACGTGAACGCACGAAAACTTTCACTGGGATATCGTCGGTCATGCTAGGTTCAAAAACTAGTGCGGAGGTCCGCAAAGACTTGAAATAGAAGTGGTTGAGATATGTGACTAAAAATTATGCCACGAACCAGCAAAAGAAGATTAGACCACAATAATGAGGAAGATGCCACAAAACCCTGTTCGATTACAACTGCATTTGAAGGTGCACCAGTAAGGAAGAAGACTCAAGGTAAGTTCAAACTATTGTTTCTTCTTACAATTAGCTAAACAATATGGCTATCGAATACAGCGCAAAGAAAAGAATGAAGTGAAAGTGAGTAAGCAGATCGAACTGCGAGACACTAGTAGCTAAGCAGCCAATACGAGCCTTGTAAGATGACGGCTTGGATACAATTTCGCTTATTTTAGAGATGGAACAATAGAAAAAAAACTATATTCACACAGTTTGGAACGAGTGTTCCAACCAAGGGCAGGGATTCGAAGGTAATAAAATGAAGTATGGGTTCATACATGCTAAAAGCACCCAAACCTTTTGAAAAACTGTATTTTCCTCATCATTTTCAACATGTTCAAGAAGGGCTTCATTCGAAACTTTCGTTACTCGCGCGTTTTCAAGACATGAGTCCCAGACAGAACATCGGGACCTTTAACTTGGCAAGCCTCCAATTTGCTTTGGAGCACAGAAACGTTCATTCCAACGCGACATTGTGTTCACTTTCCAGCTTGTTGCCTCCTGGAAAGTAACGTCAGAATACATTTCACATTACAGATGACTTACTTCACCACCTGGGAAGAGTTCGCGAAGGCAGTGGAGAAGCTCCATTCCGTGAATTCTGACAAGTGCAGGTAAGTGGAAGTTTTGTTAGAATTTACATATTTTCTATTTTCTTTTTGTGGGTTTCTTGTCGTTCTGCTTGCAAGAAAATGGGTAATATTCTGTCCTCATCGAGATGAAGCCATTGCTATCTCATCATTTCGACCAGGGTCATCATTTGAAACAGCACCCATGATAACATTCGTAACTCCAATAGATAGCTTTCATGTCCGACATTTAAAGTATATAGGAACCTTAAAAATGGTCTCATATTCGTAAGAAGTTTGCACTGCTGTAAAGATGTGTTCCAGTGTTTGAACCAGATTCTTGTAGCATGCAGCAATGTGGTGTTTTTGTTTACGTTCTCTCTTTTTCCATCTGTTGAAATCCATTTTCTGCTCTCTGCCGTTCGATTGACTGTTTTCACTATGGAGCCGTCGAGATGCTCCAAGAAATGGTGATATTTTGAAGGTAGACCTCGTAAATGTGGAGGCAGGAGTGAAGATACCTATCCCAATTTCTTCAATTTTTGGAGCCCTAGTTGTGCGACGTGCAGTCGGGAGCTGTTGTGGAGAAGGATTAAACGCTCTCGATAGACTATTGCCTTTGGCAGAAGTTGCAGCTTTCTAAGAATGTTGAATTTATTGATTGTATTTTGCCAGAGTCTGTATTCGTGAACGTTCCCGGGAAGGATTCTGAGCTTCCTGGTCGCGCAGAGTGGACGAGCTTCTGAACCAAAATGTGGCATATGTTACCGCCTGTAATCACTGGCTGAGATGGGTCGATCCATTACAGTACATCCACTTTTATCTTGATAACAAGCCACATTAGGAGAGAAGATAGAGTCACAACCTGCCCTGGTAAGTTCATGAATGGGGACCCATACATCAGGAAGCCAGAACGGGTTGGGATGACAGCAGAACACCAAGTAGTATTTTCTTCTGATTCAACTCCACAGCTACAGCTCCCATTTCCCACACGACTTGTTGCCGTTCGTTGTCGTTCGCGATCCATTTTTACGTTCTTGTTCCCGTTCTCACCAAGATATAGCGAAAGTAGCACTTCAAAGGAATGATTTTTCGATTTTGATCCAGCTCGTGAAATATAGTCCATTTCAGAAACGACGTTGAGCATAGCGTAGTTGAGCATTTTTGCCTGTAACCTGCATTTCTCACCTGGCCTTCCGAATACTGCACTATTTCTCGCGTTCTCTCCTTCTCTTATATCTTCACAACTATCTTTCTCGGATAAACACAGCATATTCATTCATTGAGCTTTCCATAACTTTCAATCTACATCAAAAAACGAAACGACAGTAGCGCTATTCATGATTATTTCTGAACCTTTCATATATAATATATAGTCTGCATCACCTTCGCAGTTATAAAAAATTTTTTTAGTGTGAATGGCAGCCATTATATTTGTCGCAGGAAGGTGCAGTAAGGATTGAAGGTTAAGGAAGCATTACGGATTTCAATCAAGAATTTCTCTAAATATTACATAGTACACGGTAGTAAAGTTTGGTAATACAAAGGCGCTATTCCTTTCGCATCAACCTGATAGCAGAGACAATCTTTAGCACAGGTACTTGTTTTACCCATTTACGAAACATACTACTTTTCCTTTATCCATTCTCTTCATTTTCATCACTGCATTAGGCTGCACATTTCGATATGTTGTTGGAACTCACCATTCATCGGAGATCAGTGGATCCGTTTTATGGCGTGTTGCCGGTCTCATCTCTCATACGACATCATTGCTGTTTCATGTCTTTTTTCTTTGCACATATTTGTTTTACATGATGTGGTGCGAAAACGTGCAGGAGACTGCAGTGATCGTTGCCAGCAACACGCCGCTCATCTGCAGATCGCACACTTTTCGTTGGTATCACCTATTCTGTTCTCGACCGATCATGCTAGGCTGTCCAAGCAGACGCGTGCGGGCCCCACATAGGGGTGCACTATGCCACAACTTGCTTTATGAAACTGAAGGATGATGAGGACTTTTACTTCACATTTCAGTGCAGTTTGTTTCACTTCCTGAACAATCCACTCGATAGATCGTCTGTGCTAACAAGATCCAGTCCCAGGATTTGTGCTAGTGTCACCAAGTTGTCATAAAACCACGCTTCTAACATTCTATGCTCTCCTTTATGCACATTCGAAGCTGCAACGGGTTGTAGCGATTGGCTGTTATACAGTCTATTCACTTAGAGTATGCTTTGAAGATCGCGCCGCAGTGGAACACCGCAGCGCAGCAAGGAGGCCGATCCGCTGTGATCGAATAGGGAGCTGATCGGTCTTCCTTGCCCCGCCACGACGTTCGTTCAGAGCGCGAGCTACAGTGCATCCTCTAATTGAACAGACTACAATCATAACTTTGATAGTTGTGACTGTGATTTAATGTTTTGTTATTTACGAGAACCAAAATGTGACAACGAACAAATGTTTTGCTGAAGATTGACCTTCTTTCGCTTATTGTCGAGGATATTCATAGTTCCCATTTGATGTTCTTGAGCGTATGTGTAGTCTTCCGGCGAAAAACAGCTTTGATATGTAGTCGTCATCGGATAGTTGTTTTCAGGTTCGTCACCAAGTACAATCATCGGGACGGAAAGCTAACGATGAAGATGACGGACGATGTGGTATGCGTTCAGTTCAGTACAAACCAGCTGCAGGACGTGAAAAGATTAGAGAAGTTGTCCGCCTCGCTTATGCGAGCGATGGTTTCTCACAGTTAGATGACGGGAACGCTCTCAAGATCCACTGCTTTCCGAATCTGTATCCTTGTTTTCAACTTTGTTGTCGGGTTTGTTGATGTACATCATTGTTGTTCAGCCAACTCGGTTGTTGTTTGCCGACGGCTGGCCGCTTCTTTCCGCCATCTGTGACTGTGTACCATTAAAATATCACACTGAGATTTCGCGCTGACACTACGCTTCGAATCGTTACGCGGCACTGGGAAGGCGGTGTGTGGTTGTAGGATAAGATGATGTTATGTTTCCACTTTCATTGATATATTAATTTAATAAAGATGATGCACGCATGGTTAACCAACCCATTAGGGCTCTGTTTTATCCTTTTTCATCTCATTACTCTCCACTTCCGATCTGGGCAATGTTACATCGTGGAGACAGGGTTGAGGACTTGGACAAGCGTGTTGAAACCCATGTGATCATGGGTAAAATGGGTGGTGTCAGCATGCTTACCCTGGCTTATCTTGATGATGCTTTTGGCTCTGGAAAGAGAATAGAAACGCTGCATCCTTTGAGGTTCACGTTTGTTGCCGCAAGTATACGCGATATATCTCTGGAAATGCCAAACAGAAAGATGGATTGGCAAATGGGTTAAGACATGACATGCACCATCCATCCGCCACACTGGTTTGTCACAAGATAAACCCCATGACGTCATGCGTCAGCTGATGGAGACGATTCGTGCGTGCGTACTTGTTGCCTGACTTTTTTTTTTCTGCGTACCAGTTGAGGGAATGCAGTGGGCTGAGGGAAGGTGAGTCATCGCTCATCTTGAAGATGTGGTTCAAGAAGATTGCCGTTGAGTCTATTTTTACAACATGACTCTATATAAAACATTTCTAACTGAGCACACTTGTGTTGGGGTGTCACGAACTCATACTCGACTCATTTCGTAGAGCTGAGGACGCGATGGTGTAGTACAGGGCATTCACCTCGGAGCAAACATCGCGTTGCAATATTCGAGTGGTCCTTAGCGGTCCGCACTTATTCTTTCAACTGAGAATTTGATCTATTGGAATGGATCAGCTCGCGCGCGCATTGCAACGCGATGTTTAATCCGAGGTGAATGTCCTGTATATGAGCAGAAGCATGCGAATTATCAGGGCGCCAAAAAATCATTGAAATTTCACCTGACGAGTGGTGAGGAGGTATCGTGGCCATCTAAACGTTGTGCAAGGTGAGTTAAGGGTAAAATATAGTGCATGAGTGCGTCAATCGCGCGTCAGCCGAAGCACAGGGCGCGGACGCTCCACTTGCACTGGATTCGCCGCCGCAACGACGAATCAGCGTTCTCCATCTCAGCTATCAAAAATATCACGGCTGCGATTACAGCGCGAGCGGGCGGTTGCGGTGCGTGCTTACGAAGTCCGTGAATAACGCATTTCCATCGACGCTCACTGTACAACTTCTATGAAAATACTGAGCGACCGCCGCGATTCGGCACGTGCATCTGACCTGCGTCAGGACGGAGCCTATTTTCCATTAGATAGATGCACTCTTGCTCCAGCATGAATCACCCCTTTCTTTTTTGAAAGGACCACCGTGGAGGGGTGAACCTACAATGTTCATTCGGTCTCCTAACTCTCTGGTGGTGGGGTTTCTGGTTAGAGTGAGAGTTACGGGAGATTTTAGTGGTCCGAAGTGCAGATGCAGACGAGAGGGGCAAGACTCAGTCGCGAGCAAGTTCGGATCCACTGGTGTATCGTACAGATCCTCGTAATTCATCAGTAATGCAAGGAGCATGCTGCTAATGTCAGTTGTAGGGGGAATCAATGATACAGCCCCTACATAGTCTCAGTGAGGTGAAGGAAAGTGTGTACCGAAAAAATACCAAAAATGCTGTAGAAGTATACGTAGTGCATTGGCTCTCAGTAACATCCAAACATTATTGCGAAGAACGGTTATCGCTTGTGCCTAGACTGTTATTGGCTTTATCCCATCATTAGGATTACCTAAGGTAAACGTGTTGGTATACCCCAAATTGCCCCGTCGTTAACACCGGCACCAACACAATTAACATGGGTACTCTTAATGATGCATTCAGGCTATGTCTGCTGGGTTTGAAATCATCCAAGAAGTACAGCAACAAAAACTATTGAGGTCAAAGGATGTTTTTTTTTTGTTTCCGTGTCCTTTCACAATTTTGAACTACTAAGAACATTTTATTCAAGACATTTTCAACATTTTGTTTATTTATTTATTATTTAACAACAATTTAACATTTGAGCACCGATTCGTGGTTTACTTGATACTTCTGCGGTAATGTCCTTAACAATGTGCGCAACTGATGATAACAATGATATGGTGCAGGATCGAGGAATAGCGTGGTGCAGTGACGGTACGATCCCTCGTCCATAACGCTGCTATTTTCCAATACTTACAGCATATTCAACTCAGATTCCACCTGTTTAGGCAACTATCACTCGATGCTGTACTTCTACGCCAACCAGGGTGGTCTCAGTCTAGGTTGGCGCAGGCAACTTCTACAAATATGCTCAGGTTCGAAAATCAGAGTACATGAAGATTGCTAGAATTTGAATTTAATCAGGTATAAGGCGTAATTCACATAGATTTAATACTTGAGCAAAAGAACGGTAGTTAGGAATCAATGGGCTTCGGGCTCCAATCTATCCATATGGTGAGGGAAAGCCGCCATGCGGGGAGAAGTGAGAATTAAATGTTTCTTCTAAAAAAAAAAAAAGAATTCTACTGCTCCGTACTCAAGGGAATAATTTGCTAATAATTAGACCTTAATTTGATTGAAAATCGGATCTTATTTAATTGAGTATGGATGTCAAAAAAAAGTGCTAAAAAGGGCTGCAATCATTGGTAGTTTTTGAAATTTATTTCGTGGATCACTGGTATCGTCGCCTCTGGAGAATCCCTTCCTTGACTGTAGGCTGTAGATTTGATTCGTATCCCCTGGGAGGTAGTCTTTGCAGAGAACATTGAAAATCAGATACAGAATGTTAAAAATCGTATTTGTCTTGGAAAAAAAATGACACAGCAGCATGGCGGCCAATTGCTTGGCCACAACAGTTGCCACTTTGCCACCGGTCGTAGATTTTTTTCGACCTGTGGCCGGCAGCTGCAACATAGCATAAAGTGGCACTATAGCGTCCCGTCGTTCACTCACTACGGTGTGACATTTTGCTTGGATATATTACCGGAAGCTACTATGCCGTATTGTGTACTTGGTAGTTGGGATTGCTTGGGGTTCCCTACGCACTGGATGACGTCGCGGCAGGATGTTGACATTTTTCGCATCCTGAACTCATAGAGATGTGCATATGGTTCATGATTTACGAGTTGCGACTCATAGCTGCAGAGTAGTTTCTTTACGATTTTTCATAGATCCTGAAGCGTCTTTCGGCTTCATGGCCAATTCTTCGATGAGAGGTCAAGGGTTCTCCTGGTTAAATTGTCGCTGGACTAATCCAGATGCTCTGTGGGTGCCGGATCAAAGGCATAGAACATTCTCATTGGTCTGCGGGGCTAGTCGTTCCCCAAGTCAACAATTTTCAACTCCAAAAATGAGCTTTCTTTTTGTGGCGCACCGTTGACTGTACACAGTAAATGAATAGGTAAATAAATAAGTCAACTGCCACCAGATTATCGATGTCTGATGTCTCACCGGTGTCTGTTTGGTGCCCTTAAACGAAAGATCGTGGTCTTGGTTTCTCGGAGTTCCTAAATAGCTTTACAATTGCAGCGTAACCATACAAATTTACCAGTAAGCAGTTAACAGAGGAATGCAGTTCAACCCTACTCCAAGAAGCTGCGTAGCAATGATTATTTACCCACATTTCGTTGAGCACATGTACTTTTTGCAATATGACGTAAAGTATCTGTCGAAAACAAGCAAAAAATTCAAAAATCTTATAAACGTAAAAGTATTAATGCGGAATTTGTTGTTGAAATTGCGGAATTCATGAACAAAAGGTGAGGATTTATTTGCCGTTCTAAAATGGCCCAGTTCTCCAGTTAGAATGGGTACATTTCGCATAGAGGGCTCATCTCAGTCAGCGGTATATAGTGCTGGTAAACTTGACAACTTATCTCGAAATTCGCTGGGAAACCTCGCCCATTCTGGATGAGCAGAAAATCTAGTACATTCCCGGGAATGTTTATCAATCCTGCTGAGGTTCACAAGAAAACGAGGAATTTTGTATCAAATTCGTGAATTGGGATAGATTAATGAAAAATCTGTTGTTCAATTTTCGGGACCTAAGAATCCTCTTGGAATCCTGTGGCATGATCTTTCAGTGTCTGCTATCTCTCCGTACATCATCTCTACATATGTATATATCATTTCCAACGAAAAATTTGAGGTCGGCGACAACCCTCAGAAGGGTATAATCCATTATCTGGGGGAGATATTTTTTAGCAGCCATATTGCGGACGTTTACTGGTGACTAACCCTGATTTTTGTTATTTGTTTACTTATTATGCCAGAGGCGTGCCATAATTATAACAGCAACCCTGTAATGACGAAAGTACTTGAGATTGAACAAAAGGAGGAAGAAACGATAAGGCAGACAAACCGTGACCGGATTGTTCTAATGTAAGCCTATGCTATTTGCTACTTCTTGCTGATTGAGACAGACCATCTGGAAGATGTTATGGCAAAGCGCTGGTGCAGGAAAAACTCCGAAACGAAGCGGCGCGGGGGGGGGGGGGTGGGGACATCTTTTATGGAGGAGTACATCTGTATTCTAGATTTTGTAGTATTTATTTATTCATTTATTTATTCGTTTGCGAGAACACCATTCTAAATGACAAGTCACAGCAAAAGAAGAAGATATATATGTGAATCCTTTTCTTTTGCTGTGATCCTTAGTCTTCGTGTTTATCCTACCTTAGTGCTTAGTGGACGTTATTTCACTTTCTGAGCGTGTTTTTCTTTCTAATTTTTTGGCGCACCTCTTTGTGGTGTATGAAATAAATAAATAAATATACATAACGAAAAGAAAACTATAGAAATTCGCAAAAACAACATCTGTAGAAGAACGGACACAACTATTTTGCATTACAAGTAAATTGCAAGTAATGACAATTATAATAAAAGTATGTGCGTTGCTAAGACAAGTAATGGCTTCGAGAAATGACACTTGTGAAGCTCTTCGCGGCAGTTCCGGTTTACGTTTCGTTCGGGTGGAAAACATCTTTGTGCGAAAATTATGACGAAGAATTTGTGGACATTGCAAAATTCAAATGGATTATACAGCTGATCATGCACATCCAGAGAAGTGTAGCAGTACCTCATGCTAATGAATATCCTCCATTCACCTGAGTAACTGAGAAAGAATCCCTTCTGTTAGAGCTGCTAATGAAATGAATTATCTGAGGTTTCTCCGCATTTCCCACAACATTCCAATGATTTCTGCTCTCACTTTTGTTTCTCTTCGCGCAGTGGACGCTGCTACGCGCCAGCGATATTCATTGTGGAGATGTCTTTTGTGCTGACGTTATCAGTTTTTAGTGCAAACAAAAAGCAGAGGTCCTCCTAATTGTTATCTTAGACTGTTTAGCATTTTCCTGGCATTTTCCTTCATTCACTTTATCCCTATCGTGTTGTTGTTCAAGTCCACCAAGCGACCGGGACTTGTTCCCATCAGTCAGATCCTGTACGTAGCGGATTTCATGACAAATTGAGGGTGTGAAGCGCAGAACGCGGGAGTTCGCCGGGGCGCCGACTGCTCGGCGCGAGAGATAGTGCAAGGGGCGGGGAGGGAGGACACCGTCTAAAATCTCGACGGAGGGTGGAGGCAAGCAGCAGCAGCCAGTCGGCATGGATGCTAGTGAAGAAGCGGAGGCTCGCGCCAAGGTA
The DNA here is from genome assembly GCA_037903475.1 of Ancylostoma caninum. Taxonomy (NCBI): domain Eukaryota; kingdom Metazoa; phylum Nematoda; class Chromadorea; order Rhabditida; family Ancylostomatidae; genus Ancylostoma; species Ancylostoma caninum. Next base: position 193,599 of record JBAJFG010000470.1, read on the forward strand.
CGCCATCTCATCCAACAGGCGCCCACCGCTCGTCCTCCTGAATTCGTGAATCCGCTGGAGAAGATCGAGCAGCTACTCACCTGCCCGATTTGTCTCGACCGATACAAGTGAGTTTTGCGGTGTGATCTGTGTGGTTTTCGTTGCTTTTTCCGAATTTCATCGCCTTTCTGTTCCTTTTTTCATAATTTAACTTTGGGAAGCTCAAAATTGCGCAAGTTAGTTACGCCGTTCCACGGTTGCTCGGTCGGTTTCTTTGCTTTACACCCACCAGCGCGTATTCCATTACACCGGCTTCTGCAATCGCTGGCACTGTCGCTTTTTCAACTGCATTTGGTTGTAATTTCACTGGCGAGAAGAAGGTTGTGGACATTTCTTTTCCCAACAGTGGTTAAAAAGATTTTCCCATGACCATAGAGGAATTTCCTCTTCATTTTGCGTCCAGTCACCAGTTGCCTGTTGGGGGAACCCCTGCACAACCCTCCGCCCCAGCAACTACTCGCCATTCAGGAAATCCGTGACGAACTCACCCGAGTTCCGAACTTGCACGTTCGTTTCTCCGCTGGCCTAGACGCCTCCGAGAACACATGTCGAGCCACATGATGCGATTGTATAGAGTTTATCATTGATTGAGCTGCTCGACCTCGCTTTAGCCTTGAGGGCAGCGTAACGCGAGGATCACGAGGTAGTGGTCAGGTGTAGTGATGGGGGATCTTCACGCTTGATTCGCTTTCTACGTAGTTCGGATGTTTTCGCTCAATGGTTCGGTGTCTAAGTATCATAAAGATATTGCATTTGCTCCCAATCAATACCTCTAAGATCGTTAGACATCAGTCCATTGAGTGAAAACACATTACCGGAACTAGAAAGCCAAGAAAATTGAGAAATTCGGGAGTTCTAGTCAGACAGAGGCGGAAAATGTGGCCTGCATCATCCTATTGTTGCGGACTTCCAAAAAATTAGTAAATAATAGCCTGGAACACCTCGGAATTTAGGAAGAACCAAGACAAATCCCCTAAGCATAAAACAAAAGATCATACATGAGACTAACAAAAAAGTGGCTAATGAGGGTTTCTCAATTATTACTCAACCTCCAAAGATAATTTCCTTGCACTGAGGATCCCATGGGCTTCCCTCTTAATTCCTGGACAAATCTTGAGGAATTCTGCAGGGACGTAAGCCAAATCTACCAATAATTCGCGCAGAAAACACGGGATTTACCTGAGGTTTACCTGTAATTCGAGCGGGATCCACCGACTATTTTGAAAATGCTTGACTCACCAGAAGCTCAGCCGGAATTTAACCGGAAGCCAATTTTGCGAAATGCATAACATTCACATTTTCCGAAGTTAACTGTGTAACCACAGGTGTAAAATGCGTAACGTGAGTGCGGAGCGCTATACCTGGAAAGGGCGGTGCGGTCAAGCTCTGCGATTGGTCAATTTATCTAGCTGCTCAATCACAGAGCTTGACCACGCCGCCCACTCCAGGCATAACGCTCCATACTCGAGTAAAATTGGTAAGAACGATACCAAGTCGTATAAGAAAGCCTCAGAAGCCGAGCAAAGCTTGCCCAGTAGCGTTCGACCACGACATGCGGGAGTAAAATTCCATATCCCGGTAGCCGTAAAGTGTAAAATAATGCTTCGCTTCTTCTTGGTGGTTACAATTGTCAAGGAACATTTCCCCCCTTTGAATTACTAGGAGTTAATTTTCTGGATAAGATGGATAGCTCGTCCAAGCCTAGTTTCTGCTGCAACAGTTCCAGAAACAGGTTGAAGAGTAATCGAGCGCAGCGTTCAAGTGACTCGAATCAAAATGTTTGACAAGTGCAGCGTTTCTTTGCGCAGTTCTTTTGGATTTGTGTGGGATTTGAGTAAGCACGGCCGAGGCATTGACGAGCGTGGAAACATCCAGTCGAACGGCGAGGTATTGGGGGTTCATGGATCACATACATCTGCGTTGTCGCTGAAATTTGGGGGGGGAGGGTGCATAATGGGTATTCTATGAAGTTGTGGGAGTAGATCAGGCATGGAAAAACAAGAAGTAATATTGTTAACGCATTAAGAAACCCCAGTAGGCATATCCTCATCGACTTCTGGGCAAAAATAGCGAAAAACCAATAAAATCGATATAATCGATAAATCAGTTGATACTTTCTGGAGGAAAGTAGTCTAAAACCTCCGCCGGCCTTCAGTAGATTAATAATTAATTAATTAATTAATAAGCACTGCCGAGTAGTTGACGCGAGTGGAAACATACAGTCGAACGGCGAGGTATTGGGGATCACATACATCTGCATTGTCGCCGAAATTTGGGGCGGGGAGGGGGGGGGGGATGCATAATGGGTATTCTATGAAGTTGTTGGAATGGATCAGGCATGGAAAAACAACAAGTGATATTGGTAACAATTCAACAACAATAAGAAATAAACACGCCTCTATAGCGGCAGTTTTCTGATAACATTTGGAACATCAAGTCGCGTTGGATTACGTATCCTGCTTTTTATTATTTTCATTTTAGCATTATTGGTGTATTGAAACAAGTGGTGAAATAGAATGAAAAAAGAAATTTTTTGCTTTGGCCTAGATTCGTTCATATTTTTGTAAATTCTTGCTTCCTACAGCGTGAGCAAGCTCCATGTTATGACACAGAAGTCCTCCTCGGTTTCACCAATATTTTCCGCCTTATGTAACCTCAGAGTCCGACAGCTAAACCAAAATGAGCAAGAGATGGAATTGAGAGGGATAATGAGAAAGATGTGTATCGATTGCCACATTGCATTTCTTCCAAAATCTTCCCATCGCCGCGATGTTCGACAGAATTTAGGGCATCCTTATTCTGTGGGTTGTGTAGATGCTGATTTGTGTGTGATTTGATTGGTAATTAGTTAAAAGACCAACTTTTTTACAAATAGGAAGTTGATTCAGCAAAAAAAAACCAGCCCATTGCTTTGAACGAGTATGATTATCCTATTCTCAAGGAAAAACCCATTCCAATCGGAACCAAGAACCTCATCCTAACCTATTTATTCTAGGCAACCGAAGCTTCTGCCGTGCCAACACACGTTCTGCTACCCTTGCCTCGAGTCGTGCGCCGACTCCTTGCATCGGACTCTGAAATGCCCGGAATGTCGCGCAGAACACTCTATCCCCTACGATGGAGTAAAAGCCTTCCAGGTACGTTCACCGACTCTACCTTGGCAGTATTTCTAAGCAGCTGATTGTGGTTTCAGACCAACTACACGCTGACGGGATTTCTCGAGATCCATTTGCAAGCGACCCCGGATTCCGCGGCCGAAATCGAGGAGTACATTCACAGGTGGTCGTTTCGTCGTATTTTTAGAAACGTACTATCGCTATATGACGTGAAGAAATCGCTGAGTCACTCGGCGACGACGGCGTTCGCGGATTTCTTAACGTCGTTCGCTTAACACCCAGCCATGCTGGTGAGCAGCAGCTGCTGGATGACGCTATCACGGCCCGTAACGCGATCGGCTCGGCCAGCCGGCAGCCGATCGTAACGGCGCATCCTGCGGTAGTCGCGGCCAGGATCGCTCTGCGTTCTTTGGGCGGCTGGTGACGTTTTCCAGTTTGCGAGGGCGTTGAACGCTGTTGACAAAGCGCGCAGAGCTAGGGGCGATCGCGATTTGCCATCAATCCCACCATCGGCGAGGGTTGTTGAGCCGTCGATGCCCCAGGCTCCCCCCGCGTCGTTAAACATTTCTCGCCGTCATGTCAAACAAGCCGGATTATCTATCCTCTGCATCTGTTTTGCATGAAAATCAAAAAGAAGTAAGCATTAGCCCACATAACTGCTACTGGTTAACACTTGCGTGAAATTACTGCGTGAATATTGATTAACTGCGGGGTTTTCCGTGTTTTCTGACTTCTATACGTCAAATTAAATCACCTGCGTGCATGAGTCAGGAATATGATGAATCTTACTCTATATAAAGCGCAGACCCCCCCATCGCCGCGCGAGGGATGACAGGTCACGCTGTCATTGATCCACTCGCCTCGCCCCACCTCTTTTGCCCGCCGCCACGGGCTCAATTGCGAAAATTGACACGCCCAATGACACGCCCATGTATATGTATGTGTACAACATGGAAATCTTCAATTAGGACGTCCAATTTGCAACGAAAACGGAATATCTTTGATCTTTAAAGCAGAATAGGAGAAGAAATGATGAAGCGAGTGTGATTTCGCAATCAGAAACGTGAATCATCCAAATACAGCAGAGTTGTACGGAAATTTTCACCGCTACCCTTCTAAAGCATTAAGTAGTAATAGCAATTAGAAATTAACGGTCAGGGGAACGAATGGTGCACTCTATGAGCTTAATATTGCGCTTACAAAGTAGGAATAGAACGTTTACGCACTTTTTTCCTGTTACAACCTGATCGTGCCCGAACCATAACGATTTGGACTTCCAGCGCTATCACAAATGGAAAAGACTTGACCACGTGAGGATCTGTGTTTCTACTCATAAAACGCACCATGTAGGAGCTCTTTACATTGAACGTAATAAGAGTTAACCTCCAAACCGTTTAGGAGCTATGCAGTTTCGCAGAAAATCACTGTCATCCGCGAAGCGCGGCGAAGCTGCGCTTCGTGTGGATGACAGTGATTGAGGTAACGTGGCACACGGGTCCGAGTCAGAGCGCCGCGAAGCGGCGCTCTGACTCGGGGTTCCTTTTTTTCAGAGTTTACCTAGCCCTGAGGTAACGTGGCACACGGGTCCGAGTCAGAGCGCCGCGAAGCGGCGCTCTGGCTCGGGGTTCCTTTTTTTCAGAGTTTACCTAGCCCTGAGGTAACGTGGCACACGGGTCCGAGTCAGAGCGCCGCGAAGCGGCGCTCTGGCTCGGGGTTCCTTTTTTTCAGAGTTTACCTAGCCCTGAGGTAACGTGGCACACGGGTCCGAGTCAGAGCGCCGCGAAGCGGCGCTCTGGCTCGGGGTTCCTTTTTTTCAGAGTTTACCTAGCCCTGAGGTAACGTGGCACACGGGTCCGAGTCAGAGCGCCGCGAAGCGGCGCTCTGGCTCGGGGTTCCTTTTTTTCAGAGTTTACCTAGCCCTGAGGTAACGTGGCACACGGGTCCGAGTCAGAGCGCCGCGAAGCGGCGCTCTGGCTCGGGGTTCCTTTTTTTCAGAGTTTACCTAGCCCTGAGGTAACGTGGCACACGGGTCCGAGTCAGAGCGCCGCGAAGCGGCGCTCTGGCTCGGGGTTCCTTTTTTTCAGAGTTTACCTAGCCCTGAGGTAACGTGGCACACGGGTCCGAGTCAGAGCGCCGCGAAGCGGCGCTCTGGCTCGGGGTTCCTTTTTTTCAGAGTTTACCTAGCCCTGAGGTAACGTGGCACACGGGTCCGAGTCAGAGCGCCGCGAAGCGGCGCTCTGGCTCGGGGTTCCTTTTTTTCAGAGTTTACCTAGCCCTGAGGTAACGTGGCACACGGGTCCGAGTCAGAGCGCCGCGAAGCGGCGCTCTGGCTCGGGGTTCCTTTTTTTCAGAGTTTACCTAGCCCTGAGGTAACGTGGCACACGGGTCCGAGTCAGAGCGCCGCGAAGCGGCGCTCTGGCTCGGGGTTCCTTTTTTTCAGAGTTTACCTAGCCCTGAGGTAACGTGGCACACGGGTCCGAGTCAGAGCGCCGCGAAGCGGCGCTCTGGCTCGGTGATCTATATTATGAAACATAGGCGGGGGTTCACTCCTGACGCACCACGAACACACGTGAGCCAACCGCATCCGCAGACTTTTCGCGGCGATTCTCGTCTGCAGATGTAGAAGGGGGAGGAGTAGGAAGGGGAGGGGGGCGAGAGAGGGAGAGAGAGAGAGAGAGAGAGAGAGAGAGAGAGAACTTCATCAACGTAAACTGAGGCAACATTGTCAGCTTTGACGCTAAGAGTACATCACCCAGTCACAGCTAGTCGTGAAACTCGTCCACAGACTTTCGTGACACTTCATTTTTGTTGCGCATTCAGTACAAATTATAATTCCCACGCACGTATTCAGTATAAGTTGACGTTATCGTAAAGCCACGACGCCTATGTGACACTCAAAAGTTTTTCTCTCGCAATTTCATGGGAACTTACGATCCATTGCGATTGTTTTGATCATCGGGCGCACAGCTGTGAAAACTACGTGGTTTCGGAGGTGATTCCGTTGCTTTATGATCAGCGACAAAGAGACGAGTGATATGGTGTTGTAAGGAGGTCGTTAATTTTACAAACATAACTTCACTACTTGTAAAACTTTAGCGGTGCATGTTGGCAACAAGGCCTGATTCAAGTCGTGCAGCCTCCCAAAACTGCAGCCCCAGGTCCAAGTTGATCGGACGTTCCAGTCGAAGTAAAACTATGAAAAGTTACGCAGTTACGAAGGATTGGAAGTGGTACCTACTAAGGCCTCTCAAACTAATAGCTTCATTTGAATTAGAAAAGGTGTTTATTTTTGTAGCTGTTAGCCTGTGAATAAGTATGACATTCATACTTATGACAGTATGACATTGAATCATGTGAAGGTTTACGTCTGGGTGGCCAAGAATTACCCATTAACCTACATACTTTAATGTGAAGAAATTGCATGTAAAAAAATTTCGGAGAGGGATACTGCAGGTGCTGGATAGCTGAAATACAATACTACTCACGGGATGTCGAAAACCGACCGTCCCTCCGCGGAGTCACCGTCGCTCACCGTCGCTTTGCGATAACTTCGTTAGAACTGCCTCAATCTAAGCGACTTGCTCACTGTTCGATTTGTCTCAAAGAGATCTTCCAGATGACCTACTGTCGATGTAAATTTTGTTTTACTGGTTTCTAATCCATATTTCGATTGAAGCCGTGTGATGGGTCGGATTAATGTAGCGGAAACACGCAGTTGAGCTGGAACTTAGGCTTATATCACATTATTCAGCTTAAATTGAGGCAAAAACTTTCGGAATAAAGCATCTAGGCGCCGAGCTGGGCAAAATCCGCACTATTTCAAGGACATCCAATTCTTGAAGAAGTTGCTGATAGAGCACCCTACTGCAACAGATTTAGCAAGCCTCAAGCAGGCTCCTGAAACCTATGAACCGTGTTTTGCATCGGTATGCATGGGCTCTGCATGGAATGGAGAAAACTGAGGGTTTTGCACCGGATTCGCATCGGATTGGGGACGGCATGGGTTCTGCATGGATATGTATGCATGAGCTTTGTACAAACTTGACCATTGCTATTACAAGTCTATTGATTTTGAAAGATCGTGTTTTGAAAGACAAGGTAGCATGTCTTAATTCGGGGTTTGCATCTTTCAGTCTCATACAAAACGCGGTTCATAGATTTTGTGGATCAGAGCTTCGACGACACTCGTATACACTAAGTTTCCTTATTTGGTTGGTAATGAGAAAAAGAAGTGCTCACTACACTTGACTTTGCCGGAAGTTATTGTTTTGGAACCCTTACACAAAATAGAAGGAGAGTCTGACTGGCACGGTTCCCGATGCTAGAGGAAATTTGAGAAATTGTATAGTAATTCATGATTTCCGGAGAGTCGACAAGCCATCAATGAAGCAGGAAGCATAGTAACTTTTTGTAAAGTTCTAGCATTGGAGAATCAGTGCAAGAGAGATTTTGTCCCATCTTCACATGATAATATTAGGTGGAGCCATGAGCAACACAGCAAATTTCAATGAATCGGCTTGAAACGCAGCACCACACGCCTTAGAGGTCCTATCCATCACTTGGACAAGGGCGACCAAGCTGCAAGCCTCGCAGAGCAGAACTTTTGCTACTGAGCAGGACTCACATCATTCACTTCGTGCATTTCTCTTCCTAGGATTTTTACCCGAAAATGTCTCTGTCATTCAGGGAACAATCACTATTGTTTATTTTTGCTCTTTACACCAAGACCTTTGCGCGAAAGTATGTTGTAAGATTGCAACTGAAGGCGGCGAGAAGAAAAATTATCAAGACGACGGCACCTTTCATCAAGTCGCAGCAAAAATCGCCGAGTTGCCTATTGATTTTGTTTCCATAACAAAGACAACCCATCGAAGAATTTCTTGTAAAACAGTGAGCCAGTTACAATAATTTACTATCCATTGTAAATTTGCTGCACTCACACAAAATAAGAAATTTCAAAGCTGGCGGGTCAATGGAGTTGTGGCTTAGTTATTAAGACTAAATTCCTGCTCAGATTGAATTCAAAGGGATTCAGAAGCTCCTCGATCCATGATTTCTTTCGTGAAGGCGCTGACCCACCAACAAATCCATGGTGAATGAGTTTCCCAAGTAGTGCATTTTCTAAATGCATTGCAGTACATCAGTTTCTCCCCAAAAAGTTGATCTATTCTGGATCAGCGGGAAGGTCATGATCTCACGGGGTTCCGGATTGTTCATGAATCCCACTAGGAACGGTACTACGATCCTAGTTTCTTGCTCGAAAAGGACAATTTTCTACTCAAGCCTATTCCTCGCCTCCCAAAGTAATCCTTTTCTCTGATATAGTGCGTTTCACCATGGACGACAGTTAGGAAGACAGCAGAGCCAAAAAAAGAGAGAAAGTGTGTAACTGGAGAGGGATGAGAGAAAAGCAGGCTAGCGCATGGATACTCAACTATTATCGCGTTTGGAAGAGACTATAGTAGGGTAACTTACTGCAACCTCCATAGCTATGCCAGAACAGTTTCAACACAATGCCTTTGTTCTCCCAGGAGAGTCAGGCTGACCAAGATTGGCACAAATTCAACAAATTTTCTCATACCACAACAAATTTCTGCTGGTCCTTGATCGTTGACCCTTGGGGCCGCCTGATCCGCGTCGCCTTGTTTTTCCGGGCACACGGTGAGCCGAATTCGAGGGTCTCGTGCTCACCGACAGCCGTGTTGACGTAGCTGCTGTTTTTGCTCTAAACCGATTCATTTACTCAATAAGCACTTCGTTCAGATACAATCTCGAGCGCTGTAAGATCTGCGACGAGAAGGCGGACTGCGAGGTGTGCGCACACTGCGACCGCAAAGCCTGTAAGGAATGTCGCCAGACGCACATGGACATGCTGAAGAGAGACCTGGCCAGGCTCCTGAACCAGGTGCGTGAAGGATCAGTTGTCCCAGCGGTCGTGAACTTGGAACTGCCGAGATGTCCCGCGGTGATAGCACTTCTTCGTGGAAAAAACCACTGCTGTGATTAATGGTGATACTAATGTTTACACTATTTTGTGAGTACTACTTAAGAGTAGAAGCAGTTCTTTCGAGAAGTGCTTGTCGCGGACAAGTACAGTATCAGGCCACTGTTCGAAGCTAGCCATTAGTCCATTTTACTGCATTTCACCGGGATTCTCTCACATTTCACGCTCAAAAAATCTAGGAACAGGAAAATGGGTGGCGCGACCAAAGAACAATTTGAATATGCATATTATTTTCTCTGTTCAAAAAAAGCAGTTTTCGACTATAATGGCTTTCACTCTAATTTAATTTTAGCTTCTTTGCTGGTACCACCATGAAGAGTGTTCATACTTTTTCGCGACGCGATGGCGTCGCAGGTGTCATCTTGTGATTGCTTGAAGGGAGGGAGGATTAATTTAACTGATTCTGACACAAAACCATACCGTAACGGTGAAAAATTATACAAGGTGTCGGAACTCGGGAATATTCCGCAATCACAGGTAAATCAGTATTTGCTATTGAAGAGAAAATCTCTAAATCACGAAAAAGGAATCAATCTCTAAATGGAACACTTTATTGCGTTCTTCCATAGCTTTGCTGCCAAAGTGTAGTATTTAACATCCCATAAACAACAGGCAACTCTAGAAATATATCATAGAAAGCCCACAAAACTACTACCAAGAACACATAGGAAGTCCATATTCGTCCGCATTCACATCTCCAGCTAAATTCGTCTGATTCCGAAGATTTTAGACTAAAACTGTTGGAGAAACTGTAGAAAGTGGCCAACTCCAGTCGGCAACATCAGCGAATTCGGCCCATCGCGTTGTATTTCAAGAAAAAAAGTATAACCAGAATGCGACGTCGCTCTGGGAAACGCCAACTACCACATCGCGACCACTGTTTGCGCATGCATCCACTCGAGACCTTTGCCATTTGAACGGTTTGCTTGGACGCGACGGTCGCAGCGCGCCGAAGTATAAACACCCCTACATAACCGCAGAGCTGCGCAGCCTCGGCGCGGTTTTATTGCGGTTCCATGGCTCCGACATGTTCTGACACGTGACACAAGAATCCCAACGGGTAGTGGCTGAAAGGGACCATTAAATCCTGTCAGAATGCATGTGATGCGTGTCAGGACATGTTAGAATCAGCTCATCACCGAAACGATGCCGCATCGCAGCAACGCTAAGAAGCTACGAGCTATGCAACCAAGACTGAATTAGGATGACAATGGCTATGTATACTCTAATGTTATCAGTTGAATTTACTTTTTTACGACTTATTTATTTATTTATTTATTTACATACTTACTTAATACACCGTGTTGGTGTCCTATCAAAAGTGGTGCAAGGCCCAGAGGAACCAAGTAAACCTAAAAGTAAAACAAAACAAGGCATAATAGCTCAACCATAGTAACAGCATCTAGTTAAGAACTGACATAAAGAGGACGAGACAGCTCGAGCCAGTTTTCTCATTTCTTTTCTTTTCTTTTTCAAAGTTTTTGAGTTCCCACTTGCAAAGTCTATTCAATTTTTTCTTGTAAAGACAAATATTGTTTAGTGATCGATTCAAAAGGGAGTTTGTTTAACTATTATAGGATATACTATGAACTGCTTTATAAACTAGTGTAGGTGCACACTATTAGATTCTTGAATGATCGGAAATGAAACATTAGATGAAAGAAAATAAATACTGCAATGCATCACTGCAGCTGTTTCCTAATCATGATACAGCATAACTAAGTGGAGCAACGTTTGAAAAAATTAAAAGGAAGAATACCCGTCAGAGCTGGTCACTTCAGGTACGTCGGCTCTCCAATAGAATCATCGAAGCATCGGACGGCCTCTCCAAAGGACTTGAGCTGCTTACGCTTAACTGCGAGACGACCAAGGACGAAGTTAGGGAGTACTTCCACAGGTAGTGACTTTTGTCACAGTTTCTGTACTACTCCAGGGGTCTGCAGTAGTACTGACACGCTCGCACGTGCCGCAGCACTCGCATTATGGTAACATGACCGTCTGTGCATCCGCATATTCCATTCATATCCTTCTCACTCTCGCTCAACCTTGTGGTGTCACGTGCACGTTCCAGCGAGTCCGTACCACTTAGGCTCTTCTCGCATTCATTCACTGGTTTTGCTCGTGCTCAATTTTCTATTCCAGACACCAGCGGGACCTCAAAAAACGGGAAGATGCATTCCTGAACGAAATAGACTCATTCCATGCGACGGAAAGTAGATTGATGACCAATTTACGCGATGTTCTCGAGATCGAATCTTCAAATATGAGCGAAGCAGTCGCTCGACTTGATGCTGCCATTAAGGTATCCTGGTATCGATGTGCTAGTTGTTTTGATTCTGGATGACTTATAATACTCAGGGCGAATGTAATCTCGAAGACGCAGAGCTTGTTCGCCTGAAGAACACTTTCTCTGAGGGGTTGGAGTACCTCCGGAATTTCCAGGTATGAATATCTTCAATTTTTCACACCTTCGAACTGAAAATAAACAATACTTTTCCTTCTCACTCATAGAGTGGAATTCTCCTTCAACATAGCTTACTGACTTCAGCCAGACGCTGACGAACTCTTCAATCGTAAGGTAAGGTTCTCGGCAGGAGAAGATGCGGCCAGACTGCCGCAGTCAATCGCCACATGTGGGGAACTTTGTGTTCTGATGCCGCAGTTTGCTGGAAGGTGAGTATGCTTCCAACTCTGAATATGGCCCTGGTGTCCGGGTTCGTTGAGGAGATCTCTTTAGGTATCTTCCGTTAGAACAGTCGTACCTGCCGCGTCCGTTCCGTCTGCCTCTAGAGAGCGATCAACATCGAGCTCGTCACGAGGACGCTCGGGCGAATGACAGGGATCGACCGTCATCAAGAATCACGTGGGTATTCTCCTCAATTACTCCATCCTTGCTGCTTCATTAGCGATCCCTCAATGAGTAATTCTTCACAAGCTTTGCTAGTTTCTCAATCCGCAAATTGTTGGCAGGACTGTCGAAGGCTCGGCGTATATCTAACAACCCCAATACAATTTTTTGTTGTTGTTGTTGTTGCCGAAACCGAATATAGAAGACTCCAGTGGACCGAACTCGCTTGCATGCGCCGCTTCATAAGATCGGTCGATCATGAAAATTATACTGTCAGTGGAATGAGAGTATGCGCAGACGACCAGACTGTCAAGAAGCGGCGCATGCGAGTGGATCAGAGTCACTTGAGTCTCCTAAGATTGTAGAGTAATCGAGATAGAAGTAGAGATGAATAACAGAGTAATCGAGATAGAAGCAGAGGTGAATAATACAGTAGAGAATAGGTTCTTATCGGTTACTGTATTTACAATTCAGACAAAGTGTAGGTAGAACAGGTGGATGATGGTATCTTCTGGCGGCTTCCATGTGAGTTTGGCAATGGTTCTTCAGCTATACTTTTTGGGCTGTTTAAACTAGACGCATATTTTCGACGTCATTATATCTATATGATGAATGATAGGCCCAGTCGCAGTCAAAACGCAGCTCAGGCGCACGTGAAGCGCACGCGTTTGCGATCGATCGCCAAATTTTCGAAATTACTACAACACAAATAAAAATCTCGTATTGGTTTATTTTCAATTGTTTATTTCTTGTTATCATAATTAATATTTTCATTAACTTTATTTTCCATCTGAGCACCCAAAGCGGCGGAGACCCCACTTTTTTTCTCACGCCCTCCTCCACCACTCTCGGCCACTTTCTGCGTCCACTGCCACATATGTAGATATCAAAACTTACAGAAGAATGTGTAAAAATACATCGAAAAAACCGATCGGCCGGCCGATACCGCTGCTTTCGCAATTGTAGGCAATGTCCACCCTGGTGCATCCCTGCTGACAGGCTGTAGATGCCGCATTGGCCGCTCTTCGTAGATGATCCTACGGAAAAAGATGAGGGCGGCTGACGCTCGGCTGTCGCACACGACAATTACAAATTTATCTCTTTCCCTCGTTAAATTCAAGAAAAAATTAATCAAAAAAATTGATTATAAATTTGAAATGGTGCTCAGAAGCATTGATTCGACATCTGAATGCGTCCAACATGTTTCAATCAAATATACAGTGGACGTCGATGGCTACGGCCTATCCGTGGCTTCAAGACGAATGCCGCACAAAGGCGCCGCGCGCACCGGAACCGATGTCATATGCCTACGGAATGCTATTTTCCTCCCGATTTGATCGAAATTCTTTAAAATCGGGCAGTGAAACTGCTAGAAAGGGCATTAGCAGCAAAGAACACTGGTTCCGGTGCGCACGGTGCGGTGGCGCGGCGTCCTTCTCAAGGCTGCGGATGAGACACCGCCGTCGACGTTCAGCTTGACTTACTTGCTACTCCTTCTGAAACGCTTTGCAGGATGACCGAAAAATTCTCCGGGGATTTATTTTAAAACGAATGAAGTTCTGTACATGTACTCATTTCCGCTGAATATTGTTCGGATCATACCTATATAAAATTAGATAACTCTGAATAGAGAGCGATGCGGTTGTCGCTATTGAAATTCTCCTGCCCTAACTCACTAGGGAAAGCGCTTCCAATAGCGAACATTACCATTAAGCATGAAAGCTCGCTCCCGTCTACATTGTATTTGGAAATATAGAACTTCTTGGTCTAGTTGTTCGTCAAGCGCAGGAGGTGCTTAGTTCCCACTAGAAATTTGAGCTCGAACGAATCTCTTATGCTCGAATTGTGAGCCGAAGTAGTGTGCCCGAGAATCGCGCGATGACGTCTTTTAGGTTCCAGGCGCTTGTTTTTCCGCTGATAGAGAAGGTTCCCCAAATTGTTCAGCAATTATTATTACAACGATTATAATAAAATTTACAGCAAAAAACAGGCACGGAGTCCGCGATTTTTTTCTTGAAATCTGAACTTAAAATAATTCACTGTCGGTTTTAACATAGAAACTTGCTGCATGGGCAATTTTCGGCCAACCTGTACGGTGAGACAGGAACAACCTTGAGTTTCATCTCCTGATGAGAAAAACTGGGAAACGAATTCTGCGAGATACAGAAAGAAATACTTTATTTCAGAACTCGAGACCTTGATGAGGGCTCTATCAGATACCGTCGTCGTCAGCAACTGGAAGAAGAGGCATGGAATCGTCTTCGTGGACCATTTGATCGAAACGCAGCGTCGTCATCGGACCCAGAGCGGTCACAAGTGGGACGAAGCCCGTGGTCGAAGCCTCCCGAGGCCTCTTCGCTCAACGCGACACCGGTGCCGGAGAACACGAAGAAGGAGGTATGAAATTATTGCGAATTAGTGGTCGTTTTCATTCTGTGAGGAAGTCCTGATTTCTGTCATAATGTTGCTCTTTTCAGCAAGCAGCTCCTGTTCGTCATGAGGAACGTAAAGAGGCTTCGAAACCAGTGCCACTTAATCTTCCCCGTCCCGAACGTTCTTCTTCTCAACCGAGGCCTGATACCAGTCCTGCTCCCAGGTCACCGAAGCCACCACCGAGTCCCTCTCCGATTATAAGGAACGCTGAGGTGAAAGATGATTCGGAGGAGAACCGCGTAGTCTCAAGGAAGCCGCCTCTGCCTAGACAAGCTTCCAGCAATGACGATTCCTTGAATGAAAAGGTGGATGTGATCAGAAGAGCACACGCAGAACGTCAGGCCACTTCAAGAGCAGCGTCGAGCGACGAGTCCGAGGGTGAGGAGACATCTCGTCCTCGCCCGCGCATTCGAATCGTGTGCCGCGCAGCGAGTATCACTCGAGACGACGAGGCGACGGCCACATCGGTGCCGCCGACCGCGGTGCCGATCCCAGTGACACATTTCGCAGGTGAGCACGAGGTCCCTGCATGGCTCGCCAGAAGACGTCAACGCTTTCAAAGATCCCGCACTAACCCCGATCTTGCTACTCAGTTCTGCTCACAGCGTGTGCAGCAGTTACTCCAAGAGAGAAGTTCCCGTTTAGATAGTTCAACGAGCACGGAGGAGGAGCGACGCATCCGTCGTCGCAGCGCATCAAGGGAAGCCAATGAGTGGCGTGCACGTGGATGTCCTCGCACCATTTTCGGTCGTAAAGGGGCTAAAGAGGGTGAACTGAACTGGCCCCGAGGCGTGTGTGCCATCGGCGGTGGGGCTGTTGCGGTGTGTGATTCGAGCAACCATCGTGTGTGTGTGTTTGATCGAGAAGGCAAGTTTCTGCGCCAGTTCGGCGGTTACGGCACCGGCCGAGGCCAGCTCGACTCGGCGGCCGGTATCGCCATGTTCAAGCAGAAGCTGATCGTATCGGACCGATACAATCACCGCGTCTGTATCTTCGACATGGACGGCAACTACTTGAACTCGTTCGGCGGTCACGGACAGTCTAATGGCAAGTTCAACAACCCATGGGGAGTGGCGGTGGATGAGCTAGGCACTATTTATGTTGCCGATAAGGTAAGAACTATTCTTGCGATCTTCAGCATCAACATGGTTGCTTTGCGCACGCTGTTTTACTGTGCGCTCGTTGTTAAGGACAACCATCGGGTACAGATGTTCGATAAGAACGGCTTGTTTGTGGGGAAGTTCGGCACCAGTGGGCATGGGCCAGGACAGTTGCAGAACCCTCTATTTATTGCTGTTAACAAAGGCAATCACCAGGTGAGGTGATAGTCCACGGACAGTACTAGTCGGTGTAGTGAACCTAGCGTAGACGAGCATAGATAGGTGGGTGCGAGGGTCTAATCATTCAACCATAGGTGTACGTGTCGGATTCTTCAAATCACCGAATATCTGTGTTTGATGTACAAGGCACATACTTGTTCTCGTTTGGAACCGAGGGATTCCACGGAGGACAATTCAAATTTCCACGCGGGGTAGCAGTGGATTCACAGGTTCGTGTTTATGTGATTTCCTTACAACGCTGTCTGAACAGTTGTGAAAGTCTGAACGGAGCAGGAGTGGTAGCGGTAAACATGGAGCTGCTCCAAAAGTTTCTTGAAGAGTGTATCAGGTTGTTGCGAAATTAATTGCCGATTCAGGGTACGTACAAATAAACTTTTCTTTTCTGCCCAGTTTGAGCAGCTTCAGCCCAACTTATGTGAGCTCCTGGTAGAGCTTTTCCTACTTTTTCGAATGCTGCTTGAATATTCTGGTTAGCTCTTTTCTGAGGGTTTTTATGAAGTCGCGAGCAAATGATGGGCTGATGCGATTTTCGGGTGATTGTAGACAATGACTTCAAATCCGATCGTTCTTTGTCGCAGGTGAGTGATATTCTTGCTTTTGGTTTGGCTTGAAAACGCCTTCCCAGTGGGCAGTGAGCTATTCGGTCGCAAATTTTTCTTCCGTCGAATTTGATCCTCAAAACAACCATGGTCGTGACCACATGTTGTTCCATGACGATCAAGCGTTGAGAACAGTCGTGGAATCTAAACCGGGTCCAACCACTTGGACGCTGAGGGCAGGAGTGGGGCTCACTATACTACAGGTTCAAAACATTTGACTTCAATCGACATGGCAAGAAAAGTGCTGAAGCATACACCCCACGATCTGATAAATGACAAGCGTCTCACCCGCCGTGACATGCTTTCTTACTTAATTTTTCGCTCCAAATACTACCCATTTCTAGATCGCGTAATAGCTACAAAAGGAGCTCTGTTCCTGACAGTAAAGGTGAATTTGTATCGGTAGACTCGTCCTCCCTTCTCTGAGTTTCCCAAAACCAGATCTTCACCTTAGGAAGGTTGTGTAAGTAATCTGGTGATGCTGTAAGAGTATGATCCCCTGCAGCCTTCTCCAGCCTAGTCACTCATGGACAGCAGAGTCCTGCCATTGTAATTCCATGTTAATTTCCTCAAAAGATGTGGTCGGCAGTGGTGAACAAAACTTGTTCTCCCGTGCTCCAGAGTAACGTTAAGTCTCACATTCCAAAATTCACTCGGCAAAAACTGATGCAGTAAAGCATCGAGGCTCTCACTCAATGCCCTCATTCCTCAGACCGTTATCCTACTGCACATCCTTTTTCAGGGCTCCAGATGCAATCCTGCGACAGCGGCAGATTGCTGATCTGGAGCATGCTCAAATCGCCTTCCAAAAGTTTGCGAATCCTCGTGACCTCAGCTTTAGTCGCAGGAGCATGTAATCCTAGCGTATTGTCGAGGAGGGCCGAGCGAATTGAACGGTTGCTAAATTGATGAAAAAAGTTGTGTTTGAGCCGATTTACAACACTTTGAACTGGTGTCCATTTCGGCAATTAATTTCGCAACAACCTAATAGAAGTAGTTGAATCCGTTCCTGTTCCTTCCTGAACTACTTGTTCCTTGCAATAGTTCTGTTGGAATAATACGGTTTTCCTTAAAAAGAACTGCTGGTCAGATGTATTTTTTGGAATTCTCTTCATGTCAAATGTGATTAAAACGAATAACAGGAGCAAATAATAGAAAATAGGAACTTTCTCTCTTCTTTCGACGAAGAAAACTTTTCACAACTTGAGCGCAGCATTTGTAACTTCACATTTCGTCGTTGTTAATTGGTAGCAGCTTGCGTGAGTGAGCGTAAGTGCCTTCGCAGAACTAAATCTAGATTACTTCTGTTTCTCTGGTTAGGATAATTGCACTTATGGTATTGAAAAGGCTCTCACAGTTCTACTTTCCAGGGCAATGTTCTAGTCGCTGACTCAGGGAACAACCGGATTCAGGCAAGCATTCCAAATTTCTTGAGATTTGCTAACGGGATCAGACAGATCTTTGTAGGTGTTCACTTCCGACGGCGAATTCATATGCACGTTCGGCACGTGGGGCGGAGGTGCAGGACAGCTGAAAGGCGTAGAAGCCCTCTGTGTCTCGGACGGGGGAGTGGTCGCCAGTGATCGCGAGAACCACCGCATTCAGATTTTCTAATTGTTTTCTTCACGCAAGACGAGTACTTCCCTGTGTGCATGTTTAAGCTTTAATAATAAAATCGAATATGTTACTAGGCATTGTGAAGACGACACGTAATGAACAGCCTCTATGGTTTGATAAGCGTAATATTTCGAGAACTCAATATTGAAGTCTACAAGCAGTCCGAGCTGGTACTATGGAGATGAGAGCATCTTCCTTTCTGCACGCCTAATCTTAGTTCCTCACCTAACTGGAGAAACTAGAGGCCGATGGTCTTCTCTGGGGTTTCAGTACTCTGATCCCGGTGATTACTTCGTGAAGGATTGAGAATGCAAATATAAGAAGAAGAGGATGTGAGATTTTGGGTTAGTCAATCCAGATAATGAAACAATGTTCAGTAAGTCGTTGGACCGAAGACGGAAATTTATTTACTACCATTCATTTACGCAAGATGCTTGGAGAGGAGAGGGGATGGGCCTGTCATTACTAGCAGGTACGTGCATATTCCTAAGATGCATGGTGTACCTGTGTCTAATCTGAATATTGCGAATGCGCGTCGCAAACTTGATAGGCTAGAGTGTGTTCAATCGAAGATCAATCTGTTTATTCAAACGTGAATAAATAAATAGATTCACTGATCAGTGCACATACTACATACATGATGATCATTCGTTGTAAGGCGCTCCCACTACGCTATCAACAATAAAACTGGCGAAAGCGTCGCCATTAATTTCCTGCCTTCATAGGCTTTTGATCCACGGCATGCGCCAACCAGCACAAGTTTCAATACCCTACTGCTGGTCATTTGCAGTAACGTTTCCAACGAATGGTCTCAAAGAGTCATGTAGAGGGACTTGGTACACCACGTTCGTGGTGGACCAAACTTTTCCGTCTTTCCTTTCTTCGAATGTATTTTTTCTCCTTTCCATCAAGGGAGTGAATCATTAATGCTTAACTTATGGCTAGCTACGGCCTGTTTTGAGGCCGCCTTAGCGCTAGGTGCGATTCATGAAGAAGTCATCATCCGTAAGAGGGTCATCAAATTAATCATCGCATACAGTACGCTTTATAACCAGCCGGCGGCACCGTTTACTGCTGGTTTCGACCTAGCGCGCTTGGCAATCGCTAATGTGAACCAATGCTTCTTGTTTCGGTATCGTTTTCGTGGATTTCCATTTATTCGCTAACGGTCTGCGACTGCTGCTGAAAAGACCTGAGAAGGAGTCAGTTCACTTCATTTATTCACACTAAATATTATATTATCAATTATAGTCCGATATTTTACAACTTCTTCATGCGTTGCTCCTGTTATTTGCCCAACTGCTTTTCCTTGAGAGTGGAAGGTCATATTAAAATATAGGCACTGCCTATGGCTGAGCATATCTCCCATCATATTCTGCTTCTGACAGCATTGCTTATAATGCTATTACCACTAAAGAAAGGACTCTTACCAACGACTGCCGAAATCTCACATGAGACAAAACAGAAGCCTCCTTCTCTTGCTATTCCTATGAACAAAGATTAGCGCATTAAAAGTTATTGCTTTTGCTTATTTCCCTATCAACAAGCTCAGGATTTTCATACAAGGAAGTGTGAAAATGTGCCGAGGTTACGTGGAAAATGAAATTTAGCAGTATGATTTGTCTAGCACTTCAATTCCGAACCTAGTACAAATTGCATAATAATAAATTGTCATGGCCTTCATTACCCTGAACTATGCCTATAACCATGAGTTATGCTTCTCAGACATGACCACAAGGAACCAATTTAAGTTTGTTGTGAGGGGGGAGAGCAGGGAGGTAATCTTAGACGGGCATTGATTTGTTGCTTCTTTTTTCCTTATATTTTTAATGAACAACTTTAAGAAAAAACGATATGATGTATCGAACAAAGGCAAAGCTGTCGTTCAACCATACTGTTTCTGTCCAACCATAGGTGGTGGCTTTCCGCTTTACTTCAAAAGTAATTTTCCACTCTTAGGAAAAGCAGTTGGGCAAATAACAGGAGCAATGCATGAAGAAGTTGTAAAATACCGGAGTATAATTGATAATATAATATTTAGTGTGAATAAATGAAGTGAACTGACTCCTTCTCAGGTCTTTTCAGCAGCGATCATAGACCGTTACCACGAATAAATGCAAATCCGATGAAAACGGTCCCGAAACAAGAAGTATAGGTTCATATTAGCTGTTGCCAAGCGCGCTAGGTCGACACCAGCAGTAAACTGTGCCGTTGGCTGGTTATAAAGCGTACTGTATGCGATGGTTAATTCGATGACCCTCTTACGGATAATGGCTTCTGATTCATGAGCGATGGTGATCGGCAGGTCATTGACGGGCCAGTTCCAACCAAATGTCCAAAACCCAGCAGGGGTGCGATTATTTAAACTATTTATTTATTTTTGACCAAGTCATCGCGCTAGCCGCTGGCTAGTAAACCAGCTGGCTAGCGTAACCACAGGGCAGACGCAACCTGCGATGGATTAGTGCGCACACGGGTTAATGTTGTTAACCAGCCAGTAGTCCCTCAATAATCGCATGTTGGCTCGCCATCTTCTGTGGAATCACTTTTTCTCATATTTTATCAGACAGTTTCTCAACTAGCACCTAAGTATTACACATTTAATAAAAGTACATAGTCATTTAAACTTCTGTATTGGAGCGAGACACTTACCGTGCATTTTTCGTGGGAATATTCGACTATTTAAAATACATTTGAATTCGCCAATGATTCAAAAACCAAGAACTTTCGACTATTCCAAATATTAGTAATTTCTAAAGTGTTCATTTTTTTCAATTGCTGGAATACTACACTTTTTTAAACGTATGTGTGAACAAATTATTCGAATGTTGGACCTTCAGTTGCACGAATGAATGAACAGTTCAAAAAACCAACTTTATTTTGTGAACGTCAACAGTTATTTCAACAATCAACCGCGTTTCCGGGAATCTACGGAAAAAAAGCTGCAGGAGACCTGGATGGTGGGCCATAGTAGCTGTCCGAAAGCGCTTCTCCGCACTCTGCATGAGTAACTTACTTTTCGCTCGCACACAGCGCACGGAAACGGACCTTTTGCACTTTCTGTTGCAACCACAGTGCAACGAAACATCTGTTGTGAAATGTTAATGTTGGAGGTTGGGCAATTGTTTGCTGGAATCAAATCCGTTGCTCAATCAAATTGACTTATCGCCCCTAGTCTCCATTTTGTGGGCCAGACACGACAATCGGTTCCGATTCTCTTGCAACCCCCACGTGAGAAGCTTCCATCATTCTCGCAATCTTCTCAAATTCTAAGGTACTGAATACAACGATGGTTGAGTAGTCTTTAGTGAATTATTCCGGTTGCACGACCTCTGGTTTCTTTAATATTAGCGCCTTTTGATTGTTTGATGTAGAACTAAAACTAGAACTAAATTCCAATTCGTTGAGACATCTGCTCATCGGAACAGTGCGTTTCAACGTATATCGAACAAGAGGGTGGTTAAGAAACATGAACTATTGAGTACCGGGTATGCCTGAAAGCTAAATTTCTTCACTTCTAAATTGCCAGTATGAAAAGTGCTTTGGACTTTCAGGTGTCTATAATTACTGCTTTAAAGTTTCGCTCTAGGACGAAAACTTCTTTATACCACTGCTTATTTGTCTTGAGGTATTATTTTGTCGCGTGAAAAACTTTTTCGTTCAAAAGCACCTATTCATATCCGAAATGTAATCTTATTTTATTAGACACACCATCTTCATATGAATCCAGCGCTGAGAAAACCTTACGAAGAAGGCCATGCTTTGAAACCATGGAAACTTTGCGAGCAGAGGGCTTGTTACCTCAATTCATCTGCATTTGTCAAAGCCTCAGGCCATTGTCGAATATCGACCATGGGGTTCCAATATTTGGTTGTGTTGGAGCAATATCACCCGTTGGATATCCTCATTTCAATATTATTATTAATATTGTTATTATGCTGGAGTACGAGAGCATTCCCGACTATTTGAATTTGCTGAATAGTTATTTGAATACGAACACTTACTCCTAGCTATAGTACATACCGGAATACAAAGGCTCACTTCAGCTAATCGACATTCTCTCTGTTATCCTATGATGATTATCTTCATCGGTTATTCAGGCTTCACTTCGGTTTCCAGTGTCCTTTCTGTCTGTTTTGGGTAAATTAGATAACAGGTACCTCCATATCTTCGCTCCTTTTTTCATTGTACACGCATGCAGTTCTTGATGCAGCTTTATTGTCAGTACTAAAACAACATCTCCACTCTGTGGTAGAAGTTACTCACTTGAGGTCTTTCTCAATTCTGATCCATCTTCTTATCTCTTCGAACCCTGAAAACTTCTGGGCGACATTACATGGATTACCGAATTGCTAGGAACACAGAACTCGCTTCGGGTCGTAGACGCATACAACCGATAATTCGTCATAAATTTGATGGTAGAATTTTCCCCAACATCCGTAACGAGTTACCTGTGGGCTAGTCATCTGGAAGACTATTTATATAAAAATTTCTTCCAACCGAAGGTATAATGGTACCTGGAGCAATTTTCTCTCATTTCCAGTTTCCTTCACTGATTTGAATGCTTCCTCCAAGTTTCTGACAGTGGTCTTTCCATTGTCCTTTGGCAGCCTGTGTTAGTTGTACGTGCGTGGAGAACATCTTGCTTGCAAGTAGATCACATAAATAATAAGAACCTCGCGAGATGACTGAGTCAGTACAGCCTGTGATTTGAGCGTGACAAAGCTTAAGGACTTGTGTGCCGAAAGAGCTATGAGGTACGCAAGCAGATTAACGCCTAATATGAGCCCATGTACGTGTATTGTAGTTGTAACGCATTTGAAAGTCAAATAAAGCTCTTGTTTCCGGAGCATGTAGTATATTATATGTATATTCTGACTAAAATTCAGGCAAAATTGTAATGTTTTCAACTAACTTGATTCTGATCATTCCCAAGCCCTTCGGAATTTTGTAGCTGGGATTATCCTGTTTGCGTCTCGCTTCAACCTCTAGCTTACAGTCATACTTCTGCAACGTAGAGGTATTTCATTTGCATTGTTGCAGTCCGTGATATGCATTGAAAAGTGTTTGTCGTCAAATACCTGCGCCTTAGTAATAGCTAGTTGCTGAAAATGGATATGGATAACAACCATTTTTTTTCCAAAAAAGGCGTGCGAAGCATGGATATAGCCGAACGTAGTAGGTCAAGAAGACCGAGTGCAGGTGTGATTCCTCAGTTCCAGAACAGCGTTATTCTCTCTCACCGAGGCTGCATTTATACTTGATCGCAAGACGATTTCGCAGCTGTGACTGCCACAGCATACGCGACGCTACGAGTGGCAATATTAAGCAGGTAGTAAGCTGAAACAGCCGTAGGAACAAGAAAGCAGCGGCAAGTTCTAATCCAAAACGATGACGAAATCTTCGTATCTCTAGACGCGACGCTCCTCCACTTCGGCCTATTATGACTCCCCCCACATTGTGACCCTCATACGAAAAAATGTTAAACAGCAAGTGGCAGAGGCTTGTGAGATATCGTCGCAACCTTACCACAACGCGGTTGTAGTATGTAAGCGCATGGTTCTACAGCTGCTTCAGAACAGTTTGAATGTGAGGTCTTCGTCACTCCGCGACCAAGTATAAAAACACTTTGCAGCCTGCCGAATTAATTCTTAGTTTTCACGGATATAAAGGTGCAATCGTTTCAAACTTACAGGGCCTTCCCCTCCACCACGAAGGTCTTTGTGATGATTCTCGATTTTCTGCCTGTAGTGCTCCGCCATCGCGCAGTCTATAGCATTCTCTGGAAAATAAGTAAGAAGTTCAGTGACTCTCACGGTATAGGACGATGGCTAAGAGGGAAATTTACCAAGACAAACACTTCCTGCGATTTGGGTCACCTGAAATGCATAAGATGAAGTATAATAGGAACTTGATTCAAAATGAGATGTTGGTTGCGATGACAAACAACCAAATCCACACAATGCTGTGCTTTTCACGCTCTGAAGGGGAGGACAATGTGGTGTTACACTGAGGTAAAGTATGTAGGCAATGCACGCAGTGCCTCACAAACTTTGTTGGTAGGAACACTGATAGGGTTTTAGCTAAATTTCCAGTAGTTCGCCAGGAAACTGTTGTGCCCCCTCGTCAGAACCAAAGAAGATCACACACAAAGAAAATGTTTCGTTTTGTGAAGTTTGGAAATATCGTTGAGCACAGCTTTGCACAACAGTTCGACTTGATTTAAGCCAGAAGATGGGAATGTTGTTTTAGATAAATCTTACCGCGATGAACAGAACGACCAACAATTGCATCTTGGCAATTGGTGATTAGAACGGGAGATGTGAGGTCGGAGCTATGCCGGGGCTTTTATGCGAACAGTGTTCATTAGACACGAAGTCCAGTCAACAATAGCTGATGTACTTTCTCGCACTATGTTTGCCAAACAAGTATTATATGTTACTCCAGAGAAGAGCTTTGACATTTCTAGTCAATTTTATTGTGTTTCTATATAGTGCGTTTCAGAATCATCTACCCATTCCAAAGGCTATGCGTCACCGAGTTTCAAAACATCCAATTAAGACGGGCTCAGTTCCATTTGCTTGAGCAGGAACGACAACGCCTCATTGAAATCTTTCCACTGGATCACTCGTGTTTTCCCATTGCTTGTATCGGAAATACGTATCCACTTCGAGGTAGATGAATTATGTCGGTCTAAAAGTCGGTATAAAAGGACGAGTATTTTTAAAACTTATCAACTCATTACTTCACGGGTCCTGCATTGTAGTGGAAGCCTTCTGGGTTTTGCTGAACACTCTAAAATTAGTAGTAGTAGTCGTAGAGTTGTCTAATCAAGTATTTGGGGCCCTATTGGAACGTTCTAATAGATACATTAACAGATATCTGCGAAACTCTCTGCCACAAGCAACCTGATCCCTGTTGTCCGTAACAGCTAACCCCCAACGATAGCAGAATGGTTAGGAGACTTGCATCGAAATCCACGTTGAGCATCGCTCACATGCGATCTCAATTGGTTTCAAAAATCCTAAGGACTGCCATATGGAGATCACTCCGAGGGGAATGTAATACCACAAAAGAATTTATGTCGATCGCCACACTTGACACCCACAAGAAAGCAGCACAAGAAAGCATGTATTTTCTTTGACAGAAAAAAACATAGCAACACAGTTGGACATGGTTTCTTAGATGCCGATGTTCGGGACTCAATTTATCAACTTTGATTTTCAGGTGATCCTCAGTTATGAAAGAACGTCTAACCCGAATGAATCCGATAAATACCGTCAATACTGCAGGGACTCGAGGAAGCAGCCAGTCATGTTTTCAAGACGCAACATTGGCGTAGGATCGCTTGTGATTTGCGGGCATTGCTTCCTTGCAGAATGGAGTCAACCGAGTATAAGGAAGTGCTGCAACGCCTTTTCTTTTGTTTTTGAAAATAGCGCTCGTCTTCCAGCATGACGACGCTGCAATGAACGCGTTCCATTAGGCGAGAAACCAGCCTTGGGAGCATGACAGCAATGGACTGGCCTGTGTGCTTGCCAGACTATAACCCAGTTGAGTACATGCGGGACATAATTGTGTGCTAGGTTTACCGGAGTAACAAGCGTTGTAAAACCGTCAATGAGTTGTTGGAGATGATACTGGAGGACTGGGATCAAATTGACGAAGCCACTATAAAGGACTTTAGAGGTCATACATAAGGACGGCTGACCGATCGATTATTGATTATTCATTTGTAACAGTCGTGGGTGGACACATAGTTTTGATAGAAACTAAAAATTTGTATCTGTAAGAATTCTGAGCAAAACCGTGGAATATATTGGGGAAACAAGAGTATAGGGTTAATGGGTGTCAAGAATTTCCTTGATCAAGTTCTCTTTCGTGGGAACCAAAATGAGCCGAAATACTAGCTGGCTCGGGGTGAATACATATGTATTTTTGACACTCAATGTGGAAAATTGATGTGTTGTCGACCATTCGAACTGCATATCTCTAGTGTTCTATCCATCCCGTATATTTTCCAGCGTAACTGATGGTTTCAATACGAAAAAATCGCTTGCTTCATAGGACCTTCAACAGGCCGCGTACATAGTTGTTGTATGCAAGTATGCAAATATTTGATTATTAACGTCATTGTTTTTTTTTCTTCCATCTGTTGGTTTATTTGGTCCAGACGCTTCTAGCGGCAAAGTGTCACCTCGTCATAAACGAAAAATTGTTTGCAGCTTTTCATGATTCTACATATTGTCAATCTTGGCAGCCTGTGGTTTGATCTACTAATGCCTGCTAAGATATATGGATTAAAAGCAGCGTTCCACCTCAAAGTCGCTCTGGAGATATCAATGTGAAAAGAATATCCAGTAGCTGGTGATCACAATGGTGTACGTGATTCCATGCAAGACTGCTGAAAAACCCTATTTCCGAGCCCCAATTTTCAAGGAGCCTTTGTGCGCAGCCACGGGCGGAGCTAAGCAACTTTCCGAATAATTCAGTCGGGAAAGCGCACTGAGGAAATTCGTATTCCTCGTGAGAGTTCCTCATCAACTCCTTAACAGTATAGAAACTGCGCTCCATTTGCGACGAGCAAGCGAGTACTTTGTGTGGAAACCCTGCAATCCCGCATTGGATTCGGAACCAAGCCGAATTCACAGGGTTTCCGGACCATGAACTCCTTTGTAGTCACAAATGGAAGACAGCTTCTATTCTGTTAGAGAGTTGATGAGGAACTTCATGAGGAATACGAATTCCTTCAGGAGGTGCGCTTCCTGGAGTGAATCATTCGGGAAGTTACTTAGGTCCGCCCAAAAGCTCCTCAAAAATTGGGGCTCGGAAAGGGGGTTTTCAGCAGACTTCCATAGAATTACGTATACCGTTGTGATCATCAGCTCCTGGAGATTCTTCTCACATTGAAATCTCAAAAACGATCTTGGGTTGGGACCAGGGGTGTGCGGAAGTAAAATTTCAAATCCCGTAAAACGTAAAACGGAAAACGGAAGGCCAAGAATGGGCGGAAAACGGAAAGCGTAAAACGGAAAACGGAAAATTTTGCTCAAGCATAGGTTTGTGACAGAAGCTTTTCTTCAACATTAGATTTTCTAGGCATCTTCTTGATGAACATAACTGGTGACTCTTTCAAGTAATTAAGTAACCTCAAGCCCACTGATGGTACGTACTTCAAACGCCTAAAATATAGGTAGATTGAGGAATATTTATCCTTCACCTAGTTGCGGGAGATTATCAGAGTTATATGATCGATAAGCATCTTTATCATTGAATGTTTAAGTATACGAGAAGCTGTAAAGTGTCAAAAATGCGACTTCTTTGCTTTACTGACCTATTCTGCAAAAATTCAGACAAAAAGGTAACTATGGTAATTGATACGCTTAGGATCCGAGAAGGATCATTTTATTCACAACGGATCCTGTTGGGGAGAGTCAGCGAAGGTGGAAGGAGGAGAAGAACAGTGTGTGGGGAACGTGAAACAGAAGCAGCCCCAACATTGCGCAAGACACCAGGCGTCAGCGGCGCTAGTGTGGAGCTGGGGATTATCGTCTGACTAAAACAGTGACAATTATGATGTAGCCTTATGCTTTCGTCAAGTTGAAAGAAAGCTTACGTCATTCGTTGATTCGCAAGAATGCTTGATGCTCTCACCATGGCAGGTCACAGTTTCATGGAAATTTCGTATGAGTCCACTCCTCACTTCTGTGGAACCTTTTTTTTCTTTTTTGAGAATTTCGAGGAGAGCAGGGCACTTGTATGGCATATTTGGAACTACGATGAAGACCAGCAAAACCGCGAAGGGACATTTACTCTGCAGCTGAGACAAAAAAAAAGAAACAAAATAGTTCGAACTTCGTGGCGTTAAGACGTCAATTTCTGCGTCAATTGTTGTGAACTCATGTACACTGCGCATCGAAACACGAGAACCCTCTTCAGGATAGGGAAGTACACCGAAAACAACGATTCCTCTCACTCCATTGTTTTCCGGGATTTTCCGTTTTCCGGGCCAAAAATCCGTAAAACGTAAAACGTAAAACAAAGGCCAAAAAATGGGGGAAAAACGGAAGGCGTAAAACGGAAAACGGAAAATTCCGCACACCCGTGGTTGGGACGTTGCTCTCAAGCTTCATTGCCTCTCTCGGTGGGTGGGTTCGTACGAAAAGCCTCTTGCTCGTTACCTGGCTTGCAGATTGCACGAGGGTGGCCGGCATACCAGTGTGTCGAAGTTCCGGCGAGCTTTCTTGGTCCTTTAAAGGCAGTGTGTCACCTTGTTTTCGTGTCTTAGCTTTTACCAGATTCTGAATCTCCTCGACACGATGAATCCAACGGTATACCTAAAATGTTACAAAAAGGTCTTTAAACCCTACTTTTAAACGTTTCCCGAGACGGGATTTGTAACAGTTCGTCGAGCCGAGTGGACGCGTGAAGTCGTTGATCTCATCGATCGGACACGTCTAGACGTGTTGGCCAACGCTGCAGACGTGGCGGGCAGCCAGCACATTCACGGACCGCTCCGCAAAGGTGGTCCGTGAACTGCACTTTCGGACCTTCCGAAAACGGAGCTTTCGTCATTTTTATGAGCTTTGATGTATATCTTTGGAAGTAGCGTGACGAGGAGGTCTAGAGTCTATTGGTAGGTATTTTCAGCTCACGAAACGAGATGACACACTGCCTTTAAGTGGCGCAAAAGACGCCATAGCCAGCTGATGTGGGTAATGGTGTCGATCTGTGTTTCAAGATGATTGGGCTCCCTCTAATAAGAGATGTGCACGAGGCTAACCCCAAGATTGAAACGAAACATGCATTCTCGGAAGCATTGTCTAAGATGATGTCAACGTATCCGTATCAGTTTTGCCCAACGGTCCCGATACGATCAGAAGAGCGCGTCAAAAATTTCTATATTACTCTGCATAGGAATCCATGTAGAACTGGGATTTATGGGACTTTGACCATTTAAACCAGCTGTTATTACCGTGATTAGCTGTCCTATGGGCTACGAAATGCTGAAAGACGCATTCTGGAGCAACATGATTTTGGCTGTCTATGGGTTTATGAACAAAGCATATTAGCAGTGGCGAGGCGGCCGAGTGGATAGCGCATGAGACTGTCAATCAGAAGGTTGAGGGTCTTATTGGCTTTTGGCGTAACTCCTTTTGCACTTTCGAACTTTAACTTTAATATTTTTTAAATTTTAACTGCCAACCTTGTTTAAAGTAACTATAATAATTAGAGCACATCAGATATGCAGCACTACGAGCTATGGCACAACTCCACTAAACGTAGTTCATGTCAGGTGAAGTATTGGATTGATCTTTTGTGAAATGATCACTCTTTTGATGATGGGATTTTCTTCATTTGCTCTTCACTTTTCCCTGTGATTTCACCTGCAGAATCCAAACCTTCGATCTCCTGCCTAATAGTTCGATGCATTACTCACTCGCCCGCTTTGCCATGCCTGCTAGCACTTATGAAAGCATAACCAGAAGAGATCAGCTTATTCGAAGATGCATCTCGAAAAGTTCCATAGTGTAATTACGGTAGACGCCGTTAGTTTGCGTGGTCAAAGCTTTTTGAATTTCAGCCAGGACTCCTATGGCAGCGCATTGAAAAGAAATCGACCCTACTCAACCTTCACGGACCCAAAATCCTTAGAAACTTTTGACTGAAACCTTCCATTGGAGTGTTGTTTGAGGGGTTAAAATTGGAAATATGTACGTATTTCGCACTGAAACTCAATTTTCTGTATGGCTACGATAGGTGTACAGTAGCATGCGGTAGCACACCTACCATTACGGTACAAAATGGATACGATATTCGTGAGTTCTAAAGACTTCGACGTTTTAAAGACCTTAGGTCGGTGAAAGTGGAAGATGCCGAAGAATCTTTGACGAGCTCTCCTGAGCTCACGAGGACCATTGGATTAATGTTATATACACACATTAACATCACTTTGGGCAATGCTCCCAAAAATGGATGTTTTGTTTCGATCCCCGAGGCTAACTTCGTGCACTTCCCTTGTAAGTACTGTACCTTGTTCGGCACCGACAGAGGATCAAATCATATGACATTCGGAATGGCAAGTTGAAATTCATTGAACATCTGTTGACCTGGCTAGAATGGTCCCGTACAGTGTCCAGCTTGTTTGTCCGTTTGTTCTGTTCCAGTTCCAGTTGGAGCTCATAGTCTTTCTTTCTCCCATTGTTTTAGCACGTTGTGAGACTTATTAAATCGAAAAAAATGTGGTATGCTCATCGCTCACTACCAAACTGCCCCTTTCGAGAAAATGCGCTGAGCATACTGTGACCAGAAAGTGTGATCATCATCATGTTTTCCCAACGTTACGCGGAAAACAGCGCATCTATTTAGAAGTGCGTTTTCAGGTGGAACCACATGGCAGTATTTTTAGCTGCGATGTGCCTGTCATGGAAGGTCACCTTTACTTTGAAGTCTATGAGTTCATTTTCAGTACAGCGACATTGACTAGAATTCTGTAAAGCCAACAACAACATGTTGTGATATCGGCTATGGGCCACATAGTAAGTGCTACAAGAGACTAAAGAATATGTACTTACATATAAGCAATGTAGGCCATTTCAATAACTTCGGGAATAGGCCGACAGTAAGTGAAAGTATTAGGTGGTCCGAAAGTCTTGCCCCTAATTTCATATTTTTTTTCAAAGAATGTTAAGCTCTTTGTGAATAGATATCAATCAACAGAATAATTATCCATGATCCATGAGGTAAGGCCAACGCTTCACTAAAGCATGAGCTCCACAAGTCAAGAACTCTGGCAGCTGCGAGACCAAGAAGCTTGGAATCTCACTTTTTGTTTGGTCCAATCGTCGAATTTGAAAAAATAAGCAGGATGTGGTAGAACTTCCCAACCTAACTCGGCAATTTCTTGGCGGGTAAGTTTTGCCACGTGAGGTTGGGCGTTGTCATAGAATGGAGCAACATGGTCAGCTTTTCTCCGCTCCAGGCGAGTTCCGTCTGCCAATTTCTGCAGTTGAGAAGAGAAGACTTAGGCAGTCACGGTGGCCCAGGTGCCTGCAGTTCTCGATCCAGCATTCCCTCCGAATTCCACCAACAAAAAAGAAAAACCTTCTTTCGTGCACTTCTCCTTTGGGCTGTTTCAGAGATGGTTCGCCATGCGCGAGTCAGCTTTTCTCTCGTTATCGTTAACATAGAGCGCCCAACTTCATTATCAGTAATAAGCTGGCGGAGAAAGTTCTTTCTGTGTGGGGACGCGGCAGCAAAGACTGGCACGCACTCAGTCCTGCGAGGCACTCAATTTGTGGGGACCCAACCCGTCATCAGTTTTCTGTAACCCAGCGTTTCGAGGTGTCTAGCGATTATTGTACGACCGCAGCCACGTGTATTCTGCAGCTCACATGTAGTGGCATTTTGATTCAAAGTCTATGGAATTCTAGATTTTCAGAATTACCTGGGTGCAAAACTTTTGGACCAAACTTATATTAAGCAGGCAAATCTTTCCAGTGGCGTGATTCAGGAACACTTCCGGGAAGGTTATGAGCTATCTGTACTTCTGCAATGGATTTGTGGTCGGATAAAAAATGAACGTGCTCTGTTCGAGAAATTCTTCCTAGTCAAACATTACAAGACACTTTATTATATAGGTATGATAAGTATGATAATGTAAAATAGCAAGTTATATCGCATCCTGCACAAGAAACGCATCCAGTTCGGAAGAGTGGATATTTGAGAACCTTCCCGTGAACGCACATGAATCCCATCAGTGACACAGTCGCTCCTGTCAGACAGACCGGAGAAGTTTAAGTAGTTTTTGCCAGATGTCAAAGTTGGCCAATTTTGACCACGTGTATCGGTTTACAGTGAGCAACATTTGAGTGGATGCATTTTATTGGTCGGACGCTCCACTAGCTGAATTTTCCTTTCTCTCTTTTTTGGTAGTCTGTCTTGTTCAACACTCTAGAAAACTCCACATCCCCTTGTGTAGCACAATTATGCAAATAACGTCACACCATTTGGCCATCTCTGTGAGCAGTCGCCATCGGTTACCCGTTCTGGCAAGGAGATACCGTCTAGCGACGTCACTGCAAAAGCTGTTCAAGTAGTGGGAATGATTTGTCGTAGCTCTGGCTAAAGACGACTAATTCCCCTACAAATAAGATGACCTCTCCTAATTTGATTAGACAAGTGGTCCTGTATATTTATAATCACTGATGCCATTATATCGTATTTTATTAGTATGCCTCTCCTGAACTTCCTAAAAAGTTAGGAATTTCAGGAGGCACAAACTCCATATAATGGGCAGATGTGGTGAAATTCATGGCATTCCAGGAGTTGATCGAGAAGCTCATCGATGCGTTGATCGAAATGGATGAATTTCTGCTTTTTTGAACACCTGGAGTGCAGGAATATTAGGCCCTTTTCGCGAAAACCCTATTTTAAAGATAGGATCGCATCCATGCTTGCGGGCCTACCAACTCCTTAAGAACCTCAAGGACTAAATATTGTAGATCAACTATAAGAAGCAAATATACTGCAAATTATAAAGAAGATCCATACAGAACCCACATCAGCATGGTTTTGAAATGCGTCAGCGGATGTGAAATATCCTGCTTTCTTCTCGAATTATTGTCATCACTGACTGAGAAAAGTCTTACGAGAAATGTACGCTGATTTTCACTAAGGAAACTCGTCTACATTGGAGCGTAGGTCGACTCTTTTTTTCCCGGTCGTTCATGAATCCCATTTATGATTCGCCCTCAATTTTTATTTCCGCACACCCCGTGTATACTCATTGTTTTTTTTTGTAAAAAAAGTAAAATTTTTCAAAATCCAGAAAGAGATCAAATAGAAGCATTCATTAAAACAGTAAATTGTATTGCGTGAAAATGGCAGTGTTGAATGGCGGGTGATTCCGAAAAGAAAATCGACCGATCTGGCAGACTCGAACCCAACTGCTCAGCACATTCAACACACAAACACCCGTCAAAAGCAATTGAATCTAAGAAGCGAGGAACTCAAAACTGAGCGAAAGAGTGTACGGAAGCGAGGAACAGCACAGACTGCTCGCGGGAAAGAAAGACAGCGAGGCGACGAACCGAGAAACAACAGCACAATTAGGTACAGAAGCTGCAAGCAAACGGTGAGCGACGTCCATTCTACGATACGAGCGCTAAAATTTCCATAATCTGTGTTGAGCAATATGACATGAATATATACAGTCGAACCCGGAAAGTAAATCATGATTCAAGCTAAAACAAAGCTCATTAAAACCACATGTTCGCGAAAGTCTTAGCTGGTAGTAAAGTATAGGGAGAAATGGCGACAGCAGGCTGTATGGCTAACAGGGAACTCGTTAAGAAATTATTCACCGGAGATGGCAAATTGACTAGAGTAGCAGATATCGAGGTAAAGTACAAGACCGTCCGGATTGGATCGCTCAGAACCGCTCCACCACCATGGAAACTCCGGCGTCTCTCGAGCTTCGCGGCTGGTTCATCTCGTCGATCGTCAGGTTCGACGGCGTTCGGTTTATCCGCAATTCACCGTGCACAGATTCAATAGAGGACTGGCTCCTGGAGAGTTACTCAGCTGAGATTCACATCAAAAACGAGTGAAATTGCACGGATCTCACACTTTCACGTACCTCAAAGACCCAGTGTAGCTGGTCCTTGACTGGAAGCCACTGGACACCGCCTTCTTCTCGCTTGATACTGAGCCTAGCACCAGCGCTTTGTTGCGACGTAACACCTGTGAGGGAGTTAATCATAAAATCTTGGCAGTAATGCTATTTTGGACTGATTGATTGTACTTCTATGCTGCTTGTCACATCGCCAACCGCGTCGTTTCGTCTGGGTTTGCTCTTCGCGACCGTTTCGTCCAGCCGAGCCTCCAAGAAGGTGGACAATGTGTAGACGCGGTAGTGCTGAAGCAGCATCAAGAAGATGCCAACGACCACAGCGAGCAAACCTGGAAAAGGCTTTTCTTCAAAGGGTCAACCATTCAACAAGCTATCACCGGCGAATTTAGTGGGTATTGATTCGAATAATTTACATCTTCCATACAATAATAAGCCGTCCACTTTTCCTACGGTGTATTCCCGATTTTACTCCTTCTTATACTTATATCCAAAAAATGTCATGCTCATTCAAACCCACTATGAAATTCCCCTTAAGCTTTTGGCATAAAAATGAATTCATGTATTCTACTTTACTCGTCGTTAATGTTGCTATTTTTATCGTGGTTCCATACTCCACATGGGGTGCATTCACTGCCGGTGACGACTGTGACACATGTGTCTATTGATCGAGTGGGCGATGGGCAATCGGCCATCACCGACACGAATTCATCCATATTGGCATATGTCCTTATGAATACGTTGCTACCACTAATCTGTTACCAACCAATCAAAACATTTTTCAAAGCCAAAAATAGCCCTTATCCCCTTTTTAGTTGTATTTCTTTCCAAGCTTTCCCACCCTTTCATATCAGCCACCACTGCATTATATATCTAGAGTCATAGCACGTACTTCGACGACGATGGAAGAAATCTGTTGAGAGGCGCTTGTTTTGTATTGAAGCAGAGTCTCTGCATGAAATAGTGCAGATACAAAACAAATCATTAACGTTAGCGTAATAAAAACGCTAATGTAGGTTGAAATCTCTTGAAGTTTGCGCGGAATTTGCCCCGTTGGATCTATAACAGAAACCGTTACATCGCTAGACCCAGTGTCGTTACCTGCCATAGATGCCGCGCCGATCACGACAAAATGCTGTTGACTCAAATTTATTTTCTATTTTCGAGATACTCTAATAATATATTTCTATCACCAGCTCATGGCAAAACAAAGGAGACTCCAGGGGTTAGGACCCGCTCGCGTGCGCCGCACCATCTAATAAGTCGTGGCGCCCCGATTGTCTGCTCATCTACACGTTCCAGTGTCATCGTTCTCAATCTGCACCGATTTTGTGGACTGGCGATGGGGGAGGATCCATCGCATTGGAGTCTCTTATGGAGCGGAAATGTACTTACAGCCAGATGGGGTCGATCTTAATTAACGCATGAGTCAACGTTCTTGTATTCTTTGATGAAAGTGAATAATATTGTTTGATGAAGCAACTGAACTTGTTGTGAATTTTCAATAGAAACTTTTCGAATAGAAACCAGCTGCATCTGCTCACCGACTGCAAAAACGCAGTAGAACGACCATTGGAAGCTCATTTTCATAACGATCCTTTTTCCTTCCGTTCCAACGAATCCGATTTCGAGCTGACATGGTGCCATCACCAGATACAGCAAGCAGGCCAGCAACGCGGAGAGTCCGGTGGCGAGCATTGCCTGGATAGGAACGATTAAAATAATAAAAAAAAAATAAAAAATAAAAAATCAGAGAAAGAGCACGTTCTAAGCGCAGAGCTCACCCTGTTGTAGAAGTGTGGCAGTAGCAGGAGGAAAACGACTGCAAGCGACCAGCAGCCGAGGGCAAGGCTGAAAGTTGGAAAAATAATAAAATGAAATATATCTGGTCTTTCTCGGCACTTTCTTCAACCAACACTTCCGTCTCTACTTTGGTGTCATGGGGAGACTCTGTCTTGTTTTGTTCTTTTTGTTTCTGAGAAAAATCAATCTATTCCATTTTCAATTAACACAAACCCCCAAGTCTTCAAAGAAGGTGTCGTAAGGGACTCCTTACCTGACAGCAGCCGAAGTGTAGTGTCCTGCAGTACGATAGTGTCGTCCCCAGTCGAACGCGTCTTGATTTAAAGAGAAGTACTCGAGGATGCTCAGGATCGGGTACGGTAGCCCTCGCTGGTAGGCGGAGCGTAGTTCCTCTGCCATTGACGAGACTAAACAGCGAGCATGAGGCCAATCGGAGCCGTGCTGTAAGAAACTCATCCCGGATACCTCCGGATATGTCGAATTTCTCGTTGTAGTAGAGTTGGCTCATGTCGATTCGAGACAAACTGTCCTCCTTCACCATTTGCTCATCTGAAAGCTGGCGTTTTCTGCAACAAATGGACAAATCCACCAGAAGCAACACCTTCGAGTACTCACATCGTAGGGTGATGTTAATGGTCGTCAAGCCGACGCTCACCCCAACCCGTGCACGCATCCGCTCGTTCACATGCGACCTGCAAACTGTGGTGTCGTTACGTATTTTGGAGCGAGTCTACCAGGTTCATACCTCAACTGGGAGACGATCTTCGCCGATCCTCCTGTCCAGCCCGGAAGATAGAGGGACGCTAAAATAGTCATGTTTATATTCACAAACAGTTCACCGCAATCTGCAACATACCTGCCAGTACGGCTCCTACTAATGCCGTGATCGTAAATATCACTAAGGTAACTACTCGCTTCTCTCGAACGCCAGGTAGGATGATGAGGAACGCCAGATATGGAATGACGAAGATGCTTGAGATCTGAATGAGAGAAAATTCGGAGTTTTTAACGTCTTGATTGAGATTTTCATAACAGTGGGAAACTTCAGGATACCCTTCTTTTTCTCACAGAAGGAGAACTAAAGTTATGAGAAGGTTGTCGCTGCACCTCACCATCGCAGAAAGCGCATAGACATTAAATTTCAGTAGAACTCGGAATCTATGGAGTGAAAAAATCCCTATTTTATTTTAGGGGAGTGGATTCTCAGCTGCAAATTCGTTCTTTAATGAAATTGTGAGAGAAAAATTGGCTTTATCGGAGGACAATCGCAGCTTTTTCATCCCCTCCCGTGCCCAACCAAGATGCAAAAGCATGCACACTTCTGCAGTTTCGCGAAAGTAGCAAGAAAAAAGCTTGAGAGAGAGTTTGCAGACATGTTTCATGTCTTTCTATGGGTTTCAGCAAGTTAGTGAACTTATTCTACAGGATAATC
Organism: Ancylostoma caninum; assembly: GCA_037903475.1. NCBI lineage: Eukaryota > Metazoa > Nematoda > Chromadorea > Rhabditida > Ancylostomatidae > Ancylostoma > Ancylostoma caninum. The sequence goes on from JBAJFG010000470.1 coordinate 230,461, forward strand.
CAAAAATACGTTAACAACGAGCGTTTTTCCTTTGAAGAATCATGTTCTGCCTTAAAGCCACGATCAGCTGTAGGGTCATTCAGAGCCGTAGAGCAATGTTCCACCGCATAAGCCGCGTTTTTTTCTCACTGCTGGGCCCATAATCTACATATGTATTATTTATTTTGTTTATTTACTCGTTACACCCTAAAGGGTGTGCCGTGTAATATCCTACAGGCATATAGACAAGAAAGAACGAACAAAGGGCCATAACATCAAGCTAGAAATCCAGAAACTATTCAACTAGTATTTATTATAGGACCTAATAATTGTCGAGATACATTTCAGTGAAGTTGACAGGTTCTATGGACGCTCGAGGCACGGCTTAATTTGGACCTCATTCAACTTTGGATTGACTGAAAAAGTACCCAAAAATAAAGGATAAACTGAACTGCAACCACTTGCGCGCCACGGTCAACGTTTTCACCCAGCTTCTTAGCGGCAACGTCAGAGCTGAGGGACAATATTACCAGAGGAAGTGCTGCATTCGCTTCACGGAGAGGATAATATATAACTACGACAGTTTTCCGAACTACATTTAAAACTTTTTTCAGGGTGCAATTTTCTTTGTTATCTTTGACCCGCCTTGTAAATAACTAATGAAAACATAGAGAACTTGATAAACTATACAGGGAGGCAGAAAAAAACTAACATTGACCATTACTATTGATCAATACACAACGTACATACTGAGAATAACGTTTAGGCAAATTGATAAATTGAGCAGTGAGGTTTGCGGACGAGTCAAACATAGGTGCTTGTTTCGATCTCGAACTCGGGCAAAATCTGGGAACTATTCTAGCAGAATCGAGTCTGACAGTGGTAGAGATAGGTTCGACAGCATGGATAGCTTCGCAATTTTGGGTCCCATGTGGACAGGAAACAAATTTGTACTTGTGTTACTAGTTTTTTTACAGCAGAGGATAATCTATGTGAACAAGTTGGCTTCTTGTGATTACTTCCGCGCATTGCGTGATTTTTATTCATGAGCACCAAAACGGTGCATGGAACAATTAAATGAAGAGCAGGGAGAATATTTCTTAGGACTTCTTCTAGATATTATACTATTCATCGTATTAAGGAGTTTGTACTAGAGAAAATTGGAAGTCTAAAGAGTAGCTGCATAAAGACTCAGGTCCTTCATCAAGGAGAAATATAGATATGGCGGTATCCAAGGTGAACTTCAGAACTCACAATGATGGCACGGATGTTGACGTCGGGCATCACAGCGTTCGCATAGTCGGATGGCTCGGTGAAGCCTCCAAACCAGCTGTCCCACATTGGTCTAGAACAATGGCTAAGGTTAGAGCGGACTCAGAACAGGCAACACAAGCGAACACTAAGGAACGAATGAGCAGCGCTATAGAGGAATTAATCAGCGAGCCCGTACGAACACAAGGAAAGAAATTGAGAATTCAGGCACTGCTATGCAACAGAGGAATGTGTGCAATATGTGAACATGAAGAATGCCACCTGAATCACCTCGAACACTCACAATAAGTGTCGTTTCACAAGCGCATGAAGTGGGTTTATGCTCCTTTCGGTTGAATATTTATTTAGGAAATGCGACGGATAGAGTGAGTGCATCGGAGAGACGCAGACCAGCAGAGACACCGGTACAAAGGATGATAGGTAAACAGCGTTTTGTTATGCTGCCGTTTGCCAACGCGTGGGGAGATCGAGAAAGATCAACGCAGTTAGGCTCCGGCACGAGAGCACAACGTCACGCCTACGTCGAGTGCAAAGAGTACAGCGGTGGACAGTGCATAGGTCAAAGAATGACGGGGAGGGCTCCTGTATTTGGAGAAATGGTGAAAGAGTTGTACTATTAGGTAAAAAATCCGAAAATCTAGCTAGAAAAAATTATATTTCGATCCAGAATTTCTTGGTCTTAAATTGAAATTTTTCTTCTTTACCAACAGAATATGATAGAATTTCTACTATTTCCCAACTATAAAAATTGGCAGACCAGGTTCCATCCATGAGCAATAATACTATGATTGTTTGAAAAAAAAGCGTGGTGGTAATGGTGCAAGACTTTGGGCTAACCTATAATTATAGTAGAACTAGTAGTGTAAGTAGTATCTTCAGTGTTTGTGATAGTTGTCGTGATTACAGTAGCTATGTGTAGTAGCTGAAGCAGCTGCATTCAGCAGTCACAGTAATTTGAGTAGTTATATATAGTAGCTATTGTAGCTGCAATATTATAATAATTTGTAAATAGTATTCAAAAGTAGGTATGTTCAGTAGTTCCAGCTGTAGTACATGACATTCACCGTATTATATATAGTAGTTATAGTAGTTATAGCTTTCATATTCAGTAGTTATGCTAGATGTAGTAGCTATACGTACTACGTAGATATAGTAGATGCTACAGCAATTATAATAGTTATATTAGTAGCTATAGCACTAGTGGTAGCCATTGCAGGTAGTAGTTGTACTTGTACGTATCTAGTAGATATAGTATGTACATATAGTAGTCATATGTAGCGGACATGGTAGTTAAGGTGGTCATAGTAGTTTTGGTTGCTATCTGCATGTAGTAGCCATAGTAGGAATAGTAGTTGTGAATGCTAGTCATCTCTTGATGTGCTTTGAGGTGGGCTTGGATGAGTAAGTAAATGAATAAATAAACAAATAAGCAAATAGTAAAAAATAAAAAAATGAGTAAATAGTGGCAGGAATTAGCATACTCAGACTGTGATAAATTGTAGAAAATGCAGCTTTCAATATGTTTTACAAGAATGCTCACCGACTGGAATAGTAGTAGGATGATTATTCGAATATTCGAGAACATAACGAAACGAAAGGCTAGTACCCGGTAAAATCACATGTTTTCAGTTTCGATCCCTTCTTCTCAGGTTTTGAAGCAGGAAATTAACCTCCTTGCTCTGCTGGATGTATTTTAATAATTGGGTCTATATCCGATTACTAATCAGTACAATAGATATGTATTCCGTTTCATAACAAATACTAGATAAAAGAACACCCGAGACGAGTGCAGAACATTTTAGAGGATTTTTTTTGGATGTTCCACGAAAATATGTTCAACATTGCATGTAATCCGTAAATTTCCTAGGAATAGGTGAATAGACCTGAAAGGGTTGGAGTGGTTTTGCCAGCGAAACTCCTTTCAAACGGGTAGAGGAGGGTTTTGTTCTGAGCCTGCAACCCTCCGAACCTTCCTACTAATCTAGCTGAGTGAGCAGCCTTTCTGGGGGTCATCAACACCTTTTCTAGATCCATCCAGGATGTTCATTTCCGTGTTTCATTAGGATTGTGTAGAATTCAAAAAATCCAGAAAGAAAATCACTGCAGAAAATCTCGGGGGTAGGAGCGCATGCAAAGGAGGAACAATACCTCACGAAGTACTTGAACTTCTGCTTTTATTCCCGAACCAGCCCCATATGTCACTTCACCCATGAAAACCTTGCTAATCTAAGTAAACGAGTGCTTCACCGACTTAGTATTTAGACGAAAAAGGGTGCGAATCCAGCGATAACATCTACGGAAGGGTGCGCGCTTTTCTCGCCCGTCACACACGTAGACGTCATCACAAAGGTGACACTCGCAATAAAACCCAACTCCAGTCGCGGAGTGAAGCGTCTAAGATGCATACACACATTTTAGAAGGAACAAGATATACATAATATTTACACAGAAAGTATTTTCCACCACGAAGAGCGAAGCATTTCGAAAGAACAGTGGCTATATCCACTTTTTAGATTTCACTCAAAAAACCTATGTAGAATAATTGTTTTCTCATTTCGCGTAGCTTTGTTAAGCCGAAACGGCTCGCTACAGATTTTTTGTGTTATTTATTTATAGATTTTTATTGTATGTTGTAGGTAGTATTCTCATTCTTTGTGACTTTACTTGTGATTTTGGAAACAAATTCGCTCAAGAGGGTAGCAACGAAAAGAAAAATAAATAAAGCGTTCAACGCATGTTCGCTGGTAGATCATTCCGACCATCTCTGGACAGTTTCGCTCAATCACCTAGAAAAACATCCATAGCTGCACTAAACTTCAAAATTTTGTTCAAAATAAGTGCCGCTTGACCCACAGCACCAATCACACACTTCCCAATTCGGGGATGTGATCCCTTCTGTTTTAATTGAAAGTCGAGATCCATCTACTAAAAAAATAGCCGGAGGGAGTTTTTTTTTAGCGAATGGATCCTGCCCTGGAAGTTTTTTTTTTCATGAAGAATGGGGCCCTTGGTGTTATCAAAGAGAACCACGATTTTCGTTTTCCTTTACCTTCATTGTAACCATATAGATGCAAACATCAACCACTTAATTAATTATTCATTTACTTGTTTATTTATTAATACATTCAATACGCTCCACTTCAATTTGATAAGCCTGAAATCGTGTAACTAGGATAGGTAATGAATAAAGGAAAACAAAATATTCTTGACACAACAGCGCTAGGCTGAAAAGGAACATAACTCATCTGGTGTTCGAATTAACAGACTGATGAAGTAGGGTGTGGAGCGTTATAGTTAGAATAGGCGGTCCTGACGGGCCCTGCAATTGGCCGACTGGGCATACCGGCCAATCGTAGGGCTTGGTCGCACCACCTTTCTAGGTATAACGCACCACACCTGATGGAGCATATTCGGAGAGAATGCAAGTTACATAATAATCTCTCGATCATTTGGTTGTCCTAATCACTGGCCAGATCCAGTGCAATGTCCCACAAATATGGCGTCCTTGACACACCCACGCCTTGGCTACACTAGTATAATGAGCATACGGGGGGAGCCCATATCGCAAAGGCTTCTCCTACCAAAACACAGAGCCTCAGGCGTTGACCTGAGGGAGGAGCATGCGAAGATTGAAGAGAATTGATCAATCAAACGAATTTCGCCAAATTCTTTGAAGAGTTGCTCTAAGGAAATATATCTATGTAGGCTGGAGTGTGTTTGGTAGAAGACAAGGAAAATTACGCACAGTGAATCGCCAGGTATGGAGTGACAATGTCATTGAAGGAAATGAGCAACCTGATTGTTGATCGTAGGCAACGGATTCAATTTTCCGATTGTAGATCATTGGACAACGGGGAACAGTTTAAGAACCAAAATAAGAACACAGAGGAGAGCTCATACACCAGCGTCACACCTCCTTGTCTTTGTGGACCCAGGACATTATCAACAATGCAAAGTGATTTTTTTGGCCGTATTGCTTTTATTTCTCGTTAGACAAAGACGTTTTTCTGCGCATGTAAGACACTAAAACGTTAGCATTCCATCGAAGAAAGAGAAAAAAAGGAGGGAGCAGAAAAAGAAAAAGGGGAAAAACCCGAAAGATGATACCGCCAGCTGAGCGGTGGGGTTTTCAAGTGTTTGACAGTGCGAAACCCTCTCGTACCACTTGCAATTAGGAAAACAGAGCAACAGCAAACATCAGGCTGGCACGCATCTGATCCTGACCGCTGTGGAAGGCGCCCGTCAACAGCACGACCATCGCTACCGAAGCCAGTCCGTGCCAAGGTGCTGACAGATGTCACGACTGCTGACGAGAAGCAGACAGGAAGTAAACTTCGAAGATTTCATGACCGCGATTGGAATTCTTCGGCGGCAAACACTCACACAAGTTTCATCTAGATAACGAGGCGACGAGCCCAAGGACGGTCCCTACGCGTATTACACGGCGAAGGAATGCTACGCTACGAAGCAGGCGCTTGTCGCTGCTTCATGTTTGTTGTGGACGCGCGGAGGCTCACGTAAGCAAGGATGGTTCATGCTGGATTGATATTCTGGATAGTGCTTGGCTTGGGTCTTAACTCGAAGTTCCGAGAAGTCCTGGCATTCAATTTGGACGTTTTCTATGATGGTCGTTGGAAGAAATGGAATCGGGCGGAGTGTTACAATAGAGTAACTCGTAGGCGTCGAAATTACTGTTACTATTATCAACCTTCCCTAGAACTCACTTTCCTAACGGCTAAGACTTCCATAAGACAATAATTTTTTGTCACTAGAGCTGGCTCAAAATGTCTGGTGATGAGCAAGAGACATAGGCCTTCATCATTCAGGAAACAAAAGGAAGCATTTTTGCCTAGAAATCCATGGCTGGAAACATGAAGCCTCACTCTCTCAAATCAAACATCATATGAATAATCTATAATTTATTTGTATTGTATTGTGTTATTTTAGTGTGCATCGTCCATGTATTGCATCCTCACATAGATAATTCCATGAAGTGAAATAAATAAATAAATAATATCTATCCGAGAAGACTGAGAGTGTGGAAAGTTCATAACTGCATGAAAATGGGGGAAGTGTGTCACTCTCGCTTAGAAAAGAAAAACTCGCCTCTCGAGGCAAAAACAGCAAATATGCAGGGTGGAACTGAAGGCTGGAGCAAAATCTCTCGCGACAGCTCGCCCCTGCCATCGATGCGCGATGCTTCTCACACTACATTGGAAAGGAAAGGGGCCAAGAAAGGGGCAGAATGCTTCCGCGTGCCGTAGGTGATGACCGCGGACTTCACAGCACATAGGTACTTACTAGTCATCCAGAGGAAATCAACTTATTCACTAATTACCATTAATAATTAGTTTTTTGAACAACGTCCTTACTCAGATGCGGAATGAAAAATGCTAATGAAGAGGAAATGGTTTCGTGTTAGCACTATTTTGGAAGTACCCACGGAACTAATTCGTGATCGCCCTGACATTGCGGTCCGAGTACATTTTAGCATGGTAAGGTAAAAGGGCATTATTTCTGATAGTTCACCATTTGCACCATCTGATCACAGGGTAACGTTGTATGGACACGAATAGCACGTTTCGCAATGATGCACCATGTGCATCACGTGCCCACACAAGGATGAAACGGCGTGATGCACTTGTACTTCACGTCGTCCGCATTGTATTAAGAAAACGTTTTTCTCCACTGATAACGCCTCCAATTCAACAAAAGAGAGTGAAAGGAATCCGTGAAGTAGTTAACTCTTCAAGGCGGCTGTTGTTCACCTGAGCCTGATTGTATTATTACCCAAGGCAAGATTACCCAGGTTAAACACGTTGATGCTAGAGTTAACGATAGGTAAAGCCGTGCGGTATCAACATGTTTATTTCGGGTAATCTCGATTATGCATGTGGCCCTTGCATGAAGAGATGGAAAAAGAGTGATGGTTCGAAACATTCCATCATGATACGTCGGTTAATAAATGTGATAAAAATGTTCAAATACTTTTTCTAATCTTTCTCGGAAGCTACCGGCGATGAATCATGTCCTGCTATTCGTCAATTTCAACTTTTTATACTTTTCGTAGGTGTGGAATGGGCGTATTGCACGGATAAACATGGTCAAAGGCCAAATTAAACAAGATTGTATGGCTTAAGACGAGGAACTTGAAAAAGCGTCGCCTTTTCAGGAAACGCTGCAGGAAACCGGCCGTGCATTCATAGAGCAAAGGAGAAAAAGTGGCGGTCCGCAATTTGAATAATTGTGACATTGTTAGTATATAGTCATCCTTTCAACTCATACTGATGGGCTTCTTCATTGTTTAGCTTCATTCTTCCGTCTTCAGGGGAACCAAAACCAACGGGTGATTGGTAATTTGGCTGGGACCGTGAGCTACCATAATGTGAGCGTCAGAGTTTGCACCGATGTTGAACCACAGCTACTTTCCTCAAAATCTATTGAAAAATCAGCTCAACTTCCCCACGATCACTCATAAAGGAGAAAAGCCAAATCATGCACATTATCAATTTTTTTCGGCTAACACAACATCTTCTTATCTTTCTTTCAAGAAATATGAACACTAATAAAAAAGCAAGAAAGGAAGGATTCGTGAAAAAAAAACTAGTAGTATTCAGAGTTCACAGACATTTGCATTCCGCCTCAGTGATACAATGAACCTCATCATCAGTTTTTTTTTGCTGTTCTATGAGGATCCTGCTCAAGAAGGGCATTCATGGAGGACATCCATGGTTTTTGTTTTGCTTATAATTATGAAATAGCCACAGAACAAGCTAAAATCGCATAATTTGGTTTAATTTTGGACCAAGTACCCTTAGTAGCTCTGGTCAAAGCCTGCAGAGCAAGAAACAGGCGAGATTTAACCTTCGGTGTGTCTTTTCGAGATAAGTAAGTTTTAAACCCCCAGGACAACACAGTCAAAGAGTGGAGTTACTGTGACCCTTGGTGGGCTGGAAAGGAGCTGAAAATCGTTTACTGTAGATGTTAGGCTTCCAAAGGAGAGCGTGGTACCAAACTGGAGTTCTAGGTAGAAAAAAAACCACGAGTTTGACTTATGCTTGCCAGGTAATGCTCCTGAAAAAGCTAAGCCTTAGGTAAACAACATTTCTACGATAACCAGATAGTGTCGAGCAGTTGATTTCCGTGCAAGGACCCAGAGATTTATGGGATTCCCGTCAGCAACAACATCAGAAAAAAACGCAAAGAGGCCATAGATTAGAAAACTGAATAGGAAGAAGAGCGCAAGTGAAGTGAGCCCCTACGAACAAGCTGGACCTTTATAGCACAGTAACAACTGATAGAGGAACGTTTGTTGTGTCAACGAGGTCAGCAACAAATGAGTCACGGTAATTCGGTGCAGAGCGCTCGATGTACCAACAAAACATCAAAGAAACGTAGCCCCGCCCGCGGAAGAAGCCCCGCCAACGTTGCATGGTAATCGAATCAGGTGGCGCTCATCGGGGTGATCATGGCTTCGACAGAGTATGTTTAGCTGTGGCGTGTGTTCGACTGGTCTGCGGCCAGCCCTCTGGAAGAAACACGAAACTGCCCCGCGGGCTGATGTCGCCTTTGCAGTAGAAAGCCGTCCGTCACCGGCTGCCGAACGATAGCAGAAATTTGACAAATGACTTTGGTCCTGAGGATGGTTCTGGGAAGTCGTTCGGGTGGACGGCGCACAGAAGCGCAAACCACGAACAAGCAAGCAGCTGGGGGCGAAGACCTTGAGGGCACATTCCGCTGATGTGCGCCGCTCAGCGAAATCGCGAAGATTCGCGTTCCTGACGCCAGATATTACACTGTTATTCTGACCTCTGCTATGAGATCAGCGCAAAGCTGGTTCCAGGCGATCGCTTATCAGCGAAATCCGCACCTCCGAACCGAAAATAACGTGTCGCCCGCCCGCCCGCCGTCCGCGTTTCCTCGCGCGGACCTCGAGCTGCGCTCCGAGGACGGAAGCAGCAAAAACCCAGCCAGACGACGTGACGACGATAACCGTGGTGCAGGTATTTTCCCACGGTGGGCAATGGGAACTTGTTCGAGAATGAAATGAAATGTGGTGAAAAGAGACATGCCTTAACGAATTAATCGGAAGAACATCTACTTATCGTTTCCAATTTCATTCGTTCGACAGAGTTCGTTCGTCTTCAAAAGGTGAGTAAATAGTTGAAATAAAATTAAAATCAAAGTATTAATCATTAGCTCCAGCAAATTTAACCACATCATTACTAATGCTACTACAGTTCAACTACTGAGCCACAGTCTTAAGGCGAGGGTGGTTCCTCCACTTGAAAAAAATTGAAAATATGAGGTTGCTCCGAGAGTTTTGCACCAACACTTATTTTTGATCCAGAATTTCTTTGTCTCGAATTGTAATACTGTGGCAATAGAATGTGGTGGAATGTTCGACTACTTCGTAACCATAAAAATTGCCAGACCAGGTTCCATTCATGAGCAATAATGGCATGTTTGTTTGAAAAAAGTGTGAAATTTGGAGCAAGACTTTCGCCCCAGCCTATTGGATAGATTTGTTTAGTTCGATATCATATTAGAGAGCAATGAATCGAGTAAATAAATAAGTAATCGAGTAAACAAATAAGCTCACATTAGTGCCGGACGTAGAGCAGGGGAGGGCGAAAAAAAACGTGGAAAAAACACAAGCGTCTCTGCTACTTTGGGGACCCGGACGGATGCAACATCAGGAGTAAATTTTTCACTAAATATTTCAAAAATTTGAGGGAAGGAATAGATTTCAAAAATAACAAGGAAAACTGTTTGCGTATGGTGGCCACACGTAAATCGTTGTCACTGAAATGTTGCAAATTTTTGTTCATTCACTTAATTACTTATTCATACAATGTGCGGGCCGTAGTAGTGGCATGGGTAAGAAATAGTGATGTCAAGAGCGGAAAACACTCCAAAAATTTCAGAATTAGAATGAACTGTACTAATATAGATTAGATTGAGTAGGAAGTGGATGTAAGAAGCGCATGAGGAAAGAGTTGAGGGGCGGGGGGGGGGGGGTTGGATGAGGATGGTATGGGTGAGAAAACAACGAAATTTGTATGGAGCCAAAACATTTCTGGGTACTCAGATTCAAGGTCGAAAACAAGTGCTCGGATGACATGAGCTGACAAGGACAAAATGACTTTCCCATCACCGGGGTACTCATTTTCGATGTACTTTTCAGTTACCATTGGAAAATACTACAAGAACATTCTACTCCGACGAGTAGCGATTAGGTGTTTGCCTCAAAGGACTCAAATCCCGCTATGATTTTGAATGGATCGAAGTTTGATTCACCATTTAACATCTTCTTATCTTATATGCGGATAAGCTTTTCAGGATAGGATTTCACGAAAATTAGGGAATATCAAAGTAATTCAAAGTAAAAGATATTTGAAGAAGGAACCTGTAGAAGACATTTGTTCTCGTATGCATGGCATCGCTCGAGAATGAGAGCGGAGCTACTAAAGAATCGGAAGGATCCACAAACAATCAGAGTACTAAAGCGTAAGTGCTGCGGGTCCTGAACGCTGGTGTCTCTAATATTTGTTTTGGCAAGAGTTAGTATCTTCAGTGTTTGCATGCTTGAGAATATACTTCGATGGCTAATGGTCACTGTCATTCGAAGAAAGAGAAAACCGTCGTCGCCACCATGTATGCATCATGCTAATCGCGTTCGAGCTTTATGCAACCCGAGCTACATAGGTTGACATGAAAGAGAAGGAAAAGTGAAGTTGTTCGATGGACTAGATGAAGGATCGATTTGTGTTCAAAATCTAATGGCATCGAGCTTAGGTCAGCAGAAATACGGTGTTGTACAGAAATTTTTCTTTCTGTAGCGTTGCGATAAGACTTTTTGGTGGAACCCACTCAGACTTGTTCAGACTACCATCTAATAAGGAACTGTTTCAATAGGTTTCAGCCGCGATCTCAGGAAAAACTTGGACCGTAGTACGGTCTTGCTTCACCTTGAAACATGGAGCACAGAGCGCAACAAGTGCACCTTTTTTTCAAAAACCAAAAAATTCCTGTTGGTTTGGCCTAGAAAGTAAGATATCAGTGATGAATGACAATTTCTGAAGGACTTTCCCAGCTTAGACAAGATTATAGGACGTCTACCAGGGCTTAATTGACGCACAGTGATTGGAGCAAAAGATCTGCATAGGAAAGCCGAAACATGACTTTCACCAGAATTCTTCTCGCTCTCCTTCTGCGTCATTCATGCATTACAGTCCTACTGTAAGTTTGTCCAAGAGCTCATAAATCAACTGCTTCTCAAATAGACCACTTCTTTACCCGAGCACAATGCCATTTCACACCTCGTTCGAGCAAAGGTGAAGTCGACGATCGCTGAACTGCTCGGCCGATTCTTGTTCTCCTCGCCGGCACAGGCAAGTGTTTGACCCGAGCGGCGGGAGGCGGTGGCGACGAAGTTGGCGACACGGGTGGCGACGCACATGCGACACGTGTAAATCGCCGCTTACAGCATGCGAAGTGACAATGGAGTCGCTGTGCGATTCAAACACAGAGAAAGAACCGCTGAACCCGGCCCGGTGTGTGTGCCTGTGTAATGATCGAATCATCTCTGTGTTTGGCATTTGCGGTCAGCGACCAGGAGTTTCCGTGTGGAGGTCTCAGTGTGTCCTGGAGAAAGTCCAGGGTGAAAGCCGGTATCCACACGGGACGCAGACCGCGCCGTCCGTCACCATAAACTGCGCGCAACACGTTTTTAGTGGTAATTTGTGAGTGTGGCCAGTGGAGAAAGTGAAGCACGGCTCTGTATCAATGTATGTGTGTGGTGTATGATGGGCAGATGAACTGGTTAGCGTCGCAAGCAGGAGGTCATCGAAGGAATGTCACGACACGACCACGACACACCACCCGCAGACACATACCAGCCAAATAAAAACAACAAATCAACACTCTGCATTAGTTCCTGGGCAGAAGCCCACCACTTGTCATCGGCCAAGGAATTCGCAAAACAACCATCCAAACGACAACATAGCAGTTTCCAGGGCTATTTATGTAGCACTGAATCTTTACAGGAAATGAAGAATCCATGCGTGGGTCTCGATTGGACTGCGCAAGATGCTAACAAGAGAAGTGCAAGAGGCCATATTCGAAAATCGGGATGAAACCTATCTGGCTTGAATCTTTGTTGGAGAGGGTGTTACAGTATATATTTCATTATTGCCCTCGATTCCAAAAAACAAAAATCCCACCACAGTACTATATGTGTTGCAGCACTAGTCCGTCAGCGACGACGTGGCCGAGTGGAGAGGATGCGGACTGATAGGCAGGAGGTCGAGGGTTTGGATCCCGTCATTGACACTCGTTTTGCATTTTTGTTTTTTATTCCTCCTATGTTATTGAAATCAATTTTGGAGGGCTAGAAGACAACACTTGTCTTTACTGACGTACTAGCTATAGAATAACTACTATGCTATGAACGTAGTTTAGTGATCGTACAGCTTTCCCTCGAGTCGCTAGAAAATTGTAAAATTTTCATTCAAAACAAAAAAAGGATGGTCAATGAGAAAGCATTTACTGGCAGCAACGGTGCACACAGACAATGAAGTTTTATATAACGTAGTTATTCCGTGCCTAGTGCGTCAGTAAGGATAAGTATTATCTTCTAACCTTTTAAATTTGATTTCAACAACACAGGGGGAATAAAAAAATGAGAGAGCAAAACAGGTAGGTGCGCATGACGGGGTTCAAACTCTCGAGCTGACAGTGCAGCATCCTCCCCACTCGGCCACATCGTCGCTGACGGACGAGTGCTGCAGCGCATATGGTACTGTGGTGGGATTTTTGTTTTTTGGAATCGAGGGCAATAATGAAATATATACTGTAACACCCTCTCCAACAAAGATTCAAGCCAGATAGGTTTCATTCCGATTTGCGAGTCTGGCCTGTTGCACTTCCCTTGTAAGGAGTGAACAATCGAATTTGAATATTCGATTTTGAATAAACCAAATATTCAGATGCTTAAGAAAGTGGCGGTGCAACCCTCAAGAAAGCAGAAGAAGTGCTTAGCAGACATGGGAAAATAGCAATAATTTTTAGTAGAGTTCGATAGAATTAAGTCGATTTTTTCGCAAGAAATGACACGATTTTTTATCCCGTGTACATGGTTGGTATTAAATAGACGGTGGTGTTTATTTACTTAAATTTATTTGTTCATTTATTACACCACAAAGTGTGCGCTAGCATTCATAACAGGAAGATAAGCAAAAGTATCAAAAAGAAGGGAGCCCATGGGTAGGGGGATAATTTGTTATAATATAATTTTGATGTTGAAAACAGCTACTACTGTTCTCGATTCATCCATTTCAAATACTCCAAAATACAAAATAAATACTACAAAAATTCGGTGTTGCGATGAGTTTCTGAAGGACGCACCATCATAGAACACATTTGGCATTCCATGAGATCCCCCTATGTTACATTCGAGCTGTTGTAAGAGGGATTCATGAACACTCCAGGGAAAATTTCGAACCACCCAATCATCTATGGTGGACGAGTTTCTCGGGCAAATTTCGATAGATTCTATTAGTTCTACGGTTACACGCAAGGCTGAGTGTGATGAACGGTGCCTACTAAGCAAAAACCTCTTTCAACGTTGGGAACTCATACCCAAATATTCGAATAGTCCAATTTTGAAAGCGCAAATGTAGAGACGTCGTTGTTTCAATTTTTGAAGGAAATCAGCATAAATAGTGAGATGCATGCATTTCAACTCTAGTACCATATTGCGGACAACGTGGTTCACATGGTACATCACGCCTTTCCGTCCTAGTTTAACCATGTTATACACGTGGTGCATCACCCGAAATGTGTTCTTCATGTCCACAAGACGTCCCGCTGTTGTCAGAGGGTGCGAGCGGTGAATTGTGAGAAAAATGCCCTTTCGTCACCCATGCTGTAGTGCTGTGATAGCTACTGTATTAACTTGTGGTATTCTATATGTGTAGTAACCTTTTTAGCGCTGAGAATGTGAAGTTTTTTTTGGTGCGCTCATGAATTGCGGCGAGAGCAATGGCTGATTTCGCGTCGGGAACCCACACGCGCTTTGCGACGCAACTGAGCGGGATAGCACCTTTTTCGTTAGAATTTCGAAATCCTCTCATTCGACGGTCGCCTTCCGTCGCGCGCGGCGTCCTCCTATTTTGAGTGCATGTGTTCTGTACCTGTAGCTGTCCTGCCCCAACCCCATCGCCGCTCTTCAGCGTACTAAGTTAGTTATTTGTTCTTTTTCGTTGTTTTCGTCTATCTTTATTGATCCTTTTATTGTATTCCTGTAGTTTTTGTTATGTTTAGATTTTTCCTTGGTGTTATTTATAAAGGATTAGTGAGTTATCTGTGTAGTAAGTGAACCGAAGGTTTCGGTCTTCGCATTTTTTCACCTTATTTGGGCTACACTTATTCTTATAGAAAGATGAGTACAGTAGCTACACAAAAATGTGCGCAACATATTAAAAGATTTCCTCGATTTCGCGTCCTATAAGGGGAAGAAGATAAAGGGGAGCAAGGAAGTCTTCCAAAGTTTTGAATAATCGTTAGAAATTACTCGTTGGAACACCACGCTTACATATGCTTCAATAATAGCGAATAAGTCTTCTGATAGAGGAAACGTGTAATTTAGTATGACAACAAGTTTTGTCCCAAGATAGCTAACACTTTATGTTTAGGATCCTAAACATTCAGTACCAAGATTTTTTACCTGGATGCTAGTTCAGAAGAAAAGATAAATGATCGAAAACCTGTAGTTTCATGCCTAAGAATGCAGCAGATCAGATAGAAGCTGCCGGCAGCGTTTGAAACACAAATGAAACCTGTACAAGTATGCAACGAAATAAAAGAACACTTCATGACTACCAGTATGCTGATTGCCATCTCAGCGTGAGATTCGCAAGCGCCGACAAACTGGAAAAGAGGCTAAGGATTGTGATCAGCGTCCAAGATATAGCTAGGAAAGCAAAAACGACCAGCACAAATGCTTAGTGCATCGAGAGGAGCACGAACAAGGGAAGTTTCTTAGACATGGAGGAGCTCTAGGACGAGAACGAAGGACTACCATACCCCAAGAAATTGGTAGAAATATGAGAAAAGTGTAAATCGATAGCTGAAGTGATTCCGATGACCGAATCACAGAACCGAAATCCCCACACGCGCGGGGGAAAGTGCTCGGCATGACCTTGGGGGACGCCCCAAGGTCTCA
The DNA here is from genome assembly GCA_037903475.1 of Ancylostoma caninum. Lineage (NCBI taxonomy): Eukaryota > Metazoa > Nematoda > Chromadorea > Rhabditida > Ancylostomatidae > Ancylostoma > Ancylostoma caninum. Next base: position 245,939 of record JBAJFG010000470.1, read on the forward strand.
TTAAGGATCACAGCAAGCTGCACCCCCGAACCTCCGATTAGAATTCGCCGCGGGGAATCCAATAGCTTTCCTGAAAGAAAAACTGGCGCTATATTTCGCATTTGAATACAAGCTTCTCAAAAACGCCTCAGCTTATGGACATAGTAGATGTGAGGCTCTTGTAAGTTCCCACAAATATTGGGTTGGCAAAATTACAATGCAATTTCTGTATAATATGTGTGTTTCGTAATGAATAGTAAATGTAATAAATGTGTACTTCGTCATTATTGCGTTGACTGTACTTGTCTTTCGTTTTTTTTTCTTCTTGTTTGGTCCGCAGTACTCGTACTTTGCACGTGCAATAGATTTGAATAATAAATGATAATATAACAAATGATACGCAGCACTTCTCGTATTCCACTCCAACATAGTGATATAGTATACGTGTGCATAAAACAGGATAACATTTGATAATCTTGTGCCATAACATAACTACATAACAGTGGAGGAGGGGAGCCCCACCTGCTTCCCCCTCTCCCCCCCCCCTCCACCAAAAAAAAGATTGGACGGCAAATGTAATAAATGGATCATATAAATAGTAGAAAACTTGTATTAGCTCTTTTTTATTTTTTATTCGAACCATGATTACTCAATGTTGATTTGTTGCTTGTCTACATCTGATATGTCTATGCATGAACGAAGATTATGTATCGTAGTGATATAGTACATAATTTACATATGATGGTATATAAGAACTCCCGTATTGTGCCATGAGCGTATCAATAGACATTTACATAAAAAATAATAATAACGCATATAGATATAAAAGAAAACATAAATGCCCATAATGATTACATAAATATATGTATGTACATGTGTTTAATATTAGGATGATGAACTTTTGTCGTTTTTTCTTCATCGACATTATTTTTCCACATCACATCTTTTCGAAGTACAACCTTGACAAACGGTAATGCACCTATGATTACTAAAGACCACTATTCATTTTGTGAACACGTCTCTGGTGCCCTCTGAGAAAACTGGAGAGTGTCTTTTTCCAGCCGCCATGCTTGGCGATCTCTTCCTCCGTAGTACCAATACCGCAAAAATCATGAATGTGATGGGTGGTGAATCGTTTGCCAGCGAAATTCTTAATATTTACGACAGGTCCTGGGAGCGAATTTTGGCCTGTTTTAGCTGAAAATGAGCCTTTAAGGATCTGTGACTTTTTGGGCCAAATAGCAGCTGTAGATAATACTTAGTGTGGTACTCCGAAATAGCAGCGCGGGGTTGGATTATTCAATAAGAATTCCAGAAAAAAAAACGAAGGAAATGCTTCAATAAGTGCTCGTCTATGTTTCTCCAAAACGAATGTCGTCAAACCAGAGGTCGACAATGGAATCGGTGTGACTTCCTTATTGAATGCAAAGGCTTGCTGAATCGAATTGCTCGTGGTCCCACTGGAAAATCATTTGGAACAAGTGAAAATGTGATGTCTGAGAAGTTTTGGGTATTTCCTCCCGCCTAACTGCAATGGACACGTTCTCTACCTGAAGAAAAGAAGAGAAGAAGACTGCCTCTACAAGTTCATCACCATATCTCGTTGTTGCACCACATTCGAAGAAAATTATAGATTTTCAAAAAAAACGACAAAACATTTGTACATGACATTGTTGTTGTGTTAAAATTAAGAGTAAGACTAAAATAAATAATAATAGATTAAAATAATAAAAATAAATTAAGTTGATTAGGATGAAAATTAATTAATTGCCACATCCTCAAAACAGCAAACAACAATGTAAAAAATAAAGCGTGATGTAGAGTGGAATTCAATTGGAACATTGTGTACTATGTTTTACTGGCACTCAATAACTAGTGTAACTAGTTGACGTGTTGTCGCATTCATCACTCAAAAACAACCGTTCACTAAATCGAAGTAAACAAAACATTTCAAAGAGTATTGGAAAATGCAGCTTGTGGCGTCTGAATGACAGGATGAGGCCCTGCAGCACATTCTATCTTCCTGCCAGGACTGCAGTGCCTTTTTCGTTTGCGTATTCGAATTTCGGACTTTTTCGAAATCGAATGTTTGAATTAGAACAGGTCACTCGGTCTCTGCGAATTCAATCGTCACTTTTCAAGGATGATTCGCAAATGTGCAAAGTAGCGTCGTTCTAAAGACGTACTTTAAACGTGGAGCCTGCAGTTTAATAGGGTAGGGCGAAAATGACGCCCAATTGAGTGCACATTCCCTTGCATATCAAATATTCAGGTGTGGAGCACTGCACCGAAAAAGTGCAGCAGGGCGAGCTTTGCGATTGGCTTATCAGATAAATGAACCAATTGTGGAGTTTCGCTCCGCCCCTTCCGGTATTGTGCCTCACCCCCCACTTTTTATTGATATAGATAGCCTTTCTACTAAGTTGATCAAGTAGGTTCAGCTAGCTCTGAGGCGAAAAGTGGATATATTTTTAAAAAAGTGGGAGCAGTTTATTTACGAAGCTGTTAAAGTTTTTTTTCTGCTTCAATACACCCTTACCGTGTAAAACAGTGACAACAGAAGCCGGCGTACTAGAAGATGGAATTGTAAACAGCGTCAAGACTACATTATTTTGTATACTGGAATATAACACAGTAAGAAAGTGTGCTCACAAGAGAGAAGAAGACAAGCAGATTTTCATGGACACTGGTGTCCTATCTGCGAGATGAAATTCTTTGAAAGATTTCCAAGATTTCGGTATTAGCGCGGATAGTAGCCGAAAAAATCGTCTTATAGGTAAAGCAGAAGATTGGATTAGTGGTTTGCAAAGCTGCACGACTCCACGCACCGACACTTGTAATCCAGTAAGCGCCGAAGGCGAGAACAATGGGGAAGACATGGTGGTGGTGGTGGTGTTGGTTGTTGTCAGCTACCGTCAATCGATGTTGTGTTTATTGACCTCTCGACCCAACTTGTTTTCTGATAAGTCGGACATTAACTCCGTTAGCGAACGATGCCTGGTCAGTCGCTACACACGGACGGACTGTCACCGCCTCACCGTGTCAAGGAGACGAGGAGGCTACGTGCCTCGATGGTGTGGGTCTGCAGAATCGATTTCTTTTAACCAACTATTGCCGCAGGGCTTCACACATGTTAGAAGCAGTGCTGATTTTCCAAAATGCAACCTAAGAGCAGGTTGGTAGGTAAAGGGATCAGAGGTCGAGAGGGCGAGGGATGCCGCGCTTACAGTCTGATTTGAGCTCAGGATCTCGTGTATGAGAAACTAGGAGTCACCTTGGTTGTTCTCAACATTCCTAGAACTACCATCACCTTAAACTACTGGTGTATTTCACCAAGCAATGGATTCCTTCTCCGTTAGAAAGAAAAGGAGGCGTGGCATCAGCTGATGCATACCAATCGGACCAATCAGAGCCCAACCATCCGATGATTGGTGGACTACTGCTTACCACTGCTTATATAAGGGTAGCCTTCATTTTTGTAGTATTATATTCATATATTCTGTTCAAATCGATTTGGTTTTTGTTCCGCGCACTATTCTTATACAAAAACTAACCGTGGCGCTAGGTTTCTTCGCCTACTCATCAGTGAGGTAGAAAAAGCTTCTTGAACGTCCTCAACTTGTTTGTTGTTTGACTAATTTTTACTTGAAATTTTTTTCAAATAGGGTTAGGTTAGGAATCTATTTATTATAATTACGGAAATTGTTCTGGATTAACACACTCTAAGGACAAATGCAAGGTTGCGCAGTACCTGAAATATTTAATAATGATATTTAGCAATGAAAGAGTACTAACTTCTCAAAACGACTATGTTTTGAATATCCGGCATTGATATCAATACTTATATCACATCTATAAATTTTAAATTCAGATATTCATCTATTTTTCAAAAGCAAGCACTTGATACATATTTATGCAGAAGCTGCAATTTGAGATATCGAAATTTGACTAGTGCCATTCCTACATACACCTTAACTCTATCGGTTTTTTGTTTTGTCTTGGTTTTTACTTCTCTCGACATTTTCGGTTACTGCCAGCTTTGGTAATTGTTAGCACTGAGTTTTGTGGCACGCTTTTAGTCGCAATAAATAAATAAATAGAGGTCATGGCCGAAATCGTCACAAATTACCCTCATAGGAGATTATCAGATCGTGGTGGCAAAGCGTCAGCAAAAGAAATAGGAGAATGACCGGAAATTTCTCTTTTTCTAAGATTTTGAAGCCTTTAGAGGATCTCTCATGTTCGCTGGTTCTTTGCTTAATTCCATTTATTTATGAATACTTCACTCAGATGAAAAAAATTGGGAGCGCTCTCAGACATAAGGTTTGAGAGTTTGAATAGCTTGATTTGGATATGCGCACACACTGCAGAATTGGCTATCAGACTGGGGCCCCGTAATTGAAGAAAAAATGCAAGTGAATGGGGCAGTGAATGATATAGGAATAGACCAATCCAGTAGCTGAAACAATAGCTTCACCAAATTGTCCTCGATTCTCCTCTAATCACGCCCTCTTTTCGGACTTCTCAAGCGCCACAGCAACAGCTAAGGCTGAATAGGTTCTCTTGCACCACGAAATTTTGTAGATCACCCTCTCTGCATTTGCCACGTTGTTTCGCAATTCTCCTTATCGAAATTCCAGAATTATCAACTTCCGTTCGGTGCAACTGTGACTTTGCAAACACAAACATTCAGTTGTTATTAACGATTATTAGTTGTTGACCCAACGAAATGGGGTGAAATGGGCTGAAAGTTAAACACCAAGTGTCGCGGCGAAATTCATGGATAATTAAACAATGACTCAAGGAATTTGAGAAGAAGTAAAGTGATCGGAATAACATACATCGTGAATGGGTCCTAACAGAATAAAGATCGCAGATAGAGTAGATGCACATCGTCTTTTCGAGGTTGCGAGAACGAAAAAGAAAGGTACTGTCACTAACAATAAATATGTGTGGGTGTGGTTCGCAAAATAGTGTGTAGACGAAAGTACTAAGCGAATTACATATTTAGGAATATATTATGCAAGATAAGAGTGAAAATAAAGCATCAACACACATGTAAATATTAGTGGCCGTCGGTGGCGGGGGGGGGGGGGGGAGAGCTGAAAGTAGGGGGAGGGTGTGCATGAGGAAAAAGGGTCTCTCTCGCTTTGGGAATCCGGTCGAAAAATAAGAAAAACATCAACTGATATAATAAATTATTAATTATGAATATCCGAAATTGAATGCAAGAGCAAACATTTAAGAGTAAACCAATAAAAAAACTTATTTATTTTTGGTGATGATGATTTATTATCAGTCCATGTGTGACCGCATTCAAAGCAGTAAATTAGAAACTCTCTGACAAGTAAATAAAAAACTAGAAAAATCAGAACAAGAAAGTTGCAATGAACAGAATATAAACGAATCAAAATTCTACGGGGTCATGGGTAGGTGAAAGGCTGTGGGTGGCAAGGCAAGGAAGAGCGGTGGCTGCCAACACTGCAAGTCAGTCAGAGAGGTGTATTGGGGCTCCGGATAGCAACTTAGGACGTCCGTCAACCAAGCCAAGCTAAACATGCCGCACCCGGCAGATCCGATCAGTGATTGGGTGGAATAGGAACAAATATATGGTAAAACTGTGTGTGAGTGCGATTTTATGATGTGATTTTGAAAACCGGCGACTCATTCTCGGGGTAGGGGTGTCTCCCCTGCGACCGCCACTGGCTGTCAAGTGTTTTAGCGTATTTGGCTCAATATGTTGGGGTAATCAGAGGAAAAGCAATGAAGACAATCAGGGAAAAGAAATGCAAAGTTTGCATTGGGACGCTCAGTCTCCGCCGATATCTTAGAAATAATGGTATCGACAACAAGTCCAGTAGGCGCAGTAAGGGACAAGACAATTTGATCTTCGATCTTCAGAACGGTTATTTTTCACTGCTTGTCACAGCATTGTTCCATAATACTAAGGTCAGTCAGTACTTTGACCGCGACAGTCTATGATAACAGGTTTTCCACCTTTCCCGAAGCAGGTTATTTCCTGAAAGGCAGTTGATCACACGGTTTTTTGGCCGCTTGTGCAAGTGAATTGCACGAGAAATATGTGAGTAGATAAATATCAGGTTCTGGAACAGGTAAATGCAATTTCAACTTTGATTTTTATACAGAATGAGGAAGAGATCTCGATGGTTTTATTTATTTTTAGAAGAGTACTGAAAAGGAGAAATCATTAAAGACCTCTGAACATCGCTAAGACGAAGGGTAAATAGCAAAGAAAGGAGAGAAATAAATGGAGGGTGAATGAATGAATGAATGAATGAATGAATGAGTGAGTGAATGAATGAATGAATGAATGAATGGAAGAATGAATGAATGAATGAATGAATGAATGAATGAATGAATGAATGAATGAATGAATGAATGAATGAATGAATAGTCTTGAATGGGTAATATCACATGATTTTCGCAATTTATTCTTTACCAGACAGGAAGATACTAGTATACCGTAAAGACTTGTAGAAAACTTGCATCCGCTCGCCCGGCACAACAGTATCGATCGAGGGTGGGATCGGTGATATTAAGGGATGGGCGGATGCGCAGACAATCAGAGTGTCGTTGCGCACATGATGCGACGCGCCAACAGGCGGGAATCTTTGGAATCTTTTAGAGAGCAGGTCCTCGGAATGTCTTGGAGTTCACGTCGTTTTCGAAAGAGATTTATCATGGGTGCGAATATATAGTAGGTACGAGTTGAAAGCGGAAAAAATTATGGATGCACAGAAGAGTGAATTTTTCGGAGTAATCTTTTGTGAAATATTCCTAGCGTTCAAGGAACTACAACCCCATATTCTATCAAATTTATTTAAGAAACGTGCTTAAATTGCACCAAATCCAAGGCATTTGAATAGTGATATCAGGTTGATTTAAATTTCCACATCCTGGAAAATTGACAACGTGAAAAACTTTTGGTGTGACCTCAGCTCTTGCTAGAAAGTCGTCGTACCAAAAGTCAAGCGCTGCGCTGCCTGGATTTTTCGAAGGTGCAACTGCAAACAATGGGACGGTAATGATCAAAGATGGTAGGTAAATACCCACTCCGGGCGCGATCCTGTTACAGAAATGAAACAAGCGAGACAGAATGGGAATGGCAAATGTTTCTGCAAATGCAGAAAGTTGCCAAAAAACTGACTCATGGCAATCTTTGTGCCACAACAATCCGACCACATTCATTCCGAAGAAAGGCTCATAAAGCGAAACCGTTGCTGCGTCACGCTTGAACTTTACGACCGTTTGAAGGTGTCTGGGAGGTGTCCTGGCGTCAGGAGCGGGTCATCACGACAGCGTCATCAATCTGACGACACTGACCATATTTCACTCGGGTGGCGACCACACCATTGTTGTGGACACCGCCCAGAAGTGCGGGCTGTTCCCGAGAAGTTCCCGGGTCTACGGCGCAAACACACTGACCCACCGGCCTCTGGTCAGCTTTGACACTAGGCAGTCCCAATTCTGGAGGAGTGGGGCGTGGTGGTGGCTGCGTGCGAGCGCAAAACACAAAACTTACAGTTCTGCGTTGACTGGTGACTCGTCGGCCAATAATCGAGCCGTTCATGTTATTTGGACTGTGATTTCTCGCGCTCACTTCCTAAGGAAATCGAATTGACGCAAGAGTTGGCCACGCTTCGACGATTGATTGGCTGTTTACTGCCACTAAGTGAATAAACAGCACGCACAGAGAACGAAGTCAATTCTTCTGGTTGAGTAAGTGAATTAACGAGTCTGGAAAAGAGGACGAAACGCTGGAATTTGCCCCAAATTCCTACTTTCCCGAAGAGTTAACGAGTGAAGATTTACGGTTGTGTCGAGCTGTTCAAGACCACATATTACGCTGTCATATCCTACAGCAGGAGTTCATCTCAAGAAAATTCTCCCGGTAGAACAAAAAATGGGAAAGAAGGGGCGTGAATGTGGTTCCCATACTCTCTAAAAGCTGTTCCCATAAACGTTTTGGATCTCAACATGAAATATGTCACACAGAAGGTTCAAAACTATATTCGGAGACCAATATAAACCCTTTAACACCTTTAGAAATCCTATGAAACCTCCTGAAAATTCTTGTCCGGTCAAACAGGTTGTTAGGTTGCAGGGATTTTTAATACTGTATTTCACTGGCTACATGTCAATAATGGAGCAATCATTATCAAAGCCGATTCCTATCACAAATCATTAGAATTCCAGGAAACCTGAGAACCGTGTTTGCATGAGATTGAAAGGTGCAAATTCCACGATTAAGACATACGTGCTCGTGCAGAACACGGTTTTTCAAAGTCAATAGTCCTGTAACAACAGTGGTCAAATTTGTGCAAACGCCTGTGTATCCATGTTGAACCTAGGCGTCTCCGAATCTGATCGAAAGATGATTGCAAATCCTGTGCAAAACCTACGAATTTCTCCATCCCATACAGAACCCATCCATCTCATATATAACCCAAACCGGTATTGGGGTCAGGCATACCGGTGCAAAACACGATTCCTAGTTTTCCTGGGATCTACGCCCAAGTTTCACGAGAAAACATCCAAGTCAAAGAGAAGCTGAAAGCTCCTTTTGACGTGAACGCTTATCACCACCACTCACATCTCCAGGACAAGGACATAACAACATACAGCTTCTGGAAAGCGGGCTACAGGGGTGAAAATTATCGGCCAATATGCCTGTTTTATCTAAATGCGTGCCAGGAGATAAATTTGTTGATAAAGCAACAAATCATCCCTGACCCCGCTCTCGATTAGATGTACCATCTGGGAACCACGCATCGTTCGATTTCATTTGGATGAGCCAACGTACTCCAGAGAAGTTGAAAGTGGGAAAAAAGAAAGGAGAAAAAAGCTGTTCAAAAGAGTCAGCTGAAGTTTCAAAAAAAGTTACTAAAGTTTTTTTTGTTATTAAGTTCAGACGATCAGCAGTAGATATTCAAGAAGTAATTCTCTACCAGTGTGAAGTACCTGACAAATTTCTTCAGCCTTTGAATTTTTTCGATTTTCTAATCCTGAGTTACCTAAAAATTGGTTATCAGATGACGATTCAGAGCACACTTGAACAGCAAAAAAATTTCTTACTCTGGGAAAAGTAAAATGGAAAACGAAAGTTGAGGAACGGCATGTAAAGCAGACTAAAGAAATTTCCCGCAATTCTGCTAATGATTCTTTTATTCAAGAACCTGCGCCACAACGATATTGAGCCGCTTTTTTCTTGAAAAATACTTTGTAGAAAATTGAATTCTCTGCTCTGGCTCATTTTTTATTCTTCACTATTTTTTGAACAGCTACCAACTCGACGGAGCCCCAGCTTACGTGTCTTCCCAGCCCCCCCCCAGCCCGCATTCGCTCCTCCCACAACGGAGTATTTATACAGTGGATGATCTTCCGTTCATGCACTTTTGCATGACGTGTGAAATAAAGAACGACCAGCAGATACCGGTGAAGGGGTGTACTGCGCAACCTTTGCTCGCCCAACAACACCATCGACGGTAAAAACGTAAACACAGAACTTCACACGTTCCTGGATGATTCGATTACACTGCAAGAAGTTCAAATGGAGTACGTCATTGTGAGGAATGTTCGAGAATGCACGTCTGCCGCCCTACTGCGTATGCATGTTCTTTTGTTCCCCCAATGATTTGTTGATCTTTATCGTGGACACTGTGAAACATTCCGCAGAGCGGGTTCGGATTGCGTCAACATTTCTGAGGGCAATTTCCCCATTTGGGAAAAACCGCTGTGCACAGGATGAACCTTGGCAAAGTATGCAAGAATTCGGAAAGTGTTTCCTTCTTGGGTGGGGCGAATTCCGCCTGGGAACGATGTTTCACCGATTGCAGTGCGTCAGAACCTGCAACGCTACTGGAATTGCCACGATTAGCTGACTAATTCCTGAAGAATTTCTCATAACAGAAGAACTGCTTGGCTAAATTCGTTGGGAAAAGAACGTGTTTAATCATCAAAATTGCAGAGGAATCTTCGCAGTAAATAATAGGAATTTTGGTGTGTCAGTGGAAGGTTTCATCGAATCAAGCGACGCCATTTTTTTAGAGGGAGGTGAGGTGAAGCGCAAAATTCTATCATATTATCCATTCGAACTAAGAAATTGATGCATTCACTCGGAGTTTTGCCGTTGGCCTCACTGAGTTCATAATGATATATTAGGGTGTAAAATTATGAATGCGCGACAGTTTTTCGTCTCTATCAGAGTGTTATTGAAGGCATATGCTCAACTTTCTAGAGTAGCTGAAGAGCAATTTCTTGCGCATTTACTGGTATATGAGCTGGTTGGGAAAACTCAATTACTGATTTTTAAAAAAATTTGAGAGGCTGCCAACTAGAGTGGTGTGGTTATGGTGGGAACCCCCATCTAACAAATTCTTCTAAGCAGGGTAAGCGGCTGTTTCGACTCACAGCGCAGTGATTTTCCCAAGAGGGAACCTCATTTCCTGCATGGAGGATGCGGAAGGGCAGTTGAGAGTAACCGTATGCACAATTTTGATTGAGGCGTTTTGCTATCGTTTTTTAGAACAAGTTTTGTTCCGCGCGAAAACGCGCATCCATAGTTTTACACCCTAATATTTGTTGCTATAAACAATGTAATCTGATGAATGAGGAAATAAATAAATGAGTAAACAAAAAAGTGGACACCAAGCGAGTGAATAAACAATCTCACAAGGCACACGAAAAAGAAATGTTCCTCACACCATTTTCAACATAAAACAATGGTGCATATTAGAATTGTGACAGAATTGAATTTTATTTCAGTGTTTGAAACCGAACATTCAAAAATATGATGGACCTTAGCAAATTAAATATTTGAGGGCCCGAAATTGTAAAAGGACCACGCTGCCCAACAACTCTACAATTAAGCAAATGTTGAAAAATTTTCGCGGGATTTGCCAGATTTCTTGATAGCTCACTTCAAAACGAAATCCTCCGGAAAACTTCCGCACATTCCAGTAGGACTGTTTTTTCTTTGGAGTTAGTTATTAAGAAATCCCTGTGGCTGTATTTACGGACTCAAATTTTCGAAAATTTCCTGAGTTTCAGTAATTCGATGATATTGAAAAGTGATAGCACTGAAAAATTCTGGAGATTTTCGAGTTTGTCAGAAGTTAGATTATTCAGGAGTTCAGTGTGAAAATTTAGGGCAAATATAGCGAGTGGCACTCCCTACAGAGCCGTAAAAAGGGTGAGGGGGGGGGGATTTCCATAAATTTCTTTCTACTTTTCGAAAACAGGTAAAACAGGTAAGCAGGTAAACAAAGCCAATACCTTTGACTAGTTCACACAGGTTCACTAGAACTTTCCAAGTATTTCTCAGGCATTCATCTCTAATGATGAAAATCTGTAGTTGTTTCTGAGTGGCATTTAGAAAAGAAGGTTTGGTGAGACAGAACGCGCCTAGGTTTCCAATTCACGACCGATACCCTGCAGAAATTCAAGAAATTCAAATTCCTTCTTAGTCTCAGAAAATGCTGGAACCTGAAGATGTAACGGAACCTGAAAGAAGGAAGAGAAACAATTACAATAGAAACATGTCACCACGAAGCCTTGCGCTGTCTTCTAGGCAGATAAAACAAGGAATCGTCGTTGTTTTTTTTCGCCTAATGTACAAAAAACTGCTTTTTGTCCAGGGAACAGCGCCCAGTTCGGCTAATAAATCCACACACATTTGGCTCAAACAAAAAAAGAACGCGGCTGGAATGCTGGAAAAGGCGCCTCCCGGCACGTACAAGTGAAATGACCGTACGAAGTGTGAACGGTTCAAGAATAGGGAGGACCACTTGAAGCAGCACTTCAGCAGCGGTTAGCGATGATAAACTACTCGCTAGTTGCCCGTACCACGCACCAGGAATGCCGACAATTCGACGAACAACGCCGCACTATCAAAGAGTCGCAGGGGAATGCGAGGTCTTCGCGACCTTGCCGAGGAACACTAATTCCGAATCAGGCACCGATTCACGCCGATCAGACTGCCTTGATTAGGTTCTGTGGGAGATTCATGAAGATTCCTGTGATGATTGTGGGTGGCTTACCTAGGCTTAAGCGGGTAATCTGGGCAAAAACGGGTACTCCTTTCCCGAGCGATTCGTTGCATTTATCGCTAACTACTAATAGCAGTAGAGTGAGATATATCTCATCTTTCTAAAGGAAAGAAAATTCCATTATGGATGACTGGGAAGCTGAGGATGCTATGAACACCGAAAGAAAGCCTATGGAGTTTTCAGGACAGTGTACGGAAAGAATAGCTGATGCTATTTGCAGATCAGATGAACTTCAACTTGCAGATTATTTGTTTATTTATTTATTTATTCATTTATCTACTTGTTTATTTATTCAAATTCCATTTATTTTCATTCCAGATCCTAGAAGAGCAATTGTATTCTATTGAGCATTATTACAGGTACATATACTATCACTTCTAACCCAGGAATAAAATTACCTACCTATCATCTAAACGAAGGAGAGACATGGAAGAAGTGAAATAAAAAATTATGAAGAGCAAGTAAAAAATTCCAGAAAATAAAAAATCATAAAGAAGTGAAACAATAAAGGGAGAACATGGAACTTGCCCATGATTAGTTTTTTTTTTATTTTGAAATCAAATTTAGGACACACCACGCCTTCCATTCAGAATCCATTCGCAACAATTTCCACTCATCATAGGGGTTTCTGAGTCCACGTTTGGCCTATCCACTATAGATGCAGAAGTTGAGGGGGGGGGGGGAGAGAGAGGAGAGGGTGCAGAGAGGATCAACTGGGGGCAGGACCGGACTGGGCATCCGAAGTACCATTCCTTCAGGAATGTACGTAGTATTAAACTCAAATTTAAAATTAAATTCCTAAAAACTAGCACTTGAAAATAACTATGGAAATTAGGGATATGTATGTATGGTAAAATGAGTTAGTGCAGAATTTATTTATTCATTTACTAGTGCAGAATTTATTTACTTATTTATTTAAAATTGTCCTGCTACATTGTATTTTTTTATTTCGTATTTTTGAAATATTGGCAACCCATCCTCAGTAGAGCGGGGCCGGAGGTTATCTAAAGTCCGCACAAAATGGCTCTTAATCTTCCAGAACACTCTTCCACCGATTCATCTCTCCTTACTCAGTACATTACTTTCCAGGGATAGAGACGGTACAGGCAAAGAAAGCAGAATTCAGCAGTACGTTATCATTATACTGCATTATTTACTTCTACATTATGTACACTGACTTATCTACCGTGGGGATCACAAGCTTAGCCATCTCGAGGAGTGGCCTGAACCATAGACCTTTGTGGGCAATTTGCTAATCTGTTTATTCATTTTATTTATTTGATACACCGGAAGGGGTGCGCCGAACATTACAGGTACCTCCCGGAAATGAAAAAACCGACAAGTCCCGAAGTAACCCTAGGAATTGCTAATCTGTTTATTCAAACGTAGCAATTAAAGCAAAGAAGATGTTGACATAGCCTAAAAGTATCACATCATTTGCAGATCATTTGCATCTCTAAATTATAAAACTCTCATGCAATTGAAGATTATATGGATTTCAATGAGAATTACGGATATTTAGCTTCCAAGGATTTAAATCTCTTCAAAGGATTTCGAAAGCTCCCGAAACGTCTCGAAAAGGAGTAGCTCGGATAGGAGACCCCGAATGACAGCTATCAGGAGACAGGAGCGAATAAAGCGAATAAGGAAAAGAACGAGAGATCGATGTGACGCAGCAACAGCAAAGTAGAGCAGTTGAGAGCGGTCGCCGACATCAATCAGTACGGAATTCGAGACAAACACGAAACGACTGGGAGACGCTACGAATACCACGCCGAGTTGCTGCTGTTGACACTTTCAACTCGAGCAGCGGTTGTGCTCAGCCTGTTCACCAGCATAAACAGCTGGCAACACAACACGCGCAGCTAATCCTCCAGGAGGCGACGAAATCGGCGGAATCGATGCGGCACAGCGAGTCGAGATCTGCTGGATCTCGATACAGAACGCAGATAACTCGACCACTACCGCGAAACAGCGCGAATTGCATGTCGTTAGCGAGCTGCAGATGGAAAAATTGGGCCTTTCGCAGGCGAATATCCTTTTGGCCGGCATCGTTTGCAAGATCTGAGCAAGCAAATTTGCTGTGAAGAGTCTCAAAGCCAGGGGATCCAAGGAGAGGTGGGGGTGGGGGCAAGAAACCCGCGGCGGTTGCGCAACGCAGGCGTTGACGAAAAAACCGAAATTCGCGGGAGAGCGCACGCCGTTCAGTTATGGTGATAGGCATTGTAAAGCGACGGCACCCGAACAAAGGAGAAGCATCGCGGTTGTTGCGTTATCCCAAGTCATAACAATCATCGCACCACTAATGGGAAAGCAAAACAAACCTCCGAATTTCGGTAGAATACGTGTGGTCAGAGCTAGCACCTCAGAAGAGGCAGATCTTTCATGTCATGACGAAGCGGTGCTTACCTGAGAGGGTGTCACGGTTGATCGATAGCAGAAACAGCAATGGACCAGTTCCCGAGAAGGTATCTCGGAATTATCCTCCCGAACCGCTGGGCCTGGATGCAAAATTGAGACTACCCAGGGTAAGCACGTTGACGCCCGTATTAAAGGTGGGTAAATTTTGTGTGGTGTTGACATGTTTATGTACTGCGGCTAAATTCAATGATGCATGCTGCCCTTGGTATCCCTCTTATCAATGAAAGGTACCCAATTAGTGGAACAAAATTTGACGTGGTGCATGCTGCTTCTCCGTTAAGGGGGACCTTTCCAGCCCCAAAATGTGAACTTGCTTGGCGCATAGGAGGATCAGAGGGGGGAGGTTGCCTCATTTTTTTCGACTTGGACGTTTGGATGAGGACTGGTTAACCTTCCTACCATTATGTTTTCTTTTTCAGAACTGGATGCTATTGCCACTGGTTGAGTAATTAGATACTGCTTAGCCTTTTGTCAGTAGGTTTACCTGCTTCGTGGTTATATAGTCTTTTACGACTTTTTATGGTGCGCCCATTGGATGTATTTAGTAAATAAACAAATAAATAAATATTTCTCATCAATTTCTCAGCGATTTCATGTCTATTTAATTACAACGTGATCTTCGACGACACGTTCTTCTTGGTGTAACTTTAAAGCTTCTTCAACGTTTCTCTTCTAATATCTATCTTGATGATTCTACAAGTTGGGATTCCAGACGAACCCATGAGTAAAACAAACATTTACCCAAGAGAGGAAATCAAAAGGAAATCACCAACTCTACCCGGAATTCAGTTGAACTAATCACAGATATCCGAGGATCGTTTCGAGAATGCACGATTTGTCGGAAGACACACACGAATTTATCCGGAAGCCACAAGTGCAGTGCACAATTAGCAGAATTTGGATGGCCTCGGAATTTATGTGGATTCACGTTCATGAATGAATGTTCACCAAGCATGAGCAGTACCAACAGCTTCTTATTCGGATCCTGAGATCCTGTCCCCACCACAATCATATTGGTCACCTATCCCTTTGAAACATTGAAAGTTCGTAGTTGTAAAAAAGCCTCGTCGCAAGTTGCGGTCGCAGAAAGTAGGCAGAAAAGGGAGGGGAGACGTGGGAAAAATGGGGTCTTCGCCGCTTTGGGGACCCAGACTGAAAATAAAAATAATAAAAATATTAGTCTGATTATTAAATAATCAATAACAACTATTTGGGGAACCATTACAAAAAAACTTATACAAGGTTTCAGCTTGTTTTATGAAGTAATTTTGAAAATTCGCTTACCCATCTCGGAGGAGGTGCGCCGAACCCTTTGCGTCCGCCACGGACCCTTACCTATCGGTTTCCTTCTTAATTTAATCTGATTTGCTGGCTCAGCTGAGATGCACAATCCAAAATCCAGCCCCTGGATCGTAGCTGTTCTGGAAATAGGGCCTTTCCTACTGTAGATGCAGCACTGTCCACCTAGCCTTAGCTCCTGTTATGTGATTATTTTAGTATTCAATATTCAATTAATTTTTATTTATTTTGACTGTAAAATTAAGGTGTTTTAGAAAAATTCGCTGTTTGGAGATAAAGCTCAGGCAACGAAATATTTTACTGCCAATATTAGTAGAGAGAGCCTCAGAATCAAGCGACAGGAAGAACTGGGTCAAATACTTGATTCACCCACAACAGAAACAGAGCATCAACCAGTTCCCAGTGAACTTGCAATTAAAAGATGACGACTCGTTGTCCTAGGTTTTTCTCACTAATGTAAGTTCTCTTTTCTCCGAAAGCAGCTATACAGCAGGTTAACGACCATTACACGCCACTACATACTCGATGGCCAATCACAATGACACGGTTCATTCTGAACTTTTCTCGACCAATTCCTTCCCGTTTCTTCTTCATCATAGAATTGCTCCCTTTTTCACCTCTCAAGTCACCTCTCTCATTCGCTACGAAAATTGGTGACACGTTTTAGTGATAGATATTATTATTGATGATTCTATTTGAATACACTAAATAGGGGGACGAATTAAGCCAAACAGGCTGAAGTCTTCGTCTTGCTGTTTAATATTATTTCTGTATGAGCTAATGCCGGACGCAAGAGTTGCCATGTAGGGGGGTGGGTGGCGGGAAAAAAGTGGCAACTCCGCGACTCTGTGAACCCAGGTGGAATAATAAAATTACTAAGAATGTCAATTTTATTATTAAATAATTGACAGTAAATATTTTCAAAATAGTAGTAATGATAATAAAGCTTACACAAATTTTTTACCCATTTTATAAGGTGATTTTGAAAATTCAGAGACTCATTTTCGGGGTGGGGTTGGGAGGCGTCATTCGCTTTCGTTAAGTTATTTCAAAATAGATGACCTCCAAACCGCAGAAAATTTGGGGGGAGGGGCAATACCTCTGCTTGGAACACATTCGCCGGATTCATTGGTTCCAAAAAGCATTGATTTTTTATGAAGTAACGAAGGAGATAGAAAGGGT
This sequence comes from Ancylostoma caninum, assembly GCA_037903475.1. NCBI lineage: Eukaryota > Metazoa > Nematoda > Chromadorea > Rhabditida > Ancylostomatidae > Ancylostoma > Ancylostoma caninum. Next base: position 262,888 of record JBAJFG010000470.1, read on the forward strand.
GTGGGTATGCATGAATCCTATGGTTAACAGTGTCTAGTCTGAGTCGACCAGTATGATCAGTAAACTTTAACGTCCAGGCCCTACACCGACTTTGCAACAACGCAATATACGGGATGTCCCAAAATAATGGTTACACTGTTTGCACTTCTAACACTTCAACACAAAAGGAAGCTGAGTGGTTTTTATTTGGGTCTCATAACGTAGGGTGAGAGGTGTTCAAATTAGCCGACGCTTGCATTGTTGTAGGACTGATCGACGGACGTCTGCTATGGTAATGGAATTGCAAGCAGTTACGATCGCTTCTTCCATGTCACTGATTGTTCGTGGTATTGATGCATACAAAATGTGCTTTACACTTACGTCAAGTTGGAAGACCTATGAGGGTATTCCACACTCCCTCGCTGCCGATCCGTCTTCCAGTGAACCTGCCTTCACGACTGCAACGCTTAATAGTGTACAAAATGTGAAGAACCTATGCAGCTCAATATGTAGTACAAACAGGGTTTATACACTAGCTGCACATGACTTAAAAAGTTCTCTCTTGCTGCTGACTCTGCTGGTGTTATTAAAATTCAAACAGTATAAGTATTATTTTGAGACACCACGTATACTGACCTTTTTTCATTCTTCGGCAAGATCTGAGCCATAGTTTGCCTGCCTAAAAAACAAGAAACTGCTTTTTTCCTAAAATTCTTTTTGTACACTAACCTTAGCATTATACTTTTACGTGACCACCAAAAGTGTGCACAACTCATCACAGAGAGTAGACTGCAAATTCTACAATGAATTTGAGCACAGTCTCGCAAGCTGCATAAGGCGATATGGAACTGATCATACTGACCAAGCATACCTCCCTTGTTAGGTGAGGAGATCGCTTTCCCTCTGTGAACATTGCTGAAATATAAGCCGAGTAGGCGTTTCTTGAATTTCATTCGAACTGTCACCATTTGATGAGTAAGCAGTGCCCATGTGGTTTTTATTTTCAGTTTTGTCAGTCTAGGAGAGGTTCGGTCGGAGAAGTTGCACTTTGACTCACCCACTTTGGTCTATGAAGTGGATGATTCGCCCAGGTGTCAAACAATGAGTTAACAGTCCATTTAGTTCACATCTGAGAGAACCAACACATCCAGAACACTGTAACTGTTATGTGAAGCAGCACGGGGGGAGGGGAAATCAGCAGGATGTGAAATGGAGAAGGAAAAATGGTGAAAATCGAAGCCACATTGCCTTATGAATGCTGTTTACATGGTAATATTATATCGATTTGATGATTTTATCCAGGTTAATACCCAGTGCATACCCCCCCCCCCCCTTGTGATGTTAAGCGCACCAGTCTCTAGAGAGGATAGTCCTGCTCTTTGGACCGGGTCTACACAAGAGTGCGGAAATGCCAACTCGGCCCAGCTCCGATATTTTATCCCCATTTCCATGATTTGTTTGGAGTAACAAAGTATGTACACTCATTATCAGCCATTCGCTGCAATTGTGAGCCAAAATGAGTCTCAGAGACGGATACATATATGGAGCGGTGCATTCTCAAACATCGATTGTACTAAATTGAGAAATGAGTTGTAGCAACAAGAGGTAAAGTAAATGAATGACAAAAGAAAATAACGATATATAATACTCATTTCATTGCCTTTTTTTCTCTTAGTGATGAGTGGAGAAAAAAAGGAATAATTCTCAATTCAGAATCCGCCTAATGCGGAAAAGGACACTGAATTCAGTAAACATAGGTTGGCGTTTTCATGGCATACTCTCAATCCTGTACCATGAAAATGACTTTTTCATAAATCATATTTATCCTGGACCAGAAACGAGGTCCCAAAAGTGTGGAAATCGTTCAGAAAGAGGAAACGAATGACGATTCCATTCCGTTTGGAAAGCTCAGAACCTTTCCCCGTTCGAGCGTGTTTATGTCGGAATTTATGGCTTTGTCGACTCGCTGCAGACATCTGCAAACGGGACCCCTACTACACGCAAATATGCACAAGCACATTTGGAACTGTGCAGGTGTACAGAATTCATGAAATCCATTCCATGAACTCACCGGTATTTGTCGCCGTCGATGTTAGAAATGTTGGTTGTGGAGCCACTTCATTAGGATGTTAAAAATTTTCTCGAGATTAGCGCATTTATAGGAGTTTTATGCAACTCCTTTTGAAATGAAAATTTTTCAAAGCAAATTGGAAGTGAGTTTCTGGTGCAGGACGGCGTTCCCCATCTTCATTATTATTGCCACCACCGAGCACTTCAATAAATTCCATGATTTCTTATTCCATATTCCTAGCTAGGGTTATACGGTGCAACCTCCATTATTTCTTTACTTTATTAGTTGAGTTGAACGTTTTCAAATTATTCGAGAACATCTGATGGCTACAATAGATGATGACGAAGAGTTTGAAGCAAGGATTGTTAGGATGGAGAATTTTTCTCTATTAAATCGAGGGTTTTCCTCAGAATCCCAAGACACAGGAAGTACCGGGTTTGCTATTGCCCGTGTTGAGGCTGTGCGCAGCGGAGAATCATTATTTATTTCACTTTCAATAATGATTTTGAATTTAACCTGCAGCAGTGTAAAGAAATGGATAAATTTGTTTTTTTTTCTCGAGGGATTGTTGTGGATGAAAGTTCGAATGTTCGAATGGTGACTCAGCATCTAGTGAGATTCGAAGTTAGAAGTGCTCTGGAATGGGCGCCCTTCTTACCTCTCCTCTAGCGCTGTGAAAGTCCCTTTTTTTAGATGCTCATATTTTCTGTTAATTTTATATTTATTCGAATTTCTATTTTTATACGTTACTTGAACGTAAATGCAACGACGAGAGTGCATCTGGGCGTGAACTCTACAATAATTTGTGCTTCGGCTTTTCCTCTCAATATGACCCTTATCATTGAGATTATCCAAGGTAAACGTATTAACAGCACACAAATTCACCTGTTAGCACGGTTGTGAACAACGTTCAACTTCTGTAATCTATGCATCCATGCTCAGGTGTTTTGCACATGTGCAATATAAATGTGCTCCTAATTTTGGTAGGGTGTTCAGGAAGATCATCGAACTAGATAATCACACTTCAGCGTTTCCTGCATCATTCATTGCTCACCTTTTCTTGGACAGAAACATTTGCAGTAAAATCAGCCAACCATGAGCTGGGCTTGACATCCAATTTATTCTCCTACGCAGAAACGCATGGCTCCCTCCCTATCATAACATGGATGGAACAAGAAGAGATACTATTAGGTTGGTGCAAAAATAATGCGCGTTTTCATGCATTTAATTCCGAACCTCATAACTCCTTTCAAAATCGTTCTTTTTCGAAAGGCTTAGAACGATTGCAATCCGCAAATCTTTAGCAATAAGAGATGTTCTCCGACTACCGTGCAATTCTGACAGGACCTTCTAAAATCGCCGAAGTTCCAGAGGACAATTTTGGTATCACTTTAGTCTTTGAGAAAATTCTCCCGGAAGAAGTCGTTCAGGTTCTCGAAGAAGTGGTAGTCGGTGAGCGAGAAGCTTGTTGATTATCATGTAGAAGTGCGAGCCTCCTAGCCCAGTTGCTCCAGCTAGTGGAGCATGTGTCGTGCAAGGTGTGCCTAGACGGTGCTGTGTAGGAGTGCGGAATTCATTTTATTGAGCAACGCTGGGCTCACACAGTGGAGTTTCTATTTTATTTCATTTACGTCTTGAGAGTATTTCCAAGATGGGAAAGAATCAAAGAGCTGCATTGAGCAATTTGTGCAGCAGGTCACCGCAAATTCGCCATGACCTTATTTTGGTGCTGCTTCGGTTTCTGGGAGTGTTTCGGTGCATCATCCTTGTCCAACTGTAAAGCAAGGCACCTCATTTTGTCGAAGAGGGTCTATACTTCATATTTAATAACTAAGCGACCGACTGTTTGGTTGCAATTCTTTCACTACAAAGGCGCGAAGCAGACTTCTTAACGAGGATCAATCTGGTACTCGTTCCCTGTGCGCGACATCTACTCGTCGAGTTTTTTCATTCTCACGTTCGTACTGAAGGGAGAGCTGGTCTATCGACAATCACCAGCGAGGTACTGCGAAACCAAATATGTTGTTTTGGAGGGGTGCTCTTCGATAATTGTCGTCAGTTGGGGATCGCAAACCCCGGAAAGACCTATGCGACATTCTTTACTTTCGAAGCAAGGCACACCAAGCCGAAAAATCCGGGAGCAGCTCGGCGAGATGCATTCGCTAACACTCCCTCCCTCCCCAAAACCATGGTGGAATTCCGAGCGATTCCTGCTGCGACGCGGCCGAGTTTTAGCTTACTGAAGTGAGTTTGGCAAAAAACTTGTTTTGGTGCCTTTCGTTCCACAACTAAAAATTCACCAAAAACATGAACTTCGCTCAAAATGCATGAGATGTTTAAAAAGGCCATGAAATTTGCTACAAAACCATGTGCAACTTCTCATACCGATGATAAGAAATACCGGAAGTTTTCTGCGCCGAAGATGAAGCAACGAAAAACGAGCATTATTTCTGCACCAACCCAATATACTAGTCTAGGATAAGGAAATCAACGTTTTTTTTATTACGCTGCACATGGATGGTCCCTTATTACTTCAGGCTCATCACTTACTGGGGCATTAATTTTGAAATGTTGCTTGGTTTAATTCTACTCTAGAAAAGGAGAAGAGAGGAGGCTGTAGACGACTGTTAAGTCTGCGAAGACGAAGTGAATTATGTTTTCATCTATAGGAACTTGAAAAAAGGGACATCAGCTCCAAACAATGGCATTCGAATGATCGTTAGAGTGAGAAGAATGAAATGAAGAAGCAGTCGTATAAATCATGGAAATTCTTTTTTTCTACTTTATTATAAATCTTAGGGGTGTGAGGTCCATTAGTGATTGACCTGCACGCATTTGTGGTAAAGTTGATCATTTATAGGCATTATGAAGGGAATACGAGAGCAGCTACATAGTCAAAGAAGTGTGAGCCACTAAAACAATCATAATGAAGCTCCAGCAAGGAGGTAATCGATGTATTCGGAGGAAAGAACCGGTTAATTGGTGGAAGGGTTGAGTAAGTTTATCGCTTTGCAGCGTAGATATCTACCATCAAACGGAGAAGGCCCACGCGGTAGTAAACAACTCTGTTCTTACCAGGTTCAAATGAAGAAAATCCGAGTGAAATCGAAAAATTGTTGGTCGGGGTGTGAAGATCCACGAAGTTCACGTTTGATTATATAGGCCCCGCCCAGTGGCAAACATGATGGGTGCAGGTTAATCTCGTCGTAACCCCGCGAGCAAACAACACAACCAGAGTTGCACGCGCGCCAGCATGATCGGCAGCGATCAGGCAGCTCTGCCAGAGATCGCAGGCCGGGCTCAGCACTGATTCCAGCATGATATGCTACGCTTCGAAACCACTTTTTTATTGTCTCCGCTCGTCTGAAGCAGTCTGTTAATTGCTTTCTTACGTAATAATACGTAATACTACTACTAGCTACCCACCAGTGCCTAACACAGAATGGCAAGCAAGGGGTAGGGGAGGTGGGAAAGAATGGCAACTAAGCCACACCGGGGACCCGAATGAAATAATAAAAATACTGGTGTTAGATTTAATAACCTCCATGCTCTCTGATTTTTGAACCCGGCCCTTGATAATCGCTGCTACCTGTTAGGCAAGTACAGAGTGCCACTTACCAACCAGGAACGAGCAGAAGCATAAAGAAGTGCTTAATTGTGATACTAAGCATGAAGAAGTCCTTAATTGTAATACTAAGTAGTAAAAAACAGTACCAAAAGTAAAGTAATACGGAACTAATTTCTGTTTGTTTCATAAAGTAATTTCAAAAATTCGGCGACGCACCCGCCCCTCCCCTTATCACTCCCGTGTCTGCCGCTGCTAATAATAAAAATTTTAAAAAGAAAAATGCAATGAAAATAGAATGAAATCCCGGCAGCCCTTCCCTACAGAATTGTACATGTCCCTTTCCTCGAAGCTGTAAGCACTACAACCGAGTAGAAGTCAACTGCAATGAACTTCCAGAATAATCAAACAGCTCTAGAAGCAATGCTCAGCGGATGTTTTAACAGGAAGCGACTAGAGTTTACCACACATAGGACTGGAAAATGCTGGTTAATTTGATAAAAAAAAATTGAAATTGAGTTAAAAAACTTATCATTCTACAGAGAGAAAACACCAATAGCTTTCCCTACAGAACTGCATTATACATCTTTCTCTTTCCTCGAACTTTCGAATTTATGACCGATATGTCTCACATACAACATAAGTCCTTGTGTCGTTTTTCAACTGCAGTTTTCTCCGCCTATTTGTAATCTTCTATGCCTGTAGCTATGCCTCATATACGATTCCAAAGCGCTATTCATGCTCTACAAGCATTCTGAAATCATTTTTTTTTCGAATCTCCAGTGTACTTGGGTTTTGAGCTTACAAAATGGAGTACTGAGTCAATCAAAAACCGCACAACTGACAATTGCCTATCCTGGTATTTAACTGGAGCTCGATAGGCCATCAAAACTGCTCGAGGGACCTGTGCCGGCAGCGTAGCCTTTGGGTCCTGTCGAAAAATGTGCGTGGCTAACGATGCCCGACGGATATGCAGGTGCTACGGTACTTCTGTTGACAGCTATGCACACTCACAAAGAATTGGGTGAATATCTAGCATTGGACCACTCTTTCTTATTAGTAGCGATGAATAATCGGTAAGAGGCATACTGAATAAAATTTCTGTTCAGGTCTGAAAAATGGAAAATATGCGATTAAACTTCGAGTTTATAATTTGTACTCCCGAAAAATTTTGCGGGATTTTTTTCTGTTAATAAAGAAGGTTATCGTTGGGCTAGTCACAGAATCTCCGTCCACTTCATCAAACGATGTCATTTTTGAGCAGTTACGGTAAAAAACCACTTCTACGTACACTATCCATAATTTCGGACCCGTAATTTTAACAGCTTTGAAGCATCAAAGACATTTACTAGGATTTTCGATGTTATTCATCTTTACTGGTTACAGAAGTGCTGCAAACGCTCAGTAGCCACTCCATTCCTTGTGAGTGGACGTGGCTGTCAGCAAAAGCTGCGCAGCACCTGCATATCCGTGGGGCATCATTAGCCACGCCCATTTTTAGACGGGACCCAAAGGCCGTCCCTCCCCTGTGCCAAGCACGAGGAAGACATTTCGCTCGAAATGACCAGCAGCGATCTTCCAATCTCAGAAGAGACGTACTTAGTCTCGATGACACCAACAACTTTAACCGGTACTGGTTGTTAACCAGACTGTGGTCAGTTCCACTCCCAATGCCTGCGTTAGCTCAGCGCAGATCAGAAATCGAGGAGACGAACTCTGTTTGTTGCACTAACAAAACTGTCCCGTCAGTTCCCGAGCACCTCCGCGCCAACAACTGCGTCTCTGTTGATCTTCTCCGTTTTGCCATGCACCTTTTTTCTCGATAAATATGAGCAACCTGTCTTGAACCCACCTGAATTGTCCCGTCATTCGGCCCTGAACCAGATGCGAGATCGTAGCAGCCATTGGTAGTGAATGCACAGTATGATGGCAATAAAACGCGGCATTATGTCGTGCTGCTCCTGCACTACATTCACTATCTCTGGCTGAAAAACTCTTAATGATTGCTATAACATTCTGCCTGCGTTTGCTTGTCTATTTCACATAGAAAACTAGTTCTGCAACGAATTCTACATACTGTTTATGCGCTTTTTGTCCATTGACAATACTGGCAATCTTGCAAACATCAACGATCAGGTCAATGCTGTCAAATGTGAAAAGTCTCTAGGAAAGTGAACTGTGAGTGTATCAGTTCTTTTCCAATATTTTCCACTGCTTTTCCCTGAATAACATCAAAACCATCTCCACAATTCTCTCCTAAGCATACGAGAAGAGGAATCAGGAGGAAAATGGGCAAGGCTTTGCTGCCAGACCACTGGATACTTCTTTGCTTCAGCTGTGCCCCAAATAATTGAACCGCTCAACAGACGAAGCTTTTCCTAATCTGTCGAGTCGTTGACAAAAGTCTTGTCCAACGATCTCGTTAATGATAAAAAAAAAGAAATAAAAGAACTCCGGCAGAGCCAGGATGGAGTGGAAGTTGATCGTGAGCCAAGACGTAGATTGGAGCCACAGCAGAGCAAATATTAGGTCGATTCATACGTTCTGTCAGCGAGAGCGACTTTTTCCTTCGAAATTAAACAACTTCGAAGTAAAACAAGTGTGAAAATAAGAAACCACGACCTACTATCAGGACTTTTTGTTTGGAAAAGTGGATGGAACTAAATTAGATTTATTCCCAAATAACTACGAGACTTTCAGATAACTGCGATTTACAATAATTACAAGAATCACGAATGTCCGTTCTCTACAATGGAACTTCAATATGTACATGCGATCCACTAGTGAAATAGTGCTCCTGCTACGCACAAGCCCAAATATTACTGTATCACATTCTAACTCATGATGTAAGGCTGATTAAGCCATAGCCTCTGGAACGAAAAAAGGCAGGATCTAGTTAATTTAATGAAGGATTCAACGTATTGTTTATACGATTACATCGGAGAATATCGCCGACAGGGCTGCGAATCGAAGAAGTTTCAGACTTCGTCAGTCCGTTGATCCCTTATGTTGCTGGAGAAAGAGCCGTTACACGTTAATGCGTTAGTTCGTTACGTCGTAAGGCGAGATCGCGATCCGCTGACTCAGCCTCGTTGCTTTTGAGGTGCTATGCCCATGTATTTGCAGATGATCGACAGCATGACTTCATCGGCGCCGGCGCCAACAGAATGCAGACGAAGATCGCGATGCATCCGACACACCGGGTTCTCCCACGTGAATCCAGTTCCGCCCCAGAACTGAAAAGGAACAGCTGTTCGCGTGAAAAACGTCCATTGTTTTTTTTTTCTTACAGACGCTCGTCAAATCAGGGAGAGAAAAGGAGAGCACTCGCCTGCAAGCAGCTGTCTGTCACCACCCGAGCCAGTCTGCCCGCTTTCAGCTTCGCCATCGAGGCCAGAAGGGTGACGTCGTCACCGTGGAGTCGTGACAGCACTGCTCTGGGAACGACGCTTATCGAGTGGATTGGTGAGGCGGTTAAGCGAAGGGCAGTACCTGTACAGAAGGGCGCGGACGGCTTCGAGTTCCGACTGCAACTCGGCCAGCGTGAAGTGGACAGTCTGGAAAAGATCAGAAGTTCCGAGACTTTCCCAAAAAAATGGTACAAAGAAAAACCTGCTGGTTCAAAACGGTACTGCCGAAGATCTTCCGTTCTCTTGCATATTCAGCTGTCAGGGAAATGCATCGCTGCAGAGGCTCTAACACTGGAAATGGCAGCACTGGTCAAGGATTACGGCTGTGAATCATGCCTAACTTACAAACAGCAGCAGCTACCAGCCTCTCGTCCTGGAATTGCAGCATCTGGTAGATAAAACCTTGTCCTTCTTCGCCAATTATGTGACGAGCCGGCACCTAGAGTGAATGATATAATAGAAATGCCATTCCTCAATTTCAGGAACAATTTACACTACATATGTATGTAGATACATGCATTTCTCGCATCTGTATCATGACTGTATCAAGAAGACATGCCCCAGATTCACTTCTGACGCAGCCATAACGGAACTTGGACGCACGCGTCTGAGACATCGCGACTGTCCGTTTATTACATGCATGCTATGTTGACTGATCTCATATATAATAAGTGTTAGAAGTCCTTGCGCTTTTTTTTCGGTCGCGATTTTCCCCTCCCACTGTCATTTTTTTTCGTAACGGGCTCTGTACCTTCCGAAAGCGCTTTCCTTCCGCTACAATACTGTCATTATGTGGTTTCTCAGATAGATTCATTCACTTAATATTTAGGCTCAAGATGAAAAACGCCAGTTCAAGAAAGGACACGATTTCGACTTTGTATTCAATGGGGACAAGAAAGCACCCCATAGTTCTCGAAGCCCTTTAGAATATAAACGTGGAAGAACATTCTCAGTCGCACTCTTGCAGGGACAGTTTAACAATGTTGGCAAGGGAATGTTTCGACGTCATCGTGGCGTAGGATGACTAGAGCCATCCAACTGGATTTTTCAGCTCAATTATTCCATTTAAACGGCATGTTTACGAACTATGGTGTCCACTGACTCTAAAATTCTTCTCGAGCAAATCCCAGGTCTTCGTAAAATACATTTTAACTAATAATAATAGTAACTAATAATAATAACTAACGTTTTGAAACCGACATCATTTTCAAGAGGTGTTTCAATCAGATATGTTAGGTGTCATATGTAACGTTCTGGAGACAATGTTGTATATAATGCTACTCAACTTTGATTTGTTTTTCTTCTCTTGTATTAACTTTGCAACGCTATGCCTTAAGCATACGTATTGATAACGATGAGCATACCTTAGAGATAACTAATTAGCGAAGAAAACTGCATGTGAAAAAGAGGTCGAAGTTTTATGCTAACACCCAATTGTATGATATATTGCAAATGGATGAGAGCGGCTAACGCAATATTGCAAATGGATGAGTGCGGCCAGCGCACGCATCCATCACAAATTGCCCTACTGCTGCACGCCTAGCATAGGGTTGTTCCTCTCATATTATCTTTCCACTTTTTTGTGCCAATATCTATCACACGCGGCTACTACCCTATGGTAAGGTTCTTGACCCACCGACGGTTTTTTTCACTCTATGACGAGCTTCAAAGATCACAGCTTTTTTTTTTCGAATAGTGAAGTATTAACATACTTCAGGGCCAATAAGATCAAAAATCTATTAGATTGTAGGGAAAGTTCTCGCGATTTTTGGAACAGTACATTTTCTTGACTTTTCAAAAAAGAAAAGCACTTTAAGAAATGTAGAAATTACCACCATGTCCTACCACTTTTCGTTCATTTTCGGAAAACCTTTCGAGGCCTTCGGCAGGAGAAGGTGGTTATCTTTTGACGCAAGGTAAGGGCTGCACATTGGATAAGTCAGCACCTTCATCCAAAGTCGAACGGCTTCTGGCGAGTCACTCTCATAGAGGGTGAGCGAGCATTGTCGTGTAGGAGTCGGGTCGAGCCGTAATTCGGACCCTTTCCTGCAATTTTTGCGGACATTCTATCCAGCTGCTTACAGTAGAATTCTATCGTGAGGACAGTGTCGCCTGGCAGTAGCGCATAGTGTATGATGCGTTTGCTCACACCAAGCAGTGACCACAACCTTCAGAGGCTGATGACGTAAATTCGGCTGCGGCTCAAGCTGCTCCTTCTTGTCAACTCAGTGTCGTCGGTGCTTAACGTTGACGTAAAGGCTCCCCTTCTCATCTCCTGTGAACATGGACATCAGCCAGTTTTAATTGCTCCCTATAGGAGGGCAATTCAGTAGCCATCACTTCACGTCGCTGGAGAACGCACCCAGTCAGATCATGACCACTCACTGTGACAACTTTTTTTTCCCTTGCCCAATTGACGCAGGTGATCGGCGATCGTGGTAGAGTGAACATGCAGGACTTATGTCTTCTCACGCATAGTCTGTCATGAATCTGAATCTACCAGCTGTCGCGATCGACCATTGTCGACCGAATGCGCGTTCCAACTGCGCGGAAACATTGAGGTTGAAGTCAACAACACGAAGGTGTCTGGACCAATCTTGTGCAGTGCGTTCGACCACTGTATCGCCCGCAAATACAGAGTTAGTACGGCGACTCGATGTGGTTGCTGCTTCACCAGATTTGAAGCCGTATAATAAAAGGTCGTAAATGTCCCGCTTTGAAACTTCCATATCCTCGGAATTGATTGCGCAGGAGGTGACAAATAATGATGATAATAAACTTGCACATACTTGACCTCCTTATATATATACATATATATACATATATATACATATATATATACATATATATATATATATATATATATATATACCCCTTCATGTGCCACCTCATCGCGGTGAAGGGGTGAACATCTACCAAAGTTCATCTCTGGGAGATGGCCAACGGCACAAACGGCCACGCAGTTCAGAACCGCACTACTTGTAGTGCGTGAACGGGCGGCCCTCGGATAGCTCAAGGCACTCCAGGGGTAACCAGGCCACCAGAAATGCCACGACATTCGAACAGAGAGAAAACCGGCCCGAAATCGGACATGCTCTCCCACGGCGCCCCTGCCGAGGACGGAAGAGGAAAGGGACGGGGCGCCACTGGAAATCCCGCTGAACGATTTGGACAATGCTTGGACATCTGCACATACAATTGCCGATCAGCCGCATCCGACGCAGACTTGAGAACTCTTCTCCACATATCTAAGAGGCTCAGGTACGATGTCATATGTCTGCAAGAGACGAAAACGAAAACCCCGTATGCAAGAAGAATGGGAAGCGGAGAACTGATTATAATGGGGCAAAAGATTGATGCGAAGAACGTTGGGGGGGGGGTCGGTTTCTTGATCCACCCAAGAGTACAGCCCAGCATTCATTCGCACGAAATTCTGAGTCCGCGTATTGCTGTGCTACGATTACGAACGACGAAGAAAGCGACCATCACCATTGTAAACTGCTACGCTCCTAACTCTGTTGCCAGCGAAGAGGACAAAGACAACTTCTACTCTGAGCTGGAAGCAGTAGTTAAGAAGGAAAAGTCATACTACAAATACATATGCGGGGATTTCAACGCCCTTGTAGGAAATGGAAGCGACGGAAACTGGAGACTAGGTCGACACGGAAATGAAGCTAGGAACGACAATGGCTTTCGTCTATTAGATCTGATGTCTTGTTGCAACCTGTTTCATGGAAACTCCATCTTCGAGAAGCCTCAACACAGACGGTGGACCTGGGAAAGTCCTAACGGACAAACTCATTCAGAGCTAGACCACATCCTCACGAACCGAAGATGGAGCCTGATGGACACTTCAGTAGTACCCTCTTTTGACACCGGATCCGACCACAGACTGCTACGGGCCAAGATACGACTCAGTGATCGCATATTCAAAAGAGACACACATCGTGGGCCACCTATACGCTCTCCTGAGTATGATGAATCCGAACTGCAGAAGGCCATGAATGCATACAACTGGAGAAAAGAGGAAGATCCCACAGAAGACTATGAAGAATTAGCAAAAGGGCTGATATTTTGTGCCAAAGCAGCTATGATGAACTACAAACAGAGAGGAGAAAGGCTGAACCCAAAGGCCAAACAATTGCTGCGCCGTAGAGGTGAAGTCAAAAGAGATCAGGCAGCGACGCATTTGGAGAAAGTTGTCATCAATAAAGCCTGTCGCGCGGCCATGAAGGAATCCCTTAGAGAGCACCGCAAAAATAAGCTACTTTCGACAGCCGCTCAGAGGAAAAGCCTGAAACGATGCCGACGAGAACTCTCGGACTATTCTGCTGTGACCACGTGCCTGAAAGACAAACAGGGAATACCCAAAACGACGAGGACGGACATGGAACGCATTGTAACGGACTTTTATACAAATCTGTACCGCTCAACAACGGTTGTCCCAAGACGCCCATCCCCCACAGAAGAAAAGCCACCACCCATTCTGGTCTCGGAAGTGAGAATTGCAATTCAATCGCTGAGAAAGGGGACGGCCCCAGGACCCGATGGCATTACAGCGGACTTGCTTAGAGTCGGAGGATATACAATGCATAAACTCTTAGCAGAGCACTTTACCTCCTATCTCGAAGCTGGCATCATTCCCGATCAGTGGAAGAGCTCCAAGACAGTGTTGATCTTCAAAAAAGGTGACAAAGAAGATATCGAAAACTACCGCCCTATTGCTTTGTTGTCTATACCGTACAAACTGTTCACGAAGATCATTCTGAACCGGCTTGAAACCACGCTTGATGAGTACCAGCCAATAGAACAGGCAGGTTTCAGAAAAGGCTTTTGCTGTATGGACCACATTCACACTATCGTCCAGCTGATTGAGAGATGCAGGGAATACACGATGCCTCTGATCCTCACATTCGTCGACTACAGAAAAGCATTCGACTCCGTCGAAACGAATGCAGTCTTGAATGCGCTCATACATGCAGGAGTAGATCCAGCTTACGTGAACATTCTTGAGCAGTGCAATGTCGGAACAACGACGACAATCCAGTTGTTTGACAAAAAACTACGCATTCCGATCGGAAAAGGTGTCCGACAAGGTGACACAATATCGCCAAAACTGTTCACGTCAGCCCTCCAGTATGCTATGTCTCGACTGAACTGGGAAGACAAAGGTATCACGATAGACGGAAAGAAGCTCTCAAACCTACGATTCGCAGACGACGTGGTTCTTGTTAGCAACAACACATCAGAGATGAACCAGCTGCTAAACGAGCTGAACGAAGTGAGCAAGAGCATCGGGCTGGAAATGAATATGAAGAAGACACAGATGATGGCAAATCAGTGGTGGACAACGGAATAGTACAGCTGGATGGAATTATCTTGAGGAAAGTAGACAGCTACGTTTACCTGGGACGTGAAGTAAATAGGACGAACGACTTGACAGGCGAAATTGGGCGAAGAAGAAAAGCGGCCTGGGCAGCCATGGACACGATTCGAGAAACGACAAGTCAAATCAGGGACTCGAAGCTGCGAGCTCACCTATTTGATTCTACGGTACTTCCGTCACTGTGTTATGCTACTGAAACATGGACGGACAACAGAAACATCTCCTTGGCTATGAGAACGACACACAGGGCCTTGGAAAGATGTCTTCTGGGAACGAATAGATGGAAGCGATGGAAATGCGGCCTCAGTAGCAAAGACTTGAGGAAGGAATCGAAGATCAAGGACCTGACAGACTACATGGCATCCGCAAAGCATCGGTAGGCAGGACAGGTGATGCGCCGAACTGACGATAGATGGAGCACGAGATCAACTCTCTGGACTCCCTTGAACGTCAAAAGACCCCTCGGCCGACCCTTCACGCGCTGGTCTGATACATTTTCCAGGTCGTTTAAACAAAGAGAACTGACGAACTGGATATATATATATATATACATATATATATATATACCAGTCTGGCCGTCCGGCTAACGCCGGACCTCCAGACTTCTACTGATGCTCGCTTCGCTCGCATACTCCGCATACGATGCAGAAAAAAAGGTGGACAGATTTAGTAGATCCTATATCCCCCGAGTAAGTCCATCGGCTTTTGGAAAGCTCTCGATCGCGTGAGCGGTAGCCTTCCTCCACGTGGGAGAAGTAATTTCTTTTGATTGCCCCTAGTGGCCGTTGTTAATTGGAAGTAGCCGATTCAGTGGAAATGCTCTCTTGAAATTATCTATCTTTAGCAGGTTGTTGTGGTAACTCAAGTGATAAGGGTCTGCCCATGGATAAAGGGAAGGGTGGGGTCGATTCAGATACAAATGGACTGGAATGAGGAGGGGAATACGGATTGGAATAACGTGCAGCTAGGTCACATAGGTAGAAAGAATAGCCGGAACGGGTGCCAGGGCACCATTCATGAAGAAATTTATCTAGGCCGTGACGAACTTCCTTTTCTGGACGCGGGCGCCCTTATCACAACGCTGGATCGTCGTGCGTTTCCCCACCTTTGGGCGCCAGCGCACCCTTATCACAGTGGTGAACCGTCTACCCCTACTTTTGGCGCCAGCGCACCCTTATCACAGTGGTGGACTCGTCTCCCTCCACTTTGGGCGCCGGCGCACCCTTACCACTGTGGTGGACCCGTCTCCCTCCACTTTGGGAGCCGGCGCACCCTTACCACTGTGATGGACCCGTCTCCCTCCACTTTGGGCGCCGGCGCAGCCTTATCGCAGTGATGGACCCGTCTCCCCCCACTTTGGGCGCCGGCGCAGCCCTTATCACAGTGGTGGACCCGTCTCCCCCCACTTTGGGCGCCGGCGCACCCTTATCACAGTGGTGGACCCGTCTCCCCCACTTTGGGCGCAGGCGCACCATTATCAGAGTGGTGGACCCGTCTCCCCCCACATTGGGCGCCGGCGCACCCTTATCAGAGTGGTGGACCCGTCTCCCCTCACATTGGGCGCCGGCGCACCTTTATCAGAGTGGTGGACCCGTCTCCCCCACTTTGGGCGCTGGCGCACCCTTATCACAGTGGTGGACCCGTCTCCCCCCACTTTGGGCGCCGGCGCACCCTTATCACAGTGGTGGACCCGTCTCCCCCCACTTTGGGCGCCATTGTCACAGGTGGACCCGTCTCGGCGCCGGCGCACCTTTATCACAGTGTGGACCCGTCTCCCCCCACTTTGGGCGCCGGCGCACCTTTATCAGAGTGGTGGACCCGTCTCCCCCCACTTTGGGCGCCGGCGCACCCTTATCACAGTGGTGGACCCGTCTCCCCCCACTTTGGGCGCCGGCGCACCCTTATCACAGTGGTGGACCCGTCTCCCCCACTTTGGGCGCCGGCGCAGCCCTTCTCCATGGACTCCATTGACGGACCCGTTGTACACCATCCGACCTTCTGTTCGATCTCATCCCTACCCCACTCCACCACACCACACCCGTTCCTAGCCTTTTATATGATCTCACAATCACGATCATTGACCAATCGTAGAATTTCGTAACGGTCTGACACACATTCTTACATACTTACATACTTACATACTTACATACATACAGACACACATGTAAACAGGCTAAGCCCGTTATTATATAGAATGATAGTGCGTATCAAAACTATGTATCCAATTCGAAGAAGATCATTTTTGTTGATATCAATGCCGATATGAAAAGCTGAAATTAATGCAAACTCAATTTCTTGATTTGTGCTGATATGCATTGTCGTGGTGCCCTTCTTACTTCTGCTGAACAGGCCCAGATTGAAGCCCTGCACGTAGCAGGATTATCCAACCGACCAATTGCGGTTCAGTTGAGCCGTTCTCATGGATGCGTGAACAAGTACTTGAGAAACCCATCCGAATACAACAAGAAGCTCAATAACGGTCGTCCAAAAGTGCTAACAGCCAACGACAGCAGAAGAATTGGGAGACTGGCATCGAACTCCACTTTGAGCATCGCTCAGATGCGGGCCCAATTGGGTTTAAATGTCTCGAAAATGACCATCTGGAGATCGGTGCGAAGGAATACCAACATTACACAAGAAATCATGCGGAAAGCGCCACGCCTGACCCCCCAGCACAAAGAAGCACGCCTTCTCTTCGCCAGAAGCAACATGACAACGCAGTGGAATAAGGTACCTCTTTGAGTGCACTTAAAATTCTTTGCGATCCAGATCAATCAATCAGCTTCTGAGTTCCAGGTGATCTTCAGTGACGAAAAAAGTTCAACTTGGATGGGCCGGATGGGTATCGTCATTATTGGAGGGACCTGAGAAAGGCGTCGATCATGTTCTCAAGACGCAACTTCGGCGGCGGTTCGCTAATGACTTGGGCCGCGTTTGGGAGCTCCGGAAAACTGGAATTGGCGTTTGTTTCAAACAGAATGGAGTCATCGGAATATCAAGAAGTGCTGCGAACACGTCTTCTTCCTGAGAGGTGCACGGCGGCGTTCTCTGGTGTTCCAGCAAGATAACGCTGCCGTCCACGTGTCTCGTTCGACAAGGAGCTGGCTTCAGGAGCACCGAATACAAGCAATGGACTGGCCCGCGTTGTTCGCCAGACTGTAACCCAGTTGAGAACATGTGGGGCATAATTGTACGCAAGGTCTACTGAAATAACAAGCAGTACAATACGGTCGAGAGATTGAAAACGGCGATGGAAGCATGGGACCAGATCCACGACGCCACCGTAGCGAAGCTCGTGGGAAGTATGCCAAATAAGGTTTTTGAGATCATCAGGAACAATGGTGGACCGATCGACTATTAATTGTTGAGTTATAATGATAAATCTGTGCTGCAATCGTAAGTGGATACATAGTTTTGATACAAACAGAAAGTTTTCACAAACGAGAATCCTTTGCTAAACGTTCGAATATACTGGGAAACAGGAATGCAGAGTTTGTTCATATCGAGAATCATATGTGGAAAGTTTCGTCTTTTGAGAACCAAAATGAGCCAAGATATTGACCGACTACGGGTGGATACATAGTTTTGATACGCACTATATATATATATATATATATATATATATATATATATATATATATATATATATACTTACTTATACTTTGATGCTTAAGTAAGTATATATATATATATATATATATATATATACTTACTTATACTTTGATGCTTAAGTAAGTATATATATATATATATATATATATATATACAGGGGGGGCCATAAGTTATTGTACAACGTTTGCTCATTTATTTCTCCACCAGCAACACATGGATTATCCTGCTCTTTTCGCTGCCGAATAGAGCAGGGATCAAAGTATCTTACAGTTAAAACCCGGTTTCCCGGGAGAGTTTTGCTTTGGAGCAGTTGGACTTAGAACAGGTTTTTGAAAAAAGCGGGTTGATGTGGAAATTTTTTACGAAAAATCCACCAAATCTCTAAAGTGGGGTGTACTGCTTAGATGCATCTTAAAGAGCAAAGAATGCTCTTTCTAAAAATATCAAACTGTTTTTGTGGCTGTTTTGCTCGGAAATTGCGGGCAGAGTTAGTGCATTTTGCGGCACCGAAAGTCTGCAATGAATGTTTCCGATAAACTTTTTTCGTTATCTTGGAAGTATCCAGGAGGTTTTTGTGATCAAAAGATAGAGCAAATCCAGCTCTATTAAACAGTGCCTAGTGCGGCAAAAAATATTTTACTACTGCGGAGAAATGGGCCAGCAAACGTTGTACAATAACTTATGGCCCCCCTGTATATATATATATATATATATATATATATATATATATATATATATATATCAGTGGCGGACGCAGAAAGTGGGCGGGAGGGGGGGCGTGGGAAGAAAAGTGGGGTCTCCGCCGTTTTGGGGACCCAGACGGAAAATAAAATTAATAATAATATTAATTATAATAATAAACAATAAATAAAAAATATATTAAAAATAATAATAAAAATAAACAATTAAAAATAAACTAACACAAGATTTTTATTTGTATTGTAAAGTAATTTCGAAAATTTGGCGACCCATTCTCGGGGGGGGCGCGCCCCCCCCCCCGCCCCCCCTGCGTCCGCCACTGATATATATATGTGTGTGTGTGTGTGTGTGTGTGTACCAGCGTGATCGTCCAGCTAACCCCGGACTCCCAGGCTTTTTTTTTGGGCTCGCTTCGCTCGTCTCATACGTGTGTGTTCCCCTCTACTGAGCGCTGGCATACTACTCTCGCAGGTGCGGATGACATCTTCCACACTTTCGACGCCGGCGCACCCTTAGCACACCGCTGGACCCGACTCCAGGCGTTTCCCCACTTTTGGACGCCGGCGCACCCTTATCACACCGTTGGACCCGACTCCAGGCGTTTCCACACCCTGGACCCGTTTCCCCACCTATGGGCGCCGACGCATCACTCTCTGTGCTCCCCTCAACGGCAACTCTTCCCCTACCGAGCGCCGACGCACCTCTTACATAGCCCTAGGCTCTTTCCATATCATCTTCTCCACCATCTGTGCAGGCGCAACCCCCATCCATGTAATCCCTCGTCCGTGTGGCCCTTCCTCTTCGTTGTAAAACTGACCTGCCCGTCTCTTTCCTTTTATACGGTCATGTAATCATAGGCTTATCTCACTCATTCCGACCGTGTTGAAAACAAGTGTCGGCCACTAACATGTCTATACATGACAAACGTGGTCCGAAACACCTTTAAATCAAAGTAAAAATCAAAATTTGCAACTTTTTTATAGATAACTCGATGCGCTGAACACAATGGTATCGGTAGTCCACCCTGTGATAAGGGTGCGCCGGCGCCAAAGGTGGGGAAACGCATGACGGTCCAGCGTTGTGATAAGGGCGTTCGCGTCCAGAAAAGGAAGTTCGTCACGGCCTTGGGTGAATTTCTTCATGAATGGTGTCCTAGTACACGTTCCGGCTATTTCTTCTACCTATGTGACCTAGGTGCACGTTATTCCAATCCGTATTCCCCTCCTCATTCCAGTCCATTTGTATCTGGATCGACCCCACCCTTCACTCTGCTTTTATACACGGGCAGATCCTTATCACTTGAGTCACCACAACAATCAGCTAAAGATAGATTATTTCAAGAGAGCATTTCCACTGAATCGGCTACGTCCAATTAACAACGGCCACTAGGGCCAATCAAAAGAAATTACTTCTCCCACGTGGGGGAAGGCTACCGCTCACGCGATCGAGGGCTTTCCAAAAGTCGATGGACTTACTCGGGGGGATATAGGATCTACTCAGACAAAGTATCGCACACATGCGTAGGAGTACTGCAGGGCACCCGGAGGGCTTAGTCAGGAGACCCGGTCTGTTACAGACCGCAATTCCCGATTTAGTCCTCCGCAAGTCCCGGTACCCTCCTCCGCATGTTCCGAAATGGGGTTTTTGAACAAAACTTATCACCTCCACTACCGCTCGAGGATTTCGAACTGGCCAACCGATCACTTACTATTGCTCTTCGATTGCTCCACAGTCCGCTGCTTTACCTCTGCTCCATCCGTGCCCACAGCCGAGGGACTATTCGAGGCATCCACTAATGTTCTTATCACAGTGCATTCCCAAGAGAAGGTAATGTTACGGAGCTCAGTCTACACCAATCACTACCAAACATTGAATACATTACTCCGAAGGGCCCGTGGAGATTTTGGCCCTTTCAGCCAAGAGCTATGGACTGCTTTACCCTTCACACCAATTTCATTGATTTTTGCTTAATTTTGTCCAGAAATCGCTGATGACATGTCTATTGTTGTTCGATACGTTTATTTTGTTTGATACGCTGAACACAAAGATATCTGCGGTTTCGTAAAAACTTATAGGTTAAACCATTTATTTCACCAAGTTTTACGCTTCTGATTGGGGGATCATGCCCACTGAGGTTTTCTAATGCGCTGAACACAACACCTTGGCCATAACTCTGGTGTTCAAGAATGAACAACGGTCTCACTACGAGGATTCTCTCAGTGGTGCGTACTTGCGGCAGTTTTCGACTTGTACGTTAATATAGAGAAAATCTTTCTGATTGCAAAAGTGCGCGATTTTCGACGTTAATGAAAAGTATTAGAAAGCTATTAGAAAGCTTCAGCTTTCGATTTCCTCGAAGAACGCTCGTTTCCTGGCCAGGCTACAGTTCATATCCGTGATCTGATCAGGCATAACCCGTAGCCTGGTGTGGAAACAGTGAGGCCTGTATTTCGTATAGGCAACATCTGAGGTTTGAGTCAGTTCTTGTGTTGACCCGTAATTTCTCCGAGCAACATAAGAAAGTGCTGATTCAGCCGTAGCCTCTTAAAAAACAGAGTCACCCTTTTTGAAGCCCTTCATGTATACTACAGTCCACGCCAGCTCACACTGATTTTCTCACCCTAAAAATCTCAAAAACGATTTCTGAGGTAAGACTCTGTTGCTGTTAGGGCACACACAGTGTTAAAAGTGCTATATTCTGTGGCAGGAACCAAAATGGATGCTTTTGTGAGTATGAAGCCCGCTCAAGTTGTAGAAGAGACACTTCAGAGATTCAAGCAATGAATGCCGTTTTTACAGTGAATATGACAATAAGAAACTCAATAAACATTATTATAAGAGAGATTTCCAGTGTGATTATGATTATAAAAAGCGTATTATACGTTATTAAAGGAGAAAGATGGATTGCCGGGCAACAATTAGGAAGTGGGAAAATGGGCAGAAATCACTGCTCTGTGATGTCTGACCTCGGGCAGTTCTCGGATTACCTGCCATGTTCCTCCGCACCCATCCGAGGCTTTTATCAAAGTTCGGGGGTATGTCGCACCCCCCAACTACATCCTCCGCAAGTCCCGAAGGTTTCTCGGGCCTAGATCGCACCCCTCGACTACCTCCTCCGCGTGTCCCGAAGCAGGCGGTCACCGCATGACCAATGAACTTCCTTAAGAAATGAGGGCTATCGTCCTCCGCATGTCCTGACATTTTTGTCTGAGTACTAAATCTGTCCACCTTTTTTTCTGCATCTTATGCGGAGTATGCGAGCGAAGCGAGCATCAGTAGAAGTCTGGAAGTCCGGCGTTAGCCGGACGGCCAGACTGGTATATATATATATATATATATATATATATATATATATATATATATATATATACAGAAGACAGGTTGCTGCAATTCAGCGTTGGGTTGAAAAAAAAACACACTCTCAAAATCCGCGAGAACTTTCCCTACTGCCTAATACATTGAAGTCTTCTTAAAAATTATGAGGCAGAATAAAGAGCTGGAAATTGAGAGAATGTGGGAGAGTATGGCACAAGACGAGATGCTCCTAGAAAGGTTAGAAAAATAGCAAAATATTTGTGGTGTATTCGTATAAGAAAACTTTCCAGACGTTTATTCAAATCAACAGCCCGTTTAACCACATATAACTGTTACTTCCATCCAAAATTAAGCAGCGGTTAACAGAAAGAACGCAGTTGTCTTCGTAGTGGTCTATCCAGTGAGCTGCTGCCTCCCCTTCTTTCAATTCTCAAGCATTTTTTTTCAAATCACAAGACTTCATTTCCAAATGAGAGAGTCTCGGATCATTCCATATTGAGTTACACCTCTCCATAGATCCTACCACAAATTTTATGAAGAATGCAATTTCTTTTATGAATGAAGATAAAGGTTTCAGGAACTTCCGCGTTCAAGCCACGTGGATCCCATGATAATGCAAGTGCTGCCCATCAATCATACAAAAACTAACGAATCTTCGACGCGGTGACATTAATCTTAGTGAAATCGAGAGTTTCGTCCATTTATGAGCTGTGTCGTCATTATCGCACTAGTGGTTTTGATGGAGAGTGGGATCGTCATAGCGTGCCCCCAAATACGCTAATTCTGTCGTAATATAATGCTAATACTGAGGGACCTTTGGCAAAGAAGAATAAACAAATCTAATTACTTACTCTGACATCATCGAAGAAAATCTCAGCAGTATCCGAGCTGTGCATGCCCAACTTTTTCAGGTTTGCTGTGCGATGAACCCCTGAATATGCCGAGTATTTCCCACGAATGTCATTTTAGAGAAAGAGATCTCGAACCTGGCTCGTCAAGTCGCACACAGACGAGGCTTTTGTTCCGATGAGGCGATGAGTTGTAGTTGGTGTTCACGAGAACGCACGCCCAGTCCGCCTGCAAATAAACCGAATTAATTATTTTCCTTATTTTGTGACATATTTATTTTATATTTATTTATTTATATATTCAGATGCGAAAGAAAGCTGGAGGGTGAACATAATAATGTTCATCTACTGATTTCAACTTTAATTTCGAATTCTCTTCCTGAATTCGTCGCCCAATATGACCCTGTAAGCAAATAGACCAGCGGGCCCACGGGCGGAGGCTAGCTGGTGATCCCACTTACAATTAGTGGAGGTGCACGGCGCATAAGGGAGAGGGGAATAGGGAAAGAACTCTGCGATACAATGGATTTTTCATCACCGACACACTATATACGAAAGCGGGGACATGCCGGCATGGATCTAAACTACTGCGTGATGTTCATATTAATTTCAGAGATCAGAATACTAAATTGTGGTGACGAAATTGCTTCAAGAATTGCTGCTGAAAAAACACACATTAGCTAGTGTTAACCCCTTATGCGTAATATTCCATTACATACAGGCATACAGAGTCTTTTCATCACTGTACCGCCCATTTGGTCTGCGGCGCTGCATTACCCACGCGGCTCGGTAGACCAGTTAGGCGCTGTGGTTGTCTTCGCTACTCATGCCCGGCATTTGCATAATGTTTCTTGCCACAACGACCCAAGCATTCCAAAATGAAAACAAAGGCAAAAACAGATGCAAAACATAAGCAAAACACCATGATCGACAACGCCCGTGCCGCACCACGTAGGTGACGCGGCGCGGCATACCACATGGGCGGCATTTTATGGTGCAAAAACGATTGGCCAGAACTTTTATATGTTCATAAAGTGTTAAAGACCCGGAAACATTCTTGGGAGTTGCAACAAAAGCATCCGTACCTGTGCACCATTCGTAATCCACATTTTGTGCCCATTTATGATGAGATCGGAGCCGCTCCTGGTAGCTCTAGTTCGAATCGCTGACAGTGAGATGTTGCACGTGACTTAGTAAACAACTTGAATCTTGAAACTTCATAAATCTCAACCTGCCACGTCGCTGCCCGCCTCAGGCTCGCTCACGGCTATGCAGGCCACCAAATCGCCTGCCATAGATGGAGTTAGAAACTCGGACCGAAGCGAGTCGCTGCCGAATTCAGCCAGTGCTGGGGTGGCCATGTGAGTCTAAACGTGGCGATTTGCCGTTTTTAATGAAGCGGGCGTGAATTTTCACTATCAAATCAGTGACCTGGACACACACGGACATAGGAATCGCAGCGCAGTCGATGTTGCCCAGCTCCTCAGCGACGGCGATCGAATACGAGAAGTCAAGGCCGAGGCCTCCGAACGCTAAGGGTACAATTACTAGTCTTTCGTGAAGCATAAGAGCGACTCATGTTTCCCGGTGCACTCACCAGGAGGTTTGCTGACAGCCAAGACGCCCATATTCCCCAGTTGCTTGAAAACTGCGTGTGCTGGAAACCTGCCTGCTTCCTCCCACTTCTGCACGTGCGGATTTATCGATCGCTCGATCAGCTGAAAAGGAATCATTGCTACAGGCAGTGTCCCACCTCATTTTCGTGTCTGAGCTATTACAAGATTCTGGATCTCCTCGACACGCCCAATCCAGTGGTATACATAAAATATTGAAAAAAAACGGCCTTCAAATCTGTTTTTTTAATGGTTTTCCTGGGACAGGATCTGCAACAGTTTGCCTAACCAATATGACCCGTGAAGCGAGCGATTGATCTTATCGATCGAATACGTCAAGATGTGTTAGCCGTTGCGAAGAGCCATCACCCGTGGACCACTCCGCCCAGGTGGTCCACGAAGCCTGAAGTTTGTACCCTCCCGAAAACGGAGTTTTCGTCTCTTTTATTACCGGTGATGCACATTTTTAGAAACAGCATGGCGAGAATATCACGGATCTGTTAATATCTCCAACATACGAAACGAGGTGGAACACTGTCTTCACGGATGACAAGAACGGATCATCACCTTGCGCAGCTCTCTGCGAATTTCCATGTGCTTTTCTGTGTACAGCATATGGTGCTTCTTCGGCACAGCACGGGCTCCAGCCCGCAGAGCTGCCTTCGACATCAGTCAAGCAGTATTTGCAACAGTATGCCTGAACACAAATTATCTCCAGAAGAGGACTAATGCCGAGGTTATGACGTAGCCAGAAGTTGAGAAAATTTGAACAGAAACACGAAAACGGAGAATATGCTAAGCAGGGACGCCGACTACAGCAAAAGTGACGCAGTCGGCTAGAGGCTAGCAGCGACGGCGACGGCGATTAGCCAACCAGCCGAACTGGCTCGATCCACCAGCATCCAGGCGAGCGAGGGGAGGCCTTCGAGTGACCACCATAACAACTCTGACGCGAGGATTCACGAGGAAACACCTGCTTCCTTCCTAGAATTTGTATACTCAAGATCTGAGCTCACAGGACGGCACAAAAAATCTAGCTCAGGGAACCCAGGAACAGTGTTTTGCATGAGATTGAAAGATGCAAATCCCGCGATTGGGACATGCGCGCTCGTGCAGAAAGCAGTTTTTTATAAACAGTTCTATACCAGCAATGGTAAAATTAGTGGAAACCGCATGCATGCATACCCATGCAAAACCCATGCGTCTCCAAATGGTGCAAAACCTACGATTTTTTCAATCCCATGCAGAACTCATGCATACAGATGTGAAACATAGTTTCTACATTTTCTAAGTAGGAGGATTATGAACTGCAGGGAAAATCAGGTGATATTCATGGGTGAAATGAAGTACATACGGATATAGATCTCTATGGATGCTCATTACTGAAGAAGATGATGAATGCATAAGTGGCCCGAATCGGGTGGATGATCTCAAAAATAAGGAATCTCCATTACATATATGTAGTTCAAATCTCGGATACTCGGACCCCTTCGAAACCTGACTTCTGCAAAATCTCAGCAAGCTTGTGGACTTCTCTCTCACATATGCAGGTCTATAGTATTGCCAAACGCGAATTCATTCATTTCATTCATTTCATTCATTTCATTCATTTATCACTTGCCTAAAGAAGCAGGTCAAACATACGTACAGTACTCGCACTAAGTTTGTTAAAAATGAACGTCTAGAACGCGGATTTGCGTTATTTTCGTTCTAGGGTTATAACTCATCGTAAAAAAGCGATTCGCAGACCAAACCAGGGGTCAAAAACGGCAATGGAGTGGGCTATCATATCTCATGAAATCAGCCCTAAATTCTGATTTTAAACAACGAAATTCGCAAGTTTTTAATTCTGCCGCAGCCTCGCCGCGCATAGCGCGCGACATACTTTGATGCGCGGCATGATCCGAGCACTATAAATGGCTCTGGAATCTCAATGTTCAGAATCGAAACTTAGAGCTGGTTTCATGAAATATGCTACCCCACTCCACTGCCGCTCCTGAACCCTGATTTGGTCTGTGAATCGCTATGTTAGGATGAGTTATCGCCCTGGAACGAAAAGAACGCAAATCCGCGTTCTGAATGTTCATTTTTAACAAACTTAGTGCGGGTATTGTATCTAACTGAATTGACAGAAAAGAAACACCTTGCTAAGATGGAAAGAGTAAACAAAGACTGGAAAAGAACCAAGGGCTGAACTCGGACAGAGAAGAGGGGAGACGAAGTTTAGTAATTTGCCATCGCGCTCCCATACTTTCCATGACTCTGTTTATGTGCAGTGAAGAGTCACCCCTGAGTTATTAGCCAATAGATGTTAAACACAGCTGCAGAAGGTGCTTATCCCGTTGCTTTACAATTTTTTTTCTTCGCCCACCCTTAAAATGTAGCTGGCTAACTCGTTTTGTTTTATCGTTAAGGTACAACGTAGATGCAGTGTATTATTTAAACAGGAATAAATTAGCATCGCGTTGAAAGCAGTCATCGAAAGGAGTTCAAGACGCGAAACATTTTCATTAGACCACCTATATTGCGCAGTAAAACGCCTTATTTGTCCCTTTTTTCTCCTTATCTAGCCGAAAAAAAAGAAAAGCGAGTCTGGTGCCGGATGATAGCTGATCCAGACCCCAAAAAACCAGACGACGTCGGTTTCGGTGGCGCGTACAATTCAACTCAAAATATAGTGGATCTAGAAGCGATAGGATGCATCTTGGGCAGTGAACAATCATGGCGAAACGAAAAGTGAGACGCACGTACTTTCACTATGTTAAAAATCTTCCCTTCTGTCATTGATCGAATTCGGGAACGCCTACGGAAGAAAGTGAGAAACATTTGGTTCAGGAAAAACTGGAAGGCGTAGTTGTTCCCCAACGGAAGATGGCGTTGTTCCTTTTTGCACTGGATTGAAACCCAACTTTGGAGTGAAATTTTACTTGAGCCCAACCTTCACTTTCGATTTGTCTCCGAACTCTCCACTGCCTATAATATCTGTCCCCGGAAACAGAGTAATTCGAATGTGTGTACACGAAATGCAGGCATCCCAACGCTCAGCAGTACATGATCGCCGTGAAAGGGAAGAATTTCACGATGAAGGTCTTTTCAGCGATGGAGATACACCAGTGCCAGATTTCGAAGACGCTTCGCTTCTTCCAAATCGACTAATGTCTATGGGTTGTCTAGGTTAAAAAAAGTGCGAAAGAGAAAGGTGAGCCTCTACTGACCTCCGGGACCAGTCAGGCGGCTGGGGACCTCGTTCAGAAAAACTGGCTAGCCCTCCACTTTGTGCGGGAGAACCCATTTATTTACGTATTTGTTTATTATTTATTTAACGCACGTGCAATGCACATGATGAAATTAGGTGCAAAACAAAGCAACTATAGAAACACAGAAACAGAATAAAACAACCCCGGGAGACAGACTGTGGGAACCAAAGAGATACATTTGAGGGCTATTTTCAATATTTTAAGGTCGCTCGAAGAACTATTAGGGTGGTAAATTGAGAATGGGCGATGAAGTTTCGACGCCTTCATAAATGTGTTGCCAAACCTGCCTAACTTTTTGTACTACCTGAAAGGGCCTTTCATGAAAAATTCCACAGAATATCATATATTATTTCATTCCTGGTGTTTAAAGAAATTCATAAGAAGAACCACCGCAGTTTTCGAGTTTCCATTCCCTGTGTCTCATGTATCGTTAAAGAGCATAAAGCTGCACCGGAGCACCACCATCGAGTCATATAATCATTGAATCAAGAGAATTTTTGCTGTGTTACCCGACAAAATCCATGCAACAATCGACTACTCGAAAATGGCCTCGAACTTGGGTAACTGAACCGAAATTGTGACTGTCAATCGATTCTCGATTTGTCCTGTCCTCCGAATCTGAGATCAGAAGTCGCGCTTGCGCCACGAAATAGAGCAGAATTTGTGCTGTCAGGAGAGCACTTGTTTCCGTCGGTAAAGCTTTCCATGGCGGGGGAAAGTTCCAAAACTGCAACGCATTTAAAATTTGGGTGAGTCGCTATTTCAGGCCACTGCGCGGCGCATCCCACAGGAGAGTGGTCACTCTTTTTGTCGAAGATTATGATGGTTCATCAATACTAATCCTGGATAAAACATGAACTGAGGTGTTGTAGCTTTGTTTTTAGAAACTATCTTATTCCATGCAAAAACAAATCCTAATTTACTTTCCCAAATTACCACCCTAATATTTCAGACACTTAAGCATACTCGGTCCCAACTCTGTACAAGGAAAGCCTCTTCGGAAAGGCGATTTCGGTTGACGTAGAAGAAGTTTGGCTTTTAATCTGGTGCATGATTGTGGAAAATACTCCATATATTGTGTTCAACGCAATTTTATAACGCCGAAAAACATCAACGATATTGGCATCACACGAAATTTGAACAAAAATACAGCAACGTAGCCAATAATTCTCCAGAGGTGACTGGAGAAAGCGGTGAAGCATAGGTGTATGCTTCGATGAGCGATCCAGCCTGAACTGGATTTCACCGTGGGCTGTTACTAAAAAGGGCGTCACGCGCGAGAACCAGGCCGTGCAAGAACGAGGAGTGCCCAGGACCGGGGGAGGGGGAGACACCGCTGGAGGGGCAAACGCAGCAGGAGTCAGCTTTCACTTGACCGCAGCGCACGATGACCAGCTTCTGCATCACAGCAGGGCGACGCTGCACGAGGGGCATCGACGGGTGCTGGGACATTGGCGGGATTTGCGGAGAGAAAAGTGCGAGAAGAACCGGACACGCTCGAGAACAAAAGCACTGACACTCGACACCTCTAATGATGCAGATTCGCCGTGTTTTGATACGGCTGGGGGTTTCGAAGATAACATGATGCATTACGAGATCCGCGACGATTGGGTGTACCTTTAAAGAATGCCAGGGGAAACTGCTAAGCTGGTGAGGTTCATTAACTCTCCCTCTGTGATCTAAGTGCTATACTTTGGACCGAATTAAAATCGAATAGCTTACCCAATTTAATCGCTATTTCGGAACCCCATCTAAAAAATTTAAATTTTGAAGTGAGAAAAGCCCTCAATCCCTTCTTATCATCACTCAAGGGATGGAGAGATGTTCTTTTCATTTTCCTCCGGGAATCTGGAATTTCTACTCATAATCAATTTTTCTAATTCGAACGTATACTATAATGCATTTTTTGGTCCTAACTATTTATAAAGTGTTTCATAAGTATAGACGCACCCCGGAAAGCACTGATACACAGTTCCGCTTAACTTTTTAGAAAAAAACCACGAATGCCAATAGAATTAGCATGCCCAAAAGCCCTTGTTTCTGTCACTTCACTTGAGCTTATGGAAAAGAATGCGTAGATTCAGCACTTCCTCCTCACGTGGACCATTTCATAAGTATAGACGCACCTTCAAAACCAATAATTTCATAGCCGAAACTTCCTTGCTACAGCAGATTAGTAGTTAGTACGATTCCACAACTCCCAAACAACTCAGAAAACATTTGCAGGTATGGATTTGAAGGCAGTGTCTCATCCCAGGGATCGCTTTCGAGATTCCTACGTCAGTCGAATATGTGGAAGCCGCTGAGCACAAAGATGTACTTTAAGTTTCAGAGGAACGTCGAAAATCCCAGTCTCGGATTCATACGGCCAAGAATTTCGAATTTCTTGGCCAATGGACGAGAGAATTCATTCTTGATCAAATGCTTTCTGAAGGTTCGGCATGGTTTTTCAACACGGAAGTGTTTGTTTGTTTGATAATAGCTGCTGCTGAGAACATTTTTATGTGCAACTTCTCAGTTCCGCTTTTGCTACCTTCCTAGCAAGGAAAGTCGTCCGCTCCTGTATCTAATTTTGCCTTAAAAGTAGGGGTTTTTGAGGGTATTTTCTGACATCAAGCACATCATTGGAATCAGCACCTCGACTGGCTGCACCTGAATCTGTGGATATCTCGACACCCAACATGAGGTGAGACACTACCTTTATTGATCACTTCCAGCGAATTGTTATCAAAACAGCTCTTAATACATGCAATTTCTTTTTCGGGGTCTACTGTATCAGAAAATTTTCGGTTCCAGCCATGAATCTCATCTGGTAGGATGCCCCACGGATGTTCTATGTTGCTAGTATCAGAAGACGAACACGATCCTCAGCTAGGGGTTCCCAAAGTACTTATTTGCTGAGCGACTGGTATAGGTCACACCGGTTTTTTGATAGAAATTGAGGCTTCTCCTTCTGTGCGCTGAAGGAAAATGTAATAGTTGAAAACTAAAGGTGCTGCCGTGGTTTGAGGAATCCAAATATGTAGAAATGAAAATAACATCGAGGACGTCATCATGGCAGAAACCATCTCCAACTTTGGCAGCGCCTACCTGTAAAGGCGCTTGTTTTGAGGAAGTCTGGCTCTTCTTGTATATCATCCCAGCAGCGTGTGTTCATTGTAATACACTCTGTACCACTCTTTTTCACACGAAAAAAAATCACTTAAAATCACACGGGCTTTCAAAAGGTCCAAAACGAGCAACTTTTTTGGCATGGCGATCATCACGTTCCTTCCGGTAAAACGAAGCCGCGAGGCCTTCTGAAAAAAGACAATCTCAGGGATAAGACGGCGACAACAATATGCAAGGCTAACGCCGCGTCTGAATGTTTTTTCAACCATTTTACTGCATGAGGGAGCCGACACAACGGCGCGAAAACCATCGATGCATGTCACGAACTTCGATTCTACGCAAGGTATGTGACGCCGTCCTCAATGCAATATCTTCTTTTGCATACCAAAATTCTTCCTTCGATTGTAGGACTTAATATCTTGTACATATTCGTGGAGGGACCCCGAAGAACCTCTCTATCCGATGATAATGTAATATCACAAGCCTGCAGTATGTAAATCTTTTCCTGCCCTAGCCTCTCCCCAAAAAGGTGTGATCCATGTTGAATCCATGTTGAAAGCACTTTTAGGGCAAAGGCTTCAGAGAGGGTAAGTAGTTCTATTCAGCACTGGTGGCAAGAGTGAAAACTTCTCGAATGCATCTCCAAAAGGCTTGAGGATTTGACCTGCTCGATCCACACTTCGAAGCACGTGTAGAAGCGACAACTTTATGGCCATTGATGGAGATATTTCAGTATTGGATTTGTAGAAGGGGTCATAGCCAAAACTCGTCTCAACTCTCTTCACTTCTTGGGGTCATGGACGAACTAAGCCTTCCTAAATTACTTTGTTAATGGATTAAAACTAATTTCCATTGCCAAAATCAGGAACTGATCTAAATTGATTTCGTTTATGGATTCCCGTTGAGTGGCTGCCTTTTCTCTAATGATCCAACTTCATTCCTCACCCCTCCTGTCTTAGTTTCTGCGACAAGATCCGACGAATGAGCCGTTGCTGATACAACTCATTCGACTTAAAGGCAGCAGGAGCTGAAATTCTCGACTCTGAGCTGAGTTGCGGGTGGTGAAGTACAGACTCAGCACATCATAAATGTGAAACGAACACAGACAGTGATGGCTTACCTGCAGAGAAAATGAAACATTCGTCGCGAACACGCCTGGCCGTGTTCGTGCGCGGACGAGCTTTCCCCGGCGCGAAAGCAATTGCGGCGCGTGGTTTTGGCCGAGTCCCGCCATGAAACCCTGTGAGTTGAATGCATTTCGTTTTCCCTTTGCGCCAAACCACGCACCGCAATGGCTTTTGCGCCGGGGAAAACTCGTCCGCGCGCGAACACGGCCAGGCGTGTTCGTGACGAATGTTCCATTTTCTCTGCAGGTAAGCTATCATTGTCTGTGTTCGTTTCACATTTATGATGTGCTGAGTCTGTACTTCATTATCCACAGCTCAGCTCAGAGTCGAGAATTTCAGCTCCTGCTGCCTTTAAAGGCAGCACTCACGCTAAAAAAAAGTTCTCTTGCATTTGTGCTTATTTCAAAGGTGCCATCAATTGGAGCGTAACTGCAAAAGGAATCGCTCCGAATCGTGCAGTTACTCGAGTAATAAAACTCGTACGCATGTACAAATGCGCCCGCCATGCTCAACCCCGCCCCATCCTCTTTGATCGTGTGCGGCTGTGTTTCTCAGCTGATACAGGATCGATCAGTATTTTCGGATAGCGGTGATCTTTTCCGCACCTCGGCGGCCGCAGCCATTTCAGGCGATGGATCTCGTACAAATGGACATGGATTGGCAAAATACAACATAGTATTTCTCGCAAACACAGCCTTTTTTGATAGTCTTTCCTCCATTATGGGCACTAGAGCAGCCTCCAGAGTAGAATTTCAGGAAAAAATCAAGGACGTTCTTTATCGTGAGCGCTGTCTTTAAGACGTCTTTTGACGCCATGCAGAAGCACTGAAGTCTTTTTTCATAATGTTTTCTTTCTTTTTTTCTGGAGCTTCTCGGTGTCACGCTACATAAAACACCACAGGAGTTTATGTTCCTCATAAAACCAGATCAAATCAACAATTTCAGTAGCAATAAAGTCATTTTCCTTAAAGCCGAAGCCTCTCGCCAGCTCATCCCGAACGAAAGAAGATTCCATTCTTCGCAGTTCACTCTTCCGCGTAGTGAAATCGATTTCAAATCCCAAGATCTCAACATTGGAAGGATGCTTGATTGGAAGGATGGGCAATCTCACACCCATGGCTATCATCACCCCTGGGTAGCAGCTCGGTATAGAGAACAGCTTGGATGCATCGCTGAGACTACCGAGGGTAAACATGTTGACGCCTACTCCAACAATGGGTAACTTGATGCAGTGTTGACACGTTGACGCTGGGTAGTCTCAATAGTAAACATGTTGATGAGTGCAAGGTGAGTGGTAAGCTTAGGTAGGTTACCCGAGCCCGCTCAGCATAGGTAGTCTCATTGATGCGTTTGGGCCCTGAAACTGCAAAGGATACCTCAACCATAGATACATTTCTTCTGGATTTCATGGGATAATACACAGAATCCTGTTCTCCAAAACCAATTTTAACTATCATCATTTCACAGAAACCTTCCGAGTTTCACGTTTAGTACCATGAGCAGGTACTTCATCGACGCATCGAGAAATCTTGTAGTTTGGCATGATAATACTGTGGGCAGAAATAAGATGATAATACTTATGACACAGCACAGATGCTAGCAAAAAAACGTAACAATATATTCTATTTAAAACTATCGAAAAGATTTGAAGACCTGATGAACCTTTTTGCCGATTTCCTGAATTGTTTTACCTTGATAGCAGTGGCGGGGGCGCCTCCCCCCCCCCGAGAACGGGTCCCCAAATTTTCAAAATTACTTTACAATACAAATAAAAATTCTGTATTCGCTTATTTTTAATTTTTATTATTATTTCTAACATAATTTTCATTTATTATTTATTATTATAACTAATATTTTCATTAATTTTATTTTCCGTCTGGGTTCCCAAAGCGGCGGAGACCTCACTTTTACTCCCACACCCTCCCCCCCCCCTCCCGCCCACTTTCTGCGTCCGCCACTGCTTGATAGGGAGTTGTGAATCGTAGATACCTGGAATGTACTATTATTTTTGAAGCTAAGTACACCATAATTATTTAGTTAGTAGCCGTTTGTTAATAACCAGTCAATTCCCTCCTAACAGTATCCCTCAGTGCAGTGCCAGATATCCGACGAATATTCTAAAATTCGACAACATAAGCCTTGCAACTTCCGAACAAGAAGTCATGGAAAAAAAGACATAACGAGAGACAGCACGAGATGAAGTTGCACAACTGGTTCTAGGTGGACAGCAACGTGATGTCACTATCTCTGATTATTTACAGGCCAACATCATGAATTTTACTCCTTCTTTAATCCATATCTCTCTGGAACCTGTACTGATGCACTCAATCTTTACCAAAAATAGGCGCCAATTCGACGGGACTTCCCCCCCCCCCCCTTTCAGACGAAGTTGCTCATAAAAGGAAGAATCTGGCTTGTATTCAGTTAAATGTTGTGTGTAATGTTTTCAAAAATAAGTATTCATTTGGCAAGATAAAAAATGACAACACCGAGAATGACACGCACATATCAACGAAATGACACAATCGAAGCATGAGAAAACTAGGGAATGTTCTATTCAGTGCCTATAACATAGCCTAACACATGTGTAAGAACTAATCACATCTGAAGCTGTTTTTGCATGACGTATGCATCGGCAGGAATGCAACGGTTGTAGTAGTTCATCGTCGTTTCAGCGATCACAAAACCTCTCTTCTGGTAGAATTGAATGGCGCTTCCGTTGCTGACCTGAAGAAAGACGACCAGTGCGGTGAACACAGTCTTCCCGAAATAGGTAATAGTTTAATTTCTGGAAACGTCACAGTTAAAAAACGAGAACTGCTTTGTTGTCCTCTCTCACAGAGGCGATATATAATTTCAGCGCTTAATTTGTTAATCTATGTAGCCCCATTTTCATATCAAAAATGAACCAAGACCTACCTGCACGTGAAGCCTAACTAGTGACACGCGATGACTTTCCGCCCTGGCGATAGCAAAGTCGAGAAGCTTTGCACCTATCCCACGACAGCGATACAATGGATGAACTGCAATAAACCGTAGAGAATGCAACCTTTCAAAGACAACTCGAAAGTAGTTGGAAACGAATCCAGAGCCAACCTGCTAGCGACATGATGTAAAGAGTTTTCGTGCAGCCGACTACTTCAAAGGTACAGCACACGACACCGATGCATTCGCCATTCAGCATCACGGCGGCACACAACTCATTGTTGAGCACCTATAGCGGAAAGATCTAATATTGCCTCTCGGCTCCACCTGGAGTGTAGCACCCTGCGTCGCCATCGCCAATGACACTGATGGAATCTACTCGGGCCATCAATAATCGTGTGGAAATCGGTGTCGCCTCAGCGACGACTTTTCAGGATGGCTATACTCCACGTGGACTATAGCGCCAGCCTAAGACTGCAACATATCGAAAGGCTCAAATGTTGCACTAGGTGAATTTTATATATAACATGACAAAGGTGACTTTTAAGCTGCGGGACACTACTCTTGACAAATTGAGCTTCAATTTTTTCGTTAGCTTCAAATGGTTAAATATCTTCAGCACAAAAAGTAGATCATGATGAGATCAGTGCGGGCGAGTCGCGGTTCTCGCCTCTCCCTCAAAATGCCCAATCAGGAAAACATGGCCCGTTTCATTTCGCCTCATCGTTACCCACAACCGCAGAGAAAAGTATCCTAGAAAGGAAAATTAATTTATTGCTTCAATCATGCGAAAAGAGCTAATTGACCAAGCGTTCAACAAATAATGATGCTGATATCACACCCCCTGTCTATGAAATATTGGAGCCAAAAAGGTGAAATTGTAATGAACATAAAACACACCTTTTGGAAAAAGGCGTCAGAATACTGAACGGGAAAGACTCCAGCATGAAGATTCTTAACCGAGCGTATATTGTTCTTGTCAATGTTGCATAAAGACATGGACGGATGCCTGCAACGAAGAGTTTCAGGTACATATTGGGCAAATATAGCTTTGCACGGGGAACACCCTTAATATTGGTGCTACCAGTTGCCTGAAAATTCCCCCCCCCCTTAGGCTGCCTGCCTTACTTCTCGAGGAGTACACATACAATACACATACACGTACACGCTCTTAAGTATGTCGCTGTATTCAAGAATGTATATAGATCGAGGAAGTCGAAATGAATTGGATTAGCCATCTC
The DNA here is from genome assembly GCA_037903475.1 of Ancylostoma caninum. Lineage (NCBI taxonomy): Eukaryota > Metazoa > Nematoda > Chromadorea > Rhabditida > Ancylostomatidae > Ancylostoma > Ancylostoma caninum. The sequence goes on from JBAJFG010000470.1 coordinate 299,047, forward strand.
TTGTGTAGTATGTATGTTGTATGCGCTCGTCCAATGAGAGATTGACAGAAAAGGGTACGTGCTTCAATCGCTTCGCGGACGCACGCATCCAACCGTACAGAATCCTCCATCAGGATCGGTCAAAGCGGCATGCACGCCGTGAATGAAAATACCAAACGGCCTCCGCGAATAACCGCGAATTTGCAAACGCGTGCGTCTCACGTGCGTCTGACATGCGCTGGGCCCGCAAACCGATAGATAGTAAAAACTGCTTCCAGGGTACGACCAATCAAATCGCTTTCTTAGAAACAGAAAGTGAGCTTTTCAGACTAAAATGTCTCATGACAAAGACATAGGAATAAAGACTTAGCCATGTTACTAAATGTAAGTATAAGATGAAGCAACGGGCCATCTTGAGTGGGCAATTCCTGGACGTGCATTATAGTTTCGAAATAATCAAAATAATCCATATGAATATTTTCAACGGAGAAACAAGAGCTCTGGAGGATGCTAAGTTTTAACACCTCGTAGTTTATGTAGCGATCCTATGACACACCGCTGCAGCTATGAGTTGGCGACAGACGTCTTTGCACTACGTGGTGGCAGCTTCGTGTTGTAACCGTCTGTATCATTCTTGTGGTTGTGAGTGAAATCTTAGCCGCTATGGTTATGACCATAGAGGCCAAGATTTCACTCTTTCATGAGAAAGAACATCTCCAACCTCCTCTTCTCCTCTGCTTCAAACGTTGCTCACCATATCTTGAGCAGTTAGAACTGTCAATGCCGTGAAAAGAACACCAAGATCGAAATGCACCTTTCCAGTAGACTACTTCGACGTCGACATCTTTGGGTGCGGGCGGATAAAGAATTGGCACGAAGTGCAGGGAATCATCCAAGAGGACTGATCCAGAGATGCAAACATATGTCTAGGTATTATGTATGTTTACCCTCAATTATTTCCAATTCTAAGCTCAGCAGGGCACTTCGTGAAAAATGCATAATTCCGTGATATGAGCAGATCTCCAGTATGAGTGCTCCGATAGAGTAACTTGGTAGGGAGGCTTCCCCAACGTAGCGGCATTATCTCGGACTGTTTTCGTCGCTTACCAGTCGTGACGTTTACTTTCTAGTGCAAGTACAGCTGTGGAAAAGTGCCGCCGGGCCTCTGGCAAGAACCAGTGAACTAAGGAAGAGGTCACATAACTTACTACCCCTAATTGTTTTTTGTTGCAAAAATTAATGATCATGCCCATGATGACATCATAAGCCTCTTTTGAACCATAATAATTCACCCGATATATAGAGAGATTACATAAGATGACACCCCTTTTAGTGCCTGCGGATTCCACCGAGAACTTCGAACCCTCTCAGCAAAAACTCAACATTTAACTCGTAAGAAGCAGATTCTGAATGTTTTTGTAGTTACTCCATTTCAGGTTCAAGAAACTCCAGTGGTCTAGGTCCGATACGCGCACACCGCCATCTGTTTTGACAGGTTAGAAAAAGAGCAGGAGAGTCAGGCCAGGGTAGAAACGGTGATATCAAGAAAATGTTTGGATGCGCTGACAGTGCTAAGTCGCATGTGGTGTAACGCGTGTTAGGCCTTATCATGCTTGCGGCGCGTCAAAGTTTACGCGCCTCTCCAAAACTTCCCAAAGTTTTCGAGCCGCGTCGAAGCGGCGGAAATATGAACGCGGTTTTTTCGCGAGGCAGTCGCGACGGCAAAATCAGGAACGTTCCCTACCTGCCAGGATTTCTCTTCTACCTCTCTGTTCTGCATTATGTATAGACGCGTAAAAACTTGTTCGGGGGTTGATTTCTTGAGGTAATTCGGTGAGGTTTCGGAAATGCGGAACTGCTGGCATGAACACCCCCTCCCCACTGGAGACACTTCCAGTTTCGAAACAGCTACACACACACACAGGAGGGGGGGGGGGAGGGGGGAGGGAAGACGTTGGAGAAAAAGGAAAAGAGGCATCCGACTAAGACACAGAACCAGCAATATCCGTCATACTGAAATGCTTACCTCATTCACTCGTGCACAGAGGCCGATGAGATTCAGATGGAAAAGTCACACATCAACAATTTCCTAAGCGAAGGAAGTACGGAAGGCACAGAATCATGTGCACCTAATTCTCTAAATTATATGAAATAGTCATAGAAAAGTGCGACAGTGCTTCACTCAGACTACAAAATGGCACAGTCTTTCACTATCTGGATGCAATGATGCAACTGCACATTCTATATTATATAACTATTTATTGTAATTTCGAAATAGTAGCAATAACAATGAAACAACAGTGAGTGGAATCATTGTATCGAAGCGAGAAATAAGTAATAAAACCAGAAGAAAACTTCAAAACTGCAGCCAAACGGACTGCTTACTCATAAACGGAAGGCGATCTTGCTTGTAACGAGGTTCTCGAGATGTCTCACAACGTAAAACTAGAAAACTAAATTAACAAGACTGCGACTTCTGCTGAGACAAACTGTTCGCTTGTGTGGAATTTTGAAGTAACGACAAAATAAGACAACAACCGATGAAGACAATGATAGACAGGAATTTCGTACTGATAAATTACCTTTGTACCACATCTAAGAGAAGAATGTCTTTAAATGATACGTAATAACTCTATAAATAAAAAATGAAGAAGGAAATCAACAATAAAAAATATCCTCTTAGTTAGCCCTCCACCCCGGTTACTGTACAATGATACTTTAGACACCCAGAATAAAAGAGGAAGAAATTGATCGCCGGTTTCAAGTTGTCTACAGGGAACTTAAAAAGGAGCTGCACTTCTCCACAGCTATCAAGAACACCAGATATAGGGTACGTCAATCACGGTTGCAGCTCGCCGCTGCCGCCAGCGCCGCACCACCTACGCGAAGTGGCTGGGCGTTTGGACGTCGGGTGTTACCTCGCCCGCGTACATGGTGCGGCGCTCCATGTCGCGGAGAAGTGCAACCTTTATTGACGCTCCCTGTATATGCGGAGGTCTTTCACCATGATAAATTCAATTAAACGTGAGAGCTACCCGTCACTCGAGAGATAAACCGTGCAAACCAACAAGGAAAAAGTGAAGGAATTTGTACAACATGTTATGATAACATATTCAGTCTGCAGCCCGTGTCACTTGGTCGTCCAGAAAGGTAACATCTGTCCAAACAAGAACTTTGTGACTTAGTGAGCTCTGAGGACACAACATACTCATACGTTTCTCCTCCATGTTGATCTGAAACGCAAATGTTTATTTACCATTCAGTTCAGGGAAATTTCTGACCAGCAGGAACGTTATTAACAAAAAAAAATCGGAAAATCTTTTAACGCATAATCAGTTGTCAGTGAACTGATGGCATTTGTGGAAATAAAAAAATTAGAAAGAAGAATTTAAAAAAGTTATAAAAGGAGAAACTGGTCAGAAGTCCAATTGATCAAGCCAAAAAAAGGGAAAAATCAGCTTTTTGTGACGAAATCAAAGAAAATTGCAACAAAAACTAGCCATAAGCAAGAGGTTTACCTCTGTAATCACTACAAATCCTAGGACACTGGCTTTGAGAACAGCCTGTGAAACAGTGGGACAGGGAGTAACAGCAAACATTCGGTGAGCCATATCAGTAGAGGGGTTAATCGTAACAACCTGAAGATCACAATAGTGTAGTGTCAAACTTCACAACCAACCAAGACATTTCAATCAAAACGCACCTTTGTCTGATGATCTTCAACTTTTGAGCCGAATGGTAGACAAGATTCCGGCAACTTTTCGGTGCCAATCTTGCAAAATATAACTTCATTGAAGCTCAATTCAAATGTGAAGGGAAAGTACGGATTGGAGTGGACGCCGTAGAAATACTGCAAAACGAACGTAAAATAGAGAAGTAATACGATATTTTAGGAGAGGAAAATAAGAGTGGGAAGAAATTTCGAACCCGATGTATAGATGCGCTACGGGCAGCGATCCTTGACTGACGGGAGCGTGTCTCTACTCCACCAGATTTCGGTTGATGCAATATCTGTAGATGTATTAGGTATTGTTTCTCACACAATACTAAGCAAGTGAATGTTCTTAAGAATTAAAGTTACCAGCCTTGACAAAAGTAGGTAAGTCGCGCTGCAATTCGTTGTATAGCCTTTCATGATCAAGTACAATAACGACATCCACTTCAAAAGCCTCCGCCGCGGCAACAATGCAGGCGTAACTAAAAATGTTGGTGAAAATCAAATAATGGACCTTTTATACAAAAAGTTGAGAAATGGGGAATATATCAGTCACGCACCATTAGGACCATCAAGAAGCAAGCGCCGTCTTGAGAGCCTAACTTTATGGAGTTAAAATTCTAATCACATTAACACTTAATTTATTGTGCTTTCTTATTGTACCAAAACAATCGTCCAAAACAATTTTTTTTTACACATATCAGGTCTAATTTTTAGACAGAACATCAAAGTAATTAAAGAAATGGGGGCTTAGTGTTGAAATACACCTCATTCTCAGCAATAAACACCTTCTCTGGCCTTTTTCTTTTCTGCCACTTCTTAAATTGCAACTGGTGTGTGAGGTAGAGCTAATTTTGACAACAATAATGAATCCACTAAGTAAGCGCAAGAGAGGGCTCCATTTCAGTTCTTCATCTGCACTTTGTTCATGGTAAATACCAGTACGACTAAGACGACTAGCCCAGCTGTGAGGACTACCCAACTTAGCGGACTCCTTGCCTAACCATTACACCTCTTTGCGCCCTTATGCGAAGCTTGATGCACATTTATATAACTTAAAACAAACTCGTCGTGAGAATTAAATATGTTTCTACTGAATACGTGAACGAGTGGAAATTACTGAACAAGTCTTTCAATGCAAAATAAACAAATCCAAGACTTACCCCTCTCCAGTTACCCAGCCACATGTGTTGATGACGAGACCGCCTAGATTTGCCTCCGGATGAGTAGCGCATCGAAGAGTAACTGAGTCAGCCAGCTCCTTCACAAGCAGGTCGTAGAGTGGTAGATTTTCCCCCGGTGATATATGACCAAACTTAAGAATGAGAATAACATAATGTAATCTTTACAAAGCAGCTGCAACTGGACCTACATTATAGACTAGCGGCTTTGAACGATCAAACCCTTCCACTACATCCGCTGTTTTGTTGATGAAAAGCGCGCCAATCGTCCCAGGGACGGAGATGCTTCCCTAAAATTCATTTTACTTCTGAATGATGAAAAAACTGAATTGCAATCGAACATGCATATTTAAATAGTCACCTGTCCAACATCCAGATCAATAAAAACAGGGGATCTTCCTTGTCTGACTGCGTAATTGCAAAGAATTCGACAAACAGTTGATTTTCCAACATCTGTTGGGCCGACTGAAGCAAAAGTCAAGAATTTTAGGAAATGTTAAAGTTTTACAGCAAAACTTTTCTCGCTACCTTTAACCTAATATATTTTAAAAAAATATGCACACCTAGCATAATGCGTGGACCTTTGGGATTCTCTCCTCCACCGACAGCCACTTGCTCCTCCGAGTGTTGCCGCAACTGTTCCAAAGCGGCATGTGTGTTAAGATAAATGACCTTAAATTAGTTTTATACGGTTTTAATTAAGAAATAGAGAGAACAACTATAATAGATCAAACGATACAGATAATCACCATTGGTGTGTGCTCCGCAACATAAGCACTGTTAGTTGGTCCAATCAACTCGACAGAGGCTCCTTTCCAACTAAACACGGCCACACGGGTATCTGTAAAACGCGCAGAACTGCAAATTGGCCGTTACAGAGCAGAAAGTGTTAATAAGTCAGTGGTATTGTGAACAATATATTCCATGGAATGAAGAGACGGCACTATTCCTCTCCCTGGGCTCCAAAATTCACGAGAAGATTTTTCCGCTGAAACTTTGTATATTGGGGTCACTTGAGGTGCTGAACACGAACTTCGTACCCGCTTTGTGTCGTAACGATGTTTTTGTGGGGTTACGGTAGATAGACTGTATCTACATGTAAGATACTGTATCTCGCAGAATCCCTTCAAATTTTGAGCACAAGGATTTGGTGGTGAATGTAAATATCGTAACAATTCTACACAAAATCCTCGTTTTTACTTGGTTACAGTCGGATAACTTTAAAAATTTGACAATTTGAAGTTCCTGATTTTGGCAGGAAAATGACAGTTTCGTGCGAGTTGATGTCGATAGTCGTGATTAGCATCTGAAATTAACTCTTCTTGCAACATTTGAGGGGATTCTGTGAGATACAGTACCTGCCGTACATCTATCAAAACCATGCAAAATTGGGTTTACGGTGCAAAATAGATACGATCTCCGTGTTCCTCACTTCGAATAACACTACTATGCAAGATTTCGGCAAAAAAAATTTTTTTTGGCACAATTTCGCATTAAGGGTTCCAAAACTTTCAAGGAATTTTTTCCACCGAATTTTTGTGTAAGTGGGTTATTAGAGATGCTGAATACAAATATCGCATTCATTTTGTGCCGTAACCCCATTTTTGTAGGGTTCACGGTAGGGTGACCCTAGATACGGTATCTCATGGAGTTCGCTCGAATTTTGCACAGGGGGGAGGGTATCTGAGATGCTGAACACGAATATCAAATCCGTTCTGCACCGTAACCCCAATTTCGTGGGGATACGGTACGTATATGGTAGTAACTTCGAAGAAAATGCCGATTTTGAATAGAAAACGAAGGTGTCACTCAAAATAATGTTGATAATCGTGATCAGCGCCTAGAACAACCCCTCTGCACAAAATTTGAGAGGATTATGTGAGATACTGTATCTACCGTGTAACTACCGTATCTCTACAAAAAATGGGTTACGGTACCAAATGAATACGATATCCGTGTTCAGCACCTCAAATAACCCCGCCCCTATGCTAAGTTTTAGCGGGAAAAAATTCTTGAAATTTTTGGGGCCCCTATTGTTGAATATTTAGTGCCATTTTTTGAAATTGGGGTCCCAGGCTCGGAGCAGTGCTCTTGATATTCATGAACCCTGAACTCACTTGGCGGGAACGCGTATTTCTTGTGCATTTCTAGCTCGGTTCCGAAAACCTCAGCTCTTCCTTGTACCAACTCTAGCACAACTTCTGTGTTGCCCACCTGAAAGTGTTGAAACTTGAAAAAAAAAGGAAAAAATAGGAGCACAGGACTGTCAAGTTTCAATATGAGGTTTAAAAGTGGTAATCGACCCCACTATAAACGAGCTATTTACCAACAAACTCAAGACACTAACAAACCTCGAATCGTAATTCATGGTCCTCCTTGAGGGTGAACTCCTGCAGCTTTGGCTCCTCCGACATCGCGGCACTAGTGACAGTGGTCTTCCTTGCAAGGATCTAATAAATATCAGCGCTGCCTTATAGTAATTCTCAGAACATGTGCTTTTTTCGAAATTGACATTCTTCGTGAGGAGTCGTAGACTCTATAACAGTTTGTGTAATTGCGGGTCGTTACCAAATACGCCTAAATGATGTGGCGTCTGTAGGCCCGTCGAGTACGGTCAATCTAACGTGATGAAAACCCATCCGAAGAATTTTACGAAAATCGTCGATTATTTTATTCGTTTCTTACCACACTTCATAAATATCAGGAGGACTCTGCTTCCAGAAGCACCGTCTGTTTTTTTTTCTTGTCGTGGAGTCATCAGTTTTGCTGGGAAGTACTGAGCTTCGCTGTGGTTAGCATTTACTTTTTCGCTGGAAAGAAATTACATCGCCGCAGCTGCCATCTTTTCTTTTATTCCCACCTTCTCTCCATTTTCTTTTTCCTTCGTGTTGACTCCTTGTAATTTGTTTCTAACCCTAACCTGTGCGCTCTTACGACGTACATATTGCGGTTGCTGCAGAGATGGCGACGGTAGTTTCTCAAGTTGCTGTTAATCTTGAAAAGCCAGTGGATAGAGAGAAGGTATTCAAAGTCTCATCTCAAAATTTTGCTCTACTTTTTATAAAGATTTGCTTTTTTTAAGACATGTCCATTGCTTCTGCGAGTTTTCTGCGCTAACGGAAGACACAATCCCATCTCGGATTACATGAGAGGTGGAGTTCCGGCCAATGAGCTCCAAATGTACACTTGGTATATTTCATCTGCGAGTTTTCTGTTATTAACAAGTGCTGGATAGTATTGCATTACAAATTCAAGGATGGATTGCACTCTTCGTGAGCTCACATCTCTCATCAAGGAAGTGAATCCAGATGCTCGTCGACGTGGAACTACATTTGACTTTGCAATAGGTAACTGATGCTCATTCACATCACAAACAAGTGAATAGGTTCGGGTCTGTTGTGAAGATCTCTAGTCAACTATGTTATTTCGACAGGAGATATCCTATCATCATCCTACTTTTGGGGGTTTCCAATGAGGCAGACCAATTCAGTGCTATTAGGTAGAAATAGGTGATTTTACTTAACGATTTTATAGTGGCACCTGATCGCATGAACAACCGATATACTATCCGCGACATTGGCAACACTATGAATGGCCAGAGAGGTGTTGACGATGGAAAATCGGTGGGACTTTTGATTTCTTTTATTATTTCTTCGTAATTTTTACTCAGTCGTTTTCACTAAGAACAAACCAATGATTCGATTATGTGTGAGCTGTAGTGCTTACATCAAGTTATGACAGCGCAACCCAGTTCGTCGCTGATCCATCTGACTTCGTATCAAGGAAAGGTTTTTTTTCATTTTGGTGTTAAGCAGTCCTTCATCGAAGAATTTGCCAAATCTTTCCTCCAATGTATATCATTTACTCCAGAGCGTAGCAGCATAGCTGTCCAAGAGAATTCTCAGATTCTAGTCTTATTGTCCTGATTCAGCAAAAATTCTATGGCCAGGTTGTTCTGACTAGTTTTTTTCTTTTTTCATTAGAGTGCCTGCGAAATGAGCTGTCGACGTTGAGGGATTTGGCTCTGATGCTACCCTTGCTTCTTTAGCACCTCAAGGAGGGTACAAGTCGAAGTTTTCGACTTCGAGCTGAAGTGCCCATAGTAACAAATACTGTGAGCGTGTCACAAATGTTAAATGAACATGATGAATTTATTATTATATATTTACTCATTTACTATAATATGTTTATTTATTTATTTGTGAGTGGGTAAGCCACGCGTAGCAATACAAATAGACATGAACAACAAGAACAAAACGCGACAACTGAATTGAATAAAATTAAGTCAATAAACTAAATTACCTGAGAAGAAAATTGAATCGGTACAACGACCACAACTACCTTTTACGTATTAGCGTTGTGACGATGCGCCAGCTTAAAGGCAGGGGTCCACCTCATTTTCGTAGTTCAGCTAACAGCAGATTCTGCACCTACTCGGCACGATGGTTCCAACGGTATACATAAATTGTCTCAGAATGGTCTGTAAACCCGTCTTCCAGGACGGGGTCGGTAACAGTTTGTCAACCCGAGTTGACATGTGAAGCCGTTGATCTTATCGATTGGACACGCCAAGACTCGTTGACCGACGCGGCAGCCGTGGCAGGCAGCCAGCACAGCTTGGAGCGATCCGCCTCCGGGCTCCAAATTTTTATCCAGTTCGAGCCTTTCAAAAATGGGGATTTCATCGCTTCTGTGCCTATGATGTACATCCCAGGGATCAACATGATGAGAAGGTCTAGGATATGTTGGTAAATCCAACAGGCAGAACGAGGTGGCCCTCTGCCTTTAAGGGGCTTTCATACATTTGCCGCGGCGGCGGTGCCGCCGCCGCGGCAAAAGTGGGTGCGCGGCAAAAGTTGCCGCCGAGCGGCATGCCGCGCTTTCACACAAACGTCGCCCAGCGACAAAATAGACAGCGCGCAGAGTTCCCGACGCCGACGACGACCGTCGTGAGCGTCGTCGTCGAGCGCATGCCGCTGCGGCGTGTGTAGCGTTCATCGCGCCTTCTCCATCCACTACAAGAACACAGCGCACGCCGCATTCTGGTTCCGCGCGCGGTGAAAAGCAACGCCGCGTTCTGTGACGCCGGCGTCCCCGGCGTCAAGCACAAAAAGCGTCGCTTTCGGATCAATTTGCGTACTTTTTGATCGACGCTCACGACGGTCGTCGTCGGCGTCGGGGACTCTGCGGGCTACCATACCCCCTCGACCATTCCTTGCCGCTTGCCGCTGGGCGACGTCGCCGGGCGGCGCCGCGGCAAAAAAGTAAACAAGCTCTTGTCGCGGCGACGTCGCCGCGGCAAGAGCTTGTTTACTTTTTTGCCGCCGCGACGTCGCCGGCCTATGCTTAACCATGGGCGACTGCCGCCGCGGCAAATGTATGAAAGCCACTTTAGGGAGGCTCGGTCACTCGCCCAAGCGTGCGTGAGATCACGGCAGCATGACCAATGGACGTCGAGAGGAGTGTGATTTGATGCATGGAAAACACCACTCGGATTTCGTGGATATCTCGCGCATTTCCCGTTATATTGCCATTGGATTTGCATTCTACGCCTCCCAAAATTCCGAAATCCGACAATATCTCAAAAATGAAGATTTGGGCGTGTCCTGCCTTCAATGGAATTGAACTACGATTACCAAATAGGAGCTATTACCCCGTCGAAAAATAATCTTATCAAGGCTTTGGGATTTTGTCATTAAGTACTTTTGGAACTAATCACTTCCAAACTCAGCACCTTCGAAGAATCATTCACAATTGCAATTATTCAGCTCTCCATGTGCAAGTTCGAAATTGGAGACTTCATTGACGTTGCCATCACGATGCCAGGAGTGGGACCAGGTCCAGTGAGGAGGTATGCATTATGTAACAACAGTGAATGTAAGTAATGACAGTCAGATTGCATGTGCTACACCACGGCTTTAGCCGTCTGGACAACACATGGGCTGTCCAACGCGCGCGGTCGCGCGCTGTTTTGTCATTGGAGCGCGCCGAATCGCACCTGGCGTGCTTTCTGTGTGATGGTTAGGCACATACAGATGTCAAAGTGGAGGGTTCTGTTCCCCAGGTGTCATGAAGTGAGATGACGTCATTTTCTGCGAGATTAGGGTAGAAAGCTTTTGTCCATTGAAGGTTTTGATACTTCTGGTCTGCGGTTTACACGTATTAGTCGTACGTAGTCGTAGCAGCACATACCGTCTATCCGAAACGAAGAGTCCGCCCAAGCGGTCGAGGATCCAGAGGCAGCCACGCTCGCCAGCAATCCACGTCATCATCTCTAATCTCTGCATCACCTTTCATAGTTATCTTTATGATATCAACCAACGATTTGGCTGTGACGTGGACCGCTTGGGCGGACTCGTCGTTTCGGATACACCGTAGGTCTTATCGTTCTTTGTGGACTCGTAGATGATTCACTTGTGATCTTGAGAATGTACTATCGTTTTCGCTCGTTTTCTTTTTTTAGCTGTAGTCTGATTAACGTGGTTCGAGCCGGCTTGGGTTGAGAAGTAATAAGAATTGTCTTAGTGTTTTTCTTCTGTACTTTCGGTGGAGTTACTTTGAGATGACTGATTGATGACTGACACATCCTGTCTGCACCCAAGGAGCCCAGTCTCGATGCAGTATATGTTACAATGGAGTATGGGTAGAAAAGCCCACCTCTCAATCTGAATAGAATTTTTCAAAAAAAAAGTGATGGCTCGAGCTTCTTTCAATCGGACATCCAAAAAGGTTCTAGGTGTTGATTGTCAAATAAAGGTTGTAAGTTTGCTGAAGTAAAGATGTCTTTGTTGTTAGAACATCTGCAGAGGTTCTGCTATGGGAATCTTAATTTTTCGTAAAAGAATAGGATTGTATAACAGTGTTGTGTGAAATCAAATCGCCACCAGCGCTCTTCAATCTATCGATGATAAGGGATCTGTTTGAAAATAGCTTCAAAAAAGTGTAATAATGTGGTAAGGAACATGTCGCTCTATTTACTGACCGCAAATGCGCATCGTGATTGAGTTGTCGAGAATCAACTTGTTCATCTTTTCGCTGTTTGAGACTAGCAGAACAGACATTTACATAACGGTGTCAAAAATAATCACAAACACAACCGAAAAAAAAAACACTTAAGCAAACATCCGGAGACTACAACTGAGCGGTGACCGAATTCAATAATCACATTTCGGCCACAACACGTACGTCCTGGTAATTCAACAGTGGTAGAGCTGAAAGACTGTACGAGTAATTGGTATACTAACGGAAAATGTTATCTGAACATATCAGAGTGACGAATGAGTGTTGTGGTGTCAGAGAAGGTGAACATGAGTGAAGCTATTCATATCCTACGAAAGAAATGTTCTATTTACTTTCTCACACTTCATGACACCTGGGAAACAGAACCCTCCACTTTGACATCTGTATGTGCCTAACCATCACACAGAAACCACGCCCAGGTGCGATTCGCCGCGCCCCAATGACAAAACAGCGCGCGACCGCGCGCGTTGGACAGCCCATGTGTTGTCCAGACGGCTAAAGCCCTACACCACCAGCATTGGTGCCTGGACAGCGAGAGCGAAGATACCAATAAAATATGAGCATAGGATATGCTATCAAAGTGCCGGTTGCGGTTTAGCGCTTGCTACCGGTTTCCGACCGCTGACATCCTCTTTTAAGGCATAGTCCCACCCCAAAAATATTTTCTTTGTCAGAATAGAATCTAGCACTTCTATAAAAAAAAGGACTTCTGCTGCCAAGGACGATGGCATACGTGAAAGTATCAGAACCGCCGATATCCCGATTTTTGAGGTTTTTTTTCATCGAGAGTGAGTGGGTTCTCGGCGTTTGCTTGAGATGACCTCATCACAAATGAGCTGCACTCGTTTAGTGATTTTTTACATGTTAAGAGTATCCCCAGACTTCACCACCAGCAATCGTGGCGATCTCCATATGGATAAAGTGAATGTGGAGACCCCAGACGTAAAAGGGATGATAGCAAATGGGGCGTGGCGATCAATAGGCATCGTTTCCACTATCGCTATCACTTACATCGCCAGTTCATTTTGGGCACATCTTCGAGAGTACGGGCGATGAGCTCCGTTTGGCAGCGATCCATGGTGATGTAACGTGGCAATCAATACGTTTCATTTCAACGTTCCTTATCTCTTATATCGCCAGTTCACTTCTGTTCATTTTGAACTAGCGAAGTCTGGGGATACTCTAAGAATCGTTCGCCACTCTAGCTAAGCACGGTATACTACAATCTGTTCTCTGAAACGTGAACTGCCATCCTCGCCCCGATTGAGCAAAGCGGCGCGTGCACGTTCAATCGGGGTGCGAAGCTGCAACAGCCGATCAGCCTCTCCTCGCGCCCTGATCGATCCCTTCGAGGCCCGATTGAACGCACACGCGCCGCTTTGTTCAATCGGGGCGAGGATGGCAGTTCACGTTTCAGAGAAGAGACTGTACAACTCACGAGTCGGACCACCGTAAAACGGTTCAAAGGCCATTTCGAGACATTTCATGCATGCTACTGGAGTCTACTAATATTTCAAAATCAAAAATATGATTGGACTCTGCCTTAGATAATGTCGTGATGCATGTGAAATCTTCTTGCATTCAATATTAAAAGTAAATACATCTGGATGTTTGTTATAGGTACGGATCTTTCGGTGGAGGCATGAGGCGTAACGGCGATGATTTCGACAGGGACAGGAGGAGATTCAGTCCAGTTCGGGATAGATATTGAAGTGAAGGTGATCTCTTTGTTGTCCTTTTAGCTCGGAAACTTCCTTGCACTGGGAACTTCCGTAAACAATAACATATTTTTGTTGTTTTGAATGTAAACTTGTTGTTCTTGTATATTCGGCCTTATCGTTGCTTTTACACTGACATTATCAGCCGAAATAAATTTTCCTCCAAAATCATTGACAAATTTCTTGAATACTATGGGATGACCATAAACCCTTGGAGTGCAATGATTCTCGTAAGGAATTATGACCTTCTGGAGAGTAAAACCTTTAACACTGTTGTCATGCTGACAGTAGAATTCGTATCAGGAATCGCAGATAAATGTCTTTATTAACAACAACGACGAACTTTCACCATTGCAATTTCTGGGCAATATTTGTATCTACTTTATGGTAATCCGTGTATAAAAGTTTCCTCCAGTCAGGATTTAACTGAGACCAGACATCAGCGATCTTTCTAGAAAATGTTTCATCATCAAACAGCAACCTATTCACGCTGGATTTGAACTAACCGCATTTCCGACGCACAGTTCCATTGTATGCTTGCAAAGGCCTCCTCTACACCAGACAGAATCCTTTCCCTTTCATCGTTGGTTTCCCCACGAATTTGCGCACCACCATTACCACAACCTTAATGAAGCTCGAGAATTTTGAAGTGAGTATTGACCGGTGAAGTTCCATACCACTAGGGCATGCCATGACTTCCACATAGTCATACGCATTCTTGTTGCTTTTCAACTTCCGTACTAAATTCTGTATGTTCCTGAATCCATAGATCCGAGCTGCCCTTAATATTACTTCGCCATCACGAGTCACTGAGATCGCGTCCATATTCCTCGCTCTGAAAGATTGTTTGTTGCCGATTCGAGTAATACACTTGCTATTAAGATAACTTGAAAGTGCTTACATTCTTTGCTCACTTATCTCACCACCGTTTTGTTCAACAAACTTTTTAACTAGCATGTCAGCCCAACCTCCAGATGTTCCACCTGCATTTCCATAAAGAACTCCTGCAACAAAGCATTTAATTAACAGTATCTTGCAGACGCGAATGGTGTCGTTAAATCAACACAACCTCTGCTGAAATCTCCTAGCCATCCATTTTCATCAGATTGAACAATCTCGTTAACATCGTCTAGAAGGCAGTCGACCTCTACTGGAAAGAGAACTACTTGATGAATTTTCGAGTAAAGTAATTCGTGACATCGAGCTCTCTTGAAGTGGCACAATTCACTTTATTTGGGAAGATGATTGGAATGTTGGCATGATGAAGGGAAACGAGGTGTGCGACGTTTCCGTGATAGGTCAATTCAAATGCGCCATTAATATGGCATACATGCGACATTAGTACTACTATTTACGGCGCTACGCAGTTTCCGGCGACGGTCTCAGACTGATCCGAACGAATATACCTCAGTAAGTGCAAGATTATTGAGGGTGATCTGCAACGCACCACTCAGTATGACCCACCCACAACCTACAACAATCGAATAGTCGAGCGCCACTGCAATAAACGTTCTGTAAAATCAACGATCGAACGAGTCGAAAGCTATTCCAGTTCTAGGAAATATAACACAACAAATTCAAGTGAAAAGCTATTCAGTCAAAAACTCTCATAAAGGAGACCTGGTTGGTTAGACCATTTGATCTTGTAGAAAAAGATGAGCCGATTTCCGTAACGCGTCCGCAAGCTGCCCTCTGATATCTCAAATCTGCTTACATACCCGGACGTTATCTTTCTTTATCTCTATGATCGGCTTGCTAGAGGTAATAATACATCTAACACTACTGTACGTATAGTGACTCGGTGTTAGTTCCTTCGCTTACCCCGGGTCCTAGCTGCGAATGAGCATCAGCGCAACGCGGTTTTGCAACACGTTAAACCGCTGGCTCGTTTATGACCATTCATGCACCACTATTCGATCCAAATTTGTTGGAACGAAATAACCGCTTTGGACCCATTACAATACATGTGGCGCGTGTCACAACGTGCCACAATCACCGGACCACCGCAACAAAAGCGAGTTGGGGCACTGCTGCTGAGGGGTTGCGAGATAGTGACTATGAAAGAAACGAAATTGAACCGGAATAACCGAGGCTGTACACGCCTGACTTCAACGGTTCAGCTTATAGTAACTTATAATTTACTAAAACTATACCTGTACTTATAACACAGTCTGTTTCGCGTATTTCAGAGTCAGCCAAATGAAAATCACGCCGTGATGCTTCCAGTTTCTTGTCAAAACAAGGCATAACAGCAGCGTGGTAGATGTCAGAGACTGGTACACCGAGTTGTCGAGAGAGGAAGTCTTTTACTAACGCACCACATACGGCTTGTGGAGACCTAAATTAACGTAGCATGCAAGTGTCTTGAACTTTCAAAGAAACCCTTTTTACCTGACTTTGCTGAGGAAAGGAAGGAGGAAAGCCTCATGACTTTTTTCTGCGTAGCAAACAAAGCCGGGGCAGGAAGATACCAGGACAGGGCGACACGATGTTGAACAATACTCATTGTAAGCTTCTTCTAAGGAGAATGCTCGGCCGAATGATGAGTCAATCACATAGTGTGCGCCTGAAATTTAGATATGTTCTCTAAAGTATGTAAAACATGACCCATAGAAGATGAATTATGACACAGCTGAGAGCAGTTCAGCATTCTTGAATAATATGGTGAAGCAGCTGGAAGTAATTTTGTCACTAAGTTGACAAAAATTCGAAGTTTTCATGCAAGAAATGAGAATGCGAAAGCGTCTACTTATCACCGCATTCTGGTTGTAACACACATGTCTCAGCATTATAAAACTACTGCTAGCAATTACGTGGATGGCTGCATCGCGACAAAGTATTAGGTTGTCAAATAAGTTTGTCCATTTCTTGACTACTTTTTCCTCAAACTTTCAATGTTTCATCAGGAATTTGTGAAGAATTGAAAATGATCGTCCTTCTCTACAAGACAGATCTGGTCCTTTCCTAATTAGTCCAGTTCCGCCTGAGTTGTGGTCATTAGGAATAGATATGCCACGGTGCACAAAAACTGATCTTCAACACATGCTTTATTTCCTCGCCATGGTGGAAAAAGTGACTGATGCGGGTCAAAACGCTCGAGTTGCGCCTTGTACAGATAATTCGCTACAGGCAACAATACCGCTTAGAATTGGCTCAGCCTGCCCCAGATGGCCCACAAAAAAAAAACGGGTGGGCGGGGCTCAACAGCTTACAATAGACGAGTTGCCCAGGCCACTCCTCCTCTATAGCGGGCTTCATAGACTTTCCGGTGAGCAGCGCGTCGTGGAGCGAAAAGTGAGCTGCGCGCGTGAAACTTCTCGCTCAAAGCCTCGTTGGATTCACCGCGCGGCAACGAATACCCTAAACCATTCGACTCCGCGGCTCGCACAGCGAGCTCGCAAAATGCCGCGCAGGGCTCACGCGAAGCAAAATCTCTGAAAGCCCCCCCCCCCTGCACGCGCCACTTGCCGCGCCCTATCCTTCATCACATGGCCATCACACCGCACAACTGTGAAACCCGCTTATATCTACTGTCCCCAACGACCATCCCTTGCCTCTCACAAACCTTCAAAACCTGACAAAAAATGCATGAACTTATCTGACAACCCAATATAAACGCAATCATAGAAGCTTTATGACCAGAATTTGTAACGCTCCTAATCCTAGTTAGCGTTTCTAACGACTCTGGACAGTTTCTTCTTCGGCAACTCCGTGTTCTAGTAAAACTGATAGGAAAAAAGGACGGAATCTCTGACGAAATTAAAATGAAATTTCAAAAGATAATAAGTGTTGGGAGCTTTAGCAAACCTTTCGAGAGAAAGAATGAGGCTATCAACTTCGCTGCTTCCGACACTGATATTTGCCTTTTTACAGCAATAGAGCATACACTTTGAGGGGATACCGTTACCACACAAAGTTGCTTCCCGGACATCCCATCCAATAACCTAAACAATAAAGAATATACAATTTAACCAAAATGGAACCTAGAGGAGCAGACCTTGAAAATGATTGTTCTTCAACCAGAACAGTCTCCGCACTCGTGATGCAACCACTACATGCGAGGCAATCATTAAGTGATATTTTGACAACACCCTGGAAAGTGATGAATCTAAAAAAAGACGAATTTCGCGGATTTTATGTGAACTCTTCACCCTTTTGACTTTGCTTCCGTTTAGCTGTTTCTTTCGTACGGCCACCAATGGCTCCTCCACCGTTTTCGTCTCCAGGGGTATGATACAGTTCTGAATAATTCATGACAGGATCTAATCCAACAATGTCTCCGTACGCACGAACGATCGTCGTAGGTTTTGTGGGAAGTGTAGTTGCACAGAGAAGAGAAACTCACCAGATTTGGAGCAATGAAGTCGCTTATATTCGAAATGCGCACAGTGCCACTAAATCCTTCATCCATCTGTAGAGAGAATGGACAAAAATTTCCTTCGAATGAGACATTTGTTCAAAATAGTGGTGATTAACACTTGTTGAGGGTTTACATCCAAAGAATCAGATTTTTTATTTTATACAATATTATGTTCTAAGAGAATTAGTGCAAGCACCGGAAAAGCTACAATTCGGAACTGTTGCAAAGTATTTGCACAGCAGTTCTTGTCAAGGACCTGAAAATGCGACAATTATCAGCCGCCGCACAAGCAATAACAGCGAAAGTACACTAATTGAAACTTACTTCGATTGAATCTCGCTTCCAAACGTGTGAAAAGGATTGGAGATAGCGTTGCAGTACAAATTGTGAAATCGTTTGAAGATCCCTCGCACGTCCAGATCTTTCAGATCTGTGTTGCTTGCCTCCAGGACAAGAATCATTCGAACACCGGTATTCGTAATGAAACCATATGACTGAAACGCACGAATGCAATAGACTACATTGAAATGAATTAATATCTTGGTGCAGAATATTACGGCAATCAATACTTCTCGGATTAGTTCAATTGTGCTACAAACGTAAAACAAATTTTTACATGGAGTAAAATAATGGTATTAAGAAAAAGCCCGACAACCTTGTATTTCTGATTGCTGTACAGATGCCCCAGGAACATCTCGTTCGCTTTTGGAGCTTTTTCGTCGATTATGTCCAGGGAACAGTGGACGAATAATTCCAAATCGTACGTATACTTCTGGTAGAGGTCATTTATAACATTTAATAACCTCGTATTCTGAAAAGTCAGGGATTTTTTGAAGAAACAACCATGCCAACTGTTTACAGTTCCTCTGAGGAAATTCACACGAGACAGGAGCTCTTTCATTTCACTGTACTTGAAGTGAAACATTATACACAAAGTAAGCGTAGATGGCAGATGCGTTTTCCGCGGACTATGAAAGCACGCAGCCCCGCCGCTCGCGCTGGAATAGCCATAGGGGTAGCAAACAATTCTTCTAAGTAATTTCTCGTCCTAACTAACTAACAATCCAAGACACCCTGTAGTTTGCTATCATGACTTCAATTCCATAACGAGCGGAGCGGTTGCGCGGCGTGCTTCCCGAGTCCGCGAAACACGCACGCTCACTGACGCTCATTGTAGGTTCCTGTCAGGCATCACTTGGCGATATCGAATATGATAAATAGCCAACATGAATTGGCACTACAGCAGTAACTGTCAGCCACAATTAACAGGCAGCGGAACAGATGTACGCGCATCTAAATCTACACCTGTCTGAGCGCGGCGCGCCCCTTGGACCAGCGCTGCTAACACGACGCAAAATTCAAGCAAAATTCGCACAAGCGTTTAGGCTTCCGGAGTGTTTTTTTTTGTTGCTAAAGAAAGATTAACGATATTCGATGCCCACAATGAATTGTGAACGCCACGGTAGAGAGAATGCTACGACTGCTCTTGTTGGATGATTAGTCAGGGATACATCTGATCTGAACAGATGTTGCCGATCGACGACGACACAACGTGATAGACAGTGCTCAAACTTCGTCGCAGGGCGCAGTTGCGGCGATGGTCACAACACTTGCGAAGCTCACAATAGACCGTTTCCACATTCTTCAAAAGGAGTACGCTTTTAGTCGCTGCGGAGGGGCAACAATGGTTCTGGTGTAGATCGATTAGGTGTCGAAACTAGTGTAGCCGCGTAGCGACCGAAAAGCTGTTTCCCAAGGATATAGCAACATCCGTCTATCAAGAAAATAATTCAAAGCGAAAAGAAGTCACGCACAAACCGAAAATGCGTAGATAAAAAGAAGTGCAATTTGTGATTAGATACAATATTCATTAAACAAAACTCACGTCTCTGTCAAATATTGCGAAAGCAACAGCTCCACCGCCCATATAATAATCTGAACAGGAAAGCATAATAAGATCAGAAAATCAAATCGTCGCAAATTTCTACATATAAGCGGGAACGCCTGAAACTATTCCACCTGATAATGCATCTACATGTATATACGCAAATTCACACTTTTTTTTGACGAAACAGAACGATCGAGGAGGGCGAAAAAGGAAATAGAAGAGAAGTTCTTTGTACTTTCCGCAATTGCACGAAAACATCATAGTCCACGCGCAGTTTGCGAAAACAGAATTCGACTGGTTTCGAAAAGCGATTACTTCTTTCATTTTGGGTGATGTCGAATAGGCAGTCATTTAGGAGTGTACTTGACTCGAATTGCAATTCGCTAGTAATTTGTGGACGTGTCGGTTTTCCTTGTAAAATTACTCCTTTATTTATAGACAATTTGACGCTTATATTTTGGTTTTTTTTTCGTTCCAGTAACACATGACATTTTAAAGTAACGATCCTTTCAGATGGCTAAAAGCGAAGGGTCTGGTGACTTCGACAGCGCTCAATCTCTCGAAAAAGACTTTAAGAAAGCTGAACAAGTGGTGAATGACATTGAAAGTGGACAGTTTCCATCTAACGATTTGCAGGTAAAGTCCTCACATACACCATAGTCGTTCAATTCAGTCCTGTAATACATTTCTTCCAGTTTATTTTCTTCTGCGAAACCTACTGTCAATGGGAGAAATTCTATGACCATTGTGTTTTCTTCGCGCGGAGTCAGCACTTACTCTGATTTCCTTGTTTGAGATTTTGTCTTATCACGGGGTTTCGAGGGATCTAGAGCTCATATCTAGAGATGAAGTAGCGAGAAACACGCAACAAATCCACGAAATCGGGGTGTTGTTCCGCGGGCGTCGAATATTGCTCTCCTTGACATTTGCGGATCATCACTCTTTGAGTTTGTTTGGCATTTATGGTGCGCTGACAGAGCTTGTCACCGACTCGTATCTAAATCTACATCTGTCTGCGCGCAGCGCGCCCCATGGACCAGCGCTAACGCCCCGCGAAATTCAAATCGCGGTAACGATTGTGTCGCAACGGTTTAGTTTCCTTGCAGAATTGAGTAAAGAATGAGTGCCGAAGGACTGTAAAAGCGAGAAAGAAAGGATAACTCTCTAGTAACATCGTTTGAAAAATGTATGACCTTCTCCTCCACTGAATACGATTTACACCTTTGCAGCGTTTGTACCTGATTTTTTGCTTAAGTTATTCAGATTTGGTTGCTCCAGTAAGATGTTCTCTTTCAGTTAAATATCGGATTGAAAAACAATGGAAGGCTGAGGTTTGGTTTTTGTGTTCGTTTTACTATCAAGAGATGCGCTCTTTAGTTTTACATGTAGCTGAACATCACAAGATAGCAAAGCGGTTAGATGGCGTTACTGACCAACCTTCCCCACATCTGTATCCGATCCCTTCCAAGTAACTACCCCGTCAACCTAAACAAATCACCGAGAATTTTTTCGAAGCCTCATTTATTAATTATGCCATTATACAGCAGTTGGAACGGATGAATACTGGTGCACTCACAGACTGAAGGTATACGACGTGGTTGTGCACCATCAAGCATGGTGATATTGAGTGAAAATGACCGCGTACCAGTCCATGATTCTTTCACCAGTATTCACTTGTTGAACTGTACATCCACACTTGGGAGTTTCGCAGAGATTCGACGTAAATTTTGGTTTCCTGAGAATCTCACCTTCCAAGAGGCTTTAGGAATCGACAGAGCAAACCTTGCTCAGGAAAAGAAGGAATATGAAAATGACGCTGTCATTGAGCCTTCTGAAGGGACCTCATGTCGGATGAAGATATCATTGAGACCACTCCCACAACAAGGAAAATTTAACTGTTTTTGATTAGTGATGGACTTCGTGAGATTATCCGTATGGCATGGAATCCGAACACTCACGACGATATGGGCACGGGTACTCCGTTTAGTGCATTGCTTCGGAACTGAAGGAGAGAATGTGGTGTGCATATCGATACGAGCGTGGCGACGAACCATTAAAAAGTGGTTGTGACGCAAAACATCTTGGAAAGATGTTTCATGAGGCGTGGAGAATCCCACCCCGAATGTCTTCAACGCATACTCCAGCACTGTACTGATATGGTTCACTATCAAGTGTTTAAGCACACAACGTCTGTACTCAAAACTCTACCAAGCTAGTCCTCAAATTTTTGACCAGAAATAGGGTCGTTTTAGCTCTCGCAAAATGTTCTAGAACGACTTAGCGAAAGTGTTGCGTGGTTACAATCGAAGGTCGACTAAGTTTGGAAGGTTGCAATATTCCCCACGAATGCAAATGTGTCGTCGAATACTTCGAGTGCAACTCTTCACAAGCATCCACCATCATTGATTTGTCTCTACTGTTGCGAAAACCACTTCAGACACTTAGATTCTAGCACGTTTTTGAATTTCGCGCCGCCTTAGCGTTGGTCCATGGGGCGCGTCGCGCGCAGACGGATGTAGATTTAGATACGAGTCTTGTCACCGTTGGCAGCTCAAGTGAATGTTGAGAATTTTGAAGGGTGCGCGGAAATGTCGCCGTATTTCGAAAATTGGAAGAGGCGCTTGGATGCGCGCGAATAGGCTCCAGCACGAAAGGGGGGAGGGGGGCGGGTGGTGCCAGTCGCAGTTTGCATTGCTAAATGTCCAAGCCTGCGTCGGTTGGCGTTTTATGTAGTGTGTTCATGGAGGCAAGAATGTGTAAGCCTGCTGGGTTCACGACTTTGATGTGAGTAAACTCTATCTCAAATGCGACGGTAGTTAAGTTTTCGGGCATACTGCTTGTTTTTCTGATCAACCTTTCACTTGTTGCTCGCTATCTCGCTTCTTTTTTTTTCTGAAATTTTTACCACCTAATGCGTCTACGGACACCTACCACCCGTAGTGTCAGGCCGTTTTGCCGTTTTGAAGTCCTAAAGAAACAGCTAAACATGGTTGAAAAGGTACACTAATCCACTTTAGCACCTTTTCAACCATCTTAGATCAAAGAGGAACTATCCTTCCGGGGGAAAAACTTGGAATAGCGGCTTCTTATACACTGTTTCACCGGGGCCTGACTCGAGCGGATGGTAAGTGTTAGATAATCTCTTCACTGGAATAGACAATTTCTCCACAGGTCATGTTTTTATTCGTTTCAAACCTCTGTTGTTCTGACATTTCTTCACCCTTGGCGTTTCCATTCGGGGCGGAATGTTTCGACGTGTGCTGTTATTACCCTCACCGGTCTGCGATTTCAGAGAGATTAGTGCATTCAGCATGATAAGAAAACAACTAATACTCCCTTACTTCTGTGCAACTGTTTTCCCTAGTGAAACCTTGTACATAATCTCCCATCAACAATGTTTTAGATGTCTCTTTGTTTTGCTGACATTCAAAAATTCGCGCAATACAATTAGGTTTACATTAATTACATGTCAGAGCCGTATTGCGGATGCTGTTGTGGTCCTAGAAAACATAACCCGAGCCGTTTCTGAGCTGTGCTTATTTTCAACCAACGAACAGGTCAGTGCTTCTTCTGGATTTTTATGAAATCAATGTTTCCAACCTTAAACGGTAAAAGGCCAATTGAATTTCAGGTTGAGGATATACCTACATCTTCACTACCTTACCTGCTTATACCCTGTTATCTTGGTGTTGCCCAACACAACACCTCCACTGCTGACCCTGTCCATCGCCGAGAGCAACTGCGACTTGCCAAGGTTTGACCATACTTTTCGAATGTATTCTACTGGTTTGTGCTTAGTTTGACCATACTTTTCAAATGTATTTTACTGGTTCATGCTTAAATTTGCACTCTCATTACGCTGAGGAAAGCACTTCTAACACTACCGCTATAGTCTTCGAGGACTGTAGGGTGCGTATCAATTGGTCGTCAACATAAGCGATCGACGGCCGCCAGTGTTAGCGACTGTGACGTCGGTGCATATCGATTGTGAGCGGTCGCCAACATTGGCGGCAG
Organism: Ancylostoma caninum; assembly: GCA_037903475.1. Taxonomy (NCBI): domain Eukaryota; kingdom Metazoa; phylum Nematoda; class Chromadorea; order Rhabditida; family Ancylostomatidae; genus Ancylostoma; species Ancylostoma caninum. The sequence goes on from JBAJFG010000470.1 coordinate 322,922, forward strand.
CCGTCGACGGCGACGCAGGGTACTATACTCCTCGAGGAGTGTAGCGGCTACCTAAAACTGACATTCCGTCGCATTTTTCCTTCGGTCGCACACACACAACCGCTCACTGCTTTTTTACGCAGTTAATGTAAACAATGATATTTGAAAACTTTTCGACTTGTTATAGTTGTGGGCTAGCTTCTAATCCTTGTACTTCTTTTTTTATTTTTCATTGTTAAACACTTTATCTATACGTCTTAGTTGAAGGCGTTGCTTATACAGTGGACATCAATGAAATTACGTTTCCCGTGGACTTGGGAAGCACGCCGCGCAGCTGCTCCACTCACCCCGGAACCTATAGTTTTAAATCAGTGTCTTCTCAATATTTTCAATGGCATTCGATGTTTACGTTCAAGAACACTAAGTAACACTCAAGAAAACCCCATGGTTTGCTTTTATGGCATGACTCCAATGCGAGCGGCGCTACCCCATGGCGTACTTTATGAGTCCGCGAAAAACGCACCTCTGTCGACGCTCAGTGTACATATCCTTCGCTGTTCAGATATACTACACGGACTTCCTTCGACGCTTGAGGAACTATGGTTTTGAATTTGATGGTTCTTTGTTGGAAAATGGTAATCAGTCTTTGTTAGCTGTGGTTTTCGCACATTTATCAAAACGCCAGTCATATCCGGTGGCCTTTGTACTTCTGAAAAGGTTTCATTTTAAGAAGATTCTCTGCCTGATACGCCACAGCCTTCAGTGAAGAAATTCACTGGTGAAGAAGTTAGAGAGCAGAAGATTGCTCGTTTCCGAAGGCAAAAAGAGTTGAAGCAAACCATGGAGGAATTGAGAAGGCAGCAACAGCTCAATAACTCCGACGAATCCACTTTGGTAAAGTTATCATTCGATTGAATCGTTGCAGAAAAAGCACTTCTGTATCTTCTTTCTTCATTTTTTTGCAGAGGGAACTCCATTTGACATTGATAAAATACTGGATTGAGAAGGTTCTGGAGGAGCTGAACTCAATTGAAGGTAAATTCATTATATTTGAAAGTTCATGTCATTCTCACAGATTGCATATCCATACATCATCCTTATTTTCTGCTATTGTTCAAGTTTTGTTCTACTATGTTCACAACTAAATGGTTTTGCAAAGGTTGTTTCATCGTTTTTATGCTTCCCTAAACGAGAGCGCGTAAACAGCTTGGGGGTGGTAAAGAGCTTCACTCTCTATGGAGGTAATCTCAGGCTCTCGCATATTCCATACAAGATTTGAAGGGAAGCTGAAAAGCATGCATATTTAAGATAGAAAGTAGAGAACAGAGCAATCTGATAAATGGCAACGTGCTGGCGTTCATTTTTGTTTATAGCATCTGCTAGATGGCATACCCAGATAAGCTCGGGTGTTTTAATACCTCAGACTATGTCGCGCGCTATAGGGGGGGGGGGGGGTTGAGATGATGAATTTATCAAAAATGTTCATCAGTTCGGTGATCAACACTTTGAAAATAAAACTTCTTTTCTCACTGACCCTCAAGTGGAAAAGTCTGTAACGGTAACTTTATGATCTATTCAAGGGAATTACTCGTCACATTCGTGTTCAGCTTCTATAGACGCGCTCTTACTCACTTCTTCTTTTTTTTGTACCTATACAGATATGTTGTACCCTCTATTTGAGAGAGAGTAGTTTATGCCTCAACTCGTTTAGACGAGTTACCATTGGTGGACATGATGAGTAAACGACAACAAGAGATGAGGAAAAGTCCTGAAGTGGGAAATCGACCTCGGCCTGAAGGTGCTGTAACTCGAGGTAAATCTTTTCTAGTCAAAACATGCTCCAGTTGGTTGCATTTGCTCTTCTTTCAGAGCCTTTGAAGCCATTCATAATCACTCGCTCTGAACAGCAAAAAGCCGTTTTTGGCCTTGGCTATCCTTCGATACCCACAATGACTGTTGACGAATGGTATAACCAGAGATTCGGTGGGAATGCTGCACCATCGCAAGCATCCCAGAAGCCAGGTTGCTCGGAAGGGTTTGTTTACTATGTTTTGGTCTTTTCAAATCTTAGATGAAGACAAAGTGCTCATAGGAAAAGAGTGCGAATTTTGTAACATTCCAGCACAGTGATGCTTCAAGTGATACAATTTCCCACCATTGTGGAAGTTATCTATTTTTAATATGTTTTTTTCAGACATGGGGGAAATAGCTGCGAGGAGGAACATGAACAAGAGGAGGACGAAGACGAGAAGAGAGCGAGGTTGATGAGGTGGGATGAGTACAAAGACGATCACCGCAGGGGATGGGGAAATACCCATAACAAGGGATGAACAGAAGAACGTAGTTGTATAGTAATCTAGATCAGTCGTACGTGTATCTCCTCCATTGCTTCGCCATGCAAGTAAACTCTTGTATATGTTCCCTCAAAGTTTTTATTTGCTATTCACCTTGCACATAATTTGCACCTTTGTTTACATAGTTTTTACTCATTTCAGTGCTCTTCTTCCAAGTCTTTGTCAGAATAATGAACTATATTTTGTGAATGTTTTAACTGTGAATAAAAATAGTTGTAGATTTGAAAGTTCCGAATCAGCATGGTTCGCACTCCACATCCTTTTACATATTCTATACCTCTGGAAGTCAAGGTTTTTTTTTGCCATTTATAAATACTTTGCAGTCCTTCGAGATGGCTTACAGGACAAGAGCACAGGGCGAGTTATCGTATGTTTCTGGTGTGAGAACTGCCTGTAGTGCACTGTTTTTAACTGGAATTTGCAGATTCGGATACCTCGGATAAAGAGGATGAGGACCAACTTCCACTAGATTACGATGATAATCCAGACAAAGAGGTTAGGATTATGTTGTACTAGCTGCAGTACCCGGCTTCGCTCGGGTGTTTTACTACCTTGGCTACATCACACTGCTAAGGCCAATTATTATCACCGATAAATTCATTAAAATCTCCATAATTTTGGTGATCAGCATGGTAACGAAGCTCAGGTGACCCTTTCCCATCGGCTTGTGGGCGAAAAGTTAGCAAAGCTATTTCGGTGACATTGAATCGATGTATTCGTACAAATTGGTTGTCAGATTCATACTCAGCGTATCGAGGAACTCCAGGAGAGATGTCTTCACTGCTTCATTGGACGGAAGAGCCAAAAATCAATAAAATCGATAAATCGACATTTCATGCGAAATTGTTGTCACGTTCGTATTCAGCGTATTGAGAAACCCCAGAAGACATGTCCTTGTCCGTCTCCGGGCGAAAATGCGAAAAAATCGATAAAATCAATAAATCAATATTTCGTGCAAAGTGGTTGTCACGTTCGTATTCAGCGTATTGAGAAACCCCAGAAGACATGTTCTTGTCCGTCTCCGGGCGAAAATGCGAAAAAATCGATAAAATCAATAAATCAATATTTCGTGCAAAGTGGTTGTCATATTCGTATTCAGCGTATTGAGAAACCCCAGAAGACATGTCCCCACCGACCCTCGGGCAAAAATAACGAAAAATCAATAAAATCGATATAATCGATAAATCAATCAATAATCCCAGGTGCAAAGTAGCCTATAACCTCCGCCGGCCTCCAAAGAACCTACATGCAAAATTTGGTTCCAATCGGTTCACCCTCCGCGATTTCTATTAATTACATACATACACACACACACACACACATACAAACTTTGACTTTTATATATACAGATTAATTTCCTTCTGTTTGCAAGTGCTGGTGATGGAAGGAGCAGCTTTTACGGTTCATCCACTATACGGTACTCGGTCAAAATATTGGTAGTTAAATTCCATGTTCTCTGATCATAAAACCTTGGCATTCTCACGTTGGTTGTATACAGATTTCTTCTGTGCCATACAGGTTGTTAAAAAGGGCACATTTTATTCTGGCCTGACCTTTCGACTTAACGTCGACTTCAGAGGCCTGAAAGTGGTTCAAGTTCGTCTATTCACGCTCTACACCACCAGTTGGTGGTTAAATTGCTAATACTATTTTTGTGATGATCAGTACTACATCCTTTTGTTATTTCTGAAGTAACTCTCCGAATTTCTTGGTATTATCGAAGTACATGAACCTCTCGTATGCATTGATTTCAGGAAGGTGAACCACCTGAGAAGAAACCGGCCGCTGCTCTTTGGGGTGATTCGTTGGTAGAACAGGGTTTGTTGCAGAGAGGTTCCCGTATTGCATTGGAAAAGCAGGTTCGTCATTAAAATTCCTTTGCACTGTAGGGCTCACTCGTTCTAGGAATTTTTTCTCAGAAGGACCTATGTGTGCCACGCGGCGTTGAGTCGTACCACGTTCCTTCGACATTTACACGGGTTGAGAAGGAGGAATTTGAAGCAGTAAGTGTTACAACGTTGCACTACAGTGCGCTCTTCTGGGTCCCAACTTTCAACTTCTTTCGAACCTGAGAATCAGATATTCTGATATTTTGTTTTGCTATTAAGAATTGGAAATTGCTAATATTTCGAGTTCATCCTCTTCATTATTACTACATGAAAAGATGCAAGCTCTGCAAGTTCAGACGTCTTGTTTTCATTAGTTGGTGTAGGTTTCTTCTTGTTGTTTTCATATGTTCGAATGATTTAGCATGTGGAACGTGAAGTATCAACAAACTCGGCGGACGACGACCCGTTTGGAGATGCGCCCGTTGATCTGTCAGGAGAGACTGCGTTCTGTGAGCGGCTTTCTGATGACAGCTGGCTACCTCATTCTCGACATGCCCACAGTGGATCAAATAGAAGAGGAGGTTAGGGATTTTTTCTAAAGAATTTGGTTCATTTTTCTGCAGTCGAAATCTGATTCACCGTTGATGTCCATGGTCCATCACCACACCTCAACCCTCAGTCGGTCTTGTATTGTTGTCCTGTTTTGCTACGTAACGAAAACCACTACTCGTCTCGTCTCCCATTTTTTTAAAATATCGTTTTTACTCGAACTAATGAGTCTCTCGGTCAAGTTGATGATACATGTTGGATTTCTCTGAACATTCCACAATATTAGGTTTAGTATGCTATATCTGAGGAGGGGGGGGGGGGAGTGAAATGGAACAGCTACTAAACTTCTGTAAAGCATATGAGTCATCTAATCACTCCAGCAGCCTGTATGGATGAGTTTCTATGCTCATCTTGCTGAAATAGCTGCTCTCCTACCACATGTCTTCTTGTCAGTTGTGCTTGCAACTGCATATGGTTTCACTGTACTCGGCAAATGTTTCCAGAAGGTTTCTGGTAGCGAAATCAAATCAAAATCACATTCCTCTCCTCTTTTTGTGCTGTACTTCTGTTTATTAATCCTCCTTACTGATAATTTGAATTTTGACTTGGATTCTAGAAATACTTGGGATGGTGTGGTGTTTTGCCAAATGTCTCACCTACTTTGATGTATGGATTTAAGGGCGAGCGGGCGTTCGAATAGCACGTGATCGCGGCTCTGGCCGTTCGGGTAATTTTCGTGGAGGACAACGCGATGGCTTCAGAGGAAGAGGTCGTGGTGGTTGTAACGGCTTGAAGAGGTCATGGTCCGGTCAGGTACTCTACCCGAGATTCTTGTTTCTTGTAACTTTTTCCTGTTTTTTGCCTTCTCTAATACTGCTTTTTTTTTGAGGTCACTGATCCAGCTCAGCTGCTCTCACCCTCATACTCCCTCGAAACGTTGATGGCTGTTGAATTTTCGGCTGACACTTCTATAGAGCAACTTGGAGATGAAATGGCCAAGGCGATGGGTGAACGTGATCCGAAAACGGTGAAGAGTATTGTGCAAGTTTGTGGAGTGGAGAAGGTAAGGGTTCTGTTGTGTTGTTTAAATGACACAAAATGACGTTTATCGAGTTATCCTAACGTTGCCAACATCATTTACGTGCATCCTTCAGGCGATTGCGTTGTTCGAGGAGATGCGCACTGTAGAATCTCAGGGTGGAATGATGGTGCGTCTAAGAGCGTTGCTGTCTAAGCTGTCACTCTTAGATTTGGAGTATGTTTAGATTGACAACGGCCGGAGAAGACGCACTCCTGGTGGTGTCTTCATTTCATTGTTCAAGTTGGACGCAGATATTCCTGGCGACGTCAAGGTTTGTCATTTTTTGGTTTTTTCTCCACTTCGTCTCGGAATATTGGTGCCGATAATAGCTTAGGATATTATCTGAGCTTTTTTCTTGAAGAAACGACTATTTGATGAAACGAAGATGGAAGCGAGGAAAATTCTGCGGGCTCGCAAAAAAGGACGCTCTGATTTTGCTCAAGATGTGGCCAAGGTAAATCGTCAAGTTTCCTTTGCATTCCAGGTGCTTTTCCAATACATTTGTGTGTTGGAGGAAAAGCAGTGGTTACTTGTCCGTTCCAACCCGTTCTTTTTCCATTCTGCCATTAAATATAACTTGAACATCTCCAGTTGAACATTCTCGTGTCCATTCCTTGATGCATATGGGGTGCATTTGGAGCAGGATGTGCGTACGACGTTCTTCAATTTACGGGTTGCGATTTAGACCATTGCTTGCAAAATTCTTGTTGCTTACGATTTGCGAGGAATGCCCCGAACTTCATAACGAAATCGTAAATGACGCCAAGAAAGATATCCCGTCATAACGCTTGTGGTAAGCGTGCAAATATGCATAATTTGTATAAAATATAGTTTTGTAGCCGAACACGAGGTTGTTAGTGAACCTTCTATTGGCCAACGTTTCGGCGGCTTCGCCTTCGTCGTGGCCTGAAAGCCTGAAAGCCTATGCATAATTTGTTAGTTTGCCTTTTGCACCAATATCAAGGGCGAATTCGCGTAGTCCTGGTCATGGCTTCCATTGATTACACGGACTCATGACGATTATGACAACGTCGTTTTTGAAGAACAGCATCTACTAGCTTTCATTTTCTGAGCTTTCGAGAGCTAGTTGGGTAGCAGTTATTTGTATTCGAACATAAATTGGTACTTTTAACCAAGCGAAAGGTGAGTGGCTGTGTGCTGCAGAAGGGTGTGAGGTCAGCAAACGAATCTGCTATTTATTTTGAAGGAAAATAAGCAAAGCAGTTCTCATAAAAGCAGTCAACTTATGTTAGATGAAGTCGTGACCTCAGCAGCTTTCTCCAGAACCGAAGTGAGGACCAACGCCGAAATCTGGATCAACACCAAGATCTAAGTTCCGAAGATTTTAGGGGATTGAATACGCTCATAGATTTAAATTTACCTCTGTGCCAAACAATGAATGTTCTGGGTGTAGCCCACTAGGCGAAATATAATTGCGGTGCGACAACCATAAGCTCCCCCTATCAGCCATGAGGGTTTGAGCTGTAGGACGTCTGGCGCGACTCCTCGGTTGTCAGTACCGGCTGAGGGAATCTGGATTCGTCCCTTCCACCTAGCATGCTATAGCATCGACGTTGGCATCTAGCTGTCTAAGCAGAGATGGACACGGAATTGCATGTGGTCATGTTTTTAGGATGTGTTACTGAAAGAATTATTCGGAAAAGCTTCTGTGAAAAATTGGATGGGTAGTTTGATCACGGTCATTTTTGTCGTAGCCGAATGAATCAATTCATACTTACATTATATTTCCGAACAACGGATGTTCTGGATATCTTTAGTTTCTTGAAATATCCAGACCAATTAATTTTCTGAATAATTCGATTGTGCGCATATCAGCATTTTTAAAACGTGTCGGAAGCATACGCCGAATCTCGATGTGTGCAACTGCAACACTACCATATTGAGCACTCCAAATCTGTTCTGCTGCTATGATTTGTACCATGTGCAAATGTGGCGCTCGGGAACAAAAAAAGAAGAGTAGTATTAATTTCTCCTATACCAATATTAAGTCTTTATCGTTCCAATAGCTGCTGTTTCCAGCGTATGATTGCGTTTAGATGACCTTTGTTACATGAGAGGTGGGGAATTTCTCCTGAGGAATTCGAGGGAACAACATGACGTGTCTCCAGGCGTTGCCATCGTGGGTGGTCGCTGAGAAGAACGATGTTACGATGTGCATATTATTTTTTCCACCGAATTCAAGCTAAGAGTTGAGCTAAATTAAGAAAAAGAAATTATAGTTGAAGTTCTCCAAAATGAGGGTTTCAGAAAATATTCTTCCGAAACTATCAAATTAAACATTCAACAGAGATGTACATATTAGAACTACTTAAAATTAGAGAGTCTCTGATCGTAATCATCAATTATTACGCTGCAAATATTCTCTAAACGTCTAATGCGAAGCGCGGTAAAATTCTTCTGCTGTCCTCCATGGTTTAAGTTCATATAACACATAAACAAAGGTTGAACAAATCTGATCCTTCATCTTCTATACTTCTTCTGAAATCGAAGATCGGAGAATCAGCGAGTCACATATTTGCGGGTGCCCATGAAGGGTGTGGGACATGATGAGGCAAAAGTGGGTGGGCAATGTGTCTGCGATTGGCTCGTTCGAACCCTCGCCCTGCCCTTCAGGACCTACTCGCACCAATTCGCGCGCGGTTTCACCATAGTTGCCCATGCAAATTTGAATGTGAGTGGGGACGAGTCGACACCGAAGGGCGGGAAGACGCCGCCCCATTTTGCCCCATTATGACCCACACCCGCCCATGAATCCTCCTCTTTCAAGAAATGTCAAAAACGTCAAGGTGTTCACTAACAAATTCACTAGGATGAAGGAAGTGAACGTGCACCACTTCTTGAATCTATTTTGCACCTTTTCCGCACGTCTTCTGCTAAAACTGTCTTGAATTGAACATATAGCCAAGCTGCAATAAACTTTTTAAAGCGTGTTTTTTGGATTCGAATGGTCTCTGTTTGAGGCCATTCTTACATTCTTACGGAACGCTTTCGAGCTATGATGTGGAGGCTGTGAAGGGGTTTGGGAGTGCCCTGGAATAATAGTTGAAGAGGGAGGAGTTGCTACGTTAGGCAATTAGATGCAAGGCTCGATGTGTCACAGTGCACCAGGTGTAAGGTACGCGTCCAGATCTCATCCGCTTCTAGTGACAGCCGAGCAGCCGCTCCACACCTCGATCACAGAGCTCCTTAGCTGATAGGCGGGGCTTGTGGAAGTCGGTCACCGCAATTATATTTCGCCTAGTGGTTGGCGCCCAATGTTCTTGTAGGAGGAATATTAGGTGCTCACGTTAAAACTATTCTGAGTGGATGACCCGCGGAGCACCCACCGTTCAAATAGTTGATATGGATCCGCTTGAAGAAGACATGGGAGAAAATGATGTTCAATTCACTGTTACCGTTCCGTTATTGAACCGCTGTCATAGTTTTGTCAACCTTCATTTTCTGTTTTGGCTCGCCCTGTAAAGAAGGCAGCTCATGCCAAACTCACGCTCGATGAAGAACATTGCATTGAGCGTGGGGAGCGAATGATTACATAAAGTGTTACAAGAGCAGCATAAGCCAAATTTTTTGGCTGTTTTCCTCACGTTGGTCAGCTATCGTAAGGGGTACGAGCTGTGCATCAAGCTCATTCGTCGAAAAGTTTCTGATTTCAACCGCGGTGTGTTATAGTTCTAAAGGCTTTTTTCCGACCGAGCTGTTATGAACCAATTGATAATTCCCATCAACAAGGATGGTAAAATGCAAGCAATAAACCTTTTCTGAAATGCACCACACATTCGAATTTATCTGATGATCGTAGAGGCATCGAATCCGTAGGGACCCTACACATTTGCCAGCTGGGAGCTCCCGATATAGCAAGTCAGCACTTCGCCCTTTCAGGCCCTTCTGGCATGGATTACGTTGTGCTCGGAGACGCAAACTTGTTAGCTAGCTTGGTTCCGCTTGGTTATGCATTCATGAATCGTGATCCAGCCCTGGAAAGGAAAGGCTACCTCAATAATTTGCAATTTAGCACGATTAAAGAGATCAGCCTATCCACAGAGGCGACAACAATTTGTGTGCGAGGGGAGGGGGGGGGGGGGGGGAGATCGTACAGGGTCGACTTTTACCAGCACCACGCTTGAGCCTATTTTTAAGACGTGCCCTAAATTTTAATGTTTTTTTTCTGACAACGGTTCACCGCCCATCGTATCCTTTAAGGATTTTGACATGGGTGCCACCTTCCCTAGCTCCAGGAACTCTTATTAGCGAGAATTTCCCAAACATGATGACGTAGATATGGTGGTCTCCGGTTTCTTTGCTTCGCAGTTTTCTGAGTTTTGGGCACAGCGTGCCAGAGATGGCCTCTTGAAATGACTATTATTCATTACTAATTATGGGTATCATATCTGTCGCCAAGGTTAAAGTTCCACCAAGTTGTGGGAAAAATGAACACGACGAAAAGATTCGACGAAGCTTTTCCATTAGCCTAATATCTGTGCAGATGAGTGATGCCTGTTTATGGTTAATACATAACTAATCTGTATTCTTTTCGGCTCTAGTAATCACATTCTGTTGTTCATTTCCTCATGAAGAGACTGCTCCAAATCCTGTCTTGTTTTCAGGTGGCTGAGTTAATGAAAAAAGAAAAGGAGAAAAACAATGCAGATGGTGTTCTCAAACCACTACCTCAGGTGGAGCAGGTCTTACAGCCAAGTAATTCGGGTGCGACTGTGAACAGCGATGTTTTCGATGATGCTAGTGATATAAATATGGAGCCATAAATACCTCATGATTTCGTTTGAATCCTCTCTGATATCTTACTCATTTCATTTGATATGCTACTCATTACACTTTGCTATACCGGTAATTTTTGATGCTTTGCTCTCGGTATTAATTTATCACGAATGGTAATAAAGAGTTATTGTTTTTTTTTAGGTTTTCATTTATTGTCACAGTGCCATCGTAAGCACGCATGAGCATGCAACCGGTTTGGCATACCCATCCCCTCTATAATAAACGATCCCCTCTATGTGAAGAAGGCTTTATTCGGCAGTTCTTGGGAACAACAACTAGCGGGACTGTCCCGCTCAAACATAAATAACCGTCTTGAGAGGATGCTCCCTCAACAGCGAACACATGAAATAAGGCAGAATAACTAATGTACAAATATGAAAAGGCCATCTCAAGCATGAAAGTACTGTAAAGTGCACAACGAAAATTCTATACATGTCAACTTTGTGATGATAATACTGGCGTCTCAAGGCCCACTGTCAATGTAGATTACACCGCAAATAACAATTCACAGGGAGCGGGGAACCCGCTTCCTGTGAATTGTTATTTGCGGTGTAATCTAGAGCCTAGCGAAATAAATAAAGACCCGACAAGGAACGCAAGTCTTTTGATCTTGGAATTGAAATGAATAAATTCTACACACTGAATCAGGAGATACAAGGCTCTGAGCAACTGCATATCAGCAAATCAGTATCGAAAATGCTGCATCCCTGACCCCGGCTATCCTGAAACCCTTCCCGCTTATGAGAACAGACTTAAAACTCTAGGATTGAAAAGCCTGAAGTATAGGCGAATCCACAGTGATCTTATTTTATGTTTCCAAGTTCTGCGAAAAGAAATAAAACTTAGCTCGAACAAATATTGGATTTTTCGGCCTACTGGTGAACGTTCAAGCTGCTTCAACCTACATACATGAAAAATTGGGAAAAAACATCTGTCGGTGGTTTTTAACTCCTCCTTTTTTAGAGTCGCACGATGGACTAGATTACTGTCAAACGAAGTGGTTTCCAGTTCTAATTCTGAAATCTTCATGAGAAAACTAGCTAAGTTGGATGTTCTACGAACTTTAAGAATCACTGATGTATAGGCGTGGGATGAGCTTCACAACTACGAGTTGCGGCACTTTTCTGTGTTCATCGTTGAGCTTGTTGTCTTCAAGTGACTCCAAATTTTGTGGACAGCCGACTTCTTGACTTTTTAATTCGTTGTCAGTCTCACTAACCTAGATCGCTGGTTTTTTTTAAATGTTGAACTAACCAGTTGAGTCTAAGGCGTTGAGAAATTTTGAGGCATGGATCAGGCGTCATTTCTTTGGCAGCAGCATGACCATCACCTATTCTTCTTGAGCTTGGATTCTTGGCTGATGTTGTGCACTTTTCACTTCACTATCACCTGGTCTGTGCGCAGAAGGCTTGAAGGGAATAGTGCCTCCACTCGTCACATCGGATGAGCGGGGTTAACCAGTATACCCTTTTGTCGAACTTCCGGTACTGCTCCTATGACCCTTCTATGGATGAGGACATCTTGCCGGTTGATGTGAGTGTTGGCACAAAGGACCCTTCAGCTATTCTCAGCACTACCCCTGGAATTTTTTTTCTCATCTGCGAGTGTCTATGTGCTACAGCGTCTGCCATTGCCTTCCAGAATCCTTCCTATATTCATTTTAAAAAAAAAGCTGTTGCAGTACAACTCACTTCAGCGGGCCTTATCCGTATCTGCCGTTTCATATTTGACTTCTTTTTATGCTTGCCGTATTTTTAGTGATCATCTACCAATGGTCTTTTCTTTCAGTTAGTTCTAGTGCCTTTCGTTTTGTTGAAATGCATGCGCGCCTTTGGCGTAACAAATAAATAAATAAAAAGGAAAGCCTAATGGAAAGCAACGAATCAGTACATAACCTAGTTACAGTTTGAAGAAGGACAGCAAATTACACTGTGAGGGAACAAAACAAAGAGAACCTCATTGCAGCGACGGCTCTGAGGTAACGTAACTGAGGAAAGATTTCTGTGACTTCCATCTTCCGACTCTCATTACATTTGAGGGGTCGACTCCAGCCCGAATTGCTGTGGTGGTGGCTCCCCCACGAAATTAATGAGTGAGGTTGCGGTGCTGGAGGCCTGCTTCGGTGAGGAACCTTTTGAGCTTGCGGGAGAGGTAGTCTCTGGATGGCGGTCCTCCTCTGCTGTTACTGAAAATAAAATCTTCTGGATTTTGCGAGTGGAGCTCCCGGAATCGCGTCCATAGTCTAAGGGCATCTCCTCTGAGCCGAAAAGCGATAGTGGATCCCAACCCTTTGGAGTCTGTCTTTGATCGGTGTACTTTTAGCCACCAGATATCTTCTGCTTTGAAACAGACGTCCGAAAAACGTGGGTTGCACAACTCTCCTGTCCTGAGAAAAGCTGAGAAAATCAAGAGTATGGTGGCAGCTCCTGTTAAAGCCTCTGGAGCTTCCATGCGAAGAGCAACCACTACATCTATTTCGCTTTGCGAGACTTTTCTTCTACCCTTCACTGGAGGGCTATCTCTGCTGGCCATTTGGATAAGGGCGCTTTGAATATCTTGATCCTCGTGGAGCAGCGGGCCAAAGAAGTGAGAAAGCGCTACTCCGTGATATCCCAGAGATCCGTTTAAGCCTTATCGATCAGGTGAGCTAGGAAGTTCATAAATTTCAGAAAGTGGCGGCGAACTCGTTGATAAATTCTGAGAGTCCTTTGTGCCACCGACTTTTCGAAGCAGGTGTCATTTCCGCTAAGTCCGCTAAGCCTGCACTCGCTACCATCTTGGCCGTGAAAAGCCGATTTTTTTTGTATACAATGGAATTTTAGTGGTTAAGCAAGGAGATTCGCGGAGAAGAGGAAGATTGAGAAGGTTTCACCGTACACACACATAAATAACTACCGGAAGAGTCATTTCACATTCCATCGCCACCTCAAGTAGAACCCAGGAAGAGCGTGGCACAGTAGAAGCGGCTCGTCGTCAACCAACCGACACACAGGATAGAGAATAACATGATGTTTATCCTTATGGCAGTAAAATGATAGGTATTACAGGACAGAGTATCAGCGATAGATAAAGGCACGAGTACAAATAATCCATCAATTGCCCAAAGGGCACGGAAAGGAGATCACAGAGTGGCATCAGTGAATGTTGGTGGTCGAGGTGTCGGTGGCGGCGTTCGGCTGGCAGGTTAACAGAGCTGGGTGGAGAAGGCGATTCGCCTGAGTGAGCCTCTCGATGGAGGACACGATTTGGGATCGGGTAGGACGGTAGCTCGGTAAGGAGGCTTTTCTCCCCGATGCGTCGGAGTTTCTCGCTCAGCCCTAAGAAACATGAGTCATCTTGCAGTTCTGAACATTCTCGTAGATTACAATGCCTACAGTAGTTCATCTAGGGTTCAAAGACTACCTAAAGTCAGTTATACTTAACATTCAAAATGATCCCTCTTACACCTCCCCCTTCACTTTAAGTCCATCCTCGGACTTGAATGACGGTTAAGATTACCCATCTTGTTTTCTGATGTTCAAAGTTGAACACCAGGGAAATACCGCGAGACCTCCTTGTGTGGAACGACAACAGAGGGAGAGGTGGCCCAATCGATGACATGGTCCCAAAGCGGGACTTTGACCAGCGACGGCACGTGTCCTAAAATAAACTGGCCGTGGCGGCAGCGAGGCAGTGCCACATTCATCAGCTTGTGGTCGTCCACGAACTCGGCGGAGTCGGGGCTGAAGTTCGTCTTCGTGGTGAGAAGGATGACGACTCCCATTTCTCTGCCTTGTACCCAATCTACCGTGGAGAGCTCGCTGCCCATCTCGGACAGTTGTCTTTCTGCTTGGCGGTATTGCTCTTTGTAGAACGTGATGACAAAGATGTTCGCGGGTATAATCGCCAAGCCCGTCACGTCGAGCAGCATACGGCGGTCTTCTGGATGGATTCCACTGATCAACTCGCCATCGTGGGCGACACGGTTAGGTAGTTCGTTCAGCGCTAGTGCGCCCTGTAAGTGCGTACAAGCGGTGTGCACTTACAGGGCGCACTAGCGGTGCAATTGAGACGGCGCGTGCCGCGCAGATGACAGACATCACTCCACGTGCTCCATACGTGACGGCCGGCGCGTCGCGATGGCATCTCGCGTGTGGCTTCAGCTGATGGGCGTCGCCAATGTACACCTGTTGAGCTAATGGCATACGGTTAGAGACAACAGCTAAGGCCGGTTCTGGAACTTGTGACGCTTCGTCACCGATTAGGACTTGGTACAGGTACCGGCTCTCATCCATCGTTTCGGTCATTCCGGTCGATTCAGTATCCGTGAACGCTCGTCCTGGCGTGCCGAGGGTGTTAAGAAGAGACGCCGTGGTGATGCACATGATGTCGGGAAAGCGGAATCTGTACATAAACTTCATCATCTTCCTCACCGTGTTGCAGACGTTGCGTTCGGCGATAGCGTACTCCTCCTCAAGAGCGTGAACGAGTGACAGAGGTCCTATCACCTATCTGGAAGAATTAAGGTAAGATGGGAGTACCTGGTTAAGGAGTAAGAGAACACATAGAGGTATGGCAGTGGGAGGGTCACTCTAGGAGAGAGGACGAGGCGCAGCCGCCTTCTGGGATGGGGTCGTAGATGAAGAATACCTCGCGACCTCAGCGAACTGTTATGGGCGTGGCATAGCTCGAGCTACCGATTAGGACTTGGTACAGGTACCGGCTCCCGGAGCAGCCTGTAATAGCTTGAATGCTTTCGCAAGGCACTGCATAAACAACCTCCTTATCTTGATCAAGATCGAGCCGAGAAAGCGACTGCCTCGGAATGGCAACATCGCAAAAACTATGCCCTTTGAGTGGGCAAGAGCTCTGATCATAGACAAAGAGCTATTTTCGGCTTTTCAGTATTCCGAACGCGAATATCATCCTCCACATATGGTTCAGAACAAACACCCTTCTTCTGCACGCTATACAAACTTTTGGGGCTCTCCAATCACAAAAAGCGCTCTGCCTAGGCCTTCTGAGGGACAAGAGAGTGCAACCTGTCAAGACATGTAGGTCTGACACGTTTAGGCGTGGTCTTCTGGGCTTAACAGGTTCGAACACGAGGCTTTAATGTGGTTCGTCTAGACTTGTCGCCGCTATCACTCGCTCCCAAGCGGGATCAAGCCCCGCCTTGACCCCACCTCCTGCAGTAGAATTATTGCTATTGTCCGCCGTCTCCCGGGGGGGGGGGGTGGTCCCCGAGTCCCCCTCCGGAAGGAGGGGGGTCTCTCCGTCACTCGACCATAGAGAGACGATGGGCATCCTCAGTCCCTAATATAGGTGGGTTTTGAAGGTCTAGAGAGCATACTTGAGGTAACTCCTAAGGGCATAGGGCCGCACCGGCCAAAATACGTCTTCGACCAGCTAGCTTCACCTAGCGTACTTCTCAAATGAAACTAATGAAAGCATCCACATTCTCGCATTAACTTTGTCCTTCACACGTTCAAACGTTGATAAGTTGTTCCTATCTAAATAATCAACGAGCCCCTAGCTTCCATTTGCTCAAACTGACTTCTAGCCTAGCTCACAGGGTGCTCACTTCACTCCATTCCCATAAAATCATTCGCGCTGTACTTCGCGCTCCTGCTCATTGCTCATTCTGTTAGCTTCTCAAAACTGCCTCAGCGGCAACAATCTTTGACGTGGGACCGACCAGTCATTCTCCACTCTCTTCGCGGTTTGTACCCTCGCCGGGTCCCGGGTCTACACAAAGAAAGAAGAGCACAAAGACTACCGTACCCCGATGTTTTTGCATGACAGCTGTTCCATGCAAACTGCGCTTGAACGAGATGAGTTTGAAAGAAGTTTAGGGAAAGAAAAGAGCCCCGTTTGTAACGGAGCACAAAAGCGTGTGCGATAGACTTTGTGCGGAGAAGCCGCGCGCGCTGACCTCACTCAGCTCCAGACGGGGATCTACAGTAAAGTGGCCGGCTCTACTGCAAATCTGGCGAAAAACTTGGCAACATCTGCTGGAGTCACTAGCTCCCTTTCTGCTTTAACTAATCCCTTTGCGCAATCGCCACTAAAGTGGCATTTTCTGGTCAGTGTCTGGCAGAAATCGCGCGTTTCACCTACTCATACCCAAAAAGGCAAACTAACTTGCTCGTTTCTCCTAGCGAGGGTGAACCACTCGCTGCTATCAGTAAGAGTGTGGCTCAGTAGAAGCGGCTCGTCGTCACCAACCGACACACAGTATAGAGGATAACATAATGTTTATCCTTATGGCAGTAAAATGATGGGTGTTACAGGACAGAGTATCAGCAATAGGTAAAGGCACGATACAGGCAGGGAAAGGAGATTACAGAGTGGCATCAGGGAATGTTGGTGGTCGAGGTGTCGGTGGCGGTGTTCGGCTGGCAGGTTAACAGAGCAGGGTGGAGTAGGCGGTTCGCCTGAGTGAGCGTCTCGATGGAGGAGACGATACGGGATCGGGCAGGACGGGAGCTCGGTTAGGAGGCTTCTTTCTCTGGGGCGTCGGGGCTCCGAGTCATCTTGCCGTTCTGAACATTCTCGTAAATTACAATGCCTACAGTAGTTCATCTAGGGTTCAAAGACTACCTAAAGTCAATTATACTTAGCACATCAAAATGATCCCTCTTACAACCCGATGTATAGCTTATTGAGATAGGACTCAAACTCCTCCTAGAACAAAAGAGAGGGGGGTCTGAGAAACCTTCAGCACTTAAAGCGAAGTTTCTCAACATGAAACTGCGCGAAGGCATAACGAATATCGTTAAGGGCCTTTTGCGGCAAGACCGAGCGGTGCTCGGAGCAGCTTTAGCGGAAAAGTATGCTTAGCATGCTCTGACAGATTTTTCCTTAACAATTCTTGGTGCCGAGAAACTCTCCCTCTGAAGTATTTCCCTGGAAAAAGCAGAGATCAAAAGAGAATGGGATCTGGGAGATGCTTCGTGCCTGCATTGGAATTTCTAGGAAAACCTTCAAAAATATTGAATCGCGCGACTACTTCACAGTTATAAAAAAACAAAAAAAAGTAGTCAAGGCTATTTGTCTAAGAGGAAAACTGGAAAATTCCATCAATAGCAAATAGGGTCACCTATGAATTAATATTTTACTTGAAATCGGCCGGGAAAGAAAATTCTACCAATTACACGGAAGAAAATTATTTGTTCAGATTCGCAGAAAATCACTGTCATTCGCGAAGCGCCGCGAAGCTGCGCTTCGTGTGACTTGGGGGTTTTTTTTTTCAGAGTTTATGTGTCCCAGGTGCAACGCGGCGCAGCGGTCCGAGGCAGAACGCCGCGAAGTGGCGCACTGGCTTTTTTTTCCAGAATTTATGTATCTCAAGGGTAACGCTGCGCAGGGGTCTGGCGTCACGGCGCTCTGGCTTGGGGTTAGTTTTTTTTTTCAGAGTTGGGCTGGCCTAAGGGCGATCTGCCTCGATTTTTTTCCAAAGTTTATGTATCCCAGGGGTAACGTGGCCAGGGGTCCGCGGCAGAGCGCCGCGAAGCGGCACACTGGCTCGGGTTTTTTTTCCAGAGTTTATGTATCCCAGGGGCAACGTGGCGCAGGGGTCCGCGGTTCTGGCTCGTCGGTAATAATCAAGGATTCTCAAGTATTTGCGCGTGTATTTCTGAGCATTCAAAGAGGACGGTTAGGCCCATTTTTATGACGTATTGTCGATATGTTTGGTTGGGCCATTTCCACAATGAACGACACGCAGGTTCCCAAACAATTTTTTTGCGTTTGTACAGGTTTCGGTGGCCTCCTGGTAGGCCTCTTCTTGACGCGCGGTCGGCTACTTTCCCCTTCCTCATTCTTCTCTTCCTTGCAAGACTCTCTGAGGGGTAAGCTTTCGAAAACTAGCTGCATAGGTCCAGTATTAGTCCCTATTGCTGGAAACGTAGTATGAATTTGTTGTAGCTGTACGGTAGTGGTAGTTTAAGTTTATTAGAAGAACCGAAGTAGTATCATAGGTGAGTGTATATGAAGCGAGGCGCATACGAGAACTTAAAATCCCAGAGAATCCCATACGAATACATACAGCCAGCAACATTGATGAGTTATATACCCCAAAAGGGAAGGTTCCAAAACATTCCAGAGTAGATCACAACGGATCAACAGTAGATCAAATATTCTATTAGATCACCTCAAACACACACGAATCAAGACCCTACAACGGAGTTGGACTGCTGCATGAGTGCCGTGGAGACCGAAAACGCGTGATATCTGGTGGACCGCCTCTGCCAGTGTTGATGAATTTAAGAGTGCAAGTCTTGTAAATGTTTTGGATTCATGGACGATCCCTTGTTCTGGTGGGGAAAACACGCTCGTGTAAGCCTTTTCAGCCTCGATTTACAAGGCAAATTTAGTTCGAAGGTGGTTTCACCCGACAAGTTTCTCGCCCATGGAGGTTGTCTTTGTTACTCCTTCGACTTACAACGCTGAGTGTTTCAATTCAGATGTGTCAATTGTGTCAATGGGTAGTGCCTCTGGTACTAGACAAGTGACCTAGTTGGAAGTCAGTCGTGCTCAAAAATATAGAACGATCCTGGAAAACTTAGGAGCTCTGGATTGATTTCACTTCCTTAACTATCCCTGCATTAACCTTTAAATTAACATAGGTTTGTTTGTGTGCCAAGGGTCGCTCAAACAATGGATTCTTCAAGTCTACACTAGCACAAAAAGAGGTAAATTGGAAGAGTAACTGTGTTGGCTGTAGCAGTGGCTCTTGTAACTTCGTATAACCGTCCCTGATTGAGGCTCAAAACACCAGGCGCTAATAATTTGGACGTATCCTTTATGTAAGAAGCAAAATTAGAACTTTGAAATAGTTGAAAAAAAGATGCCTATGTAGCGCAAAATCCATTGAGTGCATAGATTTTCGCAATATTCATAGCGCAAAGCGTGGAATGCAGATTCTAGAGCGGGAATTTGGATGGCTTGCATGCTTGTAGTCATTCTAACCTTTGAATTAGTGGACGAAAGGTGGAAAGTCGAAGCAAGTCACCTGCAAAGGAATATAGTAAATGGCTTTTAAACTGCTATGCCGATTGAGAAATCGTTGGACATCTTTTACGCATCTCTTAGTCTTATCTAACGATCTTTTGGCCGTTGCTGTTGAGAAATATTGTCTGTACTTGTAGTTCGAAAGTTTTCTTGGAACAGTTGTACAGATCCCATTGTCAGATGTGTTCACAGAATTACATTGTTGTCGAGAAGCCCTGTCAGTGCCATGAAAGGCAGAACTGGGGACGTTTCGCGTCAAATGTGATAAGAGCAGCCAATTTGACTGCGCTCTGAGCCTCAGACGCAGAACAAACTGCTCATCTTCCCAGTTATGGCGTCGTCATGTCCTTTTCCATGACTTCCAAAGTATGCTGTACAGTAATGACCACCTCCTCCACCCTCTATCCACCGTTATTTTGTTTGGTTGGCGTCTCATAAATCCTGACCCTGGATGAGCATCTGTACACTGTGTGGTATTCTTGTAAGCATGATAGCTAGGATAGAGAGCATACATAGTTGATTCGTGCCTGTTAATGAACTTTTGGCAAGCTTCCTGGGGGGAGGTTTGAGAAGTAACATCGCGCTAAATCTTGGGACAAAAAGGCATTATATCCAAACGTTGCAACATAGCTTGCCAAACTCCATATTGTGAAGGTCATCTACATATTGAACAAATCAGTGGTAGGATGGCAGACGCTTAACATGCTGTGATAGAGTTGCTCTCCTCCGTGGTTCTCCTAAGGAGTTGCTGTGATGCGGAGATCGGCTTGCCATGCTGTGATAGAGTTGCTCTCCTCCGAGGTTCTCCTAAGGAGTTGCTGTGAAGCGGTGATCAGCCGACCATGCTGTGATAGAGTTGCTCTCCTCCGTGATCCTCCTAAGGAGTTGCTGTGATGCGGAGATCGGCTGGCCATGCTGTGATGGAGTTGCTCTCCTCCGTGGTCCTCCTAAGGAGTTGCTGTGATGCGGAGATCGGCTGGCCATGCTGTGATGGAGTTGCTCTCCTCCGAGATTCTCCTAAGGAGTTGCTGTGGAGCGGCGATCAGCCGACCATGCCGTGATAGAGTTGCTCTCCTCCGTGGTCCTCCTAAGGAGATGCTGTGATGCGGAGATCGGCTTGCCATGCTGTGATAGAGTTGCTCTCCTCCGTGGTCCTCCTAAGGAGTTGCTGTGATGCGGAGATCGGCTTGCCATGCTGTGATAGAGTTGCTCTCCTCCGTGGTTCTCCTAAGGAGTTGCTGTGGAGCGGTGATCAGCCGACCATGCTGTGATAGAGTTGCTCTCCTCCGAGGTTCTCCTAAGGAGTTGCTGTGAAGCGGTGATCAGCCGACCATGCTGTGATAGAGTTGCTCTCCTCCGTGATCCTCCTAAGGAGTTGCTGTGATGCGGAGATCGGCTGGCCATGCTGTGATGGAGTTGCTCTCCTCCGTGGTCCTCCTAAGGAGTTGCTGTGATGCGGAGATCGGCTGGCCATGCTGTGATGGAGTTGCTCTCCTCCGAGATTCTCCTAAGGAGTTGCTGTGGAGCGGCGATCAGCCGACCATGCTGTGATAGAGTTGCTCTCCTCCGAGGTTCTCCTAAGGAGTTGCTGTGAAGCGGTGATCAGCCGACCATGCTGTGATAGAGTTGCTCTCCTCCGAGGTTCTCCTAAGGAGTTGCTGTGGAGCGGTGATCAGCCGACCATGCTGTGATAGAGTTGCTCTAATCCGAGGTTCTCCTAAGGAGTTGCTGTGGAGCGGTGATCAGCCGACCATGCTGTGATAGAGTTGCTCTCCTCCGTGGTTCTCCTAAGGAGTTGCTGTGGAGCGGCGATCAGCCGAAAATGCTGTGATAGAGTTGCTCTCCTCCATGGTCCTCCTAAGGAGTTGCTGTGATGGGGAGATCGGCTGGCCATGCTGTGATAGAGTTGCCCTCCTCCGTGGTCCTCCTAAGGAGTTGCTGTGATGCGGAGATCGGCTGGCCATGCTGTGATAGAGTTGCTCTCCTCCGTGGTTCTCCTAAGGAGTTGCTGTGGAGCGGCGATCAGCCGACCATGCTGTGATAGAGTTGCTCTCCTCCGTGGTCCTCCTAAGGAGTTGCTATGATGCGGAGATCAGCCGACCATGCTGTGATAGAGTTGCTCTCCTCCGTGGTTCTCCTAAGGAGTTGCTGTGGAGCGGAGATCGGCTGGCCATGCTGTGATAGAGTTGCTCTCCTCCGTGGTCCTCCTAAGGAGTTGCTGTGATGCGGAGATCGGCTGGCCATGCTGTGATGGAGTTGCTCTCCTCCGTGGTTCTCCTAAGGAGTTGCTGTGGAGCGGTGATCAGCCGACCATGCTGTGATAGAGTTGCTCTCCTCCGTGGTTCTCCTAAGGAGTTGCTGTGATGCGGAGATCGGCTTGCCATGCTGTGATAGAGTTGCTCTCCTCCGTGGTTCTCCTAAGGAGTTGCTGTGATGCGGAGATCGGCTTGCCATGCTGTGATAGACTCAGGTGGAAAAATTCCAGTAGATTACGGGTGCTTTCGAGCAGATTTCGCTTATTTTTCGCCGAAATATTTCCCGATTTCGCCCGAAAATTACACGTAAATCTCCGAAAAATAAGCGAAATCCACTGGAATTTACCCGAATTCCGCCCGAAAAATAAGCGAACTCTGCTGAAAAGTACGTGAAAATTGCTGCGACATCAACCGATGCGACAAGTTCCAGCCAATGTCGGCGGACACGCAGCGTTGCGCCGCCGTGGGCCCAGAGCAAAATTGCTGCACCCCGTCAAATATTTCCGGGTGCAGGTGGTATGATCGACCACCTTTGAGTACGATTCTGAAACGAGATCACTCATGCAGTACATCCAGTTGACGTGCTCCGTAGATTCCGCTGGTGAATATTTCTCATGTTAGCATGGTATATTTATATGCATCATATAAATTTACAAAGCTTTTTGGTAGTTATGATGAGTGAATTTTTTGGAATTTTTTGAGGCATAACCCATTTCGGAAGGTCGAGAAGCAACGGCAATAATTAGTCAAAAACGAATTTACCTGAAAAATAAACGAAAAATACACGAAATCTACTGGAATTTACACGAATTGCAGTTTCCAGTAGATTTCGCTTATTTTACGGGTAAATTCCAGTGGAATCTACTGGAATTTACACGAAGTGCAGTTTCCAGTAGATTTCGCTTATTTTACATGTAAATTCCAGTGGAATCTACTGGAATTTACACGAAGTGCCGTTTCCAGTAGATTTTGCTTATTTTACGTGTAATTGTTTCGGAAATATATTTCCGAAACAAATACACGTAAAATAAGCGTAATCTACTGGAATTTTTCCACCTGAGGAGTTGCTCTCCTTCGTGGTTCTCCTAAGGAGTTGCTGTGGAGCGGCGATCAGCCGACCATGCTGTGATAGAGTTGCTCTCCTCCGTGGTTCTCCTAAGGAGTTGCTGTGGAGCGGCGATCAGCCGACCATGCTGTGATAGAGTTGCTCTCCTCCGTGGTTCTCCTAAGGAGTTGCTGTGGAGCGGCGATCAGCCAACCATGCTGTGATAGAGTTGCTCTCCTTCGTGGTTCTCCTAAGGAGTTGCTGTGGAGCGGCGATCAGCCGACCATGCTGTGACAGAGTTGCTCTCCTCCGTGGTTCTCCTAAGGAGTTGCTGTGGAGCGGCGATCAGCCGACCATGCTGTGATAGAGTTGCTCTCCTCCGTGGTTCTCCTAAGGAGTTGCTGTGATGCGGAGATCGGCTTGCCATGCTGTGATAGAGTTGCTCTCCTCCGTGGTTCTCCTAAGGAGTTACTGTGGAGCGGCGATCAGCCGACCATGCTGTGATAGAGTTGCTCTCCTCCGAGGTTCTCCTAAGGAGTTGCTGTGGAGCGGCGATCAGCCAACCATGCTGTGATAGAGTTGCTCTCCTTCGTGGTTCTCCTAAGGAGTTGCTGTGGAGCGGCGATCAGCCGACCATGCTGTGATAGAGTTGCTCTCCTCCGAGGTTCTCCTAAGGAGTTGCTGTGGAGCGGCGATCAGCCGACCATGCTGTGATAGAGTTGCTCTCCTCCGTGGTCCTCCTAAGGAGTTGCTGTGATGCGGAGATCGGCTGGCCATGCTGTGATAGAGTTGCTCTCCTCCGTGGTTCTCCTAAGGAGTTGCTGTGGAGCGGCGATCAGCCGACCATGCTGTGATAGAGTTGCTCTCCTCCGTGGTTCTCCTAAGGAGTTGCTGTGGAGCGGCGATCAGCCGACCATGCTGTGATAGAGTTGCTCTCCTCCGTGGTTCTCCTAAGGAGTTGCTGTGGAGCGGCGATCAGCCGACCATGCTGTGATAGAGTTGCTCTCCTCCGTGGTTCTCCTAAGGAGTTGCTGTGGAGCGGCGATCAGCCGACCATGCTGTGATAGAGTTGCTCTCCTCCGTGGTTCTCCTAAGGAGTTGCTGTGGAGCGGCGATCAGCCGACCATGCTGTGATAGAGTTGCTCTCCTCCGTGGTTCTCCTAAGGAGTTGCTGTGGAGCGGCGATCAGCCGACCATGCTGTGATAGAGTTGCTCTCCTCCGTGGTTCTCCTAAGGAGTTGCTGTGGAGCGGCGATCAGCCAACCATGCTGTGATAGAGTTGCTCTCCTCCGTGGTTCTCCTAAGGAGTTGCTGTGGAGCGGCGATCAGCCGACCATGCTGTGATAGAGTTGCTCTCCTCCGAGGTTCTCCTAAGGAGTTGCTGTGAAGCGGCGATCAGCCGACCATGCTGTGATAGAGTTGCTCTCCTCCGTGGTTCTCCTAAGGAGTTGCTGTGGAGCGGCGATCTGCTGTGAAGAGTTGCTCTCCTCCGTTGGAGTTGCTGTGGAGCGGCGATCAGCCGACCATGCTGTGACAGAGTTGCTCTCCTCCGTGGTTCTCCTAAGGAGTTGCTGTGGAGCGGCGATCAGCCGACCATGCTGTGATAGAGTTGCTCTCCTCCGTGGTCCTCCTAAGGAGTTGCTGTGGAGCGGTGATCAGCCGACCATGCTGTGATAGAGTTGCTCTCCTCCGTGGTCCTCCTAAGGAGTTGCTGTGATGCGGAGATCGGCTGGCCATGCTGTGATAGAGTTGCTCTCCTCCGTGGTTCTCCTAAGGAGTTGCTGTGGAGCGGCGATCAGCCGACCATGCTGTGATAGAGTTGCTCTCCTCCGTGGTTCTCCTAAGGAGTTGCTGTGGAGCGGCGATCAGCCGACCATGCTGTGATAGAGTTGCTCTCCTCCGTGGTTCTCCTAAGGAGTTGCTGTGGAGCGGCGATCAGCCGACCATGCTGTGATATAGTTGCTCTCCTCCGTGGTTCTCCTAAGGAGTTGCTGTGGAGCGGCGATCAGCCGACCATGCTGTGATAGAGTTGCTCTCCTCCGTGGTTCTCCTAAGGAGTTGCTGTGGAGCGGCGATCAGCCGACCATGCTGTGATATAGTTGCTCTCCTCCGTGGTTCTCCTAAGGAGTTACTGTGGAGCGGCGATCAGCCGACCATGCTGTGATAGAGTTGCTCTCCTCCGTGGTTCTCCTAAGGAGTTGCTGTGGAGCGGCGATCAGCCGACCATGCTGTGATATAGTTGCTCTCCTCCGTGGTTCTCCTAAGGAGTTACTGTGGAGCGGCGATCAGCCAACCATGCTGTGATAGAGTTGCTCTCCTTCGTGGTTCTCCTAAGGAGTTGCTGTGGAGCGGCGATCAGCCGACCATGCTGTGATAGAGTTGCTCTCCTCCGAGGTTCTCCTAAGGAGTTGCTGTGGAGCGGCGATCAGCCGACCATGCTGTGACAGAGTTGCTCTCCTCCGTGGTTCTCCTAAGGAGTTGCTGTGGAGCGGCGATCGGCTTGCCATGCTGTGATAGAGTTGCTCTCCTCCGTGGTTCTCCTAAGGAGTTACTGTGGAGCGGCGATCAGTCGACCATGCTGTGATAGAGTTGCTCTCCTCCGAGGTTCTCCTAAGGAGTTGCTGTGGAGCGGCGATCAGCCAACCATGCTGTGATAGAGTTGCTCTCCTTCGTGGTTCTCCTAAGGAGTTGCTGTGGAGCGGCGATCAGCCAACCATGCTGTGATAGAGTTGCTCTCCTCCGAGGTTCTCCTAAGGAGTTGCTGTGGAGCGGTGATCAGCCGACCATGCTGTGATAGAGTTGCTCTCCTCCGTGGTCCTCCTAAGGAGTTGCTGTGATGCGGAGATCGGCTGGCCATGCTGTGATAGAGTTGCTCTCCTCCGTGGTTCTCCTAAGGAGTTGCTGTGGAGCGGCGATCAGCCAACCATGCTGTGACAGAGTTGCTCTCCTCCGTGGTTCTCCTAAGGAGTTGCTGTGGAGCGGAGATCGGCTGGCCATGCTGTGATAGAGTTGCTCTCCTCCGTGGTTCTCCTAAGGAGTTGCTGTGGAGCGGCGATCAGCCAACCATGCTGTGACAGAGTTGCTCTCCTCCGTGGTTCTCCTAAGGAGTTGCTGTGGAGCGGCGATCAGCCGACCATGCTGTGATAGAGTTGCTCTCCTCCGTGGTTCTCCTAAGGAGTTGCTGTGGAGCGGCGATCAGCCGACCATGCTGTGATAGAGTGGTGGGTAGAATTCGTTGGAGTGATGCATGGATTCAGCACTTTGTCCGGCATTTTGAGTTGCTGTGGACATTCCGCGCGAGTCCGTCCACCTTGAATTTGACCAACCGATAGGATCAATTCACTCCGCGTTCATTCTCGCAGAAACCAAGTTTTTATCGAAAAATCCATATGGGTAGGGGACTTCGCAATCATTGGCAACAGTAAGTTCGAGAAGAAACCTGCAAGCCTTCTGAGAAACCACTGTGAATGTACCGAGCCATCCCTTGTGATACTGTTATTGTCATTATCTGCAAAGAACAATGCTGAAATGATTTTCATTGCAGAAAGTGGTGAAAATTGAGGCATTGGGGTATTAAATCTATTTGTACAACAGTGTCTTCTCCATTTATAATTCTCACGGTTTCTCGAACGTATGATTCAGCAATCGTGGTCTAAGCACTCCCTCTGATAAATGATGGAACCTGAGTTTCCTTCTATTAGTAGATTTTTTGGAGTTTTAAGGATCTTCGGAACTTCCAAACCGGAATTCCACTCATTCCTGATAGGAATAAAGCATCGCCCCCCTCGGTTCTGTACCCAGGGTCAAGCGTGGATTATTAGCGGGAGTGGATGGATAAGGGTAAGGGGTCATAGAGCGCGGATCATGGTTGTGGAGGAGATTTGGTGTACTTCTTTCAGTAGCAATACAGTCATGCCTCTGAGCCAGGCTGGAATTCGGACAGTCATTTTTGTTCATATATGCTGCCAGTACTGCTCATTTTAAGAAGCCGAAAAAATCTGACTATGGACCTATTGGCTTTTCCTCCAAGTTTCAGCTCTCCAGCACCAGTAGAAAAGATTTAGCACAGGAATTACGAAAGTGATGTTTAGTCAATAAAAATGGCCTTTTTCACTTGTTTTTATCGACTTAGAGGAAGGATGACAAATGCGGAAAAGTGAACCACACTGCTTGAGAGCACAAATATTTGACTAATTAAAACTGAGAAAGAATTGGCACCTCGACTGGCTAGATCTGCTATTCATGTGAGCAAGCCAAGATTTTGCTGAAAACTTTGCACTCTCGTATTGCCAGTCATATCCAGTCTTGCGAGCAAAAACCATTCTGTGGAGCCCCAACTGTACTTAACCCCGATGTTCAGCTCTCCTTGTTCAAGAGAAAAGATTCAGCACGTACGTATTCATAACGGAGATGAGGTTTCGTCGATGAAAATGACCTTATTTACATGTTTTCATCGACGGATTTGAATCACGAAGGAGGAAACTACGGAAAAACGAGCTACATAGCGTGGAAATGTAAATCTTCAAATTCAGAACAAAGAAAATCGCCACCTCAACTGGCTAGATCTCCTGCTATTCATGTCCAACTACAACCATGCCTCAGAGCGAGTCAAAATTTTAGGAGGACATTTTTGCACGTTCGTATTGCTAGTCCTACTCAGTCCTGCAACCCGATCGTGCTCTACCTTTGATTATTTTGAATGCACCACAAGCGCACGCTGCGAAGGGGGGAAAGGGGGTTCGTATTTTTTGGCGGCTGAAAGAGGAGAGGGGAGAGTCGTATGGGGGTCGAATTTTTGTCATCATCAAGCTTGACCCTGTCTGTAGCCTTTCTAGAAAGTCCACATTTTTCTCAGAGCCCACGAAGTTTCAAATCTCCATATGATTTTGAGTTTTCGCTCAAGGCAATAAAGATTAGCTGAAAAGCATTTCGACATCAACTACCTACCTCAGTGCATGAGTCCACACCTTCGTCCACCTTTTCCAAACTCATTTTGCTAACAAATTAGGAACCTCTAAATTCTCAAACAGGAGATGCATTTCCAATTAAGCTATAAATAAACGTTAATATTCTAATATTCTATTCCTTATATTTACCTCTTCTAGACGAATATGCGAGCGATTGAGTTTGTCCAGAGGCTTCTTTCGCACCCTGTGCTCAGTCACTCACGGCATGACTTTTAACTTTCATTACTGGGGTGTGATCATACTGTGGATCCAATTCAATTCGACTGATTCGATCCTTGCAGAAAACAGATAATCGTGTTTTTATTGCTGGCATTTGTGAAACTTAGGCCCGTAGTAAAGTGTCATGGCGGTGAGATCAGCTGCCTGCACAACTGGTCGCCTCATTTGGGGGGGGGGGGGATGATCGCACGCGCGACGACCTTCCAACACTGAGAAGCGGAAGATCATCACCAAGCGTGGCGGTGCTGCGAGCACGTGTGTGCGGGGCGCTGATCTCATCGCCCTGGAGGGCGATGATCGCCATCGTTTGGCGACTAGATAGTGTGCGGGGCGAAGAGACGTCGAGTGAAGTACTCGGAGCATCCCACTCGGAGTGTATGATCAGATGCGCGAATTGCACAGAATGCACCTGAGCCTACGGACTCAGGTATGTTGATTTCCGCCCCATATCACAGAACAGGCTAGAACGAGCACGACTTGTCAGAAGCACAGAGGTGCTTCTGACAAGTCGTACTCGTTCTAGTTTTTTGGTAGCAATGGTTCATACCTGTCTCACACGCTAAAACAATCTCGAAACTGATGTGGGAATACGTGAAACAGGTACATTTGATCACTTTTCATGTACGGCCTGTCCGATTCACCATGGCGATGATCACCATACTCCTCTCCAACGCGAAGTGCGATCATCGCCCTGAAGATGATGTGCGATGATCGCACTGGACACTTTACTACGGGCCTTAGTCAAAGTCGACCTGAGAGTAACCGTCCACGAATGCACATTTCCATCACATGAGCCCATCCCTTCATCTTAATTTGCAGGTCTGCCCTATTCCAGATTTCATCCAGAGTTTACCTAAATTTGTCCGATTATGTTAGGATTGGGTGAGCCGACATACTATACTACCGAACAAACTGATAGCATTTGGCAGCATGACGTAGAAAACCATTGCTTTCTTCTTTTATAATTTCTGGAGAAAATCTCCTTTTTTCACATGTGCTCAACACTTTCCTCACTCATACTTTTTTCAGTATACTGGTATCAAGCAGAACAATTCTGATGTATTAATAAACAATTGATTCGACAAAGTAGTGCCAATTTATGGAGGAGCAAATTTAGGTTTTTTCTTAGGTCTTTGTAGCTGTTTAACCGCTACAAAGCCAGAAACTGACTGTTTGCATTATTAATAATTGACTTGAGAATAAAAGAAAATCTCTCACGAGAGAAGGATACCAGATGTCAGTGGCTTTTCAGAATGAGATATGCCTCCTTACATGTAGTTGACACTGCTGATCTTTAATATGCTTTCGCGCCACGCTCAATGCCAATAGGGAAGAAGTTATGACCTTGTCTGTGCAGTAAATATGAGCAGTCTCTGCATCAACCTACCCTACCCCCCATATGGTAGGTGCTGCCGTGAAAAATAGGTGCAGAATTTGGTCAGCAATCCAAATGACCCAGAGTGTAAAATCCCAGCGAAAAATGCATCACTAGGCGTACGGAATTGCGCCTTGATCACTTCCTACTACCATCACTTACAAGGGAACGCTACTTCATCAAAGACCTCCTGCTGTGAGGTGTTGTGCCTCGAAGAGCTGATTTCAAAACTATGTTGATCTCGGTTTACTCTCGTCTCCATAAGGATTTATGTCCATTTTTCCAAATGCACATGATAAGGAGGTACTCATAAATTAAGGTACCCTGATCTAGCAGATCAAGGTGGGGTGTGGCACAGGGGTGAGTGTTTCGTTTCTTATGAATACCTACCCAGGTTCAAGTCCCCTCAGAGATCGAGATTTTGTATTTTTCTCCCAGTTACTGATTTCATCTGAAAATTTATTCTATGCAGTTTTATAAGTGTTTCTACTTACAATTAGATATTCTGAAATCTTGGAAGCATTTTCAATGATCCTCACTACACCGACTTCGTTAACGGTGGAACTGCTGAAGGGGTTACGTGAGCCCAAATTTTCAAGAGAATCTTTTTTGCTGAAATTCTCCACAATAGGGTCATTTGAAGTGCTGAACACGAATATGGTATCCATTTTGTGACTTTGCCCCATTTCAATAGGTTTACGGTGGAATTAAATGCAAGTCCTGTAGAAATCGAATGAATTGTTGAACTTCGACATTAAAATGGTAGTGCCATGCGAAATGATGCTGATAATCGTGATCAGCGCCTGAAATTACCCCTCTGCGCAAAAATTGGATGGATTCTGCGCGATGACCAAACTATCCTGTACCCAATGATCGTTCCATCGTGAGTGGTAGCAGTAGTAAATGATCAAGGTGTAATTATCTAACAGCGTTTTTTGCTTTTTTTTCACTAAAATTTTACATACGGGTTTATTTTAACTGCTGATCGTGAATTCTGTGTCCACTTTGCACCGCAACGAATATTTTGTAGAGTTACAGGTGAATGCAGAAATTGCACGTCCGAATATACTGCACAGACAAGGTCATAACTTTTTTTGCAGTGGGCACTGAGCAATGGTGGAGAATAAATTCGAGATTAGCATTGTCAGCTTCATATAAGAAGACATATCTCATTCTAAAATGCCACAGACGTCAGGTATCCTTCCTTTGTTATGTAAAAGAGTTAACTATGTAATAAGGAATTACTCATTGTCAGTTCGGTTTCCACTTCGCACAATTACTCACAACTCACATAATATTCGGATTTCGCGTTTTGACGAGTTTTAAACAGTGGAATATACAGGTTTGATTTGGAAAAACCATTGTGTGGCCCTTCACGGATCCCACCATTTTACAGATTTTAAAGCTCGTTAATTAAAAAATTTTTCTCAAGGGCAATCACTCACGGAATGGCTGGATTCTGGCATTTTTCCATCACCTTTGAGAGTCAACAGCTTCGTTAAATAATTGAACTTCTGAGCTTTACATTTGCAGAGGAAAGTTGAAAATGCTACATAATTTTGGCCAGCACTACTTTCTTTTGTACTCTTTAAACGGGGGAATTGGGCATTATGATGCAATGATGCATGATGTAAATGTTTACTGTTGTTCTAAAATTGTTGATATTATTATGGCTGCCATTGTTACTATTACATTCATTTGATTCAACTCAGGAGCAGAAGCGTGGATAATGATTTCGAAAGTTGGTCCCGCTCTTCTACATGTAGATAAATTTTTCAGTAATTCTCATCAAACATAAAGTTATTCACAGCCTGAAAACAAGGAGAACAGTTAATTTTTTAGATAGTTTTTAAGACTCTATTAACGTTGATAATGTCAATTATGAAGATGGTAATAGAGGGAACTGAAATCGAGTTATATTCGGTCTCGTTTTTTAGCTTTTTTTTCTGAACAACTGAGCTGTATTTATGAGCGAATTCCCCCTACATTTTCTTCTTCAGCAGAAATTACTAGAACCACGAGATGCTATTCTTGTCCCTGTCAGCTCAATTCGTACAGCCCATCACAGCAGCACAGGGTTCGACAGTCACGTGTTTGTTTGTCCCCGAGGTGGCGAATGCGTTGATTATTGTGTGTGTTCCTTATGAAAGGAGTCAGTCGCCTTGACCCGCGAGAAATTGATGAAAGACCCCCACGTTTTGAGCGGAAAAGTCACTCCGAATTGGGTTGGCCGCGTTACATAGCTGATCAGCTCGTCCGATATATCGAATATACGTCTTCAGCATGCACAGCTGACATGCTTTGTAATGCGGTCATTGCTGGTTAACGCATTGCTGCTGGTATGCGCAATCCGCGTACGATTTGTTGAACTGCATAGCGACGGTCTCACCTGTCTAATGTCAGAGATCGTGCTAGCGTAAGGCTTTGGTAAGCGGAAACCTTCCCCCTGACCTGACGCATCATCCTCAGCCTTGTCATCGGTACAGTGGCTAAATCACAATAGACGCGTAGACTTCCATGTGATCACAGCGACGATCCCTTTTTGCCGGGGTGTTTACGCAGTTGCTAATCGGAAAGGTCAGCATATTGAACAACAAACAGAGTAAACATTCTGAAGGTGCATCGACCTTCAGTTCCTTTCTAAATTCACTGTGGTTTAAAGCTACACTCCATCCAGGAGCCATTGAGGATGGATGAGCAGCAAGTAGGTGAAGGTGCCCATAGGCTTTGAACTCGACGTATTATGCTTTTCAATCTGCGTTCATACTTTGTAATCACAGATACCAGAATTTTACCTGCGAAGCGGTCGAAAGCAGATTGACAATATGCCAGAGAAAAAAAAACAGCGCGGGAAAGTGAGTGGTATTCGAAGAGACAGCCATGAAAGATGGACACAAACAGTCAGCTATCGGGTTTTGAAACGGACTACGGCAATTGGGTTGTTTCCAGAGCGTTTGTGGGATCACTCCTCCTTGATGGAACGCTCACATATCTTTGAAAATGCACTGTGTTGCTGTGAAGCAAGATTTTCCAGTCATTCTTGTATCATCTGTACCAAGGTGAACAATTCAAAGAAATGGTGATAATGTTTGGTATGCATCCCACAGAACCTTACAGAACCTTATAGTTGTGGAGGCCAGATCTGATAGTTGTTCATCTAAATATTCTACTCAGAACCCCAAAAACAAGTTTCTGATCGCATCCGAAACTTGCTTTTCCAAAAGCTTGTTGACAAGTTGTTTTCACACTTCCTTGCCGACAAGTTGTTCGCCCAAAAAGCTTGTCGACAACTTGTTTTCAACAACGAAGCAGTGAAGACAAGTTGTCGACAAGCTTTTCGGGCGAACAACTTGTCGGCAAGGAAGTGTGAAAACAACTTGTCAACAAGCTTTTGGAAAAGCAAGTTTCGGATGCGATCAGAAACTTGTTTTTGGGGTTCTGAGTATCAGATTGCAGAACATAGGCTGCCATCAGTGACAATTATCAGGATGGTGCGAAATTAATTGCCGGAATGGGCACTCCATTTCAAAGTGTTACAACTCGACCCAAACACATTATTATTAGCTGGTTTAGGACCCATTCAATTCGGTAGACCATTCACAACAATACAGTGATGATTGCTGACGATTGTACGCCTCTGTAACGAAAACCGAGATCGCAACAATTCGCTAGCTTTTACAAGGCAATCTGCTGTTGTCATAGGCTTGCATTTGGAGTTTGCAAAAAGTGACATTCAGTGAGACGAAGATCTGTCGAATAGAGACAAACAGTAAGAAGACCGATACCTTAGCACGTCCGATTTTGCCGAAGAAGAGTGAGATATGAGGTCACCTTAGAGCTGGAAAACCAGCTTTAGTTCGCACTGCCGATCACAACTGTAGTAGATTTTTGGACATCATAACAGAACCCATGCATACCTGCATGGTTTCTAGGTCTCCTGATCCTGAGTAGTGTTCCTGAGAAATAGCTCCAAATGTAGAATGTATTACATAAAACTCCAGTGACAATCTTCCTTGTTGGGGTCCAACGACTAACGGATTAACGCTTTTTGGTGCTGTTTAGGTGGCCGTCAACGGCTTGCTGAAATGCTTATCAACTTCCGCTGTGAGTGAGGAATGCCTTGTTGATTTCACGAGTAGGGCTGGAATTCAAGAAACTTCGACCAAGCAAGTCCGAGATGGCTAACTTGTTTGGTTAAATTACGTGTATTAAGCACACTAGCTTTTCAACATTAACTTTATCTCGTCATTTAAGCTCGTTATTCATATCTATAAACTCTTACATCCACTCCGCGATGTCATTCGAGTTTTACACCGGCATCCGAGGCGATTCATCCACATTCGGACCAACAAGTCCTCAAAGTATACCGTTTCTTCAGCAAAATTAAGTTCTTCAACGACACGATGAGCGACGACGGCGAGGAGGATATGATGGCTCAATTTAAAGAGATGGAGAAGATTTTTGAGAAGAAGAAACAAGCCGAAGCGGATAGACAGGCCATACGGTGAGAGATCCCTCACTTCTCCGAGTGTTCACCCTCAATTCATCGTTCCAGGTACGAGAGATGGAAGATGGAGCACGTGGAGGCTCAGCAGCGGGCCCTCGAGTTCAGGGCGTACTGGGAGCGAAGGCACAAGGACGATCGGGACCTGTGGCGGAACAAGGTGAGCTCCCCGTCCCCTGGTCGGCCGCTTTTCCAAATTTAGGCGCTGGGAGCGTTGCTGCGCGTGCTTGACCTCACCATTAGGGTCAGGGGCAATTTGCTTGCTCGACAAATATTGTCTGCTAATCGAGACCACGTGGCAAACCTACTACAACAGCACCGCTTGTACGTCATCGCCTGCAAGAGCAATGCGACCAAAGAGCTCTAAATAAGCCGTTCCTAGTCAATTTTAGGATTTTGCCAACGCCGTGGATAAAATGAGCCGAGCTGGATATAAAGGAGAGTATGGACACCACGAGGTGCCCGAAGAGGACAAGATAAAACTCGACGCTCTCTATATGCAGGCCACATTCGGGAACTATGGTATGTCCCTTGTTCGATCAAATAATAACTAGTATTAGGTATGTGGAAAAGTTTGCACCCTTCAGCGGCAAGTAGTTATAATAGTTAGTTATCCTTGCAAATGCTTTGTAAACACTGCTTAGCTTGTTGGTTTGACATCTGTCAATAATATTCAGACACATTTGTTTTGATTTGCATCAACATCGTTGTGTTTTACAGTGATAATCATGACGAATTTGAGCCAAATAACCATTTTTGGCACAATAGCCCTACCGTAACCCTACAAAAACAGGATTACGGTACAAAATGGATATGATATTCGTGTTCAGCACCTCAAATAACCCCCTGTACAAAGTTTCGGTGGAAGTTTTTTTTTTTCGAAAATTTTGGAGCCCTAGTGTGGAGTAGTGCTTTTTTGGCACATGCCACAAAAGCCCTCAAGGGAGCGCTTGAGGCGATTTGCTGGGATGTGCTACCTCATGCGGCTTATTCACCAGACT
The DNA here is from genome assembly GCA_037903475.1 of Ancylostoma caninum. Classification (NCBI taxonomy): domain Eukaryota; kingdom Metazoa; phylum Nematoda; class Chromadorea; order Rhabditida; family Ancylostomatidae; genus Ancylostoma; species Ancylostoma caninum. The sequence continues at coordinate 357,871 of JBAJFG010000470.1, forward strand.
GTGCCCCTTCAGACGACCTTTTGTTTCGGTCGACCTCCCACAGGCTTTCCGAGCAGCGCTTCCAATCTTTTGAAGATGTGGAAAAGTGGGTGATGGAGTGGATCGAGTTGGAGAATGAGGCTTTCCACTGCTGCGGCGTCCGCGTCCGGCTTCTCTCAGAACGATGGGGAAAGGTTATAGCCAACGATGGCCAATACTTTGGTTGGTGTACCTGCTTTGTTTCTTTTTCAATAAAGATTCAATTTTGCTTGAAAAAGGGCGGAAACTTTACCACATACTTAATGAATAAACGAACAAATTGCTCGGGAAACGCCACGGTTTATAACTAGAGTAAAAAATAGTGTGTGGAAATACTTTCTAAGTTGTTATAGGAAAACATTATTGGACTAGAAAGAGAGCAATAATAAATTACAAACATGTGGTTAAAAAACTCAAAACAGAACTAGCGAGTGGGAGAGCTCCTTGGTGTTGAAACAACACTTCGATGCCTGCTGAAATGTGAAATGTGAAGAACGCACTTCAGCAGTGTGCGGAAGGACCGCAGCACCTGTCCAGATGGATAGCAGGTAGCCGGTCTCATTGGGCTGTGCAAGTCGTTTTCGTCATGAGAAAAAATACTGGCATACATCGTTACATGTTATTTATTCATTTTTTTTTGAATACACCCATAAGTACGTACTGCAAGGAACGACAAAAGTAAATAAAGGGATTGAGAATCCTGCCTACTCCGCCAACTAGGAAGGTCCTGCCACGGAGGGTTCACCAACTGAACATCGTCATTGAAAAGCATTCCAGGCAGCTGTTTGAAAAAAGTGAATAATCTTAAGATCACAAAGCGTCTATTGTTCGCGTCCATTTCGACGTATCAGCTTAGAAATTCACACATATCTGGCTCTGAAGTAATCCGGATGGTGCAGTCCTGCATAACATTCCTCGTCCTCGAAATTTGTTGCTAATAACAATAAACTAAAAAAAAGAAATTCCTTCTCCTAAAGCATCTGATTCTCTTCCTTAATCAAGTTCATAACTCCATTGTTCACCGTAATTGCGGAGCCTGGTGTGTAATCACCTCATTTTGACCGATCACACAACCTGAAACAGAAGCTGGTCACTTGCTCACCTGAGGTTCTCTTTACTCTATCTGATCAGTTGCCGTCCCTTTCTCGCAGAGCAGACACTTCAGCAAGCATACGACGGAAACCAGCGTGGCAGCGTCGGACTTCAGAAAATGCCTGTGAGTAGTTTCCGTCATTTTGAGCCACCGATCAGCGGGTTTTAGTAAGGAAATGCTGATGGCCAGTGATAACTGCATTTCTAAAGTAGGACCACAGTGGGTCTTCGACAGGCAATTTTGAGTGCACAAACATCAGCAGTGAGTGGCTGAAAATGTAGAGCAGGCACGGTAAAGTGGCGATTCCTTCTTTCAAGTCCTTCTAGAATATGAGTGCCTATCTTAAGTTGCGGCTTCAGAAACCTAGACTACTTCAGGTTCTTTCCCAGAGAGTCATCTCCACAATCGATTCGATTTTGGTCAATAGAGCGTTGTCAGTGTAATTGCAGTTTTTCACTTTTTTGAAAAGGAGCAGCTTTTTCAATAATTTCGCTCTCGTGACTCTTTGAAAAAATCCACGATATTTATGTTTGACGAAACAGCTTGCTTTGAGTATTCACGTATGTATAGTCGTGCAAATCTAAAGATAAAGATACAAATAACTCTTCAAACCTTTGTCGCTCCGAGAAAGCTACGGGAAAAGTTGGATTTTCCTTTGGAACTTTCTTTTCATTCAATATTTCTTTTAAACGTTCATTATTCCTTTCCATCTTTCAGTCTGAAACTTTCGCTCCTGATTGGTACAGGTGAGGAGGTCGCTTTGATCCCTCCAATGTCAGGATAGTTTCCCGGAATTGACGTAATTATGACATCAGAGATGACTTATCTTTTTTCTCTGCAAGCATGTTTCGCATAAGATCATCCCTGGCACCTATTCTACGTGCTTTACTGCTATTTTCCTGAATTATGATGGATTTCCGGATAAATATAATCCTAAGGGGTTTCTAAGTTCACGCCACCTCCTGGCACCTGTACACGTTCATAATGTTTTTGTTTGGATTTGAATGAATTGACTGGTACTGACAGTCGGTGACTGGTCATCAAAAGTATGTACTCAAAAAGAATTTTCCATAAGATATGAAAAGCCCCACAACATTAATCTGGTTGCTGCAAGACTGGTAAATAGATCAAACTGACTAAGTCGTCAAGTGACGACATAAAGATTGGAATAAACTCTCGCATTTTGGTAGCTTCCTCTGCAAATTCCAGTAGATGAAATCAAAAAGAGATGATGAAATGATCGCAAATTATAGAGTGGCAATGGCCACAAAACCTTAGAGCCGTAAACCTTACCCAATTCTAAGTTCTAACCTTGTAAAATGTAGTACACATACTTTTGAGGTTTGGGGTACATTGTTCTGCAGCAGCCCAGGCCACTTTCTGGAGCTCCACGGAGATTACTCTGTCACTACAAAGTACTGAACCACTAATCAGAGAAATGTGAATGAGAGGGGAGGCTTGGCGGTAGATGGCAAGGAATCCACGCAGCACCCACGGGAAATTTCGTCTCAAACATAATAACAGTTTTGAAAGACCTTGGACTTCGAGAATACTTTCGCAGTACAGGCTGCAATGGAAGTGTCCCTTTACCTACATATAGCAGGTTATCCTGAGACCAGATGGATTCGTTTCTCAGCTGATTGTACGGGTTTTCGTGGTCTAGTTTTCGAGGTTGGAGCATCGAACTCTTTTTGGGGCGCGGAAAGCATCGATTAGCAGCTGATCTATTTGTCAAGGCATCGCCTTCTCAAGATAATTTCCTCTTTATGCTTCCAGAATTGTACGAATTTCCTCATCTTTTCATTTTTTTTGTTTCTGCTACTGCGTTTTTTTTCTGTTAACCATTGCTTTTGTTAGAATTCTACATTAATTGAAGCTATTTCACTCTTGTTAGGGCCTGTTTTTGAACATATTTTCTATTTAATATAATTTTGTTACATGGCTTCCTTGTCAGGAAATTTCGCGATGTTTGGATCTTCGAGTGAGTTCTTTGTTAAATGGTACTAATTTTCCAACGGTAATTTTTTGCTACCGTGCGGGTAGGCCGTAGTTTAGAAGAAACAGGTGATTTTGCGAGGATCCGTCTGGTGAAAAAGACAGCATTATCGATCTTTTGCCATCGGTCCTCATACTATGGCTCACTCAACTCGACCATTGCTGTTGAGCTTAACCAGATGATGAACGTTAAAAAAACAATATTTTTAAAACTGAAAGAACGTTTTGGCCTTGAGAAAAAGTCAAGGTCCCCGATACCTCAGAAATATGCTAAGATCCTAATGTCAAATGTTTTCGTGGGTGCTGCATGATTCGCTTGCGCTTCTCCTGTGCCTGGCGCTAAGGAGTCGGAAGCAAGTCTTGTCCGAACTGGGGTGCATTAGGGATCAACACGATTTGAGCATTTATTTAACCGCATTCGTTAGCAGAGGATTTCAAAGGCGTACTTCTGGCTCTAAGTGCTATTCGTTACTGTTTTTCATGTAGGTATAAAGGCCCACAACTCCACTATTGCCTTAGCATAAGGAATTTTCTCGAGGTTGTTGTTGCGTTGTTGGGCTCGCTTCCCAGCGGAAGCAGAGCTGAGCAGGCGGAGACTGGAACCTGGTGTGAACTTCAGAAAAAAAAACTCCAGAAAATGCCTGTGAGTACTGTTTGTCATTTTGATCATGAGAGTTTCAGTAAGAAGATGCGGGTACATGCTGATGCCAGGCTAGAATTGCCTTCTTGGATCGCCACCCAGCGAAGCTTGTGGAACAGCCTGTGACCGTGCTAACCGTATTTTCAACGGAGGACCACCATATTTTACAGTCAATTTTGAGTGCCCTACCATTCATCTCTGAGCGACTGAAAAATTGAAATAGGCAGTCTTGCATGTGCGACGCTCTATCGACGCGAATGTCCTCAGAATCCCTTTGAAGAACAAAATTGGCGTTTTGTGTGGAATCAGTGGTCCAAACAAGCCCAGTATATTGTCAGAATTTCGTAATTTTGTTTTCGCGGCGAATAAACCTTCTAGAATCCGAAGGTGTGCCGGGCTGCGACGTGGGTAAAAGGAGAAAAACAAAGTTTCAGAAAGCCAGCTGCTGCAGTGAGTTGAGAAGCAGGGCACCGAAGTTATTTCGGTGCTGATCACAATCGTAATAGAGGGAAAATTCTACGTTCAGCGGGAAAGCCGTGAGTGGAAATGTTGGGAGGGGGGAGGGGGTGTTATAGTTATGAAACGCAGTGTATCTTTTCTGGCACATAGACTGAAGACCGTGGTACCGAGATGTGTAGTGCCGATTCCCACGACGCTTTCTTTTCTCTCCAGATCGTTCTCCCTAAGGCCTATGGAACACTTCACAGCGGTGTTGTCGCTGCAAATGTTCACCAACAGAACTTTCCGCACGATTGCTCCTATGCCAGCATGCTATTCCACTCAAAACGATTATCGGCCACTTACCACCCGCGGCGCGTCAGTCCCCGGTACAACAGTAGGAGAAAAGCGCTGTTCTCAGTCTTTTCTCAATAAGGATGGCTTAGCTTTGATCTCAAGTGATGAATAAGACGCTGCAGTGACCTAGGACATCTTTTAAACCACGTATGGCTGTTTTGGCAAAGGTCCAAAAAGGCAAAACGGCCTGACGCTGCGCGTGCGGGTGGTAAGTGACCGTAGACGCTCAAAACTAGTGGTAAGACATGAGAGCTTGTAATGTTTTGTTCTAATAATTTCCATTAATTTTTTTCACTACGACGGTGTCGCTGTGTGGTGTGCCATGGGCCTAAAACTCAGATCAGTTATTGCCATCCGGGAGAAAACAAGTGATAACGGAGGGCCACGATACCCATACCAAAGATCAAGTGATATCAAGTGAGGGTGAACAGAGTATCTGCGCCTTTTTGTTTTCGAAGCTTTCAAGATGCTATACGCTTTGAAATGCGCCTTAGATGCAGGTCTTCAGTTTTACGGCTTTAGACCTAAGTTGATGTCCAGCTTGTCATTTGGGAGCCTAAATTAGGCATTCTGTGCCACATCTAAGATTCTGAGCGGCTGTGGAAAGGATGTGCGTCTGCATCTGCAAAATGTAGGAAATCTGCCTTCTCCTTGGTGTTTTCTTGGTGGATGGACATCGATAGCTTCACAGAAGCCTCTCAAGTGCAACTTTTGATTTCTCTTCAAAGTGTCCTCATAACCCATAAGAAGTGAATACAAGTAAGACTAAAATTCATATTTTCAAGGGGACTTGAGAGAAAATTATAAAGATACAATGACCGATTGGTTCTCCTTCCCTGAAGATGTCTTAGGAAAATTTACGTTGTAGCAATGGTGACCATCTTAACTTTGTGCATTTCGTCTGGAATCCATGCATACGCAACCATTTTGGAACTTTGGAGAAATTACCCGTTGAAAAAGTGCAGTTGTCTCCGCATTGTCATATCCTAAAACGCGACTAATTTAATTAAAGCAAATGATTACGTACTTTAATAGCCAAATGAAAGATAAAACAACACCATTGCCCTTACGTAGGTTCTATTCAATCGAATCATAGCACCCACGTATTTTATGACGAAATAATGAACGAAACAATACTGGAGTTCCTGCGTAAGTTCTATTTTGCGCGTGCATAATAGAACTCACGCAAGAGCTCCTGTCTGAATGCTGAACTGTAAAGCGTAAAAAGACTCAGCCGAGGAAACAACTACGAAGAACGATCGCTATCCGCCACAGAATTGCGTCGTGAGCTCTGGGGATTTCCCTGCAACATAGTCCATTTACATTGACAGCGGCGGCCAGTAAAATGTGATCGAAGGCGATGGTGGCAATAGAATTTTCTGCTACAGTCCAATCCTCTGGACTGAGATATCCTAGCAGATACATGGAGGTATCAAAACGTTCACAGGTTTGACTACTTACAGAACTGCTACGGATGAAATTCTGAAGCGAATAAACGTGGATCTTCCGAAGTTCAAAGAGCTTTCGATCTTGCCATTTCATTTAACGTAACCAATGCTATAAGGATTTTTATAACTTGAGTTCAAACTCTAGACGTGGGCTCTCTTTCGCTGTTTATCTGGTTCCTTGAAGCGCTTTTTCAGACTTCTAAATGGACTGCTATAATTTCCGCCTATTAGCCGGGGAATAACGAAACGGCACCGCATTCTCGGGGAAGAAAACATTTTTGTAAAAAAAGGACGTCTTGTTGCAGAGCAAGACTTCTATAGGAGAGTTTCCGCAGCCACTTTCTCGCTTGTTTTCCGAATGCAGTAGAACAAAATAACGTAATACCTACTTATTCCTCTCCATTAGTTGAATGACGCGATATTTTCTCTATCCCAAAAACTTTTGGCGGGACCTTTCCACCTTTCCCACCTTCCTTAGGTTCCTTGTTTGACAGCGCTGGTCCTAGACATCTGTCTTGACCCAGTACTTTGTGCTTGAGCCTTCAAATCTTCGTTCTGACTTGCCATTCCGCAGCGTTTCTTGGCTAGTCACCAGCAGCCAAGAAGCAGCGCAGAATGGCGTGTTTGCTTCACAAGAAACGTTTCCATCAATGTTGAACTGGGAGTTTCCTGTTGAGTACCTAAAGGGCTATGGATAGCCAAGATGTTCTGCGAAGCTTAAAATTATTAGATGATTGCCCTTAAAGAATCTAAAAGAATTTTTGGATAGATCAGGCTCATGCCCAATTCGTGCCTTCTGAACCTTTCTGCATTGTTTATTAATTTTTTCTACAGCTGCAATGCTCTGTGCTCGCTTCGTCTCTGTTCTTCGATTAGAGGTCGCTCCGTTACTGACTGATTTTACCTCCCTCAAATGCTTCGCCTTCCAAAATTCCGCACAGAAATGCTGGGAAACTTTCGCCTTTTTCACAATATACATCCGAATTTAGATTTTTTTTTAAAGTATGCAGAACAAAAATTGGATTGTTTCCCACAGGATACACGTGTTTCCAGCGACACATTTATTGTGGCTCAGACAAAACGTTCCAATCTCTAGGAGAGCTCATGAATCCCATACAGTTTTGCAAGCTTACATGAAATTCTTCACCCTGCATGATTCCGTTAAAATTGAGGAAGATGGAACAGGCCAGTAGGGGCCTTTGATAGTGCTGGAAAGTGTAGCAGTAATAGTCTAACAGAAGTAACAAATGTACATGGCCATTCTAATACATATATCGCCTCTCTTCTCTCCTCCGTAATTGAAAGTAAAAACAATAGACAAATTTCTTTGAAACTGGGGCAGTTGAAGCGATGATCTGAGGCTTACTTGGGCTGAGCGGGTACTCACGCCAAGGTAGCGGAAGGAAGCACTCACGGAACCTCAATATACAGGACATTAGTTATTGTACAGAATTGGCTCCATTATTCCCTTGTCAGAAACCCAGGCTTTGTTGATTTGTCTTCTCTGCTGAGCGGAAAGAGTTATTTTTTTTTCAATTATATTATTCATTTTAAAAAGACTATTAATTAATTTAAGAGGGTTTTTTTTGTACGAAGCCAAAGCCTTCACTTTGCAGCACCCCTGAAACACATTTTCGAAAATGCGGGTCGTTATGATAATTTTGCCTAAACATTCCCAAAAAGAGAGCTTCAGTGTCCAGACGGGTCGATGTTGATGCCGAGAAAGCACCTTCCCAACGGTATCTGTGTTCTCCATAAAGCGTATTTAAGGAATATGGGAGAGAAAACAACTGCTGCATGTGGTGGTAAAAGACATTGCCATTTTTTGTTTTCGAGCAATTTTTCACTAGAAAGCAATGGTCGTATTAAGGAAAACTTCATTATTATAGTTCAGTTGCTAGACTAAAATGCTACTCTATAGCCGGCATAGACAATAACCAGACTCAGGTATCGCCCATTTCTGGCTCTCGAAATTTACTGCTTGATTTTCTTAACCAAGCAACTCATTCGGCGAGTTTGTGGAAAATAGTTTGAAAGCAGCACTATTAAAGCTCCCTGCTAGTCTGTTCCATCTTTCTCAAAAATTTAAGCGCGATCATGCAGGGTGAGGCATTTTTTCAAATATGGTATACTAAATTAATAACATCACACTTCCCTTGTGACATATGTATTGTGGAAGATTCAGTTACCATAAACATCTCCGATCATATTTTACTGGCCGCTGCTGTGCCTTATTGTTAGTTCTCAGATCATAAGCTACGATCCAGTTTTAAGCTGTTGATAACTTCGAAGTCCAAGTCTAGACGCGGGCTAATAATGAAGGATTCCACCTACCGATTCGAGGTCAGCGTCGTCGACTACATACATACTAGGAAACACATCACATTTCGAAATGCCATGGACATCAGGCATCCTTCCGTCGTCAGAACCTAAAGGCATCACCTACGGGAACTTTCGCTCCTCAGATTTTCACTCTTTCTAGTACGTCAGCGCAACTCTGGACCTTTCCTTTTTCAACCAACTGGATTTGCCTCACTAAATATGCACGTTCCCGGACCCTTCCCTGAGGATACTCGCTACATTGTCGAGCGGAAGTGAAGAAAAGAAAGAAAGGCTGAACTCCGACCAAGTCATGTGCAAACGGTTATGGATTTTCAGGATAAAATAAGGTATATACAAAATTTTGTTCAAATCGTTCACCACTCTTCACCATCATTATTTTGAAAATCATTTCAAAATGGAGCACATTCAGAACGTCTTTCTCACTTCGACTACACTGTCGCTGCTGAATGATTTCACCTGCGACATTTTGCGCAGGCATCCAAAGTCCAGAAAATCCCAGATAGGAAAGGTCACGCATGGTTCTGTCCTGCACAAACTTTAGCACAAATTTTAATCATTTGAAACGACAGCAGACGGATTCATAAGCAATTTTGGAAATTGCTTTTGATACAAGGACGATTATCTCGGATTGCACTAACTAACCTGAAGGACACGGTTCTGCAAACATTTTTCCCCATCAGGTTAAATGACGAAACACCATCTAAATTGTTCCGAGTACACTTGATATGCTCTGGTTCAGAAACGACGATAATTGAATGCTTATTTGTTTGTTCATTTGTTTACGTACCATCATGGTGCTCTAACTATGTATAAGGTGGAAGAATCTGCGAAAAAATTACTCAGTCAAATTTCCAATGAATATGTATCTACCGCCTGCCTTTCTAGCCTGTCCATCCAAATGCTGCAGTGTTCCCGCACTCTCCTGCTCTATTTGCTCTCCTACTAATTCCCCTGACGATAATTTTATAATATATCTACTTAGTTCGCCTTTTCCGGACTACTCCAGAGCCAAGACGTACTGTGGTGAGGCTGGAACCTATGTAGGTGTCTATGTGAGACGAGACATGAAGTTGTGAGACGCCACTAAGAGATCAGCTGATTGACAGCTGGGCGTTCAGAACTTTTTGCGCACATCGGTAACCGCTCCCGATATCGGTGTACTCGATTAGCTCATCGGTTCTCTATTCGAGAAAAAAAAGAGAAAAACTTGACAGGTCTGCAGTTTCAAGGCAGTTTATGGGATTCTCCTTGACTTTTCTGGATAAATTTTCCTGTACCGACCCCCCACCTCATTTTCTTACTAACATATTTCTGGAAATATAATATGCCGTAGAAAAAGCTTTCCCAAGACGAGAGAGACTTACAAAATTCCATTTTCATTTTGAGTTACCTTTCTACTGTGCACTCGTCTGTGGAGGAAGACCCTTTGAGAGAAAGGAAACGGCCGAAGGAATTGCGACGCTAAATCATCTGCAGGCTTTTTTTTTCTGTCGCAGCGTACATTTTGCGTTTTCACTCAATTTCACTTGTCCTACTTTTGCGCGTCGTTGCGAAACGTCATGGAGGATCTCTAAAATTTTAAGACGGAAAGCAGACGTTCTCGGGGTCCCACAAAAAAACATTGAATTAATGCTGAACTACAAAAATTAACTGTGCCTTGATCACGTATTGAAAAATCTTATAAAATGTGAAAAGAATATGTTGTAAATACTTCATATAACTAATTATAAAGTAAAATACGACAAATTACGTTCTACGCGCTAATAGTAGAATATTGCGGCGCACAGAGGGAACTGCAGCTACGCCGCAGCGCGTCAGCTGGGCCGCGTGCCCTGTCCCACGATCGATACTCGTCCCTTAGCTGCCTGTCCAAATGCTAGCCGCGCCGCTGTTGGCGCGGGCTTCGAGAGAACGGTCCGCAAAAAAAGCGTTGAATAGCGCGAAATCGTTGCAATGTCCTGTCACCTTGAGCGAAAATTTTATGAAAAAATCTCTGACGAACAGAAATGACTGTGCTTGCAGACGGAAACGATGCGCTTCGATGTGCCGAGGAGTGGAAGCTGCTGGCTGGGAAGGAAAAGGTGGAAGCTCAGCGAGAATTCATCCACATGACCAACAAGATGATCACCAGATACGGCTGGAACCCACCTGAGGGATGGTTCTGATGTGGGAACAGCGCTCAACTTATTTCGTTCGATGTTTAATGAAGTAAGCATCGTTGCATGCGGCTTTTTCACCAGCAACCATGAATAAAAACTTTTTTTTCGTTACCACCGCCCTTGTTTACACCTTTTCTTCTTGAGAGATTACCAATGATACCCGGCTACCCGACATTAGACGGGGGAAACCCCTTGATGTGCGAACACTAGCAGATTTGTACGATACGTACGTATTTGCACTTAAAGTCCACATCAGCCTGTCCATTTATTAATGAAGTGAGCATCAGAGATGCAGCCGCAACGTCAGTAAACGAGAAAATCGAGACCTGCTGCTAGTGATTTTGCAGGGCCTCGTAAGAAGTGATCAAATCTCAAAATAGCCAGAAAAACTATGGAAGGTGGAAACAGCTCTCGTCACAGGCAACCTAAGCCTATGTCAGGCGAACTCTATCAATTTGAACATTAAAGGGAACATCCCTGGATATATGACGCTGCCAACTAATTTGTCCTAGTAAAAATGCAAAGTAGAGAATGTTTGGCCACAATCCGAATCGTTCGAGTTATACTACCATTTCATTTTCTCTCTGTCATAGCCCGAACGGTTTGAATTGTAGCCACTCATTCTCTACTTCGCATTCTTGCTAGAACAAATTAGTTGGCATCGTCACATATATTTCTCTGAAAGCTAAGAAACTCTGACGAATGCGGGAGAAGTGAATGAATTGTAGGGAATTCTAGTATCTGGACGAATACGCCCAGAAACTCAAAGACATTTTTGTATTTATTTAATTTATCACTACGTATATTTTTCATATACATCGGAAAATGACCTCTGAAAGAGGATAGAATCAAGTATTGCAGTGTCGGATGCAGGGAGAGCAGAATGGTCGTCAAATTTTTGGAATTACTTAACAAAACAAATCAAATTCTTGTATCAGTTTATTTCTTATTGTTTATCATCACCATTTTCGGAGCAATTTTTACTAATTATTTATTAATATGATTGACATTTCCATTGTTTTTATTTTCCATCTGGGCCGCCAACACGTCGGAGACCGCACTTTTCTTATACGCCCCTCCCGTCCAGTTTCTGCGTCCGCCACTACAGTGTAGATGTATGTATATCATATATGTATATCATATCTAATGTATCGTGTTTCAAACAATTGAGCATCGAATATTCAGGCTCCATCTAAAGATATTGATCGATCAAAAGATTGTTAAGATCTATCACTCCGAGCTGCACAGCCCTGTTCTTCTATCGTTTTCTATGGTCGTACTGTGCAACTGTTAGGCTGTTATTCTCAAATACGTATGTAATCAGTCGTATGTTGAATGGGGCGATGTTGTAAGAGCTACTACCCGATAGAATCACAGACTTTTCTTGTCTTCTTCTTTATTTTCTTCCGTCTTTTTTCACCGCTCCCCACTATTTTTCTGTTGAAAACATTCATTCTTATACTTTTCGAGACCCAGCGAAGGATATCAGCCCTTCTCCGATTCGATTACCGCTCTCCAACTGCTCCAAGTTCTCGGGAAACTTGTCTATGCTGCCTTCATCGTTACTAACCTACAAGAAGCGTACTGTTGATTCCAAAAATGTTGAACTAGGTTCAAATCCAAACTTGAGTGGGGCTAGTAGCCGTCATCGTTCTTTTCACGTCCAACACGATAGTGAAAGCAGCTAAGCGTAGAGGAAACCAGTGGTTTTCACGGAATCCATTATGTAATGAACCCACGTTCTTTTTGCAATAGTATGAACAGCATGACTCCCTTCTCCTTTCTCATCCTGAAAGCTTGTTTATGAATGACTGTAATGGTAGGCGACTAGTTTCTTTTTGTATGGATCTGTCCAACTATTCTATTACTGAACATGCAGATCAGCTAACAGTAGCTGGATTTGTTTATTTATTTGGTCAATAGATGGTTGCTATGTGCAAATAAGAGACAAGAACAAAATCAGCTGGATATTTGACCTGCATAAAGAGTTGCCATAGTTGATTCTCAAGGTCGGCTAGCACTACTTCAAGATTCATGGATTTCTTGGAAAGACTGTAACCTACCGTTATATCAATTGGAACATCTCAGTGAATCCCACAAAATGTTTCGTTGTTCACTTTGGTAAAGCAGATCTCGTTAATTATGAAGTAAACGGTCATACTTTGCAACAATGTACAACCACTCAAGATGGAGGTGTGATCATAGATTCATTTCTGAAATTCAGTAATCACATCGATGCTGTAATGAAGAAGTCATATCGCATTCTATTTTTAATTTTTCGAAACTTCCATTGCAAAGATCCAAAAATTCTCAGACGACTGTATATTGTTGTTGTTCCTGTTCTTCCTCTAGAACACTGTTCACAAATCTGGAACCCTACCACCAAAAAAGAAATAGCAAAAATTGAGAAATTTCAAAAGACGTTCACGCGTTTTGTTCATTAAAAAATGGGCTATACACGGGAAAACATCCACGATTGTAGTGCACGTTTGAAAACCTTATCCATGAAGGGCCTATTCGAATGATGAATCATATCCGATCTGGTTCTTTCATTCCGAGTGCTTCGTAAAGAAGTCAAGCTAACTGCCAGCAAATTGGATATTTAGACCCTCAAGCGAAAGAATAGGCAGATTTAATCTAGACTGTGCCAAGATTCATAAAAGGAAATATTCGCTAATGTACAATTCTTTTTTCAACCGTACTGCGCGCTAGCTTCGTGCACTCCACGTTGATGCTCTTCGAACTACCAACAGCACGATATTCAAAAACCTGCTCAAAAAACGAAATGTACTTCACCTGCTTGGTTTTGATTCTCCTTAATGAATACGTATTGATTCCAGAATATGCCTTTAGAAGTTCAACATGATAAGTATGGAAGTGATTCCAGAATATGTGTTCGAAAACCCATCACCTACGACTACAGACAATATACATATCCAGACTTTCCTATTGCCTGATTTTTCCAATTGTGTCTATGAATGTGTGTATTCTACTTTGTTTTTTTTTTTTGGAAGTTACGCTAAGAAGCATATTTCTAGCATGGCTTGACTCCAAATTTGCAATCTATAGGAAGTAAGTCTCTAGCTCATATTGCATTAGAACGTTTAATACTCTAAGCCGAATACAATCAATACAATGTCCGCTTCTCACGAAGTGATGTCCGCTGGCCTTTGCTCAAACATTCAGGAAGTGGTATGCACCGGAAACCGAAGAGACATTTTGTCCGCACGGGTACGCATGTAAAGTCGGCCATTCGCATTCATTCGCCCAGATGTTTCAGGTCTATCTATACCACTCGAAAGTGATTGTTTGAACTACTGTAATCAAACCTGGATCGTTTTGTGCACCAGCACATGATGTCGCACATGACTGCTCACCTGTATTGGCGTTCACAGGTACTGCGAATATTAAGCAGCGCAGTCATTTCAATATGTCTAACTTTTGCGGCTTCCTGTTTCCTCCAGTCAGCAATACGTCTCCGTCTCTCAAGCTCTCTTTTGGTATGTCGTAACTGTTTACCTGCTTTTTTTTCATGGAACATTTTTTTTTCATGGAACACTTCGTGTGTACTCAAATAAATAAATAAATAAAAAATAAATGAATAAGTAAATAAATGTCCATTGCGGATGAGTTTCTCTTTGAAAAATCGGCAGTTTTTCCTGAGAAATTCATTCATGCCAGCATTGAAAGAACATGTGGAGGCCAATGAAATAACTGAACTCCCGCTGGAGCAATTGATGTGCTCTGGATGTTAAATAAAATAAAAAGAACTAGGTTACTTTGCGATAACTTAAGGGACCCACAAAATCCTGAATGTTTAAGTCCAGGAGGGAATTCCATCCCCCTCTTTTCAGATGTATAAATAAACTAAATTTGAAAAAAAAACTTCATTTTTTTCGTTCCGAAACGACAACACATCAATACAACGCAACAAAGAAAAAGAAAAAGAATAAATAATAAGAAGAAGTAGCACACCTAGAAGGAATAAATAAGTACAGACAAGATTCACATCGCATTCGTTCGCGATTGCACACGATAGCACTATGATTGCACATCGAACAACCTGTAGAGGAGTGGGAATAGACGCAGACTAACACAGCTAACTGGGATCAAGAAGAGCTAACCAGCCTAAGCAGAGCAGAGGAAAATGGGAGGAGAGTGTTCGTCGCCACCTGTGGACGGGGATGGCGACGGGGAGCCTGACCAGCGGCCCTATGCCGAGAACAACGTATGATACAAGGGGTGCACGAGCGGAACGGGGGCAGAGTAAAGTGTCAGCAATAAAATCAGTAAAAGCGAACGTGGATATGATGGCTACCTGGATCATCTATCGACTAAACCACTGGGCGGCATCGCGCAGGGGAAACCCGCGGGGAGAGACCCGAACATGACGATTATGCAGCAGCACGTGCACGGGGACCACGGCTGTCCCCGTACTACTGCAGGCGCAAGTACTCGGGCAGGAACTCGTCGAAGAACTTCTCGTCGAAGTATGACGAATCTGAAAATGGCTCCGTGACAGATGTCCACTGATTGTGACAGATATCGACCGATTTTTTTTGAGAGAGATTCAAATCGGATTAGTTAGATGATATTGGCTTGATAGCCTACAGCAGCTAGATGGGTAATTTGGACTTGCTACGTGGTAGTGGATCTGGATTTTGCTTCAATGTATCTGCTTTTCTGAAGCCATCTCTTCTTAATCCAAAAATGTGTGGACAGGTTGCAGGTTACACATGACGTGCACATGCAATCATTCCCGTATACTTTCAAAAAACGTTTAGAAAAACAGTGCGAAGGAAAATTGAATGGCGGACGTTCCCTGGAAGATGCCCCGCCGCTATACTTGGAACAGGGTAAATGGAGTGGGGGGTGCGCACTTGTAGTGATTGATAATATGACCTGTCCTACACGTTTTGACTTGTTTGGATTTTGGATTACTACTATACGCTAGTAAAGCTAACAAGTCAGAACATTCTGGACATCGTGTCAGCTAGCAAGTCTAAACGTATAGGACAGGTCATATTATGTACTTCTGTAAGCTGCCCCCCCCCCAACTCCATTTTGCCCTTTGGAGCATTCCCGGAGTTCTATCTACTAGTGGGACACAATCCCAGAACCGGGTCAACTATAAATTTAAAAAAATGGCGAAAAATAATGTACAGTAATGGCCAATCGTTGATCTGCCACCAAACAACCTTTAAAAGCAACTGGTTAGGAATCGACTCTAGGACAGGTTTTGCCCTACACTGGGTTGCACTATTTGCCACGTCGCTACTCGCATCCGAAAGAAAATTTACCCAGCTCATTCTCAGCACCGTAATTTCATTGCTTGAATCATTCGTTTTTTATATATCAAGTAATGAGTGTGACAAAAGTGAAAATAATGGAGGAAAAACCTCTTGCAGCAGCAAAAGTCACTCATTGTTTCATTTATTTCAACCCCGAATCCCCACAGAGTGTCCCCACAGAATAGGCGCTGTTTTCGCATGAAACCCCTCAGCCACTTTCCCCCTGCTACCTGCCTTGTACTTTGTACTTTAATTTGCTCGACAAGCGGAAGGCATCATTTAACAATGATCTCTTGTCTTTGAAGGAGGTAATGTGTCCAATCTTCAGCAGCCTGATTAGATTACAAAGACAAGCCTACAAAGGATAAGTCGCTTCCGTAGAGAAGTAGAAAGATGTGTGCGAAAATCTTATTTCTCCTTGACTGAAACTAATAATCTTTGAAAAAGTAGTGTTTTTTTTTTGCATTCAGCGCGATTTTCGGGTTTGGTTTCTCTTAGCCGGAAATCGAGGAATACGACAAGGATACTACATATTCCAAGGGGTGATCGTTTCCTCGACTCCACTTCTATTAATACACCAAATGTTCCAACTTCAACAACTTATGCTATGACAGGGGGAGATAGAAAAGTGAGTAATTTATATAAGCAAAAATTTTAAGGGAATGTGAACAGCAAATGGTGGAAATTTACTGCTCAATTGTCTCTTTTCCTTTTCTCATTTTCATCACTGGAAAAGGCAGTGATTTCTTCCTGTCTACTACCACAGTTGAGTTAATTAATAACTTTTTGGCAGCAATACTTCCTCTAGCGACTTGCCCCCCCCCCTTTTCCTAGCCACCCTCTTACTTTGCCAAAAATAAATTCTCAGAAAGCATTACAGGTTTTGAGCGCCTTATCGTGCTTGCATCAAAGAGATTGCTCGTGATTGTGTCGGGATGACTATGCAAGAACAGCTATTTCAAGGAATTACACAACAGCGGAGGAGGCGTATACTAGCGGAAGTGCTTTTTTCGATGGACGAGTCCTTTGAAGGTGTGGTTCCAAAATTTCCATAAAAATTCCGAACCAGAATGTGAATACTGCAAAAATGGAGAGACTTGATAGCAGGTTGAATTAATAATCCGACGGAACGAAGGGAAAGGTTAAAAAATTCATCCGGAAAAATTCTAGCGAATTTTATGGTTGTTACGGGTTCACAAAAAGTAAGGTGAATGCGGTGATTAGTTCCCTCAAAATGTAAGAGACTTCAATGATTTGGACTTGCGGGCCGCGCCGCATTGTGTCCGCCTTAATACTCTGACTGTCTGCGTATCCGCACACTTCATGTCGTCTTACTCACTCTCATTCTATAATGAGCGTTAGCACAACGTGGAGATCAGATGAATGGAGTTTTCTAAGAATTATTTATTCATTTATCTCTCCACGTATTTATTTACTTATTTATTTATTTGTTTATTTATAGCATCAGTTGACTATTTGCAGCATGAAACGAGAGAATTCAAGGATGCTCAGCTATGAATTTGTAAGCATTTGTGCACTCACCAAGCACTGAAGGTTTTCCGTGCTCCAGTCGCCGCCACGCCCTCCTCGCCATTCGCCGAACGGAAGCGGACGACACTGGCCCGAACTCGGAAACCTAAAGGCCCACAGTTGTGTGCGGAGGTCCACGAACTATGCGAAACACCAACTCACCTCTTTAATGACTCCATTAAACTCTTTCTCAAGCGAATCACTAGCAACATATTCGGGACTACCTCTATACGCATGCAAACCCAACAGGAAATTACACAAAACCTCACCTGGAAATGGGTAGAATTACGGTAGAGCGGTGAAGTACGGTAATGTTTGGCAACTCACTATAAGTCTTTGATTCTGGTGCGGGAAAATGCAGGAATTTTTGCAGTCTCGCCTCTATCAACAACTGTACATCGTTTGAAGCAGTACATCGTGGAATTCTAGTCTCTGAAGAACAAACGCTGAGGAGATGTGCTCTCTAAACGAGTCGATCGTTGACCTAAGGCCCGCCTGAGGGCCTGAACTGAGAGAGGAAATTCAGGAAACCTCACGTTTTAGAATTCGCTTCGCTGCCTTAATTCGTTGTTTCGGACTGTTGTTCAAGTGATCTGAAGAGTTGCGAATTTCATGGGAAAAGCAGAAGAATCCAGGAAAAAGAAGGAGCGAGAGGGTGCAGATATGAATCAGAGCCAATCCTCACTTACTGCTGGACGCCATTTGATCGGAGTTGTTGTGGATCGGCACGATTTCGCTCATCAGCCACACGAAAAGGCAGAATTTCGATGTGCCCACTGAAAATTAAACCTCATATTAGGAAGATATAGTAGAAATCTTAGCAAAAAAAGGAAAATAAAAAGAACCTGATGGAAACTCTTTCCCAGGAAAGTCAGTTGAGAAAAGATGACGAAATGAAAAACTTGTCTAGCTATCGCAAATCGTACTGGGTTAGAAATTAGTGGTAACTATAAAGCAGGACTGGGTTAACCAGTGATATCTACTAAGGATACTAAGAGGATAATATCGTTTTAAAACGTAAAAAACCGCGCATTAAGAAATTAATCCAGAAAATCCATGAAAAAGAAATTGAGCAGGGGTTCAGCGTTATCCGAGAGTTTTTGGGATCAATACTATATCACACCTGTTGATAGTGGAAGTACGCAGGTAAAACGTTTCAGGAAGTTTCCTGGAGAGTTCTTATTCTCAGGACACTATAAAAATTAACGCATTAATTAACGTTCAAAAGTATAGTAGAAGTTTCTTGAGGAACTTAGAGCGTGACGTGGATTTACGCAGCAAAAAATAGCACGCCATGTGAACTAATCCCAGGAAGTTTTCTGGAAAAATCGAACGCGAGTTCATCGCCATCAGAGGTTTATGGGATCAGTCCAACTAGTAAGGATGATGAGTCCCGGCTGGACGGGAACGTCGATTTGCTGAGTAGTTCAAGCATCAATGATGATACATATACGATACAGTGAGGACGTATAGTGTACACTCTATGATAGTTCAACTAATCAATTAGAGTTGAAATTAAGTAAGTTGAAATTTTGAATATTTGAACAAGTGAGGGCAATACAGCTCTAGAGAAAAGATCGGAAGAGTTGCGGGGCTCCATCTCTCGCAAATATTTCGCGTTCCATTTTTTTTAAAATGCTTCTAAGGAGGAACTCTATCCTTGACCTCCTTACGACATGCTAACTCTTAGACCTGGGTTACACATATGAGATCATAGCCTTGAACTGATATGCTTCTGCTATCTCCTCTGCCTGAAGCAAGAGCTGCATAGCCAGCACAGCGCACTCAGGACCACATGAAAGCTCACTAATTCAAAAGAAGATGGGTTTCCGAAGAAAACCCCCCTAAATTCCTCCTGTCTCTGCTTCACAGCAGTGTTACCGTCTCTTTTCTCAACATCCTAATTTTCGACTTAGTCAAGACCGAATATTTGAATTCGAACAGATCTGATACGGCATGTGCACCTGGATATATTATCCAGGAGGGAAGCGGTAAAGGAATAGCCCCTACCGTAGTTCCAGTTGATGGCGCACTTGTCGTCGAGGTCGAGCTTGATCTCGTCCAGAGGAGTGTTCTTGTAGTAAGGGTACATAATGGCTTCTTGCTTCTTGGCGTGTTGAAGGCCTAGCGCGTGCCCGATCTCGTGCGCCAGCACATAAGGGAAGAATCGTCGATCGCTGAAACATTGGATATGCTCACAGGAGACTTAGTTGGTGACAGAGGGTGAGATGGGAGAGAGCAGAAGGGTCGAAGACATTCTGAATGATCTTATGATGTTCGAGAAATTTCCATATTAAGGATGAGGTTTTATGCCGTCGAGAAATTTAGCGACAAGAAGATGGAAATTATTTGATGCACCTCTGCAGCCTTATCTGTATATCAGACTGATAAAAAAATGGTTAATTAATTACTGGATAGAACTCTACAGAACTTTGTCGACTCATTAGCAGGCTGTGACGAAAAATCACGTAACATCGAAATCACAGAATTGAAAGCCATGAGTTCGTAGAATTCAAGGTTTAAATTTAGAGCTTTGGAGTGCAAACAATCACCCAATTCCACTCTTTTCAATTTATCTCCATAATTCCGAAGCTTTCCATTAATCAACCACCAAAAATTTCTGCACTCTACGTGTTAGCGCTTCCAAAAACCAAATGATTAGCTTGCGCAAACCAAGAAGGTTCGAATGCAGCGCTCGTATTAATCACCCATGCGCGATTATGGTAGAATTTAATGAGGTGCTCTATTTGTAGCATGAACAAGTGAATATGAACACACAACAGAGAGCTAAGGAGTAGAAATTAATGGTCAAAATGGGATTAATGGGGCAGTGTTGAGAAGCGACTTCACCATCGTGACGTAGGTAGAGAATCGCTCTTGTCTCAGCTGAGCTCAGACCTTCCCTAGTCAAACAATGTGCGGAAGAACCGCAGTATAGAGAGATTCTGAACATTTTATCAAAAACTAAGAAAACAGGATGACAAGATGTTGAAGAACTGCGGCGGATATGAGGGAAAAACAAGGGGAAGGCACCAGCCATGCAGCTCATACTGCGGTCCTTCCGGGAGTCTCCCTTTCAGCAGCGGATTCAGAACTGGTACAACTTACTAGTTTGTGGCCGCAGTCAGGTCGGTCTCCCACGTTTCGGCGTCGTCGAAATGGATGTCACCGTTCAGCGGCTCCGAATGCCCCGGGAAGAACGTGTGCGCCAGAATGTTCTTCTTCGCTGAGGCACCGTCAAACTACAAAAGTAGGCTTGAAAAGTGAACTGAAAGGGCTTCATGGAGATATCAAGTCGCTCATGAGGATATCGCTTTCCTCTTTTAACGAGTTTCTTGGCAAAATCCGATTTTTTTTTCAAACAACTAGCGTTCTTGTAAGGTTTTTCCCATGAGACTATGTAGGTAAGCATACAGCATGCATCGTGTTGGCTTAAAGAATTAACGTACAACGAAGCTCAGGAAGAGATTAGTTGTTTAGTGACGCATTTCTGCAGAAAATGCCCTTATGACGATGTAAATGAGTAAGCTCAAAAACTGTTGGTCGTCACAAATCGTAAGTCGTAAATTTTCGAAGTTTTCCGGGAACTTTTCGAACTGAAGGCTAAAATCGTATTTGTGCTCATCCTTAGCAATTTTTTTCTGCCGCTGGTTCGAAGTCTGTTCTGTAGGGTAGCATTTTTCCTTTCAGAAATGCCCTTCCCTTGAGGAGACGAAACAGGCGCTTCAGAATAGCTCGTACTTCGAACCCATGTATCTACATATAAAAAAGAACTTCATCATGGCTTTAGAAATGCGCTTCCGGAGAGCATGCTCAAGGTGTGACATTTCTACAGACCATACCCGTATCCCATTGCACTTTGATTTTAAGAATTGCAGTTTAGTTTTTGACTATGTAACCCCTCGAAATCTAATGATTGCGATGAGAATTGAGAATTTGGCTCAAGGACGAATCTGCACGAGTGTTTCGCATGTTATAAGAAAATTTTCTTGCTTTTTGTACAAACGAACATTGCGGAAGTGAGGGCAGTGCATATGCCGATGTCTTACAGATCATCCGGAGAAAAGGCAAATCGAGAGCGGTCTTGGTTTGTTTATACTGGGTCAAACACAGATCAGTTCGAAATTAAAAGTTCACAGGATCAAAGTTCACGTTCGCTTCTGAAAATACACTGTGCAAGTAAGTAAGCACAATTGTGTAGCTTATCCGAGTGTTCCCGGAAGTTGATAAAAGGCTTGTCCAAAGTGGACGAGTTTTCCAGAAAAAAGGTTAATACAACAGAAAGAGCCAGGCGAATGGAGAGACTGGATAAGATTTTTGAATTGCCTTTTTCCGTTAATTTCTCATTTTTTGTCACTCTTTAGACATTTATTCCAAGTCATTCGAGTTTGTAATTACATAGCTTTGCAATTACTTCATTTCTGGACTTTCTGGCGTCCTGATCCCACATTTTTGCCAGAGGGCTTATTTTTCGTTCCCACCTGCTCCGCCTTCTAGTCAGAACCCCCCCCCCCCTCCCACCCATTGATGGATAAAGCTTTGATTAAGTGATTATTATCGAAGCAGCGGCGGCAACTAATTGGATAATCTGCAAAATGTATAACGAGCTCTGCTTGGAAAACTCGTCTATTTTAGAACAGCAGGGAGAGAGGGGGGGACGGTAGTCCCTTCCCGAACCATGCATGAATCCCAGCGTTGTTCGTCTTCGCTCAGAATCGCAGGTGAAAAACTCCAGCTCACCTCGTACTGATCTCCATGAGCTCCTTCCGCCCACAAAATGTTGATATCTGCTTCCTCCTTCGACGCGGCCTCCTCGAAATGAAACGTCACCTGGAACATTCTGTGCTCTGTCATGCAATAAACACAGTTTCCACCTGATCTGCTCGCAAGCGACACCTGCTCTACTCGCGAGAATCTACGTAAAACATTCACGTGAGTAAACACTTCATTAGAGCCGATGTTAAAATGTCAACAAATTGTTTACCCCGATCACATCATAAGCGGCTTGCATCACTGGTGGCGCTCTTTGACCGCTAGGATCGTAGCAAAACAATCCAAACGTAAGTTCATCGCTGACTAAGTAACTAACGAAGCAGCTCTTTGACGCCGCGATAACGCGGGATGCGTCAGAGTTTTCCGGAAGAGAACTATGGCTACGTGGAGCAGAGACCAACCTTGGGCAGATTCCGTTCGTTGGCTTGTTTCGCCCACAGTTGGAACGCTTTCTGGATCGTCGAGCTGAAATCCGGCGGCTTTGCAGGAAATGAAAGCATTGAAATCCAAGATGATTCTACCGGATAATCGCTTTCGGGATATCGTTCGTGTATTCGGAGACGAACCATTTCAGCGACAATTCGTGTAGGCCGGTGAAATGTTTTTTGTCCCATTTTGAGGTGCCAGAGAGTGCTGCAAATGGGGGTGATGAGTCCTGATTCCGGATCGTTTGAATGTGTCCCATGTTAAATTCGAAGAACCATACATCCGAGGATTTTAGAGATTTTGTCCAAAAATGAAAATAGCGCTAGCGGATTTTTCTTAACTTGTGAGGAAAAAAGTGAATCATAAGCACTCTTCGGCTTAACTCCGCATACAGGGTGGTCCAAAATTGCGGATACTCATTGAAAAAATTCACATCTAACGTCGGAAAGCAGGTCGACAATTCTGTTCCCAACGCAGTTATTCTCTCTCACCTATCAACAGAATCTACCTTTATATTTCATGAATTTTCCTATCACCGGCGAGAAAAGACCTGGAGAAAGACGCGCATTGTACTCCTATCTCCGTAATTTTAGACCACCAAGTTGATTCCGATTTTTTACTACCGCATTCCTTACTTTCGGTACTATGGAGACGATTGCGGTGCATTTATTCATTTGTTTATTTACTTATTCATTCATTTATTTAATTATTTCGCAAGTCGTAGCGAACATACTGGACCTGCAAAAGGGGGAGGAGGAGGGGGGGGGGGGAATTCGGGAAAACTCTGAAGATTTGATCTAGTCTCATCTATGCCTGTAAAGGAATGGTAACGTTTTGGGCTAATTTCAATCAAATGGTGGGCTTGAATTTTGAACTCTCATAGGGCTGGATTTTTCTAGAACATAAACCTCAGAAGCCAAAGTAGGCCCGACTGGACAGCTTGAAATCGAGCTTATGAACTCAGTCCAGGGTGTAGATGTTCAAGCAACGAAAGTACGCTGGACCGTGGCTGGCGACGTACCAAATCGCTTGGATCGGCCGGCTTGCTTGCGTGTGTCTCGCTGTGAGCATCGCGGTCGGCGGGTTGCCTCCACTGTCGCCGCATCCATCTCTCCGGTTGGTTCAACCCCGACCACTTCCTGCACGTGCAAAAAACACGATAGAAAACGTGCGGAAAACTGGACACAGGACGCGCACCTGGAACAACCGCAAGGCGGCTCGAAGTTCGTGCAGACTGGGAGTGGCCGTGCTGAGGTAGCCGAATCGGTGTAGGTATTGCTGGAATGGAACGACGTTAGGAAGTGCATATAAGGAAGCTTCATTGGTTCTGGAGACAGTAATTCCTAGGATTCGTCCCAGATACTCGAGCACTTTTCTAAACATATTCTAGTGTTCACGAACCACCAATTCGCGTGTGATTTCCAACCGAATACCGCGAAATTCGTGCATTCTGAAAATGACCGACGGATATCCCTTAACCCCTGGGTAATTTCTAACCACTATAGGAGGTTTAATTAGTTCCGAAGACTGCTCTTTCTACAATTTCTGCTCTCAAGAGTATTCTACCAATCCTAAATTGGCAATTTCCAAATAAAATTCACGGCGAAAACGGTCAAACTTTGTATTTCCGGAATGAGAGGTGGATCTCGACTAACATCCAGGAACTTCAGGACCCATATCCAGAAAATTCGGCCCGGGGGGAAACACAGCGCTTACATGCCCATTTGCACGTACTTATCCACTCATGTATTCTAAATATTATGAACCATCCATGGATATGCTCATTTCTTGGCGCAAAGACACGAAGAACTGATGAAGCAGCTGAGAGTGGATGGTTATTGCAAGGACCTCCGAGGGAAGGTTAGTGCGAAAGCAGGGAAATACAGGGGTCTTCCAAGTTCGCATAGGGATTCTGCTCCCTACCAGGGATGAGATCAGAGGTCTCCAAAGGAGCCAATTCTTTATAGCTTTGTCACTGTAGAGATTCAACTTCCCTAAACTCCTGAATTCTCGACTTTCTCCTGGTTGGGAAGCGATTTCCACTCAAATCAAAGCAATTCTAAGAAGCGAATAATTCTGTGGAGCGGGAAAAAAAAAGTAGCTTCCATCGGGATCCCTCGGAGACGATGAGTCAGTTGATGGAGATAGGGATAGACGTGCTCAGCCACACACATTCACGCACACCTGAAGCCGGTCTTTCACAAGAAAATCTCAACGCGATGCCGCCGCAATGAAACGACGGAATCATCATGGGTTGTCACGTCACGTACGGCAAATGAAAGATTAGTCCTTGAGGTCCACACCAACCGTGGCAGTGCGACCACTTTACGGCAGATCTGCCTGCCCACATTTGCCTCTTATGCCTTTTTGAGTCGTCTACTGAGAACGTGGCATCTCCCAATGATCGTAACTAACCCACAGGAAAGAGGTGTGGTAGAAATAAGGAGATTAATAAGCTTCCACCGATAGTTCGGAGGAGTGTCTTAGAATGACATTCCTCAGAGCATTTTTGCTGGAAAAAAGTAATCTGCCTGGGAAAACGCTCTTGCCGCAAATATCCCAATATTCTGGATGAGCTAATCACTGAGAATTCAAAGAAGTGAGCAAGAAAAGGCTAATGAAATAGTCGTATTTTCTTCCTCGCACAATGACCCCTTCTAAGGAAGTGAAAACCGGGAATATGCCCCCTCCAGCTCAAGTAAGTAACTACTTCTTTCCCAATTTGTGAGAGACTTTCGGTGAGCATTTACTTCGCTGCACCTTTGCTGGAACCTTCTTGCAACAGCAACGGTGTGTTTATTTACTACTAAGTGAAAGGACACGATTTAGAGAACACTTTCACTTGAAAAAATTCGGAAAATGCCGAGTAATCCCGTGCATCTGCAGAGCCTTTGGAGAGCGAGGGCGTTGTTGGAAGGGACCGTGAAGAGGTGGTGGACGTTTGATGGGCGACAGATAAACAGCCGGGTCTGGAACAGATCCCAGGGCTGCCCCATGGCGAGATTCATAAACGTTTGCGGGAATGCTATGATCTACATGAACTTTTGGTGCTGGTTCAAGGGGAAGCTTGGAACCTTTCCAGGGAAGTTTATGCTATCCACTAGACTTAACATTTCCCCATGTGATTTCTCTTATGCTAAGAAAAATTCAGAGGAAACCGCAGATTCGAAGAGATCCGCTCTGAGGCACCGCATCAGCTGGCGATGTGTTTAATTTTATCAGCACCTCCCTTCTTTTTTTTCTGGAGCGGAAAACTAAAGAGTGCGAACTTGTTGTCACTGCATCGAGAGCGGGTACCACGAGCTCCGACGGCTTTATCAGTCATCATCCCAACCATCAAAGATCATCATCGTCCCGAGCACCCGGATCAAAATGAGGAAAAGCCATTTTACGTACAATTAATTGCAAAAAAGCTAATCCAGGATCAACCACATGGGTTCACCTGGCACAAGCTGAGCTTCTTACGTCGGTCAGCTTCTTAAGTTCTTAACTGATCAGATTGGAAAGTAAGGATTACGTCTGGCGTCAGGAGGTGCCGTGCCGTTCGCCACCGTACTGCAATTCAGAAATTAGAATGGCAAAAAATAGCTCTGCTCCGTAGATTAAGTTGGGGTGAATGCCTGTGCCAGGCTAGTGGAAGTATCACAGGCGTACTCGCTCGTACTGGTCGTTGATGTCGACCGGAGGATGACGGGATTCACGAACGTTCCCGTGGAAGTTTGTGACCGACCCGTCACTCTGAGGTGGGCGAGTTCACTAGCCTAAAATGAGGATGGCAAGATATTTTTTTTATTTCGCTCGGGCGACTGAGCAACTCATCCCCTCTAGATGACTTGGATGCCTGCAATCTTTCTGGGATTGTTCACGAATCCCTCCACGGAATAACAGGATCCCCGTGAGCGCAGCGGGGCCAATGTCCCGGGTCTCAGCGCGTGGACCACCAAGGAAGTGCTGTGGAAACGTTGGCGGCAGCTCGCCTTACGTGGTGCTCGACAATTCGTCTCTCTCGAATCAACGAGCGTCATCTCAGCCAATGTGTAATGATAAGTCGCCACACGGCTCTACACACATCGACACACACAGTCTGTGAACTTTTAGCGACACACACCATCTTGTTCCAGAGAAAAATGCGAAGCACTTCTTTTCGGGATGTGGAGTGGAGTGGTTTTTGTCGCTGAAAAGTACGAAAGGGCGATTTTCTGCGAAGAGGCGCCGGACGGCGCAGAAATCTCGTTCAGTCTCTTTGTATGGAAAGTGTCCTCAATTTTTTTTTGGGGATAACTGAGGGGAAAGTTCAGCGGGGCGGAAGAGATTCAGCGGTAGAAATGCAATGGAAGGAGGAAAGAAGTGTCCAGGAAGCTATGGATCGCTTTTTATGCCGTTTTTATGGAAGAGTAGCTTGCACGGGAACAAAGCAGCCAAGCCACAAGCGGATAATAGATAATCAGCGTGATGCTGGCTAAGAATGAATTAAAATTACAGCATATTCGTAAGGATTCAAAGATGAGGAATTGATGTGGCGGCGGAAATTCAGAGTTTCGGTGTTACAAATCAGCAGGAAATGGCGTTGTAATGGGGCGATAAACAGGAAAACAAATAGCCAGATCAATTAGGCACGGGGATTCGGCGAACTGTAAACAGAAGACACCGACGGAATCGAGTGATTCGACTTCGACCGGGCCGGCTCGCGCTGTCATAGTAAAGCCAGCCGGCTCGTTGCCGACGTCTTGTGGTAATGTAACCTGACCGCTGCAGATTACGCGCACTGATTTCGATCTGCCTCGTCGTCGGCGGCGACGACGACGACGTTCCGCCGCGATAAACTCCTCTGCTGTCAGGCCGACGTCTTTTTTTCCAATAAAGGAAACCAACACGCCGAGAAGAAGTGGATGTGATTGTGAATAGTGCAGACATGTGTGGCGATGATGATTCAAATTTGAACTGAAAGCGCTGCGAAGTGTTCAAGGCGGCCAAATCGGGTTCTGACACCGAGAGGGGGATGTTCTCTGCTCGCGCTGCCGCTGCCTACATGGCTGCACTGGACTGAACTTTCGATACCTACACATCTACTCTGCTACTCCTGACACTCTGCTATCAATCACACCCCAAAGGGTGCAGTTCGGGGCGGTTGCATCTCTACACGGGAAAGGAGACGTCTACATTAAGGAAATGACGCTAAGCTGGTGCAAATGCGAAGGTCAACGAGATCAATCTACCCACAAGGGAGCATTTCTCTACTCCCAAGGGCTACAATCCATTCTTAAAGAACCACGACCCGTTTGAGCCAGAAACTCCTACTGAAACCCCTGGGACCTATTATTAAAGCGAAAAAATCGCCCATGGCGCCAGAGCACGAACCACAGTCTCGTCGAAATCGGTGGCGAGCATCGGAGCAGACCGAACAGCATGAGACAGGATGAGCAGCAGTAGGAAGACCGCCAGAGAGCAGCACATCGCACGCGGCCACCGGCTGCCCCACCGCACAGCTGTGGGCGGGCCGAACCGCGCCGCGCTCATCTACCGTAGGTCAAGCAGGCGGGGCCTCCGGAGATCCTGATATGGACGGCCGGCTAGCTCATCCACACACACGTGCGCCGCTCAGACGGACGCTTCAACAGCAGCCGAACAGCCTTCGGTGACTGTGTGATGGATGTTGGGACTGCGTCGGAAGTGACGATTCCTTCCAGATTTCAACCCAAAATTTTGAACTCGAAGGAGGGAAATTGGTAAGATTTCATTCGAGAAGAGTAGTAGCAAGGATAATGCAGGGTCATCAGACAGAGTAAGGAATAGAGAGCTACCCGTCACCCACTGTGTCCAACACTGAACTATAGATGAGTGGGTCTTGAAAATAGGGCGCAAATAAATCACCCGCCCTTTCTAGAGCAAACCCCAAGATCAAGTTATTGCAACGATGTGTATCAGGGATGAGCGGGTACTGGGTATTTTCCACAACCCAGATAACGGTGCGGATAACGGATAGGCAAAAATGACCTGATAATGGATACCGAATAACGGATAACATGTAAGTGCTCGACATGGAACAGGTTATGAAACACTTATCCCCTTCGATAACGTTGACTTTCAACAGAGTGTCATGTTAGATAAGGGAAAGTTCCATATGTTTGCTACAAGAAACCACCTTCTACAACAAATGATAAAGGCGAAATACGAGATGAATATCATGAAGTAGAATTAGCACAAATTCTTCACCGAAATTCGCCATTCTCAAGACGACGTTGAGGATGTCGTTATAAAGAGGTCTAAGCATAGTACCTGTAGTTTGCCATGAAAACAACAGTTCTCAGTAATATTTGGATGTTCGATGATTTTCTTGGTATATTAGTTGCTTGAGATGATACATGTTCACGACATTTTCAATGCAAAGGTTTCGATAACGAAGGCTAGACCTCCCAGGCTTTCGTTCCTAAACTCATCGACGACAACGCGATGTTTTGGGTGCCTTCACATAAGCTTTGCTTCACACATCTTTTGCGGAATTCTGATGAACTTTCTGGCACTGACCATTATAATCGTATGAAGTTCTAAACGCTTGATTAGTATAATAGATTCGAAAATTATAATGGACACGCGAAGAAGAAGCACTGCTCATCGGTGAGCTGAGAGGTCATCAATTTCAACGTTGTTAATGGTCACATCATTAGGCGACGTTGTTGATAATCTTACAAGTAGATAAATTCGGCGATTATTGCCTCACATTGTCGATCAACCCACGAAATCTGAACAAGAGCTTTCTTCCTGGGCAAGTAAAAGTCTGTATTACCTCTTTCTACCTCCATTTTTTTCCATCACCGAGATTCTAAAGCACCAGTAAAGCGTGACAGAAAACGAGTTAGAACGAGGGAAACGATTGCTTTTCTTGAAATGAAAGCTCCCCTCTGTTGAAAACTTTCGATATGAAGTCACTATTTCCGATCTTATCCGCACTGTTATCTGGTGCCAAAAGCTCGGATAACGGTGCGGATAGGCCAAGACGTACGGATAATGGCCGAACGGATAACCGAATACGGGTAATCCGCTCATCCCTGATGTGTATGTGGGTCATATAGGTCTCTGATTTTTTTATAATGATATCTAGAGAAAATGCGAAAGGCATAGAAGTGTCGGTAGAAAGATAAAAGTACAAGCGTTTAAAATAACTTGCAGGAATGGTGATTGCTACTCATTATAGCGTTCCTATGATTATTCGCTCCGTTGAAGCTCGTTTTTCCCCATTTCAAGCGAAATTTCAGTTGAATAACTCGTGTGCCATCTGGTGAACTTCGTGGGCAAAAAAAGTGCTAGCACTAGCAGTGCTAGCACTCTCGACCATAACCTTAGCGCTTGCAGAACATTGTACACAATCCTTCAAGCAATATGAGCACCAATCCTTCAAGCAATATGCAAGTTTTCCTTGATTTTTTTTCTATTTTTTTTCCGGAATTTTGCCTAATGGCAATCTGAAGTCTGTCTCGGATGGATCATTTACATGTAAGACATAGAGAAAAAAACGAGCTTTCGGCATGTAAAACGTACCCCGAACAAAACAAAAAAACAGTGCACGTGAATAAAATTATCAAGATATCTGTTCTATGACGAAAAATATGCTTATTATCTACGAGTTACCTCAGGATCACTACAAGAAGTTGGAAGGGAGTGTTAATTCTGGCCAGAAACTAGCAACTGGAAGCGAAATAGTGCTAATAATTGTGGCCAATAAATCAAGGTAACCCTTCCTATGAAACGTCTTATAAGAATCTGTGGAAGATCCCGTAAATAGAACATAGACCGTCAACCAACAAAAAATGAAGTCTTGGTAAAAAAAATGAGGGTGATAAATAATGCATCAAATGACCGCAACCCCTCTCCTACCTTGCTCTTTCTCGCTCCCACACTATAGATGCAGTTTCAATGATTTTTTCCTCAGATATTTGAGGCAGAGGTAGCCAAACACAGCTGCGATTTTCTCACCTAATATGGATAATGTTGAAATTATTTTTGAACCCCTCATACTCTTTTATATTACAAAGACATCAATTCAATGCAAAGTCGATCCGAACTTTTTCCAGTCTTATTCTGGTGCACGTGTGAGTTAACAGAATAAGCAAAGCAAGTGTGAGCTGCTGATTTGCTTCTGAACTGCTCTATGGATCTCTGCGAAGGAGCGAAAGCTGCTACAGCAAAGTAGTTCACTTACACTTGATAATCTATTTACAACCGATGTGCTTGTGTGCTTTAAACTATTAACACAAACGCGAACATATGATGTCCAAACCATTCCGAGGGCGAGAGAAGCGGGAAGAGTGCTAATTTTCTCGATTCTGAGCAAAAAAAGTGCATTCTTGCAAATGCAGTCAGCGGAGCACTATCTGTTCAGAAGTCTAATGAGATGAAATATATACGTGGTTTGCTCAACACTGTCTGAATCAAAAAGATTTTAGCATGACGACAGTGTGCCGCCGAAGGACATTTTGCACTGTTCCATCTCCGGTGCTCCAATATTCTCTGAGAAAAAATCTCGCTGAAACTTCCCATAGTAGGGTTATTCGAGGTGCTCAACACGGATATCACATTAATTTTGTACCATAACCCCGTTTTTGCAGGATTACAGCGCGTATACGGTAGGTAGGGTGTTTCGCAGAATCCTCTCAAATTTTGCAAAGAGGGGTAATTTCAAATGCCTTGAAAAATGTCATTATGGTACAAAGCGGATACGATATCCGTACTCAGCACCTCAAGTAACCCAATTATACAGTGTTTCAGCTGAAAAAAATTTCTGAAAATTTCAGAGCCCTGGATGTGGAATAGTGCCCATTTTTTGGTACCAACCATATGCACCATTTGGTCACAGGGAGACGGTTTTTACAGATGAAAAGTGAATTTTGCGTGATGCACCACGTGTATCACATGGCCATATAAGAACGATAAGTGGAGACATCGTGTACATTACGTAGTCCGGAATTCATCAAATATAACTTAGAACTTCAGAACGCTACGCTATATGTTCCCAGGTTTACTGCAAGAGATAGAGCCTCACCACTCAGTTGGTCGCCCTAACCAAATTTCATGTTATGCCAAAAATTGCGATGAGGCGATCTGCTAACCGGACAGAGCTTTCAATTTTCTGCAGCTCAGTTTTTTCATTGAGGTAGTCCATTCATTGACACGCATCACGTGAATTTTGACGGGTTTTAACAGTCCTCCTTGCTGCTAACTCGTTGAAACTACGGAAGAACACGTCAGGACGTGAAATCAGCGAGTTAGCGCAGCACAGCCGCTTTGCGGGCGTGCTGCGTGGCGGTTGCGAAGCGCTGCCAACAAGACAGCCAAATCTGGATCGAAAGACCACTACTGTATGTGCTGACTTGTGCTCGGTGTTAATTAAGAGTTGACGATGCCCTTCTGTGTGCGGAAATAGACGAAATCAATTGTGGTGACAGGTGCTAGCTCGCCTACGTAGAGGTAGAGGCTCGAAAATGCACTGTACTCGTTGGAACTACTCAAACCCATGCAATCTCAGAGACTTACCAAAAGGAATGTGTCGTAGGAGTGTTACGGTATCAGGAGATCTCAAATTTTCAACACATTCACAACCCTACGCGTCTGGCATGGTGTGTCACGTGGGACACGTGAAACGCGTGAGGGTCTAGTGCTCAACCGCTTGAGCACGTGGTCCCCATGTGCTCGGAATTTTTCCTGTGCCGTGTAATCGATTGTTTTGTCTTTTGTGATAGTCAAGAGTGTTTCCAAATGTTTGTCGTCCACTCACTCGATATTAATCTTTTTCCACAAGTATCGGCCTTTCTATAGTACGTTTCATCCACGTTTTAAAAAAGTTTGAGGAAAGATCTGCTCTGCCCAAAACGTATGTGGAACGGACGAATATTTTTTAGTGTACCAAGACATAGATGCTCACTAATTATGACTTCTCCACAAAAATACAACGCTGAAAAGAGCGTGCTCACCCGGTCGAGCACGAGGCGCTACGCGTCGCAACACGCGTGTTGTTAAAAATGAGGCAGAACCACCTGGCAATAGCAATGACGACGGGTGAAGTCATTTTAATGTCAGGCCCGATTGTACCGACATCGGCGATGACCGGTGGGCTGTCGAAAGCCTTGGGTTGGCAAAGACCAGGCACCTATGCAGTTTTTCACCCCTTCTTGGAAATGGCCATTTACCATATACCTAAGGACTGGAAAACACAATGACTGTGGATGCCCTGCACCTTAGCTCAGGGAACATCGATTTTGACGCGTATCGAGTTTCGGTGGCCCGTACTATAGCCCAGCTATACCGCGCCTGAAATCGATAGCTATGGAGATCCATGTCGCTGGTAGTGGCAAGATGGAGCGCTATTTAGGTCTGTGTCTGTGGCATACTTCGCAGCGATTCCGGTGAAGAAAATGAATGGAAATAATGAGAAGAAAATGTAACAGTTTCTCACATCTTATAAAACAACTTGCGTGAAATAGCATGCTGGCATAGGATCGTTGGGCGAAAACCTTTGTGGTGAACGGTCGCAGCGACAGTGTCGCTGTGAAGTATGCCATAGGCCTTGGGCTAGAATGTTATAAAAATCGAAGCGGCGGTTCCTTGTTGTGAGTGTGCTTCTACGAGCAGAGCAGCAGCTCACGCTCAGCCAAGCCGCCTGTACGGAGATTAGTTTGAAGTGAAAACCCGGGGGACCTCTCCACGAAATAAAGATTAAAAATTCGAACGTTTTCTTCAAAAGTATATTCCTAGAAAACATCAACTGCGACAAGTCCTTGAACCCAGGCCCATAAGTGACCAGAGTACAGATATACGGTGTAGCTTTATCGAAATCGTCAAGGACGGAAAAAATCAGTACCGGTTTCTGTTGGAGGCACAGCTCAACAGCACGGACAACTGTCACGTGCGGCATTCGCATGAATTCTCTTGCCACTAATCGAGCATAGAAAACACTTTATTATGTAAAGATGAGCAAATTCACGTCAGCAGCAGGCGACATGGGTTTCACAATCTATGATATGTCCTCCTAGAAAATATAGATCTGGTATAGTCAAATAGACGCACGCACGGACGCAGCGTGCGGTCTTCTTCGTGTACGAAATACATGAACAAAAATCATCAAAAGACAAATCACTTCAAACAAATAGTGAAAGTGAACAAGCAAGGCAGGACTTGAATGAAAGGAACACAAAAAACGCAACAAAGAATGTGAGAGTATGGCAGTATAGAGAACATCTGAATAAGTGAAGAGAAAATGCGAAATTTGAAGAAAAATATAAATGACGTAGCACCGAATTCACCAAACACTCTCGTTAGCACCGAATCTATCGTCCTCCCGAGGAATGTTCCTGAAACCAGAGCAGAGTTCACGGCTGTGCATGATCGAATGATATTTATCTACTTGCTTATTTATATGTTTATGTTTAACAAGCAAAATTTCGGACCAAAATTCAAATTTGCCCTTCATTGCAATGTCCCGCCACGGAACGCTGCGTATCGACAATGTAATAGAGTCGACGCGCAGTGAGACTCCGATTTTCGAGACGAAATGACCTCGTTTTTCTTTAAATTTAATAATAGGAGTGAATACTGTAGACTGCCTACACATAAACAACAGGAAATCCGTTTTTAATTTTTGAATGCCGTGATTTTCTCAATAAATGGATCAATTGATACAAATGAACAGGATTATTTGTGTATCTAATCACTTATCTATTCAGTCTTCCATCTAAAATAGTTGAAAATGCAAAATAAACGAGAAAAAAAAAACAAGAAAACAAGGAAGAAATAATTTCAATCAGGAAATCAGTTCATTTTTGGCTTGGGAATTTTTTGAACGAGGAGATTAATTCATGGCGGTGAAACACGAAGATTTACATATTTAGTTTTTTTTTATGTTTTGAAATTTGCTTGGTCAGTTATTTACTTGGTCACTGCACAAAGCTTGCGATGCTCATAGAAAATAAATGTCTACAAATGTATGTCTGCTTCCTGTCTGTGGGTCAAAGTTCTGCTAAATTTCCCAGCTTCTAGAAATTTCCACCACATTTTCTGGACTCTACCATTTTCTTCTAATTTCCTTATAATTTCACACATTCTAAACGTTTCGAGTACCATTCTTGCCAAAGAATGACTCCCATGATCATAAATGATAGAGGGACTATGATATAAATTCTATTATAGTTACTATGTGTTAACTATGCCGAATTAAATTTTTTCAAAGAGTTTGTAAAGCTCCTGGTCCGAGTACTTGTTTAGGAGTTTGATTGACCAAGTACAACAAGAACAAAAACAGTGCTCTCTAAGAAACGCAGGTGCAGGTTTTCAGCTGCAGCGTTGTGCTATGTGCTCACCTCCTTATATGATCTATGGTACTTTTCTTCGACGATTTCTTTCGCGTCCCCGTGTGATGTCGATGGACCAGCTTCTGCAAGGAAAACATATCAATCGCTGGAAACGAAGGCCCATAGAGATTCCATGGCCTGCTCTATACTGCAGAGAACACTGGAAACTTATGTTATCAAGTATATACAGCTATTTCTGGAGGTGATCTTAGAGTTAACTGAGCCTAGGCGTCCGTCGGATTTTATAGAATATATCCGAACTAACGGTCTGACCAAGTTACAAGTACGTAGTTTCCATGACTATTTTGTCAACCAAGACTTTAGTTGGGTAGATTTCGAACAGGCGAGAGACCAGATAGTTCTGGACTCCCATAAAAAGGCCAAAAGTGAATAGTACGGAAAAATGCTCATGGGTAACTAGATCTGTAGTGGTGGTTGCAGATGGGGGAGTTGTGGAAGAACTAGGGTCTACCCAGAGAGGTGAAAAGTGCTTCCGATGGGTGGGGTGAGCGAATCTCACAAACGAAGGCGTCAAAAATTAGTCTTAAATTTGAACAGCGAATGACGAATGTTCAAAAACCGATAACTGATTCAATGACAAAGTTGTTATTGCCTCGGAAGGTGACTTAAACATCAAACAGTAGTCTTCGAAAGCCGAAGGAAAGAATCATAATTCCACATGAGGATAAGTTCAATTTTATCGTATTAAAAATTAATAGAAGATCGTGGAGTAAAATCAAGCCAAAAATAAATTTTTGTCGATTTCCAGGGGTGATTTTCAAAAACTTATCTACCTTTTTCACTAAGTGGGAGGTGCAACTTGGGGCTGCCAAGGAATATTCCTTTTGATGCAACATGGTTGATAACCTGATTAGCTTATACAATTTACGCCGGAACGGAAGCTTTGCTATGTTTTACTATAGTAACAACCATAATAACGCCTTTCTCATTCATTACTTTACTAGATTCAATTCATTGCTATATTATTCACTTCAATGCTTTTGGCTTCTATCTTTTGAATGCTTTACGAAATCTTGACCGAAATCTGGAATACGAATAGTGCCAAGCGTTCTGATTAAAAAGACCACAATCTCACTACAGTATTCTTAGCCTGAAATCAAACATCACTCCTAGAATCCTGCCAATTAACGGAGCGTGCACAGCACACGTACTTTCACAAGGTAAAGATCACCCCTGAACTTGACCATATGATAGCTAGATATGGTCTTTGATCAAGGACGATTCATATTACCAATTTGTCGAATATGTGATGCATTCAAGTGACTGAGGTATCCAATTTGTGACAGATGTCCCACAAACATAACGGCTGATAAGTAGGGGAGCAAGCCGTCCGCTGATTTTTCACACTTCTCGCGGTCTACGGTGCACGTGCCAAAGTGCACTGTTCCTCCAACAAAAGCGTGACCCATTGACCCAGTTGAGAGCGAGGAATCAAATTTGCAGGATGAATGCACTTTCAGGAACATTGCAGATTCTAGAAAATTCCGTTCTTCTGCGGAAAACTGGTTGCGCAGACCAACGGAGCACCGGACGTCGGCGCCGATTGGACGCCCGATGCGTCATACTGGTCGCTGACGTCGGGTGGAGGATTCGTAGGAACAATTGGCATCAAATGCCACGGCTCTTGGGGATGCGCCGTCAAGTTCAAAGCCTGGATTAAGCTCCGATGACGCCCCACGCACAACGTCGATGTGCAGCTTAGGGAGAAGTACGTAATGCTGACTGTGAAACGGTGCAGTTGACGGCAACGCCGTGGTCTCTGATTTCGTTTCCATAAATAACGTTAAATCGGGCGATAAATTAGGCGCGACATATCAACCCCCGCATTCGTCTACATAGGTAAGAATCCACCCAACCATGTTTGCCCGTTGAAGTACACAAAATTCCGGAGTTCTCGTGATTTTCGGCGTTGCATGGCAGCGATTGATCGGAATGCCACCCCTGGAATGAACATCTACTGCGCAAAATTCACCTTTCGTCGGAAATACTGCTAAAAACTTCCAGCACTTCTGTCAAAACTATGTTTTGCTCATAACAACTTTGGGGCGAAGGAGACTTCAGTGGTTTCAGCCCGAATGCAACACTGAAATCATCCATGGTAAATGTGTTAACTTACCCAAAATCGCCCTCTATCTGGCATCCATCAACATGCTTACCCATGTGTGACGGTGTCTGCACACAGCTACCACTACTGGGGTAGCCATACCCATGAGTATGAGATTACCCATCCAATGATGCATCTGGGCCGTGGAGTGGAGCCGACATGCGTCGAAGATTTTACCCGGGGTGAACGGAATAATGTCTCTGTACATATAGTAGATCTTGCCTGCCACTGATGACATTGACTACGGGTAAACTCAATGATGAATAGGGCCGATCGCTGATGAGAACGATGGGATTTACAGGTAGAGGTGATGAGCAGACTATCAAATTGCCAAAACGCAAATGATGCGGCAAGTTCGAGTAGGTCTGAAAATCTTCAGTCTCATCAGAACCAGACGTGGAGTTTCATGGGTTGGGATGGAAGGAAAGCAAATGGACAACATTAGCGAAACTCGCAAATGTTCCCTGGGTCTGGCTACCCTCGTCTGCTTGGTCGAGGAGAAGTGTCGCGCTGTGACGAATTTCCTGTATAAATTATAGCGATTCTTGCTAGAGATACTCGCCCACTCTGATTTGGAGGATGAACTACGAACTCTTCTGGAGTAAGCTTCATGGAACCTGGTGCTAGAGATCCAGGAAAGAGGTTTTAGCGAGGAAAAACACGGATATACCTCCAAAAAATCGCCAACAGACGACAAAGTCGCAAACTTTTCAATTTTTACACTATAAACCGAATCATTCTGATTAGTGGAATGAACATTTCATGAATGTACTCTTAATTTCCCATTCAAGAAAGCAAATGGCTCACAAGGACCCACTAAAACCCACCGACATTCGCCGTGGAACTGCTGTACTTCTTCATTCTGTCTAATGTCTTATTCATCGGCTCTGAGACGATCTCGAGAAGGTCGTCGGCCCATCTGCCTGCATCGTCTGCGGAATCTGCAAAGTCACGACCTTCTGCACGTGTGTTGTGCCGATTTCCACAGACTCGTCAAAGCAGAACTCTCATCTAAGAAAGCCGTCAGCTCTAGCAGAAGCGAGGCCTAATTTCCTTCGTTTAGAAACATGCATCGGTGAGAAGGAGCGGAACACGCATGCTTATCAGTAACACAGCAACAAGCACTCAAATCCGTGAAGGGGAACGCCTTTTCATCCCTGAGCATTGCTTTGATCAATCTTTGATTGGGAGGAAAAGATATGTAGAGATTTGAATTTTCTCCCAAGAACCTACGAAAATGAATGCCAGACAGGTACTAGTCCTAAGGTTCTTTAATTTCTAAATGAACATTGCGACCAAAATTAGAAGCAAACCTGATCCAGGAGAAGCATGAAAGTATAGAAAAGAAACGCTAATATAATATCAATAGAATATCGGATGCTTCACAAGAGAGGGGCAGCCATATATGAAAGACCAATTGAAGTCAGGACTTGTGGAAATTCGTATGGAATTTTCACCGGTCAACGATTTCGACCAATTTATTGGCGAGCAGCAAAGGCATGACTACCTCGGCCATTTTTGGTGTATAAAATTTATTTTGCCAGAAAATGTAATGCAACCTTTGACACCATGTAATCTTAGCCATCCAGATCCAAAGGGTTGGACAGACTTCAATGCTACGTCTCTCCAACTAAGTAGCTAATATTCAACCACTAATGGTATCTTTACCTCCAGCTCGATAGATGGATGTCATTTGGTAATTGTTATTTGCAATAAATCTGTGGCAGAATAGGTCTGGAATGCTAAGTACAGCCGCTCGGAGCAGTCAGAATACCTATCTCAATATCCATGAGAATCTAAAACTGAGTTCTAACTAAGGCTAGTGGAGTTTTTCTCTTTCGGAGGGTTGTAAGTGCCCTCGGATCGCCCAGTAGCATGTCACCCAAAAAATGATTGATCGTGGGTTGCTAAGAGTTGCACTCGCAGATGACGGGGTGAGCGATCTCTGTAGATGGCGAGCCGGACAATCGCCAAGCTCGACTGCACCGCTCCACTCAGGCACAACCCCTTACACCTCCTTCTTGT
Source organism: Ancylostoma caninum (assembly GCA_037903475.1). Lineage (NCBI taxonomy): Eukaryota > Metazoa > Nematoda > Chromadorea > Rhabditida > Ancylostomatidae > Ancylostoma > Ancylostoma caninum. The sequence continues at coordinate 396,870 of JBAJFG010000470.1, forward strand.
CACCATGTAAGCCCGAATATTTCCATAAACTTGCCCTGTAACAGACCTCCCCCGTCCGTCCAGAAAGTATCAAATTTACAAGGATCAAATGGATGTCGCTGGTGTTTTCTCCGACGACCAGTCAGTGTGAGGGGAAAGCGTTCCCCCCATCACTACATAAAACACCCCCAATGTCGAATGCGCGTTCCCTTCACGGATGTCGCAAGAGTGTAGAGCCACGACGACGATGACACAGTAACGTACCTTTTCCAGCGTGCCTGGCCGAGTGGGTGCTAACCCCGCCGGCGGCGGCTCCACCCACGGTGGAGGTTCGCGTTTCATGGTGACGAGATGACGAAAAGGTGTCTAGAACAGAAAAACGCCAGCATACACAGTATCGAAAAGCATGCGGTGGTTAACCAGTTCCAGCCGGTAGTGGCACTTGGATGGATCGAAAGTCCTTGCACCAAAACAAGGCGCCTGCAGCACGATTTTTTGCAGGTGTTTGTTCTTGCTTGGAATGCTAGAGCACAGGGAAGTGCGCTCTCTTTTAAATGCTGGCGAAAAACTTGTTCTTTTCGAGAAATTAATGAATTATAAACAACTGATAGCAGGAGAACCTTCGAGCTGTACTGATGGCGAAGGGTAGAGCAAAGTTCAGCAAATGCGTGGTCAATTTTCTGGACAGCACTGAGTGAATAAGGAGTAGATGCATATGGTAAATTTTTACCCAGCACTTCCTTCCTTCAAAATATGGCTTTCCAAATATCCAAAGAGGGGAAAACGATGAAAAATCCGGTCTCTAGCCCTTCAAAGAGATGCGCTAGATGTTTACCCAATAGGTCCAAGTGAAACCAATCTGATTTTGATTTGGCTGTTCTCAGGAGTTGTGACCTACGAGCCCTTTCAAAGTGGACGGTTTCCCTGAGCGAGGATAGTTATACTTTGTCTGAGGCGCTCGCCTTAGTCACATTGACAAATACTGGTGGGAATACCGATGTAAATCACATTTTGCTATCGCGCAAACTACTATAGGTAGAAATTTTACGGAAGTCTCTATGGTCTAGTGCAAAGAGGTACGCATTCTGTAGCACCTTCTCAGGCAAAGCTCCAAACCATATAGGTTTCATATCGATCTACTGGGTTAGCTTCATGAACTTTCTTTTTTTTTAGCTTAGCCCTTCGCCACCTTCACACCCTAGTCAGTGCAGCAGGGCTTTCGATCCAGAAACTAGAAAAATTAGGAGATAGTAGTCACCATAGTCATAGTTAGAGTATCCGCCGCGCGCCTTCGAGCGCACCGTGTCGTAGGCGGTGTCCGAGGTGTAGCCGCGCGGCGTCGAGCGGTCGGGCGAGCGGCTCAGCGTGTCCAGCTCGCGCTGGAGCGTGCTGAGCGCGTCGCGTCGCGCGTGCGGTGTGCTCGGCCCCGGCCTGGAGCCGTCCAGCAGCGTCTGGCTGGCGTACCGCCTCGGGCTGCCGACATCCGAACGGCTACGGTAGTTGTAGCGCTTCGAATAGGTGTCGGTGCCTTGTCGATCGGCCATCGACCGCGTGATGTACGACGAGCCGGTGCCGGACGCGTGCCGCGAGCGCTGCTCCATCGTTCGACTCTCCATTGTACCGGAGTCTGAATGTTGGTCAAATAGCACACATGCACACTCCAAACAATTAATTCTACGGCAAGCCACATGCACAAAGAAGTTAACGCTAGCGCTTTTCGACTACTACGACTGGAGCAGGAGCAAACCTCGCGCAAGAGCCGATGCCGAAAGCGAGCGACGATTTCTGCCGAGGGTTCCGTAGCCGTCGCCCTCGGACGCGTACTTCAGATAGTCTCCTGGCTGAAAAAAGGTTTTATCAGTATTCACGAACACGTTGCGTAATGTGTGACCTGTGTTGACCAGAATGTTGATCTCCAATCATATTCAACTAATTATTCGAATATTCGATAAACTAAAATTACGTAATGGTGAATGCAGAAGGAGGGAAGTCAATTTGTTCTAAAATGGCTTCGTGAAATGGATAATAATAGCTTCCAGTAGCAGTTTTCGATAGATCAGGCCCTGAAGGAGGAAATAGCTGCGAAACTTTGTCTTTCAGAATAAACTGACCACTTATCTCGCTTCAGTTCAATACGAAATAATATGAAGTAGATGAGAAAAGTCCTACCGACTCAGCCTTAATCCTTTTCCAATACATAATTTTCCAAATTTTTTTTTGCATAATCTGGGTGAAAAAATAATTTTCACTAAGTAGCTTTAATCAACTCCATGCTCCTTCCCCCCCCCCCCCCTCTTTGACGTGAAGATGAATATCTTGTAGAACTACAAACATTCTATATCATTGTCGTTTTCGTGAATTGCTTTGCAGGGTAGATAGTAGCCCCCGAATTACTGCATATGTATGTTCGAATATTCGAATGATTGGTCGAACATTACTGGTGAACGCCCTGATAACAGCGTTGGCTGTTGAAAAACGTACAGTGTAGTGTCTTCTGAGGGTGCTTCTGCGGGAGGTGCTGTTGATCTCCTCGAGTTCCTGAGCCAATTGCTGTCCGCTGGACGCGTAAGCGATCGTGTCAGGCTGTTGATTGTCTGGAACGGTTAAGAACCTATTTATATACGTATACATTTACCTATTTATACACTAGAATTATGAAACGTCAACAAACTTGCAGATTAAATTTTATTTACTTATTTCTGCATGAGCAAGAAATTCACTTGTCACTGTGATTAGAGGCAGGTCAAAACAGATTGAAAGGACGAAATCAATCGTTTGGGAATCTACCCGAAAAAGAAAGTTCTCGAACAGAAGGAAGCACTACAGCTTTTATCTCAGGACATCATCACCCTCTTTCTTCGGGTGTTCGAATTTCGACTCGTTCGAAATCGAGTACTCGAATTCAGATGTTACGTATGTTGTGTTTTCTCATGTTTCATCTATTCGATATGTTGAAAATATGCGCTAAAATGTACGTAGACAAGACGAGCACAACCGATTAACAGGGAGAACTGAAGGAAAAATTAAGTGAACCGCAATCAAGAGTAAAGTTGCACATTCACTAGAATAATTTGATGAACTCCAGAGAGTGTTTTCTACATCGACTCATTTATCTAATTGTTTATGTGTTTATATATTAATTTCATGTGAATATTTTGTTTGGTCCCATATAGAACTTCAACTGGTGTACTCACAAACGTGGTAGATCTTCGTGGAGTGGATCTCGTCTCCCTTGGTCTTCTCCAGGGAGGTCAGCCTCTCAGTCAACTCCGTCAAGGATTGCTGGAGACGACGGGAGTCTTCGAACGTCTGGAACAGCCGCCTTTATCGGGAGGTAAAAACGAAACCTGCTGGTTAGCTATCAACTGACGACAGCGGTGTTTGAAAAAAAGCCACCATGAGTGTGCTGGTGAGTTCATGTCAGATAGAGATCTTTCCAATCCTGATGAGGAACATCCAAAAGACTCACCCTCCTCTCACCAGTCCTACTGGCAGCACCCTCTTTAAAGCCATCAACGTATCCCTGCTTGAAGTCATCCTGTCCTGGATATTGTTCATCTAGTCGAGAGATCAACGAAGGTGTGACGCGATCGCCAAAAATGCCTGAGTTTCCATCCTGAAGCGAGTTTATTCTCACGATTTCTGTTTCATCTCCTTTTTTTCTTTTCTTAATTGTGGATGGATCGCGTGGGGGAAACCTGCCCATGGATAATGACAATTACGCAGATTGCGTTCAATGAGACCACTCCTACAACTGAGGCGAGCACAGATCGCGAGCAGATCTCACTTATCTCGGCATCTTTTACCTCTATAAATAGCTCCGCCCTCTGCAGAATTCTTCGCACCTTAATGCGGAAAAGTGCTTGTTTAATCAGTGATGGTGATAGGCTTCTCATTGGATTAGAGAAGATAAGAGTAGTACGACCTATGAACCACAGATAGAACAGAACATGTTCTGAACCCGAGAACTTACATATTTCACTAAATCTTGAAGAGTTGTGATGCAGAAAAAGTTATACAACCAACATGGATTTCAGCATATAGCAAAAACGTTAGGAACAGCTAAATTTCGCAAGAATTCTGGATAAATTTCTTTAGAATGGATATCTTGAGAAGCAGTAGATATATTGACTTTTGACAGGCTATTCTTAATTCAGTCATCCAACACAGATCCCGTTAACTTTCCGGCTGTCACAAGAAATTCTGCATTTTCACTAATTACCCTAACCCCGCCCCTAATTAAGGCCACTAGTGAAGATCGCTCACATTTTGGTCTATGAAACATTCAAACAACTTCTGACGTATCCTTTACAAGTAGTTCATTACTCAGGTAGATGATGCTGAACATTTCGGTGATGGAGTTTGGAAATGTTCTCACGAAAGAATTCGTCGTTTAGTTGTAAGTTGCAAAAACTTTAAAGGCTTAACTTCACTACTCTATCCGATATTCCACACGTGTTCTTATTTTTAAAATGAGTAAGTAAGATGTTTAGGCAATGAGGATCTCGGGATTCCGGAATATTGTTTTTAATGCCTTATGAAAGTAGAGAATGTAGCACTGGTTTGTTTCTCAACCACCAGGATTTTTCCTGGGTCTGTCTCTTTTCCATTTATCTTCCGATCCTAGCTAATCGCTCGAAGAGCTGTACTGCAATCCAGGGTAGAACTACCTTTGAAGAGTGACAGAACCACATAATCTTGGTAGATGAAATAGTGTTGCACCAATCCACATATTTTTTTGGCTCGAAAATCCACATAAATAGGCATGTAGGTTTGGAAATAGTTAGTTTGTCGATAAGTAATAGTTAGTTAATAATTAGATTATGGATGGAAGATAATACTTATCTCACACATTCTCCGGCTTTCTCTGATAATTTTCCACTTTTTTATTGGTGCACTAGCGAGTGTACAAAGTAAATAAATAGATAAATAATCCCTCATTCACACCTTGTCTAGATACATCGTGGCTTTATCCTATCAATGAGTGACTGCGAAGGACTTTTGAAAGTCTAGCAATTTTTTGAGTTAGATTTAAGTTCGGTAAAGTTAGTTAGCGAGGTTGGTCCAGTATTTTTACGAAAAGTTGGTGGGAAAAGTGATTTTTCACCCGCTTCGATCACGACTCTAGCCATAAGTTTCTGGAGCTCAAGTCAGATGGAGATTCCGTAGAACGCCATGCTGAGAGGAGATTTGCTGCGGTCGGGTGATTTTCTCCTGCTAACGATCTCTTGATCAAAACTACTGTAGCTGGTGTACAAATCCAAAAAAAAAAACATTTCCAAAGCCAAGAAGGCATTCAAAACCTGAATCGAGCCCATGGTCGCGGATCACTTCTTCGAAGGGGATCCATTTCGTCTACGTAAGACTTCGGACTACGGTAAAAACGATTATCTCCAGCGATGAATCGGTTCAAAGAGCACGTTTAAACAGCTTATCCTCGAATGTCACGGTGAGTGCCACGCGACCAAATGTCTTCTCGGCGAGGATCTAAGCTTACAGTGTGCAGTCAGATTAATTGGACAGCTTATTGGGATTGATATGTACACTGAACTGATGTTGGGTGCCCACTGAATGCCTCCGGAGAAGAGGAGGGGAACTGAAGGAACTCCGGAAATAATTTGTGCTGTCATTATTTTTCATAGCTCATTCAGAAAGGAGTCCGTATCGGTGCATTCACAGACTAAAGGTAAGTGGTGCCGTTGTGCACTATCAGGCATGCTTGATACTGATTGAAAACTACCGTATCTCAGTCCGGTTGAATGGACTGTATTTATGCATAAAGCTAGTATTAGGGATTGTGGAAATCCTAGCAGAATCTCCAGGAAAGCCGAACAGCCACGGTGAACCGATTTTGCATGTATGCATAACAGGGAGTCCTTGCAAAAAAAAACTCTTGGTGCTGCCATCAGAAAGGGGGCCGCCGCCTACGACATCGCAACTACCTGGGCAGCCTTCCTGTATCAATCTGGATAACGCAAGAAGCTGGAGAAAGTGGTTGTTTACCGACAGCCCCGAATTCGTGTCAGGATACAGTCGCCAGAATTCGTATTGTTGGTTACAATCCGAGATACCAGACAAGCACGGGGGTTAGCTCACCTTGTATCCCTGCATGAAACCGCTCGAGTAGCCACCACCAGCGCCCCGTTGGGCCAAGTTGTACATCGACGTCGACATACCAGTCATGCCGGCATCCCTGGAATGTAAGCACTTAGAAGAAAGTGAACAAAAGAACGCCGAAAAGAAGGCAACAGCCCACTTCAGCCCCTTCACGTAGCCCTCGTGGAAGCGGTCGTCCTTGCTTCCGTAGTCGTCGTCCATTCGCCTTCGCGCAGCACTTGCCGAGCCGAGTTTGTTCGCGTCTTTGTAGCCCTTCATGTAGCCGTCTTCGAAATCGCCTCGGGCTGGAAAAGTTACTTCATGCTGGTGCAATTAAACTAGTCCTATTGATTCTTCGTGGAAGTCATGGGCCGCAATCACAGAAAAAAAAATGAAAATTTTCCGAGCGGAAGCCGTTGAACGCTCGGATTAGCAACAAAAAATGCGAACGGAATGTACTGAACAAGGGAAAGCTTAGAGCTGCGAATCTGTCAGTGGATTCCAGAGAGGCACAAAGGTGAATGGCTTATGCGAGCGATTCAGGTCGTACATCTAATCCAGGATGCGGAAATCGCTCCGCGTGCAAGGTCACTACTTCATATGCAGATCCAATATAATCCCTTTAGCAGTCAAGGAAGAAGAAAAATGTGCTGGAACAAATTCCATTGTAAGAGCAGAAACGCGGAAATCGTTTTATACTGGTAGTCCTAACGCGAAGAAAGCCTATTCCCCTCTGAACCCACGATGGGCATTCTAATTTCTTGGGCTGCATGCATCAACGAAAGCAAAAGAAATCTCATACTCATAAGTAGCAGCTAAATAAAGGTGGACTTTTGACGCATGAACGATTACCCAGCATGGGCTAGCAGTGGATTACGAATGACAAGTGCTATAGATGCAATAACTAATTATTGTGACGTACCTATTTTTTGCGGGTAATATTTAGAAAGTAGGCCATAACCAGCGGTTTACCAAGTTGCCTGCCTAATGAATACTAGGTTACTGGCAAACTTGGGCCTGTGCCTTCGCCTAACTTGGGTAATCCTGATGTCTGCCCGCCCTTATTACCAGCATGAACAGAGATGTAGAAGTCCCTCCCCCTTTCACCTTCCCAGCTCCCACCGTCCCCTAGTGCAAAATAAAATAAAGCTGATAACATTATTAATGGAATTCTAGCAAATTACGGCAAATGCCCATCAAAACAGGCACTTTTTTCTGGGGAAGGTTCCAAAAGCGCCTAATTAACACAAAGCACCAGCAGCTGAGCACATGGTTCTTGGTCCATCAATTTTTTTCTGTGAATTTTCACCAGTTATTCAGTTTTTTATTATCCATTGATTTTAAGTAATTCAGTTTGTGCTCAGCTTAAGAAAGATAGGTCAGCATTGTTCGTTTCCCAAGGCAGCTCGAAGGGCACAAACGAAACCATACCTAATTTTGCATGTGCTGAAAATTCCAGAGATGCTACGATTTCGATCATTTACAAGAAATTATCATCTATGTTAATAGAGAAATTTACCAATTTTACGTTAGGTTGGCACTTGGATCCAACTCATGGATTTCTGGAGTATCTGGGAAGACAAGAAACCACTGTGTTCGATGATATTGACTTTTGAGCAAGTATAAACAAGACAGGTTTCTCCGGTTATAGAAGAAAAACCTCAACAATTTTTTTGTTTCCCACGATGAATCATGAATTCCAAAAGATGATTTTGGATTTTTTTTTGGGAAGGAGACATTACAAATAGGTTCGATTAAATGTCTACCTTCCATATTGATTTCTCGGCTTGATTTCTGATTTCTGAGGCTTTGATCTCCTGTAAAATGAATTTAGAAAGTAGTCAATGAAGGAACTTATTCGTTACCAAATTATGGGAATTCACAATTTCGATTTGGGAAACCTTGCTGCTGGGAGTCATCCAGGTATGAACATAGGTAAGGTATGCATGAGTGCGTGGTGAGCATTTCCGCTCACCCGGGGGTTCGGCTAACATTCTACGCGTAAAGGGAGCAGTGTGCTGCATGAGGAGAAATGGGCGTTGCCATTGTTCTGCCAGTGGTCCATTCAAATCGTCTTTCCGACCTTTCTCCTTGACCCAACTCCTTCAATTGGTTTATTCGCAAACATTGTTGTTATGCGTGAATACCGTTCCAATAGTGGAAACAGAGACCGTATAAAGGGACCAATGGAAGCGGTCCGGCTCGCCTCGTAATAGCTAATCAGGTTTTCTTAGTACATAGTTTTCCATCCCGCTTGATATCAACTATCAAGTAAACTAACTAGCAACCTCAAAAACCCTATGATTTGCTACCATGGCGACGATTCCGGCGCGCATCCCGAGTCCGCGGAAAACATAATTCTATCGGCGCCCACTGTACAGTGCAATTCAGCTCGGTAAAATGCTCAAAGTTTACGATTGTGCGTGGAGAAAAGCACTAATACTGCAGCTGCACTCACTATATGAAATGACTAAACTTTTGAAATTGACAAATGCATAGTTGTTTGGGGAGCGGGGGGATGGAACCTCCATGTATAGCGTAATTTAGAAGTGAAAATTCATAAGCACAACTATGTGGATAGCCGTTTTTTTAGCTTCATTTTTCTGTGTGAGAAGAATTTCTGACGCAGTCTGGACCACGAAACTCAATGCAAGCAAAAGAACATCGGCTATCCAAGAGAGGATGCAAAGGACGTCAAAGTTGGTTTGTTAACCTGGTTCTGGGCTGGGATTCATGAAACAATAACCACGCAAGTTAACGATGGTTATGTTCACCTGGTTATGCGTCTATGAATTCCAGCCCAGCAGGAAGTTCGCCTAGCGAAAACGCGTTATCGAGCCATCCCAGCAGAGGGATTTCCGTGCAGGCCTCATCTTTATCCCGAACCCGCGCATTCATATCCAGTTTTCCTTCCGCCTGATTTCACATAAAAATTGCAATCCTAACCAGGACTGCAAAGGGAGGTCCTATCCGAAAAGATAAAAATTTGGCAAAAGAGAGCCTTCTGAAGACCACAAAGAGATGGAAATCTCAGGGCAAAGATGAAATTTTCCCTTGGAGACCTTGTTGGCTTAGCTTCAGATGAACATTTCGGCAATCACTATTCGATCACCATCAATCAGCAGCTCAACGATCGATAGTCCCGTTGATCGTGGAGATTCTAGAGGTCGTGGCGCGCAGCTCGCAAATTTCCGGTTTACGCGGCGCTTTCCGTTAACAAATATGCGGTTTTCACGTGCTATTCTACGCGGGCCACGCCCATGTCAAGGCTATTTTACGATGATGAATTCGGGCTACGACGCGCCGTCGTCGCCGTCGCAGCAGCTGCTCACCTCGGCTCTCGACCGCGCCGCGCATCTTGTCGAGGCGGGACTCCAGCGAGCGCAGGTTCGCCTCCATTCCGGTTTTGTCCTGGAAAAACACAGTGGAGTTAAGCGAAATTTATGATAATTTCGTGAAAAATGAGAGGAATCGACTGTGACAGGTGCACGACGAATTATCGCTTGTTCTGTTCAGGACCTAGTGAAAGAATTGTACTGCGTATAATTCTGTACTATGTATGATAGTGTTGCCTCCAAAAAAGGATTCAACCAGATTTAATGCCTTCAGCTGGGAGAACTATTCAGAAGCATCCATAAGACTATTTTCTCTTAACTAAAGGTCACAAAACCGCACCGGAAAATCCACGAAAAAAAAGATTTAAAAAATTAGAAAAAGTGAAAGAACCACCTCTTCAAGAAGCGGCACATGTTGTCCATTCGTCACAAGCCTTCTGTGCTCCTTGCGAGTTCGATAACGGCTAAAGATGCAAAAATCAGAGAGGAAGTGATGCGGCAACAAGTTGTTCAACAGGTTTTCACGCTTTTTGCAATGCTCTTAGGACATCAAGGGCAGGAATTAGTGCAAGAGAGATAGTAGAGTTACTAAATGGTCAGAGGAGAGAGTAAGGAAGTCGCTGAGGATCCATTTTTAGAATGGTAATTACTACAAAACTTCTATGATACAGAGACGTTGTTGAAGTAAGTGTGCAAAATAAAGTTGCCAGGAGTTTTCCAGAAGAAATAAATATCTATCGATCCTCTTATTTCATTGGTTATTTAATATGCCATCAAAATCTTACGAAAGCATCGCAAATTATCAATCAATCGCAAAATTATTCCACCGTCTCGATTTCCAATGCAACAGCATCTCTGGGTGCAATCAGAGAATTAACTAAACAGAATTTTTCAAAACTCCTTAGAAGGCCAACACAGTTTAATCCAGGAAACAGTTTAGTCTTGGAATTTGGAAGAAAGACAGAATTTCTGTAGGGAAATGGCACCAGCACGTGATATGATGTCGATCATGCTGATAAGAGAACGGAATCACACCGTTCTGTAGGATTCTATTCTATCTCTAGGATTACAAGTATCCAAGAAATGATTACTCCCTACTCTGATATCATCTCTTCTGAGAGGAAAGTACAAAAATAAGCTAACAGCACCAAAATAGTAATCACAAATGGACGTGATGCAGACAGTAAAATAAATGGGTCGGCACAGAAAATGTTGATTGATTTGAGGCCGAGGTGTTATGTTCGAGCAGTAAACAGGAAGTAAAGGTAAACAAGGTCCGGTCGGACGGGTGTGAAACGCGTGACCCTGTTGAGCAACTTGTCGCCCTAATGGGGAACACCACAAACAAACTCATGCGATGACATGCGGCATTAATCAAACCGTGTGCCGGAAATGTCAAAAAGGCAACAAACTCGAGAAAACACTCTAGTTAGCGGAAAACAATCGTACCCCTGGAGGCACCACAGGAGGCAACAGCAGAGGAGGATTAGTAGCAGGAGCAGGAGCAGTAGGAGCAGCAGCCACCACCATGGCCAGCCGGCGGCCAGGTAGGGAGAGGCTGAAAAGACTGGGGGTGAGTCGGACACGCCATGCGCCATGCACCACTCGGGGGTGCATGAACTCACTGCGAGAAACAACAAATCCAAATCAGGCACGGCAGCAGCAGGAGGACCGCGAGCAGCGCCGGCAGCAGCCACCACCACGGCACTCGGGCCCACCAACTGCGAACGTCTGCAGAAGAGCGAAACTACTGTGATCGCTGCGATCATCAACTCACCGTCGGGCAGCCAGGCCATCGCAGCGAGTGGCGGCGGCGGCGGCACGGTGGTGGCAGCGAGCGGCCCCGCCGGTCTGCGTCTCCGCCGACCACCACGCCCCGACCGCACTGCCTCCGCGGGCCTTATCAGCGCAGCCGCCGACGCCGCCACGACTTCGCCGGCCGGCGACGATATCACTGTCCCAATTCGCCCCGAACAGCGCCCCCCGCACACTCACCTCTGCTCCTGCCGACCACCGGCACGCCGGTCACGTTCCACACCGTGTACACCTCGTAGTTGTACTTCTTGCCCTTCACCAGCGGGTAGTTCAGGTAGCCGCCGATCACCGTTCCATCGCCGATGCGAACCTGGAAACAGCATCGGTTGGCGAGTACGCTGTGTATTGAACGCCACACATCCATCCGCGAACTGTTCAATCACGCGGTGTTCGACGGCTGGCCGGCTGGCCTCCGCTGACCGAGCTGGGATTCATGAGCGCATAGCCTACCGAAAGTAGGTTATCAAACCAAATTTGGTGTTTTGGGAAACTCAATAGTCTGCTGCACAGGCAATCAAATTATCGATCGTTGTTTTGTCTGGTCGCTGCTTCATGAATCCCAGCTTTGAGTCCTCCACCATGTCGTTTTTGGGTATGCATAAACTGCTTCTTTTGCTCAACCTACATTATTTCAAACCAATTTATATAAAATGTGTAAATTTTTCCATTTAGTTTCAACATCAACTTCGATTCTTCGTCTAGTTTTCTCATATGATTTTCTTGTAAGATCGTGAAAAAGTGCTAGTAAAGGTATTACTGATGTTTGTGGGTTGTTCACACCTTTTCAAAGAAGCGGACTGAGATTTTCTTAAACATAAATTGAACGAATGCTAGGGCATGGTACGCTATTTTTCAAACCCTGAAGCGTAGAACCAGTGCAGTAGTAGAGACATTATGAAGGTTACGCCCCAGATCATGCGGTCTCTCTACGAAGAAATTCCTGGCGAAAGTTAGGAACACTCACTCTGGTTTGCATCCGCTTCCATTCAGAATCAGATCTAGATTGTTCTACAAAATACTGCATGGCTGCGCAGCGCTAAGACCAGACCGGTTTGGTGCACCAGACTTTGAAATGGCTCAGAAAAATGATCATTTTTAGAGCTAAAATAAAAATATTGACACAATTTTTTTATACATTGAGCAGCCCAAAATTAGCAAAAACCAAATTATTGCACCTAAATTACGAATGCTGGTTCATAAGCATGTTGGATAAGGAACAGCATTTTTTAAATTCCATTTTATTCATATCCTTTAACCTATCGATTGCGGCCACCCCACCCGGGTTATGTTTTGCAATTGTCGTTACTATTTTTTTAATTTTATACCCATATGGATTTTTCATCTATGAACGTACACACAAAAAAACGATGAACATTTTTCCATTTTTTTTTTCATTTTCTCGAAGCAATCCAGATTTCCGTGCGATTCAGCACATTAGGCACTTCAGTAGCAGAAATTCCGCCTTTTTCTTGATAATTTCCGCATGAATTTGACTTTTTGAACTTTTCTGCACCGGTCTCACAATGAAGAATGAGGGCTGTGCTCTTGAAGGAGGGGAGAACCCACAAGAACTCAGCACTTAGCGCAGTTCCAGGAGTGAAATCGATGCTATCTCTCTACTTTCTAGGCACGAGCGGAACGATTTAAATGAAGTTTACCTTTCTCGGCTCGGTTAGAGTGTTGATGTCGTACGAAGCCGCCACGTAGTAGGGGATTTTCAGTTTGTTGGCGGTTACCTTAAGAAAAATCGCCATATCCTTAGGATCTTTATTGATTTTTGCTTCGACCTCTACCTTGTCCGTGAGTTCGGTCCAATTCGACTCTCCTGGAGGATCTCGTTCATCGACGACCACGTAGTATCGACTGTAACATTTCTGGATTTTTTCGTAACTCTGGATATGGGTCAGAAGAACCCCACGAGTTACCTTTACCCTGACTCCCCAACTTAGATACAACCTCCTGTCTATCAATCGACATGAGCCAGTTTCGAGAGTGTTTTTTCAACTAAATCACAGCAGCCGCGTCCACGTCCACGAGGACGAGAACCCGCCTCCCGGAAAACTGGTTTCCGACGCGACGCTTACGACACGCACTAACTAGCCCCTATTACTTGAGTAAAGCACGCAGTGACAACGCTGCTCGGGAGGAATGTGCGCGGACTTACGTGACGTCCTTTTCGGTGGCCGCGGGGCTCACGTCCACCTCCCACCACGAGCCGGGACTTCCGATGTTCTCAACCATGTACGGTGGAGGCACAATACAGCAGCTTCGACGGATCTGTAACAGCTGATCTTATCTAGAACATTCTTTGTCCGGATAAAAGCTGGGTAAGCCAGTTGATACAGTCAATAAGATTGGATCTGTGCCAAAAATTTGAATGTTTGAGGACATTCGAACTGTGGTCTTATAACGAATCGAATATTTGAACTCTAACGACACTCGGAAACGAACCTCTGCCGTCTCGCCGGTGATCACCTTCCTTGGAGCCGACCTCCAGTGGTTCCATTCTTCGTCTACTTTGGCGCGAACCTGCAAGATCTCACTAATTACTTTATTTATGTTAGCATTTTAATGTCTATATTTGCATTTCTATTACAAGATTGAAGGTCGGAGGAAACACCAAATTTTGGGAAGGAAACGCCAGTAGCACTTGCAGGGAATGGAAACCAGAAAGCTATCTTTACTGTCAGGAAAAATCTGATTGCCGGTTTTGACGAAGTTTTGTAGTCATGAGATCGCATTCCTCATAGTTATAGCGAAGAGGCCATCAGAATTATTCGCAAGCCCCTCTGACATAAACGCTCATCCACCCTTGAGAATAAGTTGGCAAGTTTCTTAAAAGAGCTTTAAAAAAATAGACAAAAATGTTGCATTAGCTATTTCTTGATTCCTTATTTGACTCAAAAATTTTGGAAACTTTATTTCTAACGAACTCAATTCGGAATTGAGTTTCATAGCTTAAATTATACTCTTTTTTTGCGGCCTCCTTCCATTCCTTTGGAAAAATTCCTGTCTGCGCTCGTCGTCGTCACACATGTGCTCCTATGGTGGGATTCACTAACATTTACGGGAAATCACCAACTTAGCCGTTGCGAACCAAGGGGTGTACAAGATTCTGCAGCAAAAATCAGCACATTCTATCTGAAAACTTCGTCACATCACAAAAAATTACATTATAAGCATCTACAAGAAAGGCCGTGAATTACAGCAAATTTTGTCTGAGAAACTCGCTCATTTTGTACTAGTAGAAATACCACAGTTCTTCGGAGAGCGCTCGCGAGCTCCGCTATTGTTGTAAGCTAACTTCTGTCTTAGTTCATTCTCACAAGTTTTTGAGAAGATGAGACATTCGAAAAATAACCCGCCCGAGACGCGTCAAAATCTTGCGATTTCCGAAACTGACGAGCAACCAGAATACCCCAGACACCCCGTCACTTCAAGGTCACGACAGGGGAGCGGCGCGCATGCTTTCACGCCGCTTAATGCGCGAATCATAAAGCACATAATGAATTAGCACACAATCGAGATGTTGGCCATCACTGGCCTCGCTGGTCGTTCAGATCACCCAGAATTAAGCGAGAATCGCAAAGAGAGCCTATCTACAGGTGTTGAGTTAAATGACGCCGTGTGGATAAGTCCGAGGTTTGCAGTTTATAAAAGTACGAAGCCTTTGTGAGTTTCTGTGTTCCTTATTTCCTATGTGTTGTGACCTAGAGGGGGTAGGGAAACCGAACCCATCTGGAGACGGTTTACAGAGCCAAGAGTAACTGAGGGCACACTCCTTTTCCTCCTTTTCAAGGATAAATATTCGTCTTCGGATTAGTCATTTTTGCAGCCAGGAACTCCCCCTGCATGAAACTGCGAGGCTTGAGATGCCGAATCCGGAACTCAAAATGAACTCCATACAAGAGCACGCACTATGCACACAAACACCGTTCTCTAGTCTTTCACCGAGCAGTGCACCTCGCAGCAGCTGAACTCGACGAAAACGACGTCGCCTCGCAGGAACCGTCAAGGATTTGGTGGCAAGTAGGCAATGAAGAATGTCTCGCTGTTTTCGCAGCAAAGAAATTGCGGATATAAAAAAACGCAAGAGTTTAACGAGGATTCGTGTCAAGTCACACTGAGTTCCGAAATATGCAGGACAGATTAATTCAAAGGAATAAAACTTTAAAAAAGGTTCAAAGAACCAAAAAATGGAACGTGGAGGACGAAGTTACTAACAATAAGCATGACTGGGCTAAAAAAAACGACATGTCCCTAGAATCTTCTCTAATTTCTCGAAGTCTCCATAGCTCCTTGGTGAGGAAGAGTCCTAGATGAACATCATAAATGTAGGCAGGTTCTCAAATCAGGATGATTTTCACGATTTTCAAACGAAAAGAATTGCTAGGAGATGCTTGTCGCAGTGATATATACAGTCACATAGAAGTGCTGTAAAACCCGTCTTCGGCCCGTTCATTTGTGGAGAATCTAGGAGGCAAACTGGAACATCTGTCACAAAGCTGTGCTGTTGGTTCGATCATTGGCAGCACCGTTACACCCGACAGCGTAAATTCTCCACAAAAGAGGCTCGAAAGCAAGGCTTTCTGCATTTTTGTGATGAACCATGTAAACCACCGTGATCATCTTCTCCAAAAGATTCTTCCCGTGGAAAAAAATTTCAAAAACGATCCTGAGGAAAGAACTAGTTTTACGAAAGAAGATTGCCCGCTTTTCTATTTTATTTTCTTGAACTTCAATTCATTTTTTTCTTTCCAGAAACTAAGTCCCACATACTAGTCGCATCTGCTATGCAGACCATGATCGTAAGGCTGCGCTGAGCCTAAGGGTGTGAAAAATAAACTAATAAGCAAAAGAAGAATACATACAATTGTTCGAGGAGGCACCCACTGACGACCGCTACCACCAATGCCACCGCTTCTCTGGTATTTTTTCAATTTGAGCTAACACGGCAGAAATTTCTTGTTCCTGAACCTAATTTTCCATGTATGTATTTCTGGATTTTGTCTTGTTAAGCTAAAGTTTTTTTCCTTTTTGTTCATTTTTCTGTTTGTTTAATTTGGGCTTCTACGGACCTGTCTCGATGACCATGATTCTTAAGGTTGTAGCGCGCCTGCAGGCCTATTAAATAAATAAACAAATAAACCATGAGGCCATGCACCTTGCAACATTCCCTTCTCGTTAACTTCCAAAAACAGCGTTGTTATGGTTTCGCTCACGAGCAAACCACTCCTGCTGGATAAAATAAAAATGCTAAAACGGTCGCAATGATTATACCACCAAGAAAAATAACAAACTCGTGGCGACCGCTTTCCACGAGAGGATTTATTGCGACCTGTTCTCGACTATTTTAATTCTAGGAAATAAAGCAAAATCGAACCGATTATGCTCGGCGAGAGCTGCAACCCATAAAATTCAGTGATTCATGCATAGTGATAGAGGGCTCTGTAGGGAAAACGCAGTGAAATTTCCAACGTCGAAATCGGCTAAATAAACGAACCTGGAAGATGTACTCCGTTGGATTGTGAGGAAGGTTGAACACGAGGTAGCACAGGCGACCACATCCATCCTGGAAACAAATTTGATTCAGTAAGCACTACAGAGAAGCGGATCGGATATGCAGAGGAAACTGTCCGAAATGCCAGAATTGGGATGTAAAGAACCTGGATGATCAGGAATCTGGATCTCAACTCAGTCACTGCCTCACTGTGTTTCAAGAAACCTGCTAATTTTACCTATAACTTACGTCACTCAAGGCTGCTCCAACTAGATTATAAGGACGATGTCGCTGTTACCCGAAAATCGGGATGGCACTGCACGTCGACTCTCAGCGCATTGTAGATACGCTGTTACTTTCAAAATCTTCAAAATCGCAGGCATTTTGAATTTCGGCCTAGATTTCCATACAGCTCGTTTATTTTGCACTACCGTGCTGTGGTTCGTATTTGTACTGCAAATGGGACTGCTACTGGTTTTGAGTACTTAAAAATAAAGCTTGCAAAAATGTGGGCACACATTACAGACAGTATACGTTAGAGCTGGCTCGTAAATAATAAATTCTAAACTACTCGATGATTTGCATGATGTTGCCTCATACAGAAGTGTGAAAGTTCAGGACCATCAATGGCACGCTGCTCCCGGAAAACCCGGAATTTTCCAGAATATCCCTAGTCGTTATTTCCCAATTCAGTACAGCTGCAAAGGACCTGAAGCTTGAAGATTCGCTAGAAGAGATGCATGTATTTCAAGTTTCAAAGAAAAAACACGATGCAGGAAAAAAGTACTACACTGGGTAGAATTAATGTCTTCCTGATAAGTTGTCTTGGAGAGAACAACGGACTTTTATTGCTTTTTTTTAACCCCCAGAGGCGTCCAGACGTTCCACACCTCATTGTGGAGCTCACAATAGGGTACATGATTATCGACCATTTTTATCTTTGCAGTGCAGTTGCAGCATTATTTCTGTCCTAATTCGAGTACATATTTTTGAAACTAGTTATGGTACAGGAGAGGACAAATAGAGGGAACCCCAAGTGCGAAAAAAATTTTGTTATAATTATTGATAGTGGACCGAATGAAAATCGAATAATTCAATTCATTTAATTATTCATGCAGATCCAGGCCCGAAGAATTCAACTGCAGAAAAACAAAAAAGAGAAGAACTAAACGTCTTTTATCGAATTGTGTTCCTTCCTCTTCTTCAAACATCTGGTCATTTGAAATTTTTCAAACATCTGAACAATCGAAACTCGTCCGAAATCGAATTTCCTTGAATTAGACTTATTCGAAATCGAATTTTCGAATCAAGAATAAGTCGGTAGCTGTCTGACGTATTGTTCGGTTCTAACAATAAGTATAGCTTCTGCATGCTTGACTCTATTTTCCAGAGAAGAAAATTCCCAAAGGAATTTAGATATTGCGAAGATTTGAGCCAATCTACTCAATCCGCTAATTTTCTTGGCTAATAAGATGGCAACAAAAGAAGGAGTACATCTCCAGGGCTGGGAATCGTGGGGAATTAATCAAGCACATCGAGGATGGTTAGCGTGATTGGTTATCCTATAGAATTCAAAATGTTAGGAGGCGCAGAATGTGAAAGTTGGTTCGTTATGATTCATCGGTCTTAACCCTAAATGTTTTATGGTAGGGTTATAAACTCCTGATCAGATTAGTTCTGACTCGTTCATAGTAGAACTATATACTGTTGATTCGAAAAATCGTCGGCATTGGAAGGGCTACTGTAAGGGTGGTTCATTCTCACCATGATGAATAATACGATTACGCATCATTTCTTCCGCACCTACGCCCCGGACGTGGAATAGTCAGGATTTTCGAAATAGACTATAGTGCTTCCGCATGGCGCCCTCATTCCCCATCAACTGCTTACCTTGGGACAGAGAAGCTCCTTGCTTTCTCTTGCTTCCTCCTCAGTCCAGGTGGCGTCATGATGGTCCTTCATGCGGATGTACCGGACCTAAACAGAGCGATAATAGCATTCCTGCCTTCTCTGATCGCTGCGAAAGCTCCAGAATCAGTTCCAGCCTCACCTGGTAGTGCGAAGCCATGTTTAGCTCAACTGGCTCCCAGCTCATCGACACAGCGAAGTTGGTCTTGTCGCACTGCTTCAGATTCTTCACCAGGAACCAGCCCGGAGGCAGCGTGGCGTATGCGCCCCAGGCGACCTCGTTGTGGTCCTTCGGCTTCAGCGTCACGTTGTACACGGTGCTGGGATGCAGACCGCGGATGACGAAGTCCGACTCCCACGGCTCCACGTCGAATGTCTTCACCTGGTGGAGGCGCACATTGCTGTAGACGGAGTGCAGCGAGCGCGCGGTCAGCTGAAACCACGGATTGAGTACGGATTTCGCTTGAAAAAACAGAGCTACTTACAATGTATCCACTGTGGCTACGTCCCCAAACTGGTTCCCATTCAACGTGCAGGGTGGTCGGGGTCCTGAAATGCGAGTAGTGCTAAGAATTTCAGCAGCAATCGGTGAGAATGCTAGTACCTGTTGATCAGACGAATGATGTGCCTCTGTCCAGGTGCAAGAGTACTGTACGTTCCCCAAAGCACATGACCGTAGCCAGAGCTGGTACCAGCCTGGACAGTGATGTTGTAGATGGTTTCGGGGTTCAGACCTTCGAATTTGATCGAGTTTCCAGGAACGGGGACCGTGTAGTTCTTCTTCGGACCGGTCACTCCTGAGCGTGGATCGAACGGAGCGATGGTGACTCTGAATTGGAGAGAATGGAGGTTTGGAAATCTCTGCAAAGATAAGCCTACAAAAACTCGTGCCTCATGCTCGTGAGACCAGGATATTTAAATTTCGCTTAACCCAGATGTAACCATTTTAACTGTCCACAACTAACATTTTATAGAGCAGAAACACGGCATTTATTTTTCGATGCTTCGATTGCCTTAATGGCTGAGACTTGCAGAAATTCAAGATGGGGACTTTTTTGTTTTATTCCTCAGAAAATAATATAAACCACAAACACCCGCGAAGTTGCAAAAATCGCTAATAATCATTTGAGAACCATGAAAATTTTGAATCCGCACTCCCTTTCTTCATAAAGCAGTGACCACAGAGTAGGAACAAGCTCAAGGTTTTAGGAGTCCGACTACGCGAACTGTGGCCGATCTCCCCTAGAAAAATCTCGAGTTCATCGATTTTAAGGTTTCACAGAGCTGAGAGTGAATAAGACCCTCTTCTTTGGGTCTTCAGTCCATTTTATATGTTCTGTCGAAACACGCCTTTTATGGCAAGTCACAGTACAAAGTACATTCTATTCGATAGAAAGGATTGCATAGACCTCTGCAGCCCGTGCAGTGACCCTAAATGTGCCTTCAGGCGGTTATCGACGTGCAGAGTAGGAAATTTCCTCACAGATTTGAAAATTTGCAATCCGTTCGTATAAATTTTCCGAGAAATATCCGGCCCGAGCAAACAGAGTATTGTAGTGGTGAAAAACTCCAAAATAGGCAGCTCCGATCTAAGTAGCCTGGGCTAGGTGAGAAGGGTCTTCCGCCGAATTTTCCAGTCCAAATAAGCAGATGGAATAGCAGAGCAAGCCCAGGAAACATTTAAAAATTGCAGATTGATGAAGAAGGGGCAATTCTGAAGTTTCAGGGATGTCTGGGTAAATTTACTCACACATTCACAACATTTAATTCATTTACCTTTACCTTTGTTGGAGTTTGGCTAATAAGAACAGTTGGAACAAAACAGAAATTGAGGCAAGAATTTTCTTTGCTATTATTCTAGATCCGGAAAACTCCCGAGACCTCGTGAGACCTACGGCAGTGGCCCTGACCCACACAGCGACGGAAATTCTGCTGACCTGTAGTGAGTGAGCAGTTCACGTTGCTCGATGTCGAATATCTCTGGGGGCACCCAATCGACGTGCAGCATCGTATCCGACTTCTCGATGAGGTGCAGATCCGTGGGAGCGGGCAGCCATGTCAGCAGACCTTCGGCTGAAAAAGAGGATCTACCTTACGTCGGAGGATCTCACACAAAAAATAGCCTACCGAAATCTGTGGTGGCGAACACTGAGGAGATGAACCACAGCTTGTTACCGCCGGAGAGGCCTTGCACGGTGACGTTGTATTGGGTGACAGAGTTGAGTTGCCTGGAATTCGGGTAGTATTTTCTGGATCGAGTAGGAGAGATTCACTGCAAGATTTCCGCCAACCAGCTTCAATAGTGGTATCAAAATGGAAAAATTTTTGAAAATTGGTTGTACTACACTTTGGAACGTGTGCACTTTTCTTCAGAGCAGAGATCGTCTAGTTAAGATGAAGTAAAATAATTCGCCACATTCTCTAGGCGTGCATTAGGAAGCCGATTTGAAAAATCGAAGTCATCCTATGTGCTGGTTGTAATGTAGAACCAACGGCTTACTCAAAGGGTAACGGCAGTTTTTACCATGTTGGATTTGAACCAGAGCCTTATTATTAGGTCCGAAAGTCCTGCACGAAGTTTTACACCTTTTTTTCAAACAATCACAACATTATTGTTCATGGAGGGAAATCGTTCGCCAATTTTCATGGATGGAGAGTAGTAGAACATTCTGCGACATTCTACTGCCAAAGGAATTCAATTCAAGAGCGAGAAACTCTGAATCGAAAAATAAATTCTGGTGCAGCACTTTCGGAGCGACCTAATATCAATTTTTCTGGCGTCCAATTTGTAAAAATTTGGAAATTGACATTACCTGAAGTGATAATCCGTCTGCGATCCAGGCGTGGTGTACTCCTTGGGATATTGGTCGAGCTCAGTGGCAACAGAAATGAAAAGCTGAAAGGATGAAATGAGGAAATAATGAATCCAGCGACGATCCATAGGTGACAGAATTGATGTATTCCTTCTAATAAAGAAGCCAGTTCCAAAGAATTGATGTATCAGTAAACCTCTCAATCAGATCTCATCAAGACTGATCCTGATAAAGGTTTCACTATGATTTCACGGTCATTTTTAGATTGTTGAGGAATTCTTAGGTCTATTTGTAGATCCTAAGGGCGTGTGTAGAAGGTAAGCCTCGTTTAAGAATAAAAGACTTCAAATGACAGTCTCGGCCAGAGTAGCTTAGCAAAAACTGTTGTTCTGGAACCATAGTGTCAGGATTTAAAGAAAGCCGAACGTGGAACATTCGTTTCGGGTCCATTGGTTTCTTCCTCAAAATAAATAGGAGGCCGCTTTTTCATCACTTCAGGATGGTTGGAGAGAAGCTTTCAATGATTTGAAGGCACAATGAGCAAAAAGAGGACATGCTTCCAGAAAGCTAATGTTATGGTAGGACCAGCTTAATGGACAGAAATCCGATAATGACGCTACGTTACTAGTTACCAAGAAGAACGAGTAGAAGTAAAGAAGAACACAATTCCATGAAAAAATCTAAATCATAAACATGTTACAGCTCAATTCCATATCTGAACTTTTCAGCGCTTAGACATTTTCTTTCTCGAAAAGCGCTCACATAATGCAAGAGCAAAATCATCAACCAACCTGGTAGGTATCAATCTTCTCGCCAATCACAGCCGGTGGAATCCACTTAACCTTGAGGTTGTCATGGCCAGCCGACAGCAATTTCAGGCTGCCTCCAAGTAGCTCGTTGTCGTCCTTCCTTGTGGTGGAGAAGTAGTCGCTCGACCACTCGCCCCACGTGCCGGACGAAGATTGACCCTGATCAAGGACGAATGAGCTGCTATAGTTAGGAGGAATTAGCTTCAGTTATGTACCTGAACAGCGAAACGGTACGTGGTGGATGGCTGGAGGTTTTTCACTGTGGTGCAGAGGTTGGCGGTGGTGATGATGGGGCTCTTGTAGCCAGCACACAACAACTCATCGCCGGACAGCTCGAATTCGGTCGGGTTGGAGTCGTCAGCACTAAATAAGGGTGCTATGATTGGGTGATAGAGTATAGAGGAATGTGGTAGGCTGAATAGTTACCGAGGGCTGTATCTGATCCTGTAGGCGGTGACAATAGCTTTTTCTGGATACGGAGGCAGCCACGTGAGCTGAATGGCGGTGCTCTTTGTCTGGACTGCAGTCAGCTCCCTTGGAGGACCCAGCTCCGAGCCAGTAGTGCGAATCTCAAGTGGGTCGGACCACGGTCCCGGTCCTTCGCCAGTGTAAGCGCGGACCTAAAGGTAGGTGCTTAGGTCCACAACGACAAAAACCTGCACGGGCTCACAAAAGACACACACACCTTCATCCTGTACAACGATCCAGGCTGGAGCTGGTCGATCACGGTGTTGGTCCTCGGAGTGACGCCCTCTCGTGTACCCTCGTTCCACTCGTCCATTCCCACCAGCTCGAATTCGTACTGAGTGACATTTCCGTTCTGATGAACGCATTCTGGCGCTTCCCATTTGAAACCTAAAGACGCTACTTCATCGTTAATCGTTGAAAATCCGCCAAACGGTTCTAGTAGACTCACCAAGCTCGGTATCCTTCCTCACAGTGGATTGCAGGTTCATTGGAGGTCCCGTGGGCACGTCGTTCTTCGTCTTGAACGTACGCACAGTCTTTGGAGCGACGATGGAGGAGTGCAGTGATGGAGGACGACGCGGGGTGACAGTCACCTAGGAACAACAAGCTTATGGATGGACCCAAGCACATTTTTGTGAGACCTCGTACCTCGTATACACTTCCTGGGGCAAGATCCTCCAATGGCACTTGCTTCTCCTGGATGTTAAGCTTAGTAATTGGCTCGGATGATCCACTAGCGGCTTCGCTACATCCACCAAGCTGCTTCAGGCGGTACGAAATGTCCACTCCATAGTTCCATTTCTGATCCTTGTCAGGTAAATCCCAGGTAACCAGAGCCTCACGAGGTCCCTTGGGCTCCACAGTCACAAACAGCTCGCCAGGTAGCGACTGGGTGGTGAGGGTGGCCTAAAAAATGGGTTTGTGAGGTATTGTAGGAGTAGAGCCTAAACATCTGGGTGGGACGTACCCTCTCGCTCCATCTGCTCGTCTGCGGCTTGCCACCATCCTCAACTGTCTGCGTCTTCATTTTCACTTCCCATCGAGTTCCAGGCATAGTTGGCACGATCATTTCACTAGGAGAGTCGACAGAGACCTGCATAAACAGATGTCGTAAGTGTAAACCTACTCTTAACCACGCCAAGAGCCGTAGACCTACCGTCCAGGTTCCACGAGAAGTTGTGTTCACGTAATCAATTATGAACTCGATATCATCACATCGCCACGTCTCCTCTTCAGGTGGAGTCCATGTGATCTGAACCATTAACCACTTCTTTTAAATATAATTCTATCAATTTGTTCGGATGCAAATGTTCGAACATTCGAAATCAAAGTCATTCGGTCCGAACTAAATCCTTGCACTCATCTGGTGGAGTTAAATTATTTTGAAATAGGAGAAAAATACTAATCCATGCTGCTGACCTTCATCGTCTGGAAGTCCACACTCTCTAGCTTCACATTGCTCGGTGGCTCTTCAGGACGACCGCAGCTTGTCATTGCTTTCGTTTCAGGACCAGGCGCTCCTCGCTTGTCGTTCTTGCCGACAACCTAGATGAGCAACGTCAGTTTTCCACCGCTTCGTTGCTCCTCTAAACGTTCTTGCTCACCTTCAGCCTGAAGAAGTAGTTAGTGGCCGTCTCCAGATTCCTGACGTGGACTTTGTAGTCAGTGGAGCCCCGGCGGTGCTTGATGACGCCGTTGTATTCCGCCCAGTCGTCGTCATCCTCCGATTTGAACTCGAGCACATAGCCGACGACGTGGGCCGCCTGAAGAACATCGTCTGAAGGATGTGGAGAAGGGAGAGGGAGGCCTGCCCTCGTGCCAAACTTGTTCCCCTCACGACTAGTATTACTAGTCCAGAAACCGCTAGGACGTTAGCATTCCAAAAGGGAACCGTAGGAATGACTATTATATCACAGAAAGCCCTACCTGGTCTTGAGGAATGCCCTCGAAGCGCAAAGTGATTGAGTCAGGTTTAGTGTCGATGACCTCAAGCTCGCGTTCCAGAACGGGAATGTCTGAAAGGGGTATATAATCCACTAGAGAAGTTAGAGGAAAAAATCAAGAAGTTCGGTGCGTCGTGCACGGAGTTTGGTAAGCCAAGCTCTGTGATTGGTCCATTCATCCAACTGACCAACCGTAGAGCTTGGACGTACCGCCCTCTCCGACTGCAACACTCCACACCAAATTGTCGTGGAAATGCTTACTTTGTTGCTCGGTTCGTGCTGTCAACGGCTCCGACCAGTCGGACCAGGCCCCTCCTTCGGTGTGAGCAGCAACCTGGAGAGAATACCATCATTTTTTAAAAATTATCTTTTAAATGGACATGACATTTTCGTCACTGTCTTTTTCTATACTATTTTCCCACCTCGATCTGGTAATCCTGCTCGGGATCCAAGTCATGGACACGGAAGCAGAGCCTGTCTCTCTTCGAGGCGTCAGAACACTGCAAGCGTTCCGCTTCCACACGCACCTCCTTGTAGTTGAGCTGCAACACAACTTACTGCTATGAATGGCTACGCTATGATGCAAAAGTGTAAACCGTACCTGTCCAGAAGGGGTGTGTCTAATACGGTAATAATCGATATTGCCGTGTGGAGGACTGGGGGCTTCAAAGGAAATCTCAACGGCGTGTGGGAAGGCCGCCTCTTCCTGCAGATCGGTGGGTGCCGGTGGTGCAGCCGGGTGGGTGGTAAAGCGAGCCCATTCCGAGTACGGGCCCTCCCCGACGGCGTTGCCGGCTCGGACACGGATCCTGCATTTGGGAGATTATTTTACTGGCACGTAGAAATTCTTGGAAGTACATGGGTAAAGCATGATTACCTGTACTCGTTGTAGGGAACGAGACCGTTCAGCGTAAGTCGCTCGGTCGGATGGTGTGCTGTGGCGTTCTCGCCCCACTCGTCCAGACTCTCCAGCTCGTAGTCGTAGCCGGTGATCTTGCCGTTACGCAGTTCACAGTCAGGCTGTGACCAGGTGACGTCGGCACGAGTTGAAGTCACGGATCCAACCCTGTAAAAGGAACGAAGTCCTGAATTGTCGATGGAACCCGTAGCGCTGCTGAGCATCCAGGGCAAACTCGTCCAGAAACTCACCGGATATTGGTTGGAGGTCCAGTGGGAGCAGCTTCTTCTGTTGTTACTGTCACAATCTTCGACTGTGGGCCAGACAGAGAGGTGTGCGCGATGACGTGCACTTCGTACGTGGAGTCAGGTAGCAGACCGTCCAGGGTCTGAAAACAAACTTGTTGTGTATTCAACCTTGTTTACAAACAAATTTGTTTGACTAGGAGATGATAAATACACAACTGCCGATGCCAAAGTGAAGAGACTGGCACGAATGAATCAGTTATGATTTAGTTCTATTTAATTTTGGACAGATTCTCAACAGCTATAGTGGGCGTCGATGGTGGTGATTTGTTTTGCGGACAACGGAAGCACACATCGCGGACGCGTCGCTCATGCTGGAATCGCCATCGCTGTGGCCAATCGGGGTTTTACTGTCAGTTTCTTGTCATTTCTGATGTTAATTACCAAGGAAACAAGCTAATTATCAAGAAAACCCTTTCATTTATTGTCGCGGCAAGAAGTCCTGAGCAAGCGGGGCGGCTGCGCGGCGCGCTTACCGAATCCGCAAAAAACCCACCGCCATCGACGCTCACTGTTCCCTTCCAAACATATTTATTTATTATTTTGGTACAATTTTTAAAACCTCGACAGTGAGACTTCTACAAGAATCACCCCTTTTCCAAGCCGGCCTCACTAACTGGAAGCATTTTTTTAGATGAAGAACCCAATATTTGTCAGACCTGAGTTTCGCTTCGCACGTGCTTCTGGATGGGAGTCGAGCTTCTTGGACCACATTCTCCCATCGATTTAAGGTTGTAGACGAGTGTATAACCAGTGATGACGCCGTTAGGGATTGCTGGAGGCCTCCATGAGACCTCAATTGACGTTGGTCCAGTTGGGATCGCTGTCAGGTCAGTCACAGGGCCGGGCGCACCTAAATTAAAATTTTGTCTTTTTAATGAACAACCAATTTTTACAGTTCTTTAGTTATTGCAAGCACCCTCCCTGTTTTCTTAATTTTTCTGAGGAAAGTTTTGTGCTACATTGGTGAATCTGTGGGAGACTCTATTTGTCCGGAACCACTCACACGCGCCGCACCACTCTGACGGTCTGCGCGTCAGCACATTGCACAGACATCACTCGTTCCCAATATAGATCGATATTGTAGTGCAGCGCCTGCGAACACGTTCCTGCACGTGGTTCTTCTCCAAAGATAATCTATTGAATCTTTGAAGCTGTATGGTTTTGATTTAGTTCTTTTGGCACTGTTCCACTTTCACGGACCCGATAACTTGGGGAAATTTTTTCGACGGAAACCTCGCATAGGGAGCTTATTTGGGGTGCTGAACACGAATATCGTATCCATTTTGTACCGTAATCACATTTTTGTAGGGTTACGGTAGGTACACGGTTGATACGGTATGTCACAGGATCTTCTCAAATTTTGCATAGAGAGGGTGTTTTAGGCGCTGATCACGATTATTAACATTATATTGCTTGCCATCTTCACGTTCTTTCTGAAATTAGCACTTTCTCTAGATTTCTTATCGTTTACCCATCGTGACTCTACAAAAATGGGGTGACGGTACAAAGCGGATACGATATTCGTGATCGGCACCTCAAATAGCCCCCTATGCACAGTTCCGGCCGAAAATTTTTTCCGACGTCTTTGGATCCGTAAAAGTGGAATAGTGCCGTTCTTTTTCACGTGTATCACTATTTAGGAAGTAACGATTTCCATAAACAAGATCCTACCTTCTGCAGTTGTGAGCTCAAGCTCGTTACTCCACCCAGACGCTCCGGCATCGTTCTCTGTACGGATTCGTACCGTCCACTTAGTGTTGGACGGTGAGTCGAAGAGGTGCTCGATGGAAGAGCTACAATTCTCTATTCAAGCTGGTCCTGGCAAGAGGGGAGGGGGGGGGGCAAGAAAATTACCTGGATAGGTCGATCTGTTGACGTGGCTGCGTTCCGTTGATGTATTCGAGCTTATAGCGGATGTTGGAACACAACCAAGATCCCTTGATCGGAGCTTGCCAGCTGACTCTCACCTGGAGGTGCAGTAACGTTTACAGGAATTTTAGGTGGGGAAATTTCCCTGGGCTAGGGGGAGCTTATGTACCTGTACATTGGACGGAGAGGCAAGATTGACGTTAGAAGGTGGAGCAGTAGGAGGAGCACAACCAGTGCGACCTTGAGCTTCAGGAGAAGCAGCGCCTACACGTTGTTTGTCGTCCACAACCTGGAAGGAACCCAACTTATTTGGGGAACCGGGCATTGCTCACGAAGACGTACCTTGATTCGCACGAAGTACAGCGTATCAGCGTCGAGGCCTGTGAGCTTCTTCAGATACGTCCTCTTCACAGGGTCATGTGGTGTGATGCCACCGATCTCTTGCCAGACGGGAGTGTCCGAGTTTCTGAAAAAAGGATCCCCTCGGTTCTGGGGAAATTTGAGGAAAGCGAGGAAAGTCCTACCTGATTTCAATGATGTAGCCTTTAACTCTGTTCTGGGAGTCAGTCACTCCTCCCCACTGGATGTCGAGCGCAGAAGCACCGTCAGGTGTGACCTGAATGAATAAAACGATGAGAAAACATCCGAAATTCCTGGAACACCTAAAGTCCAAGGGTGTGGAAGGTGAACGGACCACTGGAGCAGCGACGACGATAGGAATGACGAAGGGATCCGTGGAGTAGCGTGTCCAGATCTCTCTGCCGAAGCCTCGCTTTGACCCAGCAGCGATCGACACGTTATAGGACGTTTCTGGCTTGAGGTTTTCGAAGAGGTAGGTGAGGGTTGGGTGATCAACCAGGAAGGATCTCCTCTGCAATGCTGAGCGCTTTACTACTGTCTACTCCGACGACTGAGTAGGGAACGAACCTCGTCATTAGGATCGTCCAGCGACACAATTGACACCCGGTACTGGGTGATGTGTCCTTTGGGATCAGTGGGCGGCACCCAGCGGATATGCAGCGAGTGATCGGTCTTGTCGATTAGATGAATTGCCCTGGGGGCGTCCGGGAGAATTTGGAGCGTGTTGGCGATCACCACTGACGACCAGGGGCCGTAGGTGCCTGTAATTTAAATGATTTAGGAACAGCAAAATTCTCAGGTGGGGTCCATGAATGTCCCCGGTAGGACTTTGATCTTCTTGTATGTCCAAAGTGAACGAGTTCTTCATTGGGAAATGGGTACGGTAATTTCTATGGTTATTTCCTTTTATTCTGCCCTTTTTATTGACTCAAGATACTTTGACCAATAGATCTGCTCCAGCAAATGCTAAAGGTTATCGCGGAAGTAATAAAATTCCTAAGTAATGTCCACGTTTTACAGGAAAACTCGTCCAGTTCGGATCAGCAAAGAGTCGATCAGCTCCCAAGGGACAGTTGTTGGACCACACGTCTGAAGAAAGGTATAACCACAAGATAACCGCAAGCTAACGCACCTCCTTCGATTCTCGTAGCAACCTGGACCTTGTACTGATTGCCAGGCTCGAGGCCAGTGGCGTTGAAGCAGAAGCTGAAAAGCAAAGTTCCACGTATAGCTCCCATAGTTAGGACCGATTAGAAACAGATCAATCCATCTAATCAATAATTTAGGAAACGATACGAATATTCAAACGTTACGGAAGAAACACATACATTATACTCCTACATAGTTATAATGCTTTGGGTAATTTCTTAATTCTACAGCGGTGGTTTCTGGCTAATTTTCAAGAGGAACTGTGAGAAATGTGGCGAGAATACGCGGAATTTATCCAAAATTCCACATAACCACAATTTACCAGGGTCTGTATGCATCATTGATATTACCCAGGGTAAATGCGCCGACGCTCACGTTAACAATTGTTAAATTTGGGGTGTGTCAACACCCTTCCCCCAGGTAATCTCAAAGACGCGCCTAGCCTTAGAGTTTACGCGAAGGCGTAGAAAATAATCAAGCGGATTCCGCAAGAGATTTTGAGACTGCACAATTTATCCGAAAATCAACAAAATTTCTCAAGGTGAATGCACAATTTTCGCAAAAATTCTCCGCAATTTACCCAGAAACCGCCTGTGTAAGATACCCTGGTGTCCTAGCATTTACCGTTTGGGCAACTTACCGTGGACTCTCCGAAGGACATTGCAACTCCTCATCTTTCACTCCATGCTGCCTCTCTGTCCACTTATCCGTTCCCAACAGTTGGTAACGGATCTTATAGGCGTCATGAGGCCCATACGGTGGATAGGGCGGCAACCAGGACACCATGAAGAAGTCGGTGCCCTCCTGGGCAACGACCAGATCCTGGGGCGGCAGTGGGGCGCTGGCCTTCGCTGTCATCGCATCCAGGTTCTCCGTATTTGGACCGCCTCCGATGCTGTTGTAGGCACGAACTCGCATCACATACTTCGTGAAGGGAGTGAGGCCGTCAATGGTGATCCTGGTGTCGGAAGTGTTCGCAATTTGGCGCTCCAGCTTGGCCCAGTCGTCCTGGAATGGATGAATCTGGGGCATTATTGGGTTCATAAAAGTTGCGGAAAACCTACCTGGCCCAAAATTTCGTATTCGTAGTTCACAATGTGACCGTGACGCTGGGAGCAGTCCACGGGCTCCCACTGGAACGAGAGGGATCGCTCGAGGGTATAGGTGAGCTCCAGGTTGAGCGGAGGTGATGATGGCGGCTGCTGCTCTGTGGACACCTCCTTGGTCTCTTCTGGACCGAGTTCTGTCGTGCGAGCACGTACTCGAACCTAAAAATTGCATGTTTCGGCTGTGCTCAGGCAAGATCTCGCATGTTATCAGCCAACAAACCTCATATAGTGAATACGGAAGGAGACCAGTGATGGTGTAGTCAAGATCCTTGTGGTTATAGACAGTGACAAAGTCGCGTGAGACATCCCTGGGCTCTTCCTCGGGGCAGGCGAGGCGGTGCTTGAGTCTGAACCGGTCTCATTAAAACTTTGGCAGCACGGGGTGAAGCGTTTTTTCATAAAGTAAAAACTCAGTAAAAGAAGACCTATAGCTAATGTCGTAGCCGACGATCGTGCCTCGCTGAACCAGAGGTGCCAGCCACTGCACATGCACCTCGTTAGGCGAAAGCGCCTTGACGCGCAAGTCGCGCACGGCTCCGGGGGCCCCTTGGCGGGTCGTCACAGACTGCTCGGCGGACCAGCGACTGGAAAAATTAGCGTTTTTTGGTAGCGACCTCGAAATATTTGTAACGCAAGGCCCAAAACAGCCTCGACAATGTCACTTCAAAGGGCGGTGCGAACAAGCTCTGTGATTGGTCAGTTCGATGAACAAGCCAATGGTGGAGCTCCTCCGCAACGCTGTATCCGGGTACACCGCTCCACACCTCCCAAAAACCAACCTGGATCCGACTTGGTTGGTTGCCCTAAGCTTGATCACCCATCGCTGGTTCGGTTCGGCTGGGAAGGTGTACTCGGTCTGGTCGCCAGGCACAGGCAGGATCTAAACATTGCATTGATTTTGCAATAATACAACGCGATTCTTGCATGACTCACCTTCTCAGGCTCATTTCCAACACGGTAGCTGATTTCAACGTTCAACTGATCACACATCCATGTATCTTTAGCCGGGCGGGACCACGATACTCGCACGTCGTTGGTCGATGGAGCATCGACGCGGATTCCCTGTAGAAAAGGACGTGATTGTAGCTTGGAAGGCGATGCAAGCATTAAATCAGCACCTGTGGAGGGCTCGGTGGAGGGCTGCACTTGGTCCGCGCGCGGACTTCCGGCGACGGGTTCGACTGTTCGTTCTGCTGTGAAGTGACGCGGACGCGGAGGTCGACGACGTTGTTGGTGGGTAGTCCGTCGACAGTGGCAGTGTACGTGGTCTGCGACGGATGCGCAGGAATTCGGCGTGGATACTGCTGCCATGCGCCGCCTTCCAGTCTGGAGCCGTGAGGAATTCATTCAGGGAGGATCCTAGTGAATTTAATCCTGCATACCTGTACTCAACGATGAATCCTCCAGCCTCTCTGTTCCTGCTGTCCCACTCGATTGTGATCGATGTGGCCTCCTCAGCGATCACACGAGGAGCGCCGGCAAGTGCCGTCAGCGGAGCCGCATCCGTCCACATCGTTACGGTTGTGCCCTAAATGTGCATAAGTGCTCAAGAAATCTTAGGGTGGGCATGGGTAACTCTCAGAAGGTAAACTTACTCCACAAAGTTCCTTGTCAGTGGCTGCTTGGACCGTAACGTTGTATTGGGTGCGAGGACGGAGACCATCGATTCTGAATTTGAAAAAAGCTACTTCATTATTTATATGATATACTATTTATTTTGTGACTTAATTATTGAGCAACATTTTTTTACTGTCAGGGTTCCAAGATTCACAAGAGAAAAGCCACAAATTGCAAGCAAATTTTTTTACAGGGTTCTCTAAAATGACGTCACTTCCGAATCTATAGTAAGACCGAATGAGCAGTGGAAAATAGAAAATTTTTATTGAATTTCAAAAGTAAGAAAATAATGAGGCAGCAAGGCAGCAAAAAGTAGTTTGGAGGAAATTCACTAATTTTTCGGACATTGAAGATGTACTGCACGTCGAGCATAACACCTTGTGTCGTCGCAACTCGAGCGGCAATGAATTTCATGCCTATCGATTATTTGCGGGCCGTGCGTCAGCGATGGCAGCGCTGTGCCGCCCGCGATCGATAAGTGCAAAAATCGATATCGTTGAGCGATGTTGATGCAGGCGGTGCTATACCCACGTGGAGGCAGTCAAGTACATGGGAAAAGAAAAGGTTATGAGGACAACTAAGTTCGTGTTTCACTAGCTTATAGCATCTCCAGTTTACTGAAAGGATTTATTAGTAGTTACTAGTAGCTGAAAGTTTACTGAGAGGCGGGGTTTAAAGTCACATTTTCCCGTTTTCTCTCTAAGCCAATAATTGAAAATGACTTTTTTAATGTATGATGCTTTTTTTACCTTTTCTGTTATACTTTTTTTATCTCTTTTTGCTACTCCATTAAATGTTGACTGATTTGTGTCACGGTTAATTTTATTTACTTGCATTACTATACTTTATGTACTTCGATATATCATACTTTTACTCATAAACACTACCCAATGGTTCAATTTGTTTCTAGCTCGCAGAGTGGAACCCCCACTAAACCAACCTGTACTGGTAGGTAGCGCGATCGACGTTGAAAGTCTGAGGTCTGGATGATCCGTCGACGGGTTCAATATGAAGACGGAATGACGTCACTCTGCTGCGGTCGGCCGGACGAACAGTCCACGAAATTGCCAGCGAACTCTCAGTGCCACCGATCTGAACATAACAGTTCTGAAAAAAAAACCCACGGATCCTCGAGGATCTCACCTTATCAATGGTGAGCACTTGCACAGCCTCGTCGGTGACCTTGGTGCGCTCCGGCTGCGACCACGGAGACCATCCAGCGTCTCGAACATGGGCGGCGACCTGGAACAGGACACTTCAACTGTATTCACCCTAATCGGGCGAATGTGTTCACTAACCTGGAAGTCATAGGTGTGCTCCGGTTTCAGGTTGTCGATTCTTCCACAGTGAAGACGGGTTCCCGCTGGGGTGGGTGGCAGCTGTTGTTTTTCCAGAATTCTGGCTTGGCAAGGGCTGACAGCGGGGAATTGCCGCTCCTGTAACGGCTCATGTGAGAAAAAAACAGATTTACAGAAGTCCTCAAGAGAAAGGCAATATACCTGGTACTGCTGCGTGCCTGCAGGTGAGTACCTACACTTGTACTTGTCAATGTAGCCGCTGCTCGGGTCAGGAGACTGCCAGACCAAGTGAGCGTTGTCGGGTCCAGTGTTGATGACTCTCACGAAGGGTGGAGCCTGGAAAATCCTCCATTTTTCCATAGGAAAGTGGCAGAAATTGCCTATATCACCCACCGTAACAGTCTGAGCAGCAGCCGTCTGGAAGGGGACTTCTGTCGACCACGGGCCAGCACCACGGCCGGTGTAAGCTCGGACCTACAAAGGGAGGACCATAATTTAAAAAAACATAAAACCATAGGTAACTTTGAATGATGCCGGTCGTGACGCCTACCTTCACATTATATCTGGTGTAAGGCTGAAGGCTCGTGACTTGCGCTCTCGTTCCACGCACATTGTTGGCGATTTTCTGCTGCGCTGCGCGGCGATTTGCCGGCGTAACTTCGAATTCGTACTCGGTGATTTCTCCGTTCGTCTGAAGAGAACACACAGTTGCATGTGGCTTGCTGCGCCGTCAAAGAAGTATAAACGGGCGCGGAACCAGTATTAACCTGAAGACACGGCGGTGCTTGCCAACTGAAGCTGGCGTCACTCTCACGAGCTTCTTCCACACGCAAGTACACTGGCGGGGCGGCCGGCACGGATTGGTCGGTTTGAACCTCCTGAGAGACTCTTTCTCCGGCAATAGTTGTTCTAGCAGCGACTCCAACTCTGGAACAGGCTTTGCTGATTCTATTTATTTTCATGATTAACTTATTTTTTATTGCTAAATATTATCCTAATGGTCTACAACCTAAAAATCTCTAGCTGCAAAATTTTCTACTAACCTAGGAGATTATTCTGGTTGTAGAAAAAGTATCACATTTACGGGGAAAGATTGCGGAGTGACTTAATCACTTTTTCGAGGAAGAGAACGACCTACCAGCTCATCACAGATCGGGCCAGATTTTTGGTGCGATAAAAGGCAAATACGGACGAGGAAATCTCATCTTTACACCACTGCTTTCGTGATGCACCTTAGTACTGTAGTGTACGTATTATACTACAATACACTTTTACTTCAGCATATTTTCCAACTTTGCTTATACATACCGGATTGCTTTTCTTACATTGTAATATATAATTTGCTATAGATTAAGGCCATACTATATTATTTTACTACATATTACTATAATTATCATTTTACTTATACATACTCTCCAATTACTTGTGTAAACCATATTGTTTTCTTTACGTCATAATAGACACTATATATATATATATATATATATATATATATATATATATATATATATATATATATATATATATATATATATATATATATATATAGTTCCGGCCAAAATTATATAGCCTTTCGGAGCCTCCTCCATTTCTCTCATAACTTATTTGGAGTGAAGCTTCGAAGCTCATATTTTTATGGATGTTGTAGACACTCACATGGAATAGAAAGAGAATGACATCGTACCATTTTGTCAACTAGTGTCCTTTAGACGAAATTTTTATTGACAAAGTCAAAATCTGGAATTTTGCAGCATACACAGAAAATCACAGAAGGGCTTTTATGGACAAAAATTGGACTCCTTGCAATAGATTCGATTCATATTTGGATGAAAATATGTGCTTTCAAATCACTGATCAAATTATACGGAGCAAATTTGACTCCATCTCAGCAGTAAACCAATGTAAGAATTTCTACCAAATTAGCTAACTCGTCCTTGGTTACGATGTTAATTCGGTCACAATGCTCCCCAGTAGTCCATGACACAAAAAGTTGCTTCCGTTTCTTCCCATGCAATGATCTACTCCACCAAAAGTTATGGAGGAAAATTCAGAAGGCTATATAATTTTGGCCGGTACTTATATATAATATTTACTATAGGCACTGTAAGATATTTTGTTATGCTATACTTTTACTCGTACATACAAGACAGTTTCACTTCAAGATACTATACTATATTATACTTCACTTATTACACCTCCCTTACATTATACTAAACAAGATAATATAGAGTGTGTATAGTCGTGGGAGGAAAAGAGGCGTTATCAGGCAACCGTGATTGGTCGATTAATTGAATTCGCCAATCACGGTGACCTTATAACGCCCCATCCCCCTCACGATGATACACACCTGATAATATATATTATATCATAATATACCTACTGCTATTTTGTTTTATTAGTTTTTGTCGGGAAAATGTTCATAAAAACCACAGAAGAAGAAGTTTTACAATTTTATGAAGTTGGGATTTATTGAGTTTTGGAGTTTTTTTTTTGGAGTTTTCATCTGGTTTCATTTTATAATATTTAATTAGGATAGAATTACAGGGTGTAACTAAACACGTGATTCAAAAATTTAGTTAAATACACGGTGCACGACTGTGTGAGAAAGCACCCACCTGTATCGTGAATGAGGATGCAATCCAGTGATGACGTGGTTCGGGGTGGTGACTGAGATCGTACGCGGCACGTCCTGTTGGTGGTCGCACATTCCCCTGAACAAGAAGGCCAATTGCTATTGCCAAATGCCAAACTGCCTTCCAGGGATAGAGAGGCACTCACTTGCTGATCAGTTGGTAAGTCACTTCGTACTGTGTGATGAGGCCGTTCGGGTTGATCGGGGGTCTCCAGCTGACCTGCAACCTGTCGGGTCCGACTGGCTGCACGCGAAGGTCCACCACAGGCCCGGGGCTAGCGTCCTGCGTCTGGGCGGTTTCCGTCCGCGACCACTGCGTTTCTCCAGCGGGGTTAGCAGCCTGTACCTCGAAGTTCCACCTGAAAAGGATAACAGCTCGTACTGCACAATAAAGGGTTGCTATTTTACATGGGAGTTTACCCACTTTGTGTAGGGATCCGACTCAAACACCACAGAATTCTCTCCCTGAGTGAGGTTCTTGAATCCTTGGTTCTTCGGCGTGCTGTACTTCACGATGTACCACAGACGATCGCAATTCCACTCCGACTCGTGCAGAGGAGCCCATGTGAGTCTGATCTGTGTGGGGCCGATCGGGGACACCTGCAGGTTGGACGGGGCTCGGCGCGGGGGCTGGCAGGTGGAGCGGGTCTGCACTTGCACAATCGGCGATGTGAACGCCGTGCCGCGGTTCATGTCTTTCACGACGACGCGGACCTGGGAAAATTTTATAAGTTCGGGGAAATAAAATCCTCAAGTTTGGGAAAGAAGAAATTCATCTGAAGACAGCGGCTTAAAGCCTTACCTGATAGTTGTGTCCCTTGGGAAGTTCTCCAAGATCAATGGAGTATGGTCGTTGCCAACCCGAGAATGGGATCTGAAGATAGATATCATCACTAGGAGGAAATGAGTGGGGATCCCAAAGAGGTAAAGCTACCCACCGGGTTGCGATGTTGCCTCCAGTCTCGTTCGTTCGACGCCTTCCACTCGAGAATGAAGCTCTCGACAAGGTCTTCGACGTTCTCACGGGCTTGCCAGGTGATGATTGGGTTCCCTTGTCTGGAAACAGGAGGGAATAAGGTCGACGGCAATTTCTACATCAGATATAGGCCTTCTGGATGATTCTTTTGGAAGAAACACCTACCGGTAAGCGACATTAGGGCCGACGATGAGTTCGCCTCCAGGAGGAGTGCGCGCTTCTGCCGTCGGCGTCCAAGCAGAATGTCCGGCGGAATTAATCGCTCGAATGCGAACAGACCTAGAATGGGGTCATGCAATTTGTGCCAGAATTCACCAAGATTTCCAGATGGTTTCCAGGCTTTCCAGCTATCTAGATGGACGAGTTTCCCGGACAAGGTTTGGTAGTTTTCACTAGATTCTAACCATCGAGCAGACCAGAGTCGATAATTTGCTTGTCTCTAGCTGCGGAAATCATTTACTTCAAGAAAAGAAGACGGCAAATCTTTCCGGAAGGTTATAGATCCCTTTACCAAAGCGTAGATCCCCTCTCCCCCCATACCCAAAAGAGCTGACTTACCACTGCTGATTCGGATGACTTTGGAAGATGTGGTTCGTCTGGCTACCGGCTACATTCACAGACGGGATACCTCGTGGTTCAACAACCTGGAATAGGAGCCATGAATCCACACTTCGCGTAAATGGAGGTTCGCAAAGAGTACCTGTATCTCATACTGGATGTCAGCACATCCCCAGGTGCTCTGTGGCGGAAGCGCCCAGTGCACACGCACATGGGAAGCATCAGGCGCTTGCAGTTGCAGGTGAGAGGGAGGGTGTGAAGGGGCTGGAATGAGCAAAAAAGGTAGTGGCACTATTGAGGAGGTCAAGGAGGTTTGCGAACCTGTGCAGCTGCTCCTGGCCGATGCTTCAGGGCTCACGTACATCACATAGGAGTTTCTGTCCAGAACCTAGAATTGCACAAAAATTTGTATTTTTTATAGCTAACTCTGGGACAGAAGAACTTACCTGAATATGTACGGAGTAGGTGTGTCCTTGCTGGAGGCCAGTCAAGGTCTGTGAATAGTCCTGATTGTCTCCGACGTATGGCACGACTTGGCTGTAATGAGAAGGCATAGTTGTGCCGGATCATCTTTTAAATATAAGAAATTAATTATTTTAAGTCCCTTTTTCATCAGCATACAAACTAGCAAAAAATAAAAAATAAAATAACATGTTGGAAACAGAACTGTCAACTTGCTTTCTAACGCTAGATATGGATCTTTTGGTGAGTGTCCCTAATTTTGGACCACCCTGTTCATATGAACTGCAATACCTTGTGAGGCAATGCCTCAAACCAAAAAGGTATCACTGCGATTTGGTGTGTTAGCCTCTTGAACTCCCTTTGTGAGGTAAAATATATACAGCTTGAACGTTTTTATAAGTATTTTCTTCATCGTAGGCAGAAACAAAAGAAAATATGGGTAATCCAAATGAAATAATAATATTTTTTGCAAAAAAAAATGATCTAGCAACTCACCCATAAGGATTCCATCCAGAGCTCTCGCTTCGGAACTGAAGACGATAGCCGAAAACGCCTCGACCATCACCCTCGCTCCTCCACTCGACGTGCAGGTCATTTCCGCGAGCAGTGACCCGCGGGGCAGAGACGAGCGCTAAACATAGGAACTCTCGAAGAAGCCGTGTGACTCCAGGCAAACCATGCGTTTGTTAGTAAGGAGCAGCATTCCACGGCATGTGTTATGGAAACAAACTAGAGAGTCTAGGAGGAAAACGGGAGGGCGGGTTTAGAACGACGAGGGCGGACAGGAACCGAGAGAGAGCGAGAAGAAACTGCACAACAGTAGTAGTAGTTGAGTAGTAGTGAGGCAGGCACGTTGGTCACTCTCTACGCACGCTACCTCCGGTTCCTAATTGAAGATATTCGGGCTGTGCGTCCGTGCGACACCAAAAATCCGTTCGTGGGTCGCAAATACTGCGATGATGACGCTTTTTGGCTAAATATCACGACGAGAGAATACGTGGTACATACATCGATGGATACGAGGATGCAAAGAGATGAGACCAGAGTTGAGCTGGAACTGTGGGCGTAGACGGATTTCCCGCCTTATTTAGACAATGAGATCTTAGCTTGGACAAATGAACATCTGCATGATCGATTTCGAAGATTCTGACGCTTTCCTACCAAATCAAGGGTTTTTTTTCCTTTTAGGGCCTGCAAAATCAAAAGAGCACCACTGCTAGCTGATTCCTTTTTGGAATGAGCTAAATCACTCATTACGGGCAACACGATACACATGGTGCACCACGCGTTTTCGTCCTCGTGTGCCCACGTGACGCACATGGCGCATCACGCGAAATGTGCTCCTAATATCCACAAAAAGTTCCTCTATGTTCAGGTGGTGCATCTGGTGAGTTGTCAGAAAAATGCCCTCTGGCTACCCACACTCGCCATACAAAAAAGGGTTCAGTCCGCAATGTGATTAAATCCCAGGAAAGGAACCAATATCCAGAAAGAGAATACTCCCAATGTCCATGTTCATAAGTGCTTTAGCGCTTTGGAATTCCCATCCAATGTGCGAGTTTTAAAAAATATACATCTATAATCTCGAAGCAGTCGGGATGTTTGCGACAAACCCTACGGGTGAAAGGGAGGATATTAGTTCGAGAGTTCGAGAATTCCTCCGCTTCAAAAGAACAAAATAGCGAGAAAGCATACTATACTTCACATGAAGTATAGCACCCTGCATCGCCGTCGCCAGCGACATCGATTGCGGCAACTATCGATTTTCGGCTGGGTATCACTGGCGTTGCTCGTCGCCCAATAATCGATATCTATCAAAATTGATGTCATTTGAGTCGTGACGACCCAGGGTGCTATATTTTAATTCTACTACGTGTGGTATAGCGGCAGCGTAACAGCGTAAACCTTGAATTCGGCTATTGGATTCCCATTTGT
The DNA here is from genome assembly GCA_037903475.1 of Ancylostoma caninum. Lineage (NCBI taxonomy): Eukaryota > Metazoa > Nematoda > Chromadorea > Rhabditida > Ancylostomatidae > Ancylostoma > Ancylostoma caninum. The sequence goes on from JBAJFG010000470.1 coordinate 436,707, forward strand.
GGACCACGATTGAGTCTTCAATGTGCGTTCCCGTAAGAATTTTCGAAACGACTGCAGATTAGTGCATAGTGAGTGCAGTGCAGAATGGATGTTCTACATTAATCGCTCATTACCTACTGAATCTTTACGTTCCCGAGTCATGGAGGTTCAGTTACCCATTGGAGTTGATCTGCAAGCTTCCCAGGGCGAGCAGTAGGACAAGGTTAAGCATGGACGCATGGGTTTTATAAAAAAAATTGATGCGTTACTACTTAGGATTTCATGTGCCAGCCTAAGATGGGTCAATGAACGGTGGTCCGTCCCTTAACGTCTGTGGGAGCAGCAACTAACGACGCAGACTATACATCCTAAGGCGTAAGGCGATCTACTCTCTACGAAAAAGTAGACGGTGCTATGACTCTGGTGCTCACTTTGCCTTTGATACTCACACTGTTGGGCGCTGGTAAACACAGCTTGGCGTGAAGCAGGTCCAGAACCAGCTGAATTAACCGCACGGACCTGCAATTCGTGCTGAAGTGATCGTGCTAAGGAACTAAATACCGCTGACAGTACCTCAACACGCCAGTCCCCTCTAGCAGGACCGTTGATGTCGTAGCTTCTCTCAGTACCTGGCGCTCGATGGTTCACAGGAACTCCATTCTAAATATGGATATCGTTGAGAAATACAGTACAGCTACAATCCTGGGTCCTGCTTATACTCACTTGAACACCAGTGATGAAGAAGTAGGTCTGACAGGCAGGGTCCTCGCTAGGGAATGTCCATGAAACTCGCACAATGTCGTCCGACACTCGATCGAGACGCACGTTCTCGGGCGAGATAGGTGCTGAAGACGGAAATGAGCATTTTAGTGAACACCAGATGAATATCAACAAAGATATACACTCTTATCTTTAGTTCAAAAGGCCCTAGGACTAGGGACCAGTGCATCATTGAGATTACCTATGCATGTTAAATGTGTGACACACCCGAACTACCCTGTATTTTATATCCTATCCACATGTTTACCCAAACGTGAGTCCACACCCTGGTGTTATTGATTGGTAATCATTGGTATGAGATTATTCCTCTATCCAATGATGCATTCGCGCCCTTGCTCCCAGGAATCTATCTATGCAGTTATAGGGCAGAAAAAGAATTCAGAAATAAAGCCTTATTGGGGAAAATTCCCTGCTGTGGAAGTCCCAAGACCGTGAGGACCCAAATGGACAATTGGTCCGTAATGGTCCACTCACATGGTGGTGTAGTCAACCGGCAGATACACAATTTTACATTTTCACCAACACTATACTATCCCCGGACCCCTCAAAACACTTCCCATGATTTATATAGAAAGAAACCACTCAAATCACTCACGCTGGCAAGAAACTGAGAAGCTGGTGCTTGGCGACGTCGCGACCGTCGCCATGTTGTTGTCGACAGCTCTGACCCGTAAGTAGTAGGTGGCCACTGGCACAGCGCCAAGCGACTGACGGAAATGGGTCTGCGAAGGCTCCGAGCGGACCAACGGGCCCTGTTCGTGCCAGTCCCGATCTCCATCTCGCCGAATATCCACCTAAAGAAGCAAAAGATGACTTCCTGGACCACCCAATCCCCCAGCGAACAACCAGGAGACGCTGAGTTCACCTGATATCCGAAGAGCTGCGAGGTGTCTCCAGAGGTGGACCAGTAGGCCAGATTGAGAGATCCTCGCTGTTCGATGCGAGGCTGATCAATGCTGATTTGGAACCGAGGCTGTTGCTCGACTCCGGCTGAAATGAAGAGCCTCAACACTGCACGTGGCTGTAGCAAAGTTGGCATGGGAGGTGTGGTTGGTTAGTAAAACATGCAGGTTCCAATAGCAGTCCACAGTTTTGACAAGAAAAGAAAACGCTCGTTTTCAAGGTGTGGAGCGTTGTTACCATGGAAGGTGACGTCGCCAAGCTCTGCGATTGGTCAATTCTGGCAACTGGCCAGAGTTCTGCCTCGCGGCGCTTCCTAGCTATAATGCTCTAGATTCTTAGTTGTGACCTAAGATCTGTTGTTGAATAGTTGGTGAATCACGTAGATTTCAAAGTGGTACAAAAATCATGCATGACAAAAATATTATAATGTTGTTGTAGCACTTTCTACGCAATAATTCTGTAGTCCCACGAATCCAGCAAATTTCTTACAAGAGAGTCTCGCGCCGATATAACATTACTGAAGTGGAAGTGTAGTAAATCTAAATTACATTAACGATCTTCCTAATTTAGTTGCATCTCCCTTGTTGGTACCGCTTCGCATCCGCGACGCAGCACCACGCTGGGCATAGACTCGGCCGGGCGCGTTCTGATGCATTCTAACAAGTAATGACGGAAATGGACGTCCAAGATTAGGTCTGTGCTTGATAGACATTTCTCTCTCATTATCTCTCATTTCATAATTCGTTATGTTAGTAGAAAAAATGGCTATTCCACGTTAGTGCCTTCATTTTTTGCATTCTAATGCACAGTTCTGATTTTGAGCCTTTGTAAAGCCCATGTAAGAACATGTCAGCGCGTTAGCGTAACGGAAACGCGCTGCACCGGTGACGCGTCGCGTGTGCAAGGTGGTTGCAACGGAATAACTAGAACCAAATAGGGATGACCGCGACTGTAGCTTGCGGGCCTACCTCAAAACTTTCGATGCATATATGAATTTCAGGACGTTTCTTATTAGTGAGTCTCCTTGACAACAACGAATTTTGAACCTAACTTCAGTAAAAACAGCATAAGTTAGCATGCAAACGTCGTGAGAAGTGCGCGTAGCCTGCGCCACCTTCTCAGTGATACTGTTTTTTTTTTGTTTTTCCCTCATGACGAGAATGTTGTTAGCGAATATTGGGTTAGACAGCTGTGATTAATGTTGGTTCCGGATAGGATAGACAAGCGACAGATGCTCAGGCTGAGTTAGGTACCTAGTTGCAAAAGTGAGAAGTGAAGAGTGCTCCCAGATTCCTGGACGACGCTGCTGGTCAAGTTGTACGACACCTAAACGACACACAGGGTTAGAGGAGCAGTCCATGCCACTATCAGGCTGCGAATTACTCGGCTGATGTAGTGCACTCCGAAGAACAGGTGCTGCAGCCGGTAGCAGAAGTCGTTGCGGTCCGCGACGCCTGCGGGACACGCGAAGTCCTGCGGGCGTCCGACGACGCGCAGCCATCTGGTGCTGGTCCGCTCCTTGTACGCGACTCTGCAACGCTGAACGGTGCTGTTAGTTCTGCGGGACCGAGTCGACGCGATTGCGCGCGGCGACGGAAAGCCACATACTTGAAATAGGCGATGCGGTTAGTGTGTTCCGGCAGCGGCGTCCACACGAGGTACACCTCCGGAGGGGACAACACCACACGTACTTTGTACAAGTTACTCTTATCTGAAGCACGTTAGTGTCGACGAAGAGCAGCACAGCATTTGCGGCTGCTGCTATACTTCTGTGGGAGTATAGCGCTTTGGTCGTTGCGGCGGGGCGACACTGATTTCGATAAGTATCGATCGTGGACAGACGACAACGGCGATGCGGCACCTTCAATCGATATGTGCGCCAACGACGTTCCGCTCTCGGTCAATATGTACGCGAGCGGCACACCGCGCTCAATCGATACCTATGAAAACAACATCACCATTGCAGTAGCGACCAAAAGCGCTTTACTTCTTTGTAAGTATAGCAGCAGCATTCATGCACACGGATTAGAGATACCTGTTATGGAGTGCTTCGCCTGCCGTTTGCGTCGTCGTCGCCGCGTCTGAGCTTTGATGTTAGTGAAGGTTAGATGTTTGAAATCTGCGATTGATTAGGGATAGATCAGAAAATTAGAACGTAAAATTCTCAGCGAACCCAATGTTGTTAGTGTTGGTTGTTAAAATGCTCAAGATTTCTAGAAATTTCCCAGAAGAACTAACCAACGATGGCCGCTCCCTCGGCCTCCGTGGCCACATGGATGCTCTCGCTCCACGGAGAATGTCCGTTGGCGTTTCTGGATCTCACATGGAAGGAGTACTTGGTGGAGGGCCGTAGGTCAGGGACTGCGACGGCAGTGCCGCCGATGTACGATGCGCCACTGTGTGGAACCGCTTGGTCACTCTCGTGGATCTGCAAATTAGCTGGAAGTTAGCCTAACCCCAGCTGGTGTTATCCTAGCACTTGCCAAGTATTCATATCCATCAATTGGTGCCACGCTTTCATCACAGTTCGGCTTGGTCCACGTGAATCGTAGCGCTGTTGGCTCGGCTGCCTCGAGAGCCACCTGAGCAGATCAAATTTCAGCTTGTGCGAAAAACTGGATTTTCTATGGATTTTTTACGGATTGTAGTAGAATTTTGTTGACATACATCCTCAGGAATTCCGGCAGGTCCCACACAGGCATTGGCTGCTGCGGCTCCTACAGTTACCTCTTCGGTTCTCGTAACGACCTGGAAGTAGCAGCCAGATTAGGCAGAGATGATGCAAAGGAGTCGTGTAGATGTACAGTCGATGAGGGTGCATTTTCCGCTATCTTGAGAAGTACGCGGCACAACTGCACCGCAATTCTATCCGCAACGACAGACCATAGGTTTTCTTGATAGTTAGTTGGCTTTTTTGATAGCATCTAATATTATGCAAAACTTTCAAGAAAATCCTGACTCGCCACTATAGCATCAGTTCCAGCGCGAGCGGTGGGCATGCGTTGCGTACTTCGCGTGTCCGCGCAAAACGCACCACCAACGACGCGCAGTGTAGCCAGGGCCGAATGACGCCATGAATGTATTCGAATTCAAATGTCAGACTTCGGATAAACCAAGAATTCAAATGCGAATGCTCGGGCAAGAAAGAAACATCTAGAGGAAAGAAAGAAAGAGCCGTATGGCCTCTTCTTTCTCGAACATTCTAATTTTCAAACTTGCTCTCAAACAACGAATTAAATTATTTCAATCACTTGGGTTTTCTCCTGTCTAAACCTCAGAATAACCTTGAGAAACCCACCTCCTCTTGTGGGCCAATGGCCACTACTCGAACGGTGTACAACGACGTGTCAGCCATATTAGGCAGCACAGCGCTGAACTCATGAGCGTCCTCATCTGCTTTCTGGAACATGTCGACATTGTGTGCAGGATAATCCCCAGGAAAGAATCATGACTTAACCGTGAACTTACCGTCGGCTCGGTACTCCTCCAAGTGGTCTCATTTGGCAGTCTATACTCGACGACGAATTTGTTCACCGCCTTCTCCACTATGGGAAGCTGCCATCGAACGGTGAAATGATGGCTGCCGTCATCGACCACCTGCGGCTTCTCTTCCCAACTCTCCAATTCTCCAGAAGCGCTGGTTTCGGCTTCCAGATTGTACACCTGCAGTTACCATTGCCAGTCCAGGACGATTGAATAGTTTGCAGTTGCTGGTAGTTACCAACCTGCTTCGGTTCATGGTCAACGAACGCCACCACACCGATGAGATACTTGGTGTCGGGCAGCAGTCCAGAAAGAGTGTGTCCGGAGACGTAGGGTGGAACTCGCGCTCGCTCGACACGTCGCGATTCCGGCAGCACCTCCACAGCCATCACCTGAACAGGGACCATCAGCAGAGAAGGGTGGGAGGGGAGTGGGGGCAGGGAAGTAGACATACCTCGTAGTGCTGCGCTCGTTCGTCGTCGATAGGGTCCCATGAGATGCGAATATCCGTGTCGGTCTTGTAGACGAGACGGATCGCGTCGGAGACACGCACGGCTGAACGACGCTGATCTACCTGCTGTGAGGGAAAACCGAGAGGAGTGGGGGAAAACTCACGATTTCCTTGGGTTTTCGTCTGTAGAAGATCGGCATTCCAAGGGCCGATTCTTCGCTGGCGATCCACAGCTCGGATTCTGAACGGAGTTTTTGAAGCTCTATCAGGGAGTCTTCCACAGATGGGTAAACCGTGCACGACCTACTTGACAGTGTAACTGGTGGCTGGCAGAAGATTTGTGACAGAAACATGTGGTTGGGTGACAGTTTGACGATGCACATCAAATGGAGACTCTTCTCCAATAAGTTCAACCTAAATACTTGCCCTTTACCCATACCAGAGCCGTGGCGGGATTTGTGGACTTTTCCGGGAAGGTTGTGAGCTTCCCTCTTATCCGAGATGGACATCTTCCAAGAATATCTTGTAGGTATTGTTATTTTTCACCATTGCTTTTGATTTTCGACCTAGATACGTCACTTCGGTAAAAGTTGAGCATTTTACCCTGAAAACTCGTCCATTTCAGATGGGCAGGCCTATTGCAACCTTCCGGGCACTGTTCACGAGTCCCGCCACTGATTCACGAGGCTCTCATATGCTACCAAGTCGCACCTGATACTCTCCAATAGATCCACACTCAGGAGCGTCCCACTTGATTGCCAAGGAGTACTGTCCCTCGTGCGTAACCTCCAGATGACGAGGTGCGGTCAGATCATCTGAAATTGTGTCTGTTCAGCGGCTATCTCTCCAGCTGATGGAGAAATTCGTGAGTGACACTAATGGAAGGCGCTGGCTGATGCGGCAATTATCGCGACATAATTCGTCCATCGCATCGCGGATCGAAATCAGGAATACACGGCTGATCCGCGGTTTGCTGAGAAAATTTGCACTCTATGGCGACCTTTGAAGTACATTAAGCGAAACATAGCGGGCTGGTAAATAATTACCACGTGGTGGGTAAAAATAGTTACCCGACACTCATCTCCTGTAATCTCGCGACGATGAGAAAATTACCCTTGTTAACTCAAAAAGCCAGTGCTCACTGTTTTCTTTTTTCTGTAACTGCCCAGTGAGTCATATGCTACTGCCATACTCCACGTAGAGTATAGCACCAAGCGTCGCGGTCGCTCAGCCGACATCGAATTTGATACGTATTGATCGCTTGTGGCCTGCGCAGCAACGGCGTCGTCGCTGCTCCAGCCAAAACTGATAGATTTCGTAATCCTTCGTAGCGACGGCAACGCACGGTGCTATACTTAGCGTGAAGTATAGCAGCGACAGACAAACGTCCTATTAGCTCAGAGGTCATGTCTGTAATTGCCTCTTTTTTTCTAATTTTTTGTTTGCAAGCCCTTCATACAGCGCATTTCAGGATGGGGCTATTCACTCAGGAAGATGAAATGTTCTGTTTTGGCGAGAAAATGAAATTGAGATGAGAAACAGTGTTGACGATTTTGAGCCGAATTTGGAATAACACTTCGCCACGAATGAAGAAAGAAAAATAACTCTGCCAAAGGAATTTCTTGAAAAATTTCAAGGCCTGAACGTATGTTGGAATTACCCAGCGGAAACATATTGTATTATCGACGGGTAAGTTTATATGGTGTTAATACAATGGGCAATGTCAGTGATGAATGCGACCCCAAAATGAAAGAAGGCTCTGCAGTAAAAATTGCAGAAATGCCTGTAAATCAAAAATTTCACGACCAAAACAAGAAGGTCATCCAGCAATGGACTATCGGGTAGATTACTAGAAAGTTAGCAAGCCTTAACAAGGTGCGAGGAAGATGTGAGGCGAAGCCATCTAATTACTTTTTTGTATTTAACGTCCTCTTTCCCGTGTTTCATAGTTATGGAATCTACAGACATCAAGAATTTTTCCGTAATTGGTTGCGGTTCTCTCCTACAAAAAAAACTATCGTGGTCAATATAAATTTTCTATGGAACGACTTCGTACCACTACGATTTTCCTTTGTAGTTTTTTTTTTTTGAAATTTTTGTACCGTTCTGTATCTGATCAAGCAAAAAATTATAATTTTGCTCCGGATAAAAAAAATTTGTTGATGAAAATGAATTACATACACGTAATAAGTAGAGTTTTCATAATCTTTAGTTCCTATGTTCACGGTGGAGATTTTGGACAGTCGTAGAGGTTATTTTGTTGACTCTATAAACAGAAACAGTGTAAAATGATAGTATGGCACAGTTCCATGTACTACGCACTCTTGATATATTTCTCACTGTTTCTTCATTCCTTTGCCCGATATCATCGCCTTCCATCATTCGGTTATCATCAGTTATTCTCGTAGACCCCTGGTCCTTAGTACACACCTCTACAAGTCAGTATCTGTGTGAGTATGCAAAAAACCTTCCTGTCTCATTTTTCTAGTTCCTTAAATAGTTGTCGACCGCACGGCTCACTGGCGAGCCGCGCCTTTTTTCGCATGATCACGTTTGAGAGATCACTAGGTCCCAATGATCTCAGCCGTTTTCCTAGAGGGTGAGGTAGTTAGACTCTTAAGCCAATATGATTGCAAAAATCAACATAGGACTTTTTTTTGTTAAAATTTTTGAGCAGGAAAAGAAGCCAGAAATTGAGAAAATGTGGAAAAAGAAAAAAGCGAATGGTCGTCAACTGGTTACTGGCTGGACAGCTAATGAAAGAGGAAAGCATCCTGTGCTTCTGGTGGTGTTTTCGGCTTCTTCTTGTAGTTTCCTTCACTTTAGTTAATGCCCCTTTCCTTTTTCCTATAACACTTAGCAGATTTGCTCCTAACTAGGATTGCACGGAAGTGCATTATTCAAAGCTGCAGTTCTTTGAGCAGTTACGATGATGTTCCTAAGTGAGGCCTAATCTCTGAAAAGCGCTGATTTTCAGACCTCTCCATGAAGAACTGACTTCCTGATGAGAAAGAACACCTGCTGACAGCGTGGATCCCTTCAAGCGAGTAGAAATCCTCTGAAGTAACGAAATCTCCACGTTCACTACGACTCTTCGAGTGGTGCTTGTTCTTCAGCGTTTTCATTTAGTTCTTTAGTGCTTTCTGGAACAATGGCACCGGAGCTCGTTGTTTGGCCAGCTCTTGAACGGGGAAAAATCGGAGAGGATCGATACACAATGCACTCCGAGTGGCCCTGAACACTGTCTCCAAGTCGGCTTCGATTCGCACCTTCAGCTTCGATTCAAGTGCTGAGCTTTTCCAAGTGGACTCCGAGAGCAAAAGATGGATTCCTCAGGAGCCGCTAAGCATGCGGGTCACGGTACTGTCGCGGAATGGAGATTCTGTTCACAACTCTAGCAGAAAAAAGTAGAAGCGAACCCTGAGAAAGATTCCACCACCCAATTTTTCCACGGATCCAAGCGCCATTTTCCCAAGATTTGAAGAGTTACAATCATTGCTCATTTATTTAACCACACTAGAAGAAACACATAACTGAAAAAAAGTTGTAACCAGAAGAAGGATAGCTATCCGTTATGGACAACCAGGTGGTCTTCTTCTCACTGATGGGAAAGGTCTCCTTCTCCGATTATGATGAATGATGAACGGGGGAATAGCAGTCGAAATGAAATATTGCGGAATTAGCAGCGAAAACAGGTTTATATCAACGGGAGGATCAATTCTTAGCTTGAAACATCAGAAGATTCTGAACTTTCTTGACAGGCTGATAGCAACAACCTCCATTATATGTATATACAATGTTCTTGGAATAATTCGTGTGTGGACCGCTGTCTTCCAAGAAAAATCGGCACTATTCGGGTCTATTCGGGAACCTATCCCCCACAATCCCAAAGAAAAAATTGCTCAAACATGGTTTGCGGGGCAGGAGGGGGATTGGAATGCTATGCGATGCTTCCAACACGAAAATCATTCACATTTGGTGCTGCAACGCCGTTTTGTCGGGTTATCGAAGATATTGAACAAATAGGACATTACAGAATCATTGCTCTGAGTTGGGATAACTCGCTAGTGTAGGCTATTAAGAAATCTCAATGTCTGTCATAAACCATAGAAAATCTCCTGAAGTTTTTAGCATTCCTCTCATTTTGTTTTTGCTTAGCCCCTCGCCTAGAGCCAGCTTTATCCCCCCTTCAAACATAGACAAGACATGGGAACTGCAGAACTTCAGAACTTATTTCTATTCTTTTATTCGCTGTTATTCACCAGTATTTACAATAATTTAAGAACTGCGCAAACCAACGAGAGCTGTTCAAGAAGGGTGGCTTAGGGACAAAAGGAACCCTGGGAACCCTGCTCACTGCAGGGTTTTAAGACTGACTGAGGTGTCGTGAGAATTGTTACAGAATTTTGCCTTGGAACATACAAAGTTCAATGCGAGAAATGACCAAAAATATGCTATACTGTCTGAGAAAGGTTTCAGAAAATTTTTTGAAAAGGGATTGAGCCTTCTCCTCTTCCCCTCTTGCTTCGAGCAAACTTCCACACACTTATAGCCCCCAATCAAATGGCAAACTTTCGCTGGCACATGGGCGAATAAAGTATGAACGACGGCGTTGAGTGCACTACGGTTTCTTATGTTTGCGCGTCGATAGGAGTGACAACAAACAAGTATGGCCACTCTCATACGTTTTGTTCTCGCTGATTTTATAGCCGTCCTCGGCGCCAACAAGACCTTTTTCGCACGCATACGCGCGCACGCAAGCGCACCGCTCTGCATCGCTGTAGGACAAATTTCAAAGTGATTTACCGCTGTCACACTTGATCGATACGATCTCGTTCCTCGCGCGGATCTCCGCCGTCTCGACCAGGATCTCGTTGTGTGCTCCGAGCACTTTGATGCGCACAAAGTAAGCAACTCCAGTGGGTAGCTTGGGAATCTGGAAAGAGTCCGGAAGTGGTCACAAAAAGCCAACGCGCTCCTCTAAGGAGGTACTGGTCGGCAAACAACGCTAGGACATATAGGACGTTGGCGCGAAACTGGTCGCGCGTGGCAAAAACGCGCGCGCGTCGAAGTGGGAGTGACGTCCCGACCTGAACTCGGTACTGGTGATTCGGTCCTTTGTAGGGGATGATGCCCGAATGGACCATCCAGTGTTTGTCCTTCTCGGCGCGGTATTCTACCAGAAAACCTTTGACATCCGTGTCGGGGTGGTCGCCTGAAGAGATGGGGTTGTGTGCGAGTTTGGCAAAATTAAAAAATGGCATAATAAAATAATAAATTAGACCTTGTCAGTAGAGCAAAGCACTAGAAAGTAATACTCAACAAGAGTCTATCGTTGACACCGTATTTGCTCCTGTTTTCTGCATAAATGCATGCTTGGTAAAATATACTTAACCACCGTACCTGTCTGGATTCCTTCCCATTCCACTGTCAACAGGCTCTCGGTTCCCCTCGACTCTCTCCGTACCCGCAGTGACGCTGAAATTGAGTGAATTCGTTCTGGTTTGCGGATTTTTGAGAGGATACCAATATTTGATGGGGAATGGGTAAAAAGTTACCTTTCAAAATAATGCAACAACCCTTTAACAAATGTTCAGCAATATCTTACTACTCATGAGCATTGTCCAAGTTTAGAGGAGATCGAGATGTATCCACAAGAGTCTTAGCCTTTACCCATGCACGAAGTTGCCTATACCCAGCAGCTACCTGTTGGTAAGAGACTACCCAATTACTCATCCCAATTACTTATTCGGACCCAGTACTTTTGCTTCAGTAATCTAGAAGCATGCGCCACTTAGCGACATCTTTTGAAACACCTAGTAGTTTTCGAGACCAGTTGCCTTGCCATAATAATTTCTCATCCCAAACCATGTTCAACAGCAGTACAATGTAGAATAAGAAGGAAGTTTCTACCTTAGTTCCCTTTTCCATCTCAAATTTCCTTTTCCATCACACCTTCCAGTCCCCTCTCCCTTCTTCTTTCCTTTTTTGAAAGAATCAGAATTGACAGAACACCTTCGTGATGTGAGGAACACTAGAAACGACAGCGACAAAAGTGACGAACGCCGGAACTGATTAAGAATTTGTCCAGGAAAACGTGAGAAGCGATCGACCGCTGGAAGTCAGCTAAATCTCATCTTTCCAAACTCGGGTAAATTATGCTTCCACAATAACGTTCCACCTTGTTTGGTCCGAAGATACTTCCCTAGAATGCAAAATGACGATCCGCTTCTGGTTGTCATTGAAAACCAAAACAAAAGTTCTACCTCGACTTTTTGTCCTCGAAATTGCTTTTCTGCTTTTCTCATCGAAGCAACTTTAGGAACAACAATTCCTCTTAACAATTCTGACCTGATAAACAATGATTTTCGCATGATCTACCCGTGAAACGAGAAAAAGCCTTATATCACAGAAGATTGCTGTCAGATACTGTTCCATTCGCTTTATCACCAAGGAATCACGGGTTGAATCAACTCAAATTCTCTGCTATGATGCCTTTTTTTTTCTTTTGGTATGACACATGTTTCCAGGGCGAGTTTATTACTGAGAAATTAAAAAAAACCACCAAATGACGAGCGCAGCGAAGATTACTAGGCTTCTGCTAGGAAATAAGACAGCAAAGGTGTACAATAACGTATGCCGGTTTCTGTAACCATCTTTCCACCCCTTGGAAAATTTAGGGAAATTGCCATCCTCCAGCTCTTCGAGAAAGGAAGAGTTCGCCAGACAGAAAATATTTTTAGAAATACATAGAGGGCGTTCCTGCTGCGCCCGCACACATTGTTTGTAGCATGGGTAATCTCATAGTCATGGATATGATTATTCATGGGTAGCAGCTCAGCATAGACAGTGTAACGAATGGGTAAACACTGTCATGAATAAATACTGTGCAAATAGAACCAAAACCAATTGGTGAAGGGTAATTTTGAGTACGGGGTAATTTTGAGTACGATCGCCAAGGTAATCTCACTGATGCACCCAGCAACTTGCTGGGTGGAGTTCATGGTTAAAATGTAGCGTTCGTTCCTCGAGAAAATCCTCTACCATGGATTTGCAGGTACATATACATATACTTATGGTGGAGAATGTCTTCCTGGAAATTAAGCTCCTGGGGACATTCCACGCCAGAACAATGCTAAGACGAGAACCCTCAAACGCAAAAACTGTGAGAGAGGGACCAAACTGAACATAATAACTTCATTATTTAGATTTTTCTTTTTTGAAGCTGTGTTTGAGCATGTTCAGAGAGTGCCAATTCCATGCTTGGCCAGATTTCCACACCTCCTTCTGCAATATACTATTTTGCAAAACACTGCGCGGCATGTGAAAACCCCCATTTTGACCGTTTTTCTGACAATTTTCTGTCGATTTAAACTGATTTTCTCTGGCCAACGTCAGACTGTCCCGAATTTGATAGCAGAACCACCTGCAAGAAAAGTTTAAGGAAAAAAAAACCCACTACTCGAAACCAGAGAGATTATTTTGCCTTAATAACCTCAAAAACCTGAAAACCCCGGCCACAAGAAACTTGTCTACCCGGGCGCACGCCCCCGGCCAAAGTGCACATGCGACGAGGGAATGCGCACACAGCAAACATTGGCAATTTATTGCTACCTAAGCTGAACCAGTTCAGCAGACCCGCCTGATTTCTGCCATATTTAACAAAAACTCAAGAGGTGAAAGAACAGCTGCGTCAAGGAGCTGTGACGGGGAAATTCAGTGGAACCTGCTTTATTTTTAAAATTTTGCGATGTTCCACCGCCCAAAAAGCGCTGCGGCCACGCCCGCAGCTGCGCTTGGCGCATCCAGGAAGCGAAAAACGGCTGAAGTGATGTTTTGTCCGGCCGGAGCCGGCGATCGCGCGAGCATTTGATCGAACGCGACAGGGAGTGGCGGCGTTTTTTTCTGCTCCTATTGGGTGGCTAGGTCAGACGTGTCCTTGCGCCGGCTTGAGTCAGCCCTGGCCGACGGTCCCCGGCCAGTGATGGAAATGAGAAAGGCATCGCCGCTATGCAGCCCCCCCCCCCCGTAACCAGATCGCGGACGACACATCAGGATCTCCTCTGATTATCATGCAGAAAAGCCAGACTCCCCCGTAGGGGCAAAGCGAAGAAGGAATAATTAGCGGCTAGCGGTACCTGCGAGGGCGAAGATCGCGAAGAGGAGGACCGTCGCCGTTCCCCTCGAAAACGGACCCATCACCTGCAAAGTCGCGTGGAATGTTGCGAAATAGCGAAAAGGTATAATATACAAGGATCAGTAGGGAAAATAGAGAGGAAACAGAAAAAAAACGAGCGAATATCGGCTAAAAAACTGGGAAAATCACGGGAATGACGAGGGAAAGAATGAAAAAAAAAACAAGGAGAGCTCCGATTTAATATTTCTATCACAATCACAGAACAAATCTTATGTAAAGCATTGTGTTAGAGGAATGTTAAGTTCTTCTTCGCTATTACTCAGGAAACCAAAACCTAAAAACCGTGTCCTGCATCATTATGCATGAGTTCTACATGGGATTGAGGAAATCATGAGTTTTTCGTGGGTTTTGCACCGGATTTGCATCGAATTTGGGGATGCATTGTTGTGCATGGTCCGGATACCGATACATGTAACAAGCAGATAAGGATAAGGATGAATTGGAATAAAACAAAAGAGTAATGATAACGGAAGCGCTCGGTGCGCCTTGTGTTCCCGGCCACGGAGTGTTGATATGACATTTCATTTCTGCCTCGTTCAGGAGTCATCGCTCCCCAACATCCCCACCCTTGCCACAGAATTCGTAAACATCCCCGAGAAGGTTGTAAGCTTCCCGCTTATCCAGAATGGATGACTTTGCCCAACAAAATATGATGTCAGCAGGAACTGCTTTGAGTTTACCATTTGTCGTTTGCTCTGTGCACCCACTGGCACGCCACAAGTAATAGTTCGGTACGTAGTACAAAGCAGAGAAACATAGGACCATTTCTACCGCATGGTCATTGAGTGAAGGGATTTTTTCTCACAAGCCTGACATGTACCCAGTTAAATGCAAGAGTCATTGAACCTGACTGCGGAACTGCCAGCTGACAATAACCCGTTCTGGAAACTATAATATCACCAAGTACACTTATTGGGTGAAGGAGCTGTTCGTCGATCTCCTAGAATCGCTAGTGATCGGTTTCTCGAAAAAAAAAATACTGTTTAACATAGAATTTGCCGAGAAAAGTACCAGGAATTTAGGAAAATCCAGGAGGGCGCTAGAGGACTTATGATCGCTCTAAAATTGGTCACTTTGAAAGAATTTCGTAGAATGTTATCAATTATCCCAATCTATATGAACTTGATGAAAATGTGATAGATCGATTATCTTCACACGACAAGAAAGAAATCATAGCGGGAATTATAAGCTCCACTTTATATGCGGCTACGTTTAAATCTGCTTGATTAGTTGCATGAGAATGAACATTTTCTTTTGGACAACATGGTCATATTTCTTCCTCATGTCCAGGGAACTTCTTAAACTTCTTCATTACGGTCATTGAACGATACCTGTGGAGCGAACAGTACCGCTCTTCATACATATTACAAAATTCAAATTGATTCTGTAGCAAGAAAAACACTGAAGAACACACACCAACAGCAGAGAATTAAGACTTTACCGAGAAAATGGAAACGTTAGAAGTACCAGGTGAATTTCGAGAGAAAAAGTCCAAAAAGAAAAATCAAATATACAGGGTTGGTCCGAAAGTCTTGCACCAACATCCATTCTTCGATCCAAAATTTTTCGGTCTTAAATTGAAATTCTTCGGCAATAGAATGCGATGGAATGTTCTGTTACTTCTAAACTGTAAAAATTGGTGGATTGGCAGATTCCATCCACGAGCAATAATGTTATGATTGCTCGAAAAAAAGTGTCGGATTTGGTGCATGACTTTCAGACCAACTTAGAGGTTTTTCAAAGGTCTCAGAAAGTAAAAATCAATATATTGCATCGAAAGGCTGAAAAAAATAGCGTAGATGACACATGAGTCTAGGGTAGAACCTCCTTCACAGCCATTTATGGACAATATGAGGAACAATGAGCTTATCAAAGTTCGCCGATTCATATCAGATCGAAAAAATCGAGGAACAGCGGAAAACATCTTGCAAAGTTTTTCTCCAAATCAAAGCCTGCAACGATGACGAAAGCGAAATGAATGAAGGGGTTCAAAAAAAGCTATTGGATAACATCGATAAGAAATGATCGAACAAGAGGAAGGCAAAAGTGCAACGTCGCCGGCATGCAAATAATTCACTATCACCCTGCAAACCTTCCATCTATCGCACTTTCTTGGGTCGTTACAGTGCCAAATTTGGCAGAGACAGAGCCCTCCTACCCCCACACAACATGGTGCCAGGATGCAGGCACTTCAGACGGGTGTTCAATCCACAGAAAGTTACGAAAGAAAGGTGTTCCTCTCCCAAAATGGAATGGTACGTGATAAATGGCAACAGATAGCACGTGTCTGCTTTTTTTCAGCGACAATATTTCCGCAACACAGCAGTTCTGACAGGATAATAGTTTTCTTGCACCTCTCTGGTTATTCGATACCCTCACCCGTCGAACGGAATTACGTGAAAACAGCTGATGGTTAGCGATTGGTCAGAATATGTGCAATGGGGCGCGAGGATAACTGCTAGTGCATCAAAATGTAACGAATATAGGAACTAGTTATGTAACAAGTATGACTGTAACTGGTATAGACATCCAGAGCGATGTGGGTGTTGGGAAGTAGATATGTCACATTCTTTGTTTGTTTGTTTGTTTGTTTATTCTTCTGAGTCAATACAATACACTTACAAGGATGTACATACGTAGTGAGGAAAATATACTACCTGGTGGAAACCTAGGACAAATATTTGAGAAAAAAGGGCTACAAAGGGCTAGACACACCAATATCGGAAACTATGGACAGCGTCAGAAGCGCAGCCTTCATTAAGTATTCACCGAGGCAATGAATGCAGACGGCGCTTGTAACATCGACTGTAGCATACGGAAGCAACGCTTCTAGCACACGTAGACGAGTTTTCCGCGAATACAGCGACTGCAGATGAAAGAGTGAGGGCTTATCCAGGTGGGGATATCTCTTGGGGCTTCGTGGATAGGAGTATAATTTTGTATCACTGAGTCATGTAGAAATCAATACCCACTATGGTCAGAACTGAGGAAAAACGAATAATTCATGGAGAATGAGTCAATAATCAGATTGGCAATCTAGGAAATATTTTGGACAGTCATACATTCGATTCTCCACCCATTCGAAATCGAATATTCAACACGACTTGTTCAGTCCAAACTGTGCATACGCTCCAACCATTCTCCTACTCCAAGTTTATTCCTAAGAATGAGGCCGGCGTAAAATATTTATTTCGGAGATTTGAAAATGTTTTTAACTTATGCTCCACATCGAAACCGACATATTATACTACCTTATTTCGTTCCCTCCGAGCTTTCTATAGGTTTATTTTCAGTTTTTTATTTTCATCATTGATTTCCTAAAATTTTTTCTATCAAACATTTATTATAATCAATATTTTTGTCAATTTCATCTTCTATCCGGGTCTCCAAAATAGTGGAGACCACACTTTTTTCTTCCTACGCCCCTCGCCCGCCCCGCCCACTTTCTGCGTCCGCCACTGCTTATCTCGTATTCTTATACCTTTGTAGGATCGCATCATGAGGGCGTTCGGAGGAAGGGGGGGGGGGGGGAACGTGGGTGAAGAGGGCGATAGGGCCCTTGTCACATTTTTTTCTGGTGCTTTACCCATATTGCTCAACTGGCACATTCAAAACTTTTATACCACCCTTTATGGCCGACCCACCATCACTCCACGTTTAAAACTGTCAACACATCGTGTAATTTTTCTTGTGAAAAGTGGACGAGTTGTTAGAAAAACTCGGGTATGGATAAAGTAGCAATCTTACATCAACGGCACCGCCCCGTTTTCAGGCCCTATGCAAAAGCCAGAATTTCTTACGTGAACTGCCTTCAGAGGCACAAAAAACCACTTAAAGTCAAGTGGAGTCCTGAGGAAAATTGTCTTTCATTTATCCTTCTTTTGTTTATTGGATTTGCTAAGGGTGCACCAACGCCAGAGATGGACAATCACGAAGTTGCCTACATAATTATTTGTTTACGCTATGAAAATTCATGCGCATAACCAATAAAGAAGGAAAAATAAAACAAATGAAATAAGATAGACAGAATCCCGAACTTCAAAAAATGTGAACAGGTTCACATTTTTTGAAGTTCAAAAGTTTAAAGTTCATTTCTCAAATATAGACTAAAATAAGTCATTCCAATATATTCATAGAGTTGAGACTTCAGGATTGTAGTGACTTTTATTGGGCTAGCTTCGGTGTTATAACGCCTTCTCCAAGCCTGTAACATACAATACATAGCACATTCGGGAGGAGAACAACTGGGACATGTGGAGTTAAAATAAGTTCGATACCACCGCAAGGTTAAGGTGACGCGGTACTCTAAAGGAATCAGCAAACACAGTTCCAAACCTAATTATGACATTGCTTTCCTAGCAGTCATGCCTTAAAATGGAACTCGTTCCATGCTAAACAGAACTGCATTCTCGAACAAAGGAGAGGGCGTGCATGAGTTCTTCTTATATAGAGACCCAAAGAAATGAAAAATGTTCACAGGGAAAACGGAAATTTTTCGTCGGAAATTATTGAGGAACGGGGAAAACCAAAGGCGAAAACGTCGAAAACTCGTATGGTCAAGCTTCTCCTAACTTTCATTTTCGGAAAGTTCTGATAAGGGTGCTCGAAAACGCCAAGAGGCCCTAGATCAGTGGGCCTAGACGAGTTCTCCGCTTAAGGGCTAAGTGCTGCGGTGGTGCTGCTGCCATTTCCATGGGAAAGTCATCGAAAGGAAGCTCGTCAACTTGAACCAGTTCCACACGCTTTTAAGTTACTGACTGGGTGGAAAGCGTTCCAGGTTTCCATCCCCGTTGCATTTTTTCCACGAAAACACTAGAACCAACGGCAAAAACGCACTTTACGTGTTGACTTCTTAGTAGCACGCCGTTCCGAAAAGACTTTGACTTTTTGTCGTGGATGTATTCGGAATCGCACTAATCTATCCCTGGCAAAAAAAAGCACAAAAGGCCTGGGTAGTGGAGCGCAAAAATAACACATTAACATCAGAAACGGGGGAATTCGTGGAGAACCCGCCCGGAGGATGCTGCTCGACGGGGGACGACGCCCCGCCTTCGCAGTTGCAAAGAAAAGCCGGTGGTCTTAATTGAGTTAGCGCAACGACTGCACATTAAGGACTCCGTCGTCAGGAGATCATCGACGGGGCAATCACGGATGAATCGCGACGGCTGTAAACGAGCAGTTCGACGTCCGTTAGCAAACATAAACGTATGGGTTTTTCAGGAACATTTATTGGTTCATAGAGGAAGCTGATGGGTATCCTGGTCGATCCCCGCGATTTGCCGACTTCTGAATTCATTGCGGCTTTTCCTAAGGGGCGCAGGCGCAATATGTTACGCGATGGGGTCCCTCAGTTCCTTCTGGAGGAGCAGGCGTGGGACGTTCCTGGCTGACTCGTAGGCGCCTATTAAACGCGTTCAGAAGGCGTCCGCCAGGTGCAATGAGTCGACGACCTCCGCCCGCCGCCGACGAAATGGTAGCGGGGAACGCCCTACATGAGCAACGAAAATGCCGAGGACCCGTCCGAATTTGTGGCCCGCGCCAGAATCGAACCGCAAGCGTTCGCTGGCACTTCGTAATCAGCAAAAACCCACAGGCAATCGATCGATACTCATCGTGTCGTCCAGAACGCAAGGAATTCCTTCCAGGAAATGGACATTTCACGAGCGATGCGTTGCTATCAAGCGCACAGGGCTGCGCAGTGAGCCGCGGAAAACTTGCTAGCGACAAAAAATGGCAGAAAAAACTAAGCGGAAGGAAGAAATACACGGAGAAAACAAAGGCAGCAGCCGGTGAGCGGGCGCGGGGATGCGCCAGACGCTTATCAGCGCAAGAACGTCAGTAAATTCGCCTTCGGAACCGAAAGGAAACAGCCGGAGGAGTTTGTGAGGCGAGTAAATATTGACAGTTACTGCCTATGCGATCAAACAAAACGAAACGAACCAATGGCAAAAACAATGAAAGAAGAAATCGCTGCGATTTTTCGAGCGACGCGTGGCGACGCGACGAGTCGCTCGCGAATCGCTCGCCCACCCAAAACACGCGGGCCGAAAGCGCGTAGAGTAGTAGAAATGAGCGAAGTGATGACCCGACTGTATACGGTGGATCGTAATGAATGAATGTCATCGGCTGTCGCCATATCTCGCGACCGCGATCTCACCGCATCGCGATGGAGTTCTCAAGGTGGTGGAGGGGGGGGGGGACAAACCCCAATCAGCGCCGGCGTCGGCTGCCGCCTCGTTCTGTCCGACACACAACTTGTTCGGCATTAAAAGAATAACTGCATGAATAGGGGAACGCATTATATGGGCAATCGAGTGGTTGTGACGAGCAACTGTTCTTGTGGCAGCCAGCGAAAGTCGGAGAAACGTGCGGCAGAGCGGTGGAGAATGGGGAAAGATGCAGAAATTTCTCTCAAATTTCATATTTTATTAGTAAAATATCACCTTTTTCCTTAGGGGTCTCGCTCTTCACTGCACTGGTACTTTGTTGATCAGAGTACTCGTAATCTCTGCTCGATATCATTACATACGGTAAACAATAAAAATACGATCAGAGCAGCACCGAAGAGACAAAGCACTAAGTTTTTGAGTAGTGGAGGCTTCGGAACAGCTGACCGATTTATTCAAAGTGCTACCAGTTCAGCTGAGCAGCCAAATTTCGGCGGCGTTGAAGGACTTGTGAAGTATGGCAGCTTTCATTTATGAAGATTCAATGGAACAATCAGACCGACTTTCAAAGAAAAAATCTACTAAAAAAAGTAGAAATACGCGAGAGAAATTCTTAGACAAACGGGACGTTTATGATGGAATGATAGCGAATCCATAAAAAAGGGCATTAGTCACAAGTTGATAGAACTCCAAAAAAAAACTTTTAAAGATGCCTGAAGAACAAATCGAAGGAGATGCAAAGGCCTACGTAAGGCCCTTCAGGACTCCAAATGGATCCACAAGCACTCAAGAGTGAGAAATTGCAACATTCGACGGGAGGATCGGCGGGACGAGCGTTGCTGAGGGGGCTGGGGGAGAGAGCAACGCGGGGCGGCATGATGTGGAATGTGGGTTCGGTGCGGGGCAAATATTTGGTCAAGATAGGAACAAGACATGCTGTGGTGGCCCGGTTGAAACGCGCTTATCACCGAAAAAAAAACTCCCGGAAACGTGGCCGACCCGGGTTGCCATGTGCCCCGTGCGAGTGGTGCCCCGTGAAGCGCCCCCGTGGCCCGCCGTACGTTCTCGGTGGTACGTCGTTTTCGATGGCTGAGGTGCTGGAATGCGGCTGGATGGGCAATAGGGCGTGGTGCGCGATCGCTGCGTCTTGATACCACCACCGCCACCGCCACCACACCACCTATTCTCTCCATTCCCACCGGCCAAAAACACAAACGGGTTCGGCCGGCCGCGGGGCCCGTCGTCGTAGTAGGCGACGACGACCCAGCAGTGCCCGCCCCGTCAGCTACGGCAGCACCGTTAGCCCAGGATTAGCTGCCTGAGCCTGGGCAACTGGGCTGGGGATACCCGACACCCGCTAAGACCAGAAGCCTAAGTCCAACCCTCTTTGTTAGTGAAACTACGCAAATTTCGTCCCATTCCCCTAAGTGCAATCACTACAACACTAAGATAACGACCATAAAAACGTTAACTCCACTAATGACCAACGCGATGAGTCAGCAGTTCTCCATTTATGGGCATAGAGAAAGTAAACAACACAAATTGCAGTAAATTCATTAAAATGGCGTTGGAATTCAAACCGATGGTTTTGTACTTTCAAATTCGATCAATCCACCCGTCCCAGTGACTAATGGGGTGAAACAAAAACCTCTTGTGCTGCGTGCGTGCGTGCATGCGCTCGGATCTGAGCCCTCGAGAGATGAGTAATCGAACAGTACTCGACAGCATTTGCTCAGCCTGAACGTTAAGGATCTGGATGATGGAAACGTTAAGGATCTGGATGATGGAAACGCACACAGAACCGTCGCAGTGGTTCTAGGATTTCAGGACATCGAGGAGTCAAAAATGAATTATGACCAAATGTGGATTGTTTCTAACGGAAAGTTGGTCCTATTTGCCCACAATCCAGATCTTTGGATGGCGCTCTTTTATTTTTTATACATTTATTACAGTACGCTTGTGTTGGGAGAGTATAAATAGATAGAATAAATTATCAACAATGGCACGGCTTGAAAACCAGAGGACAGGACATGGAGGCCCTAGCCGAAGAATCTGCGTAAGGGGGGGGGGGGGGATTTGTAAATATCCCCAAGAAGCTACTAAGATAGCCATTCATGAATAATGTAACAGTTTTCCGCCAAAATTTGCTGTATTTTGGCATCTTTACTATTAATCCTTGGCAGTGGCGACTTCGTCAGGAAGAGTGCACAAAAATTTAATCACTATGGAGCAACCGGTAGAAAACCGGCACCTCGTGGACGCTCGGCAATCCCACCATTGATCCTGTATCCCGCAAAGAGACGGAGGCTTACCAATTACTTATCATATTTCCTGAGTTCCTACTTGGTGATCTAAACCCTAAGTAGATTTTTTAGCGTGAGAAAGTTTAGAGGAAACATAACTGCGCGACACGAGGACAATTGCTGAGTGGTACTCCACGCCATCCAACAAATCATCTCAGATCGTCTGGTGCTTCACTGAAATCTCTTGTCTCGCCCGATGTTATGAAAGATATCACAAAGTTAATCCTTCATACGAGGTAGCCGTCTCGAAATGCCATCCGGTCATCGGGAAGATGGCCATGCCCAAAATTTGGCCCATTGGGTTGTTTTAGAAATTCCCTGCGGTCCCCAATGTCACTGCCCTAAGTTGCCCTAGAAATTCTCTAGAGTAGCACAATGTCACTGTATGAGTAGTTCCCTTCTTATATATAAAGAGGAGTTTACTTTATTTCGCATTGAGATGTGTAGGAAAAAAATCTTGCTTCTTGTACTCTTTCTTCCGTTCCCTCTCTTCTCTCTTCTCTCTTTTCCCTCTCTCTTTCTTCTTGGGTACACCCTTCCCCAGGCTATTTCCTGCTTTTCTCTCCTTCTTTGTTCCGTTCTATCTCGCCCCTCTCTTTCTTCTTCCTTCTCCACCAGAGATGGCAGTAGCAATCGAAAATAACCAACGAAATGACAAAAATAATAATATAGTGTAGGTAATAATAGAAATATTAACGAAAAAGGGCTACCATTATCTAGACTTCAGCGTTCAATTGAAGGGATCTTACACTCTCCTCTCATGGTGATGCAAAATGAACCCGTGAGGCTCCAAACCCAGGAGCGCACTGGGTCACATTTGGCTTGTAGTCACACCTTCAATCCACCACACCATAGGCGTTCTTCGACCCCCATCAAACATTTTCCATCACACCTAACCATTTCAGATCTCTTTTCAGAAGGAACCCATATTGATCGTAATGGTTCCTTTCAGAACGGCGGACCGGTCTGAAAGTGGACGAGAATGTCGCGAGCAGCGCCTTAACACCCTGTTAATTGTTTGCTATTCAGAAACAGCACCACAGCACCAGCACCGCACAAATGCGACAAACAAATTCGGACCCTGAGGAGGCCCGCTGACCAGAGCGGGACCCTGAAAGGCACGGGGTGCCAGATCGCGGGCTTCATATCTCCGCACTCCGCGGGCTAACGCTGTTCGACGGCTAATGAGGGTTGCTGGTGCGGAACTGGTTTGATAGCTGCTTCGCTGCTGCTACTACTGCTGCTGCTGCGAAACCGAACAGCAGTTATGATGTACAGCGCGGGAAGGCCGCAGAGGACTGCGGCTCGGTGGCAAGAATTTAAGCTGACTCGAGCGGACGTGTAGCAGACGTCTGTGGTGGTTGTCCGCGGGCCGGAGGCACAGATTCCGCATGCTAAAAATTATCTCTCGAAACGTTCTCTGATGTTTTGTTACAGTGCTGGTGTTTACGCGCGAATCGATTGATTTTATCAGTAACGGGTAACCTTGGCCAGCGGAATTCACTCCCGCGAACCTAGGCGATTTCTACTACATCATATGCAATCACGACGAGCGTAATTCGACTGACCATAGGAGCGAAATGGTCAAAAGCAGGGGTAATAACGGCCAGTATAGGTCTCTGTAGAGGTCCAGCTGCTACTGAACAGCGTACGGTAGCGCAAGAAGTACTGTAGTAAGAGCTGCTTCGATTTGACGTCTTTTCGTATTTTTTTACAACAAATATCTCCAAAATTACTATGTAAGACGTGGAATTCTACTATAAGTAAGGAGCAGAGGTGGAAACACACATTTCCGAAACATTGGGAAGAAATCCTTCATGGGAGCGTTCTGAATAGTCTACTTGCTGAATAAAGTCATTAACTACTTATGCCCTTGATACCGCACAGCTTTGTCTTGTAATTGATTGAATAAGCAAACAAATAAATGGATAAGTTAATAAATAATTCTCTAAAAAGTGCTTCATTGAATAAGATACATTGTTAGAAAATTTATTTACTTATTCATTCATTTGTTAGTTTTTTTTTTGTGTTGATACTGGTACTCCAGTAATGAGTCATGACCTCAGCAATCATAGTCTGCCAACATAGAAAAAAACAACGAATGACTCACAAGCATAACTATGTACAATTAATATGTTATTCTCATTAGACCCGATAGATTAAAATCGAGTTTCAAATTAATCGAAAATTAATTAGATATGAAAAATAATAATCCGAATTGTTCAAGTGACACATCTTTAGAAATACTGAAGATGGAGGGGACCTAGGTTTCAAGGGTATCCACCGAACGACAAAAATCAAAACTTTGAAAAATTTCGTGGATTTGAGGTTGGCAATTACTGAAAGGGTCCTTAGCAACAGCAAAAAGCTAAGAAAGCAAAGATATGGAGCCAAAAACAATAAATAAGTAATTTTATACGCCTAATATGTGGAACATATGTAGAATATTTTCCAGTGGAACAAAGGTAATCCACACCAAACTACACATGTGACCGAATCGAATATAATTGACGTAACATTCGAATGTTCGACTATTCGAACAATTCTCATCCTTTTCAGGGGTGAATATTCGTTTAATTCAATTGGAGAATCGAAAAAGCAGCACATTTGAAGAGTCGTTCATGCGGCTTCAGGAGCCTGTGACCGAACATCAATCAACATCAAATCCACCGATGTTGTTCTTGGGCTTTCTCCACCCTCGAAGAGTGAGGGGTCATTCGGAAAGACAAGTCGCGTTTTCAAAAATTTCTATCTCAAAAGGAAATCTGGGAGAAAGTGGTGGGAGTGGGAGTGGGAAAGGGCAGTGCTCATTAGGGAAAGCTGGAAGAAAGAATATCAAAAGAAAATGAGTCATAAAATACATGGTAATACTATTACATCTTTCATTTAGAGCGGTGACCCACATGCAAATAATTGGGTAAACTGCAGAAGGAAGCAAGAACTAAGTGTGTCTAAACAGGGCGGATCTCGTTGAAAAGCTAGTGGCTATCTATATCTAATTCAATAGAAGAGGACACAAAGAACGGGCGTAGAGCTATCAACGCTCGTATTCACCTGAATACCCTGACAAAAGTATAATCTAACATCGTGAGCTTAGCTGGCATTGAGAACTTCGGGTATATTTTTTTTCACTTACGATGGTCGGAAAAGTGGAAGAGGATGAATAAGAGGAATGGAGACTGTTTCTACGAGCAGGTAAAGAAAAATTGCGAAGTTACACGGTTTTTTTTTTGAGAAAGGAAAATAGTCGGAATTAATGCTGGATTCGAGAAGGGCTCCGTACGTGCGTTAGGTGGTGGTTCCAGCGCGATGAGTATCCTGGAAACGGTACGAAAGCGATAGGTGCTCACGATAAGGGCGGAAGTGAAAAAGCTCCGCAAACACGAGTCCTCGCGCGATGTGTTGCCGACTGTTCGCTGAGTCGACCGGCTTCTGGATTTCTTCTACCTCCACTGCATCCTACGAGGACCTCGCAACGACTACGCGGGCCACAAGAAGCGAGCAATTGTCGCCGGCGGGACCGAAAGGTCGCGGGGTTCAGCGGCGAATAAACAGAGGTGAGTACAAGCGGCTCGGCGTCGACGGCGGCGCGAGCAGTGGCTTGAAATTCCTTTGCCAAACATTGTGGAAAACGCGGCGACGGTGCTGCTGCCCTCACCCGGCCTGGCCCGCTCGGCCCGCGCTTACCTCCTCGTTTTCGTCCTCGTCGTCGCAATGTGCAAACATACTTCCACAATCCTTGGGCGACGCCCACGCGACTAAGGGCAGGTTCTTTGAGTCAGCTGCGCATTCATCGGAGTGGTGTGAAGGAAGTAGTCATCTATGGAACACCGACCGAGCAACGCCCTGTCGATGAGTCGTCGTCAGCACGGAACAGTCACCACCCCGCTCCGCTCGCCTTTTCGGTACAACCCACCTTGACTGCGATGTTCATCAGCCCGAAAAAGAACTGACCTTTCAGTTCAAGGCATACAAAACTGGTTGAGCAAACAAGCACGCCCAGGGTTAGCAGTGCGACCAAAACCCAAGCCTCGGTGAAATTCATCAAGTCAGGAAATCTTCTTTGAGAAGAGCATATTAGAGAACAAGTAAGAAAACATGCGCGTGAAGACGTCGCATGGTCCGCTTCAACAAAGACGGCGGCTGGAGAGGTATTAGAGAAGAAAAGAAGGAGAGAATGTACGGAATTCGAAGAGGTTAGCGCATGTAGTAGGAACAAATACCCTAACGCCGCCGCTTTTGAACCATGCCATCGCACATACTGCTTAACTCCGCTTTGATGAGTTCTACTGGAGTGCATCTATTTTTTGCCGAATGAACAAGTGAAACTACAATTTTCATTTACTTATTTATTTATTTATTTATTTATTTACTTATTTATTCAATTATTCACTCATTAATTATTCATTCATTGCCTGCAAGATGGCAAAAGGTGTACGAAGACGAACATACTGTTATCGTAAGCACGTGCACTACTAACAGTACTGTACATAAGCATGCGGGGTTGGCTTGACTGAGAGATTTCTGGAAAATTTTTGAAAGCTCGTGGACCACTCCCGGAGAGCTTCCATAAAAGTTCGAACAGCTTTTCATTCTCTCTATCTGTGACCGCATATGTATTGTGACGAGAATGTGGCGAAGTATTATACTTTCATTGCACATGGTATTAACTTAGCCATCGCTAGGAAAACCACCTCTGCAAACATATAGAAAAGTTCTCTAACGACAGAGACATCGAGAATCTTCGTGTGTAAACAGTTTTCATATAGAATTTCGAGAATTGTACAGGAATTGTTCAGAAAAGGTCATTTCATTGGAACTTTTCTTTAATTGATCTTGCTCTCAGACGATGAAAATCGAGTTTCGTGCAAGAATTTCGAGAAGGTTTATATCCTCCTTCCCTGGGCTGCATGCTTTACGATTTTCGCACAAATCAATGAGCTCCAAAGGGACCTCTGAACTTTCTCGCCTGTTGACTGGTTTACCATATGCTTAGGTGCTGTTATTTTGAATATTTTAACAACAGGGAAAGTTCATTCCGAAGATGTAGTAGTTCATTTCGAGATATAGTCATGGGAATTTTCATCACACGCTCTTTCCCATCTCGTTTGATTTGTTTCTCCTTTCCTTGCTGATCGTGAGGCGCACCATCGAGAGCAGTTAAATGAATAAATAAATAAATTTTATGTCGGATGGAAGAGAAAAGTCTGAGAGCACACCAAATGTCTATAAATACCTATATCTGCCCGTATCCAAGAAAATAAACGAGTATGTTCATATATTGAATTGAAATGATAGGCGGATTAAAAAAGAATAGTACTAACATAACGTGTTCCTGCAATCGTGGTTCCTACGCTGTGCAATCGTTCCCAGAATTCAGTTTCCATCAGGACAGGTTAGCAACGCTCTGGACCGATCATCGTTCACATCAACACGAATTTTGCCAAAAAAGGCGTCATTCTCGGCACTTCTATAGGAACAGAACGTGACGACAATGCGCCAGCGATGAACACATAGGCAGGGCACAGTGTGTAGGTGGTATTGAGCAACAGGATTCGCTAGTGTTTTATATAATATATTTTTCACATTAGGTATCTCATGCGAAAAAATGAGAAAAAAAAAACAGAAATAGCAAAGACCACAGCTGTTCTATAAAAAAACAAAAATCTGAGAGATAGAAAGCACTGGACCATTGAAAAAAGAACCCGAAAGGTGCGACATAGACCAGGGCAGCATCACGATTTTAGGTACGTAGCTATGCACTGTGTTTTTAAGGATCGTGGATTGGTAGGGACTGCTTGTACTTGAGCCATTCCAGGGAATATTTGGTGGCACGACTCAAGAAAGGCTTCAATCATGTACTCCAAGATAATCAAGTATTTTTTGTTTGGAAAAATGAAGTAATTCTCGATTTGTCTGTCTGGTGCTCTGTTTGAGCTCAGAGAATTTGCCCATATTACATGAAAAATTCTGTGCTGATGTACATCTCACTACCAATTCACTATAAATGAGATATACAAATAATATAACTCACAATGTACGACTATTTTGGAGATAGAGCTTTTGAACAGTTTGAAGCAAGATCGAATATTCCAGGTTGGCAAAAAAAGAAGTTCTGCTTCATCTCATTCTTCTACATAATTTTTTCGATATTTTTTCCTGAGACATGATAGATGTAACTTTGTGTAACTATATAAACAAGCAAAGCTAACAAACAAACGACATAAATAAACCAAACAATAAATATAGTTTTTTTCTCTCTCTTTGAAAGAATCACATTTGTTAGTCCTCCGAGTGCTCGTGTAGGTTCCACCTAAACAACGTATAGCGCAGCACCCATCACACAGTTGCTTGAACCTCATGAGTTCTGCGACTTTGAGCTGCCATGTCCGACGACTTCGGTGGGATCTTTTCCGCTCCCTTTGCCAAGAGAGTTATCATTGGAGGCGAGGGATGAGTACTGTGCGTCAAGAACTCACGCAATTATTCGGCTGTTTTATTGGGAAGCGCTTCCGACGCCATCTGTAGCGGATTCGCAAAAGAAAAAGTAATAAGTCTGGAATTGGCAAGGGATGCTGAGCGTTATACCTGGAGAGGGCGGAGCGGAAACCTTAGGGATTGGCCAGTTCACACAACCCGCCAATCGCAGAGCTGGCATGACACCATCATTTCCAGGTATAACGCTCCACACCCTTTGCAGGGAATATCGCAGGGAATGAAGTTCACCGGGAGGTAATAGCCAGCGTCACCAGCGCAAAACTTCCGGAGCAGAGAAAACTTTATGTTGTACGTGACAATATTTCCTCACAAATCCCAATAATGAGCTGGAGTCAATTTTCAACAATGAGCCAGGACAAGTCTCAGGATCCTGACACAAAAACCCTTTACAACAAGACACATGTGTCAGACGTAGGACAGTCCAATAATCATTTACTTCTGACCTTGAACCATCACTTGCAAAAAAAAAAACAATGTTGGAAAAGAACATCATCTCAAAAATGAGATGTCCAAATTCTTTGATATGGAAACACGAGAGTTTTGGAGAATATTTGAGGAATTGCTCAGCTGGAAGAATTCGAGCAGATTTCGCTTATTTTCTGGAGATTTACGTGTAATTTCCAGACAGAGTCGGGAAGTTTTTCAGAGCAAAACAGACAAAATCTGCTCGAAAGCGCGTGTAATCTTTTTTTACCTATTTTTTAACTTTTACTACTCCTTTTTTTACCTGAGCGTCCTACTGAGAAGCACAGGTACTGGATAATACCAGCCCAAATGTCATAGATCGAGGTCCCAATTCAATAAAGGAATTTAGTTTTTGACAAATTTTCCATCAACTCAATGCGAGTGCTTTCTGCTTAGAAACTGACTTCCGCTTTTGAGTAGGCCACATAAATCCATTCTTAAAACACTTAGATGAGAGAAATATTTTATAGGCGCGTATTTGAAAGACACCAAATGAATCAACTATTTTTTAAAATTATTGCTTGTTAAATGACCAGCAGTTCGAACAGAAACAGTAGGTTTCTCCTGATAGACCTACATACATACGTACATATATCTGACGGACAAATTCATGTCCGAACAGCTGCTCTCTATCCTGTTCTCCAGCCTCACGACTTTTCTGGTCGGGTCTTTCCGTACAGCGCTCTGCTTGGCGCCCTCCCGTGTTCAAATTATTCAAGAACGTTGTCGTGCGCCTCTTGGGCGTGGTTCGCAGCGCCTGAAGAGACCCCACCCTGCCTCGTCAAAAGCCGCCCACCCACCAGGCAAAATATTGCGACTACAAGGACACTCGCACCTTATTGATAGCTAGCTGATCGTAGATGAGAAGCGAGATTAGGTTCAAAACAGAGGGAAACGCCCAAGACAGTAAAGGCTGCTGGGGAGTACTGATTAGTTTTATGAAGGGGGTCCGCACATGTTACGTAGGTTGGCGCAAAAGTCCTGTCTAAAGTTTTTTTTTCAAAAATTCCTCTCGTTTGGAGATTTGGTAGGAATAGGAAAGCGGTCTACAGGATACTCGAGAAGATTCCTTGGTCTGGATACACCATTGATATTACACAGGGTTAACCGTTGATGCCCATGTTAGCGTTGGGTAAACATGAGTGATGTCAACACGTCTATCCTAGATAATCTCAATGATGCATGCGGCCCCTCAATCTATGTATTAACCTAAGGGTATGGAAGACCCGTGAGAACTGTGCTCCAAACTGAACTGTCTGACCATGTTCCAAACTCGCAATGGGAGTTTTTTTTTGAACATCCCACGCTCCTAGTTGCTCCAGCACTCCTTGGCCACCACTGGGCCAACAACAGCGGCAAAGAAATCTAAAGGAGTGTGAAAAATCACCTCCTGGGCCCCGCTTACTCACTCTCTTCGAATCGTAAAGTATTAGTTTCTAAGACCGATCATGTCTTGAAGAACGCAAGTCAAAAGGAATCCTCCTTGCTTCTTTTAGGCAGTACACTAGTGGGAGTTCGCAGAAAAAAAACACAATTTCTCGAAGTTGCTAGTATTAAAGCAGGGCAACGGTTGAATTCTTTGATTTTGCAACATTAGAAGAAGTGGACCAGTGAATTTTCCGAGAAAAAAGTCCAGTGTTACTGCTAACGATATGATTAATTGATAGTGGCTTATGGGTTAGTTTATAAAGCCAATGTTTAATAAAGAGAATTATGAGAGAAACAAAAAGTAAACATGAGCAGAAAAGAGCGCAGTCGATACACCTGGGGATCTCGTAATGTTCCTTCTATGTAGATTGTGTGTAAAAAATTCAAAATGTCAAGAGGGAACTGAGATGTTTTAAGCTTGGAACCTCCTTCTCGTACAAGTACAGCCAAATTTCATTAGATGAGGCACTCCGTCAAATCCAACGATTTGCGACCTCTCAAACTGCAACTTTTCCAGATCTCGATCATAAAGTTTTTAGAGTTTGCTTTTTCGTAAAGCGCTTCCGTCCACTCCAAACAACATAACTGCACTTGATTTGCTCTCAGGATACCTACTACTGTTATTCGCTCGAAAACGTCACGATCGGTCCGCTAGAAAAACTCTGGAACTTGATAATTTTACTGGGGAACGTTCACTTCGTCGTAATAT
Source organism: Ancylostoma caninum (assembly GCA_037903475.1). Classification (NCBI taxonomy): domain Eukaryota; kingdom Metazoa; phylum Nematoda; class Chromadorea; order Rhabditida; family Ancylostomatidae; genus Ancylostoma; species Ancylostoma caninum. Next base: position 468,070 of record JBAJFG010000470.1, read on the forward strand.
TCTTCAGCGAAATAATTATTTGTGCTGTTTCTTTCTTTTGGAATTAGGAGTTAGGAATTCTTCATCGAACAAAAAAATTCATCAAATATGACGATATAAAGACTGAGTTTTCATGGTTCTTCTTTTAAGGGCCGCGTGAGTTCTGGGTGCAGGGCGTCAGGGACCTATTCATACATGACCAATGTCCCCTGCTAATCGAAGGGATTTTATGGTGTTATCGTTTGTTGAACTTGGAAAAATAGAATCAACATAAAAAAGCGCTATTCCACCAAGCTACTAAATAAGTAAATGCCTAATGATGTAAAAGTGGTTTGGAAGATTGAGACGAACATGTTCCTAATCAAACTCTGCTAGTTATCCGAAACATGTTCCTAATCAAACTCTGTCATGGTCCAACTACTTTCAGACCTAATTATTTTCTTATTGCATAAACATTGCTTTATTCATGAAGTATTTTCCAGCCAATAAAGATAAGGGCTGTACTTTACCCATACACAACCATCCTAGTCATTCCAGTCTTCATTATCTCTGGAAAACACAAGGTGGTTACTTTTCTGAAAGAATCTAGGTTGGATTATTGATAAATCAACGGAATATCAGGAACTGAATGGGGCAAAAATTGAGAGAAACGATTACTTGTTAGCGTTCTTGGTTAGAAAGTTCTATCAAATCCAAAACAGCGCTTTCGTGTAAAATATATGCAGATCGGCGATCCACTGTTTTTCTATCATAATGCAGAAATTAATTCCCTAAAAACATCGATGCTCCCAAATGCACAGCGAAGCATTATGAAGTCTAATGATGGTCGGAATCTGCTGTACATAGTTGTTACTTGGATGGAGTTATTGGGGGAGGAGGTGATGAAAGACCTATCACTTTTTAGTATACGTGTGGTACTGCTTTTGTGAAGCCTTATGATCTATGATTTAATAATTTCATGTACTTCCATTTTATTCACTAAACGAAGATGTCTATTCCCAAATAAGGCATCATTTTTTGATTGCATTAAGAAGCCTCTAAGTTTTTTTTTTCGGAGAGTTGCCATCAGCCTTCCTCGTCATACATTCGTACACATGGGCTCGTAATGAATTTCGTATCCTATTTACCAAACATGTAAGGGACATTATATGTATATAATGCTGGCGCATTTGTAGGTTTGAATGAAAGCCCACGCACATACAGCTCACTACAACAAGCACAGCATACATTGATATTATTTAGATGAAACGACTAAAACAAATACATTGACGGAGCAGCAGATCCCTCCAATATTTGCTGTTTAGCTAAGGAGCAAAATACCTTCAGGAAGAATGGCTGGTACGTTTGTGAGTGAAGATGAATGCCAGAATGGGGAAATGAACAGCGGAGAGCCGATGAGAACACCGAATGAGGTGAAGGCTCCTTTGAAATGCGCGTCTGTCGTGCACGCATGGTGCAACGGATCCGTTACGGCCGAACTATAAAAATGACTGTTTCTCATGGTTCGACAATCGTGCTGCAGAGATTTCACGCTCCCATAGCATTTGATCCGTGACGCGATGAATCTGCCTTCTGAAGGAAAAAATGCATCACGATGGCCAGGGAAATAAGTCACAGATCGGAAGAAGTCAGTAGTCCAATGAGTTCTGAGTGATGAGCGGAGGACAGGTGAGTGGGGGAGACACTCTTTCGCAGAGAGTAACTGAACTGTAAACAACCGGTGAACCTGTTTGTGTTCAGGCGAAAACGTTGCAAATGAGACCAGTCGCAATCCTATTATTGAACCAATACACCCGTTTTAACCCAGTTGCGGATATCTTTCAACGCCAAACATTACCATCTGTCTGTCATTCAACAGAACAATGAAGAGAGATGCACCTGAGCATTCACGTTCAAGTACATATTTCCTTGCCATACCATGCGAATAAAAGGTCGTTAACATGAAGATCCGTTGTCCAGAAGATGATGAGGTCTTACAGAAAGAGAGAAAATTGAAAAATTAACTACACATTCATTATAGATTGATACTTTCGTGATGACCATTTCGCTCCACACAAATGTATTCATTTGGTTAGTGAAATAAGGAGGCGCGATTTGCACGGAACAAAATATTTTGTAAAAACAACACAGTAACGCCTCAATCCAAAATTTGTTCAGAATAATTACCAGGCGAAATTTTTGGATGACCCGTTCCTCCTGAGCTCCAATCCTTGGGAGCTGATGTGCGGAGGCGAAAGAAGGGAGGAGGGGCTAACGCGGGAGGAGGAGATTTCTGGAGAAAACACCACCGGAAGAGCGCATTGTGGGAATATTCGGGCTCATCGAGAGGCTTCCTTATTATCCACTCTCTAAAAGTATAGAAGGAACACCTGCTGTGTGTGCAGTAAGGGGATGTACAGCGCGGAAACCCCGTAGTGTCCACTTGGCTCCACCAACAAGCTGCGCAAAATGTAAGACTTGAAAACTGGTTTTTCGGCAATTTTAGGCGGAATCACTAATGCCATTGTGAGCGAGATCCATGTTAAAATCCGAAAAAAAAACGACTTTGAGGTGGGAGGTGCTTTTAAAATGGCTCATTGCGTGGAAAATAGCGAAGTTTAGTCTTCTGTCTCTAAGCCTCATTTAATGTTCACTTTTCTGAGTTATTGAGACTCTTTTCTGATATCTTTATTCTTGTTAGCTTTCGGCATATGTAATGCCCTCGTCAGACCTTAACATTCACAACGATTGCAAAATTATCAGATGCAGAGAGGAACAATCTAATTAGCAACAATACCGTGAGGCAAGACCTTGGTGATGACTCTAGCTACCAACACAGTAGTGTAGAACTATAGAATGGAATCTCACTTAGGACGGAAGAGAAGAGCGTGAGACAGAGAAGGATCTCAACCTTTTTTGGTCACAGCAATAGAGTGAAGGGTACTGAACCAGAGCGCCTTAAGAGGAAAAGAGATCCACTCATGTGATCAGCCGCTATATCTCCTTCAGCTCATCCCTGTTGTTTATCTCTGGCTCGCTCCTTCTGATTTCTCTGGCTTCCATTATTTTTCCCTCCAAAGTTTTAGTTAGATGACGATGCAACACTCGGACAGTGAACACTGGCGGTTGCTGAGTCGCGAGTCTGAGGGTCCGACGTCGCGAAAAACTTTCCTTTAGGTAGGAAGCCGGTTGTAAAAGCGCTCTTCTGTGCTCGTCCAACCTTTTAAGCAGTGACCTCATTGTCTCACCGATATACTTTTCGCCACATCCACTGCATATAATCATGTACACGACGCCTCGGAGTTCGCATATTTTCTCTGTAGAGCAATATCGGCAATTGACTTCATGGCAGTGCTTTCGTACATGGAGAAAGGTCTTTCAGAGTCGGGGTGGACGGAACAAAAGTCTGATCGGCAACCGGGAATCGTTGATTAGCTTTTCGTGCCAAACTGTCCCCCACATATGGAAGAGAAAGCGTTATTCCATCTTGAATCTTGAAAACGTTATTCATCTTACTTGAATGTGGGAATCAGGTATATGAAGGTTTCGCACGGCAGCCGTTCTCTTCAAATATGCTAGCAACATCGTTTTCGACTGTTGCATCCATTGTTGTGCATAGCTTGTCTTTTGTTCTGAGGAAGTTCCGCACCACACTTTTCCTGATAAAAATTAGGTGGGCGCTCCGTGCGTGCGCTAGAATATTGCGAGCCGGTTTCTTATACCACAAATAATCAGTGCGACGTTCTGCTATCCTGATCCTGGTATTAAGAAATGGTAGAAATCCGTCCTGCTCAGGCCTTTCTAGCGTAACGGACACATCATTATCTAGGGCATTAAAGCGCTCTAACGTCCTTTCAAGTTCTTCTTCGGTGCGTCCACTTACGAAAACATCGTCGATGAAGCGCTTATACAGCAGCATGTCATATGTTAGCGATATCCGTTTCATGTGATCGAGGACAATAATGGCCATCAACGGTGCAATGCGGTTCCTCATTGCCAGAACACGTCTCTGCACGAAGATTTTGTCGCCGAAACAAAGACGTTGCGACTGACTACTTGCATCGTCATCTATCTAACTAAAACTTTGGAGAGAAAAATAATGGAAGACAGAGAAATCAGAAGGCACGAGCCAGAGATAAACAACAGGGATGAGCTGAAGGAGATATAGCGGCTGATTACATGAGTGGATCTCCTTTCCTTTCACGGCGCTTCCCCTCACTCTATTGCTGCGACCAAAAAAGGGTGAGGTCCTTCTCTGTCTCACGCTCTTCCCTTCCGTTCTTAGTGAGATTCCCTTCTATAGGTCTACACTACTGTGTTGGTAGCTAGAATCATCAACAAGGTCTTGCCTCACGGTATTGTTGCTAATTAGATTGTTCCTCTCTGTATCCGATAATTTTGCAATCGTTCTGAATGTCAAGGTCTGACGAGGGCATCACATATGTCGAAAGCTAACAGGAATAAAGACATCAGAAAAGAGTCTCAATAACTCAGAAATGTGAATGGCGAAGTTATTCATGCTATTATATATATATATATATATATATATATATATATATATATATATACTAGCGCCCCTTCGGGACGCTAGAAAGTGGGGTTGGGCAGCCACTTGGGGTATGTGCATAAGATTCATACGTGGGAAATCCTTGGAAAATTAGCAAATAAGCAAAACTAATCATCAACTGAGCTCAAATACAAAATCCTTCTTATGAGTTGCGTTTATTCTACGGGCCTGGCCGCCTCGTCAGGCTTCGAGTCTTCTCGCGGTCCTAGCCTTGCTTGCAAATTTTTGATCGCGCACCTACATGTGAAGCTAATTTCCGATGTAATGATACTACCTACTTTTTTGTCACATTTCTTACATGCCTATGGACCCGTTATAAGCGGCCACTTTCAACTCTGCGCAGGAGCATCTTTCACATGGCTTTAGTACTTGTGAACAACATAGTGTAACCAGTGCCGTGCGAATAATTACCTGAAATGATACAAGCTTCCCATTGTTGAGATAGTCCAACTGATGAGCTTCTGCTTCAACATACAGGGAGGAAGAAGAGGTGGTCGACTGAGACACAAATGAGTGCGTAGCGTGCCCCTACTCCACCGGTAGACGTGCATCTTGATGTTTTCCCCACTATTGGGCCCCGGCGGACCCATTCTCCATCCGTGGACCCGTACGCTGGCATTTTCCCCACTAATGGGAATCACGCGGACTCAGTCTCCATTCGTGCACCCGTATCCAGGCGCTTTTCCCACTTTTGGGCCAGGGAAGAACCATTTTCTATTCATGGATCTGTATCCTGGCGTTCCTCCCATTATTGGGGCAGAGCAGACCCAATCCATCGGTGGGACTCGTGTCGCCGGGGCCTTCCCCAATATTGGCCCCCTGCGGACCCTTTCTCCGTCGATGGATCCGTACCCTGCCGTTTTCCCACTGTTGAGCCACCCATCCTGATGTTTTCCTGAACTCAGTCTCCGGCACATCAGTCCGTCATCAGTGCACCCGCACTCTTTGTAAATCTTGAAAAAAATCGAAGAAAGTTAGGAAATGTTTAGAAAGCTTGATCAGTTGCAAAATTGGTTCCAGAAAATGTCATAACAGCTTATAATGGAGTGTTCTTCGTTCATACATCCTGTGTATTTGGATCCTCAAGCTGCATAATCTCCATGGGACCTCAATAATGAGAGGTGCTCAAAGAGCACATCCTACCGAGTGAATTCTATGGCCACAACCTTCACCCATCCTTTTCCAGCGAGATTCACGTCCAGCGTTCCCAAGATTGAGTGCAGTTACTGACGAAGCTCCATTACAGGGGCTACTCTGCTCCGTACATTGCTGCTATGCATAGTCAAATCGTTGTAAACACTGTCTCGCCCAGAGGGCTCGAGATCGCTAGCCGCTGGTCCCACGGCGAAATCCCGAATGCACGCGACTTCCACCACGTCTATGCACCTATGACGAAACATCGGCCGGATGCCCCGTCAGCTGCGCATCCTCGCGAGCCACGGTCTATATATGAGCTCACAGCTAAAGCGTGCGATCACGTGCTATTCCCCCTACGCCTGCGCTCTAGAAAATTTTGTTGCACTACCATGATTTATATAAGAGGATATATATATATATTTCTGGTCAAGATTCTAGATTCTTTTATTCTTTGAACACTCTATCACGTCAACACGACACATGTAAGTTGCGCTTTTCATTCGGCTGAGTTCTGGAACCGTCAACGATTTTCTTAGGGCCATCGACGATCTCGCTCATTGGGTGGCGTTATGTGGCACGAAAAAGGATTCAGCACGGTAAAAGGCTCTGCATAGCAGCTTTTGCTCGCTCACAGCCAGCGCTTCTTGATAATGTTTTACCCCGAAATGCGCATTGCGGCGTCAACCGTCTGACTCTCAAATATATATCCAAATTCGAACTGGGTGATTTTGGGTGGGATGCGGGACATCTAAAACATAACTTAGTGAAGCGCAGGCCAGATTCAACCAGCAGTCAATGCGAATAATGGGTGATCACAAAATATTTGATCACTGAATTCCATTCAAAAAAAAGTTGAAGCCCCCAGCAGTATAGTCATGGTCGATCCAATCGCAAGACCTGCAGCAGAAGAGATTTTAATTGGAGCCATCTGTCGACTCTTTGTTGCTGTCCTTCCGCATCGGTTAGGGCTAAATATACTTCAGCAAGGGGGACTGAATGGGATGAAAAGTCCTTTTGTCAGCCTCTCCAATATGCTAGGGAACAGGGAATCAATAGAGCAGTTTATTAGGAACGAATAAAGGAATAACAGAGTTGAACAAGATGAAGTCGAAGTTGTGTAGCGCCGGGAATTCGAATTTGGCGATCCCAGGCGGGTATTGCGCTCTGCCTCGGGGACAAGGGAATTTTCTCCCATGTATCCTGACTTTTCAAGCCGGTTTTAGTAGCGATCCTCGATTTCGCGCCTCTTCTTTGCCGCCATTTGATCTTCCTTATCTGACATTTTACAATTATGGGGTATCCACAGAACCCTTCAGAGGCTTTTCCAATGCAAAGCTCATTTTAACGTAGCTTTTCTCATTGTGGTTCCTACATTCGGCAAAGGTTTTCATCTGTGGTGGTAGCCTGAAACATTTTCTATTCGTAATACTTCTGACTAGTATCTATACCACAGCATAATTCTATTTTATGTATAAAACCAATGCTAGGTGCTGCAAGCTATTTTATGGAATGCTGCTTTATAAATTCGCATCCCTAAGATCAGAAGCAACGCATGGCATCAATTATACGTTTGTGGAGGGCATCTTCTCCGATACGCCAGGGTCTCGTGGATTCTTATGAAATCCATGTATGAATGAGATCTTAGAAAATGCGTTCTGTTGTCACCTATCATACAAAGGCGTTTGGAAAGAGCAGCTTCAATCAGACCTGATACAAAGTGAACAAGACATAATGGAAACAGTGATGAGCTATGTATGTCCCTCCACTCGAAAAAAAATGGTAAGAAGAGGAAGATTAGTGGATGGATACCTGACCTGAGCTGGGCGAAGAACAACAGAATCGACACCTGCAGGTCCGCAGATATCTATATTTAAGCTTCAGATATTCTAGCAACCCGGAAGCAATTTCTTGGAAGCATTGTTATTGTTGATAGAAAATAGGTTATGTGCGAGGACAAGTGGAGGTCGTCTCAGTATTTTGGCTTCCTTCTGTCCGAAAAGTGAGCAAACCATCGCTACATATCTGAAAGAAGAATAATTGCCTTTTTTGGTCAACAACCTGTGTCGAACCTTTTCCCGGATGGATGCATAATAACCGTCGAGCAATACGCTCCCGAGTGAAAATTCTTAAATATAAGTCTAACTCAGGCGAACTTAGGTGGTAGGCTGCTGGTTGGGGACAACTCGTACCAGCATGTTGCAGTGTCGACAGTAAAACTATGCTTCACTATAAGTTCCTTCCTGCACTCATAACTCTAAACCTGTCAAATTTAAGGTTTAAAGCTGTTGACGTTGAGTAGAATAATGGGGTTATGAAAAATTGAACAATTGAACAACAACAGGCTCTCCCGGTGAACTGAGTAGCATTCCATTTTGATATGCATGTTTGTTCTTCTTTTGTCGTCATTGCAGCTTTTTTCCAAGCACTTACTACTATTTATTTGAATTGAAAATTGATTTTCACTGATTTTATTATTGAAACTTCCTCATCCCTTCCATAACACAAAGCTACAGCCTGGTGTTCATCGTAACACGAAGGTCTCGCTACAACACCGTGAGAGGAGGGGGTTATGTTGAGGAGAAACGGAGCGGATCATGTAATCTGCGATTAGCACACTGTCACAAATGTTTAAATGCTTAGTTTAGAAATGACTGAGAAAGCGATCTAAAATAGACATTCATGACTAAAAAGTACAATTTTTTCCCACAACAGACTGTCATTCTAGGTAAATGTTTGACATAGGCGCTGATACGCGAACCTATCTATGTATCCAGCTAGAGTGATTAGTTCATGGCCACAAAAGTGTCAGGGAATACGAACTCTTGTGGAATTCGAATGCCACTGATAAGTATATTTTTTGACAGTTGACGGGAAGTATTACAAAAGGAGAGTTTGATTAGCAGACACTCGTCTATTTGTTCAGTATTTCTTCTTAGCTGATTAGAAAATTTGTTCTCTCTATTACATCTTATTTGTTATTTAGCAAATATATGGTTCGTGTAACAAGTAATGAGCCCACATAGCTATTCTAGGTCGAGCATGTTCTCGATCGGCAGACCTAAAAAAAGAAATACTGTTTTTTTTGAAGGAATGGACAATAGATGCCTACAAATAGCTATTAGATCGTACGCAGCATATCCTTATGGCAGGATTGAATACATGCAGAAAATTATTTTTCTTTGAAACTTCCTATAACTTCTGGACTGGGGCAATTGCATCGCAACAACAAAGCTTCGCATAATGTACAGAGGCGGAGGGGGCAAAAGTTGTTGTGCACATTTGCTCAGTTTCTTCACTAGGAATTTATGCCTCATTGTGTTCTTCTGTCCGCAAATAGGGAATAATAGTTTGAAGTGCTTTTGCGTTAAAACTTCGTGTTTTCTTCGAAGCAGCTGAGCATCCGCATATTCGAAAAACGCGGATCATTACAGCAATTTTATCTACGAAATTAATTGTATCGTCAAGAAGAGCTATACTGCCAGTGAACGCAGGGAATGCTCTTTTCAATGTCACTTGCTGTTTTTCGTAAAAACGAATGTATGAACCACGGCAGAAAAATACGATTACTCCATATTCTCTGTATTACTTAATTCTCACAAATTTTGATCACAAGAAAGTTTTCGATTAGAGTACAGCACACCTATCAGGATAAGAATTTATCTGAAAACTAGGCTAAAAATGCTGCATAATAAGTGGCTAAATCACTAAATAGGATGTGATAGTTTCAATGAGGAAACAAGGTCGTACGTATCACATCGCGACAAGGGATGTGCGTAACAAAAAAATTTGATCCTCGTAAATCGTAAACAGTAAATTCTCCAAAACCGTCGTAAAACGTAAACCGACTGAAGTCAGGAGTATCATTGATAAAATCCATAAATTTCACTCGTTCAGGTGCAGCTCGAGGCGCTGATTCCAATGATGTGCTTGATATCAGAAAACACCCTAAAAAATCCCCACTTTTAACCCATTGACGACCGCGCCCATCTTTGCGTGTCTGGCGCGTGGGACCAACGCCCCTTTCACGAATACGGCGCCCGCGGAGTTCCACACCGTTACGATAAGATAATTCGGATTAAAACAGATCATTTTGCAGAAACAATTTTGAAATCTAGTTCCAGAAGATTACAAGTGTCATCGGACAAGAAAAGTAGAGATTCTAAACGCTTTTGGATTCCATTAAGACCGAAGGAAGTTTGTAGAGGGTGTTTTTAGTGTTATAAGGGAGTGTCCAGAGACTACACACGTTCCTAAGGCTCTAGCCTGACTAATTAGGAAGCGCAGGATGCAGCGAACGTGATTCTGCGTAGGAAATATGGCTTTTGCACAGAGTAATTCCATCTACGACAAAAGAAATGTGAAGCAATCTTCCTCGACTTCAAAATTCCATCCTTTTCATGATGTTTGTCGCAACAAGGGAGAACTCCTTTCTGAACTGCACTTGTTTGAGACCTTTTTAGGAAAGATTGTAACCATTCCACATTGAAATGCTGCAAAATGGTTCGAAAATAAGGTCCAGTACTTCTCAAAAAGGGCGCGGCTCACCGGTGAGCCGCGCGGTCCCACGCGACCGAAAAAGCGCGGCTCACTGGTGAGCCACGCGGTCGTCAATGGGTTAAGGCAAAATTGGACGCAGGAGCGGACGAGTTTCCTTGCTAGGAAGCTAGCAAAAGCGGAGCTGAGAAGTTGAGATTGCACATTAAAATGAAGTTCTCAGCAGCAGCTATTATCAAACAAACAAACATTTCCGTGTTGAAAAACCATGCCGCACCCTCAGCAAGCTCTTGCTGCGGAATGAACCCTCTCGTCCACTCGCCGAGAATTTCGAAATTCTCGGCCAAAGAAACCCGTAACTTACGGCGATTTCGAAGCTTCCACAAAATTTAAAGTACATCTTTGTGCCCAGTGGCTCTCGTATGTTCGACTGGAATGGGAATCTCTAACGCGGCCCATGAGCTGAGACACTGCCTTTAACATCTAGTCTTTATCGTTATTCCTTAATTTATTAACACGCTACTCACATCATTCTTCTTCTTCATTCCTCAATTCCTCAATACGATAACGACCAACGGGTCGATCGTTTGCTTCTCCACTTCTCAATTCGGTAGCGACCAATAGGCCGACCGTCAAATGACGGTATCAAGTTTAATACCTAGTCTTCATCCTTATTCTCAATTTATTAGTACTTCACTCAAAAATCATAGTCATCTTACTCTTACTTCTACTTTTACTCCTCAGTATTTTAACAGCACACTAATTTGTACTATCAAAAACCGTTCGACTGCTTCACAATCGCTTGCCGTTAAAAATTTAAAATTTCTAAAGTATTGTTAACCTCATACTCTCTTCACTATAAAACTATATCATCATTCATATAAAAATATTCATTTTATCTACCCAAATATTTCTTTGTTTATTTATTTTATTTTATCTTATTTAGTCCTTCTATTCATTTATTTTATTTCATCTCAATTCATTTATTCATTTTTATTTACTCACTTATTAATATAGTTATCCAAAAAAAAGCTTTCCACGCATTCTTTTTACAAATCACCTTAAACACGGGGACCATACCCCTTTAACAATAGGGGCTCCTTTGATGGGGCAAATAAAAGTGGTTTCCGGCAGGGGAGACGGAAATCGCGCCTCCGAAGGAGTCTAGGCAAGCATTTATACTCGCGGTCATCCTGATTCAATGCTGTTTTCTTTCCGGCCGTATCACTATGTCTTCACGCATCCCTAACTCAAGCTAATGCAAGAGCGGTTGCGTAAGCTCTGCTGCCCGATAACAGCTTCATTCATGTTTTGAATAAAACATTTGGAGGCCGGTAACAGTTTCATACACTGACGAATGAAGCCATCGCAGGCTTACACCGCTACGCTCCCGTCTTTGCATCAGCTCGCTCTACTGATGCGTGATGATAAAGTGATATGGCCGCAAAGCAACAACACTGAATCAGGATGACCATTACTATACACACTTTTTTTTCACACAACCTTTTGTAGGGTGCGCTAACCCCTTACAGCAGCCCTGTAAAACCTATGTTATAGGAATCTCCCCACCCTCATAGTACCGGGTGGGACCACCCCTTCTTTTCTTTCCGGTCTGCAAATAACAGTAATTCTATTAACGCTTTAAATTATTATACTACTAACAATTTCGCACGAAGTAAGGTTAACAATATATGCATTTTAGACAATTTCGGCAACTCTTGTAATTCAAAAACATGTGGCAAATGTCGAACATGTACTTATTTAGACCCCAAACCGTATGTCTTCTCGCATACGACAGGACTCCAGATATACACCTATACAACGGATAACGCATCATGTAATAGTAGCAATGTTGTTTATTGCATTACATTTGCAATGCGGTTACCAGTATGTGGGAATTACAACACGTAAACTAAAACAACGCATAAATGAACATCTACATAACTTTAGAAAACATAGCACAACTAACTATTTATATACACACTTCAATTCTGTTTGTACCAATATTGATTTTTCAGTTTCCATCCTAGATAATTTATCTACTAACACAGATAAGAAAATACTACTGCAAAAAGAACTGTTTTGGATAAAATTATTAATAACAGCATATCCTTTTGGAAACAATGACAATATTAGTAGTTACGGTAATATTTCCAACATCGAAAATCCACTCACATCTCGTCCTAACCACCCTTATTTTTGTTTGAAAATTGTGAAACATCGTGCTAGAAATGGGCAAAAATGTCATAAAAATTCAAAACAACCAAATTCCTTCAGCAAGATTTTGTGTAAACAAACAAATTTTCAGGACGAGTTTTTGATGTTTGTAAACAAAATAGATAGTTTTCACACACTTAAACAATATGTATATTCTCTTACCAAAAGTAAAATAAATAGGCTCATACAGTACACTTTTGATCATAATTTCTTGTCAAATATACCTATAACTCAAAAACGATTTCTTCTTTGTCTACTATGCAAATTTCACTTTCAATACACACACAAAAATCGTAATAAATCAAACCAAAACTTCTGCAATCTTCCCGCTGTTTAGATGAACGATATCCTTGACCACCTCAACATGAATAAAATAATGAATAATCATGTAATCAGAGCAATTATCAACAACAATTCTATAACACCATATATTCCGTTTAGAGTTGTGTATAAATATACTCCTCCATTATCGACAAAAGTCTTCAATTATAATCATACATTGAAAAGTTTGAAATATAAAAAAGCCAATCAAATACTAATAACAAGATGTATATGTGAAAATGAAATTTATAAACCTTTTATAAATTCGTACCATAAACACATTATCACGGGAGATTCAAGGGTTGTGAACAACTACAGGATCTCCCAACTTATAAAGGAACAAAATTCCGCCCTACTGTTCGCATGAGTAAACACACTTTACATGAATGGGTTTATTCTACAGTTTCAAAATTCCTAGAAGTAACAAAATCGCGTTACAAATTGAAACATGAACACTTGTCGTTCATTGGGGCTTATATAAGACTTCCATTCAAAACTAAAGTCAATTTTTTATTCTGGAGGTCACAAACAAGATGACATAGTTACCTATAGAGATTACGCGTCAATTCGAAGATTACAAGATAACTTTGCTTTCTGCCCGATGGACAAAGCTAGTGGAAATTATGCAATCATTTGCGTAAAATTCTACCTTCAACAAATTATGAAAGAAATGGGAGTGAAATACGGAAATCAAAATTTTATTCCCTCTCACACCAATAATACATACGAATATTACGACAAAGAGACCATTGATCAAATAACATTCAGACATGAAAGTTTTCTTTCCAATCATCGTCTAGAACCAATTAATAATTCACAGATTCCAATTATTTATGCAGTTCCAAAATTACACAAATCTCCAGCCAAATTCCGATATATTACTGGTGCATTCAGCAGTACCATTAAACCACTGGCACTAGAACTTACTAATATCTTTACTTTTATTAAGAACCATTTTAAAAATTATGTTCAATCTATTACATTCCGAAATAATTCTTTTCATGGATATTGGTCAATTAATGATATAAACATTAGCGAACCTCTAAGACGACATAATGCTAATAATATGAAACTGTTCTCAGCTGATTTTGCTAATATGTTCACAAATCTTCCTCATAATACTATTCTTACAAATATTAGGGAAATCCTCAAAATCTGCTTCAGCAACGCTAACAAACAATACATAGTTTGTTATGGACATAAAAAAGTATTTTATTCTGAGAATAGTGATAGCTGCAAAGGTAGATACTATACTATTATAGATATTGTTTATTTGGTTGACTACCTTCTGAATAATAGTTTTTGTTCATTCGGTCCCCTTATATTTAAACAAAATATTGGCGTCCCACAGGGTGGCAATGTCAGTCCACTTTTAGCGGACCTCACCTTATCATATTACGAATATACCTATACAAAGAACCACTCATGTACCGATATTTACTTCTTCCCATACAGATACATGGATGATCTTCTCATATTACACAATACTACAGACGATACTATTTTAAAATTATTGACAGATGTATACCGAAGAGTATTGTCATTGGAACCTACACATATATCTAATTACACATGCAATTATTTAGATTTAGACATTAGTATAAACAATAATATAATAACTACAAAAATGTATAATAAAACTGACTTCTTCGGATTCCCCATAAAAAGATTCCCACATTCGTCTACAAACATCTCAATAGCAATTAAGAAAGCAACTATATATACTGAAGTAGTAAGAACAGCACGCACCTGTTCTAATCGGGATGATTTTATAAATCGACTAAAATTAACAAAAAATCTTTTATCAACACTAGGATATGACCAATTTTTTATTGAAAGCTCTTATTTACGCCGTTTATACAAAAACACATTCATCTTACATAAGTTTAGAATTGATTGTCAAACGAAAAGATTTGTGGAACAGTTGTTCTGAAAACATATCTTTAAACTGATATATCCAATTAGAAAATACTCAAAATACACATTACTCTCCATCTATGCTCATTTCTGCGATCTCGTCCAGTGTTCGTATTTGTGAGTCATTTACATTACGTTCATATTGTCCTAGCCCCACCGATTCTTCTTCGATGCAACACAAAATTACTACTACAACCCTAACAGCATGCTCATCAACTTTTACAAGTAATAGCATAACCTCCACTTGTTCACATATCATGGAGTAATTCTCATTTTTCTTCAAGCATCCAAGAAGAGGCAGGTACACAACGGGATCCTGGACAAATGAAGTAAGTTTGTATGTGTACGTGTTCGTTACTGTACAGTTAGGTGTAGTTTTATATGTTGACCTAGTATTCGTGCATAAAATTCTAAAAAATTTTAAAAAATATGCTACAAACATTCAAACTGTTATTTTTCAAAGAATACCCAAATGCACGTATTGGTAGGTTTATATGTGTTTTACGTATACATACATGCTACATGCATACATTTGTGTATGGATGTTCATGTAAGTATTTGTGTATACATATTCCAAAAAATTCTCATTACACATTATAAGTTTCCTTTACCTTACTGACGAGTGCAGGAGAAAATTTATAATATAGCTTTGTTTTCGTATAAGGATAATGCACGAAACGAAAACAAGTAGCAGATCCAAAAATTGAAATATAGAATTATAACAAAGTCATTCAAACGCTCTAAGGTATCTACCGTGTGATCGCTCCTTGCACAACTTCTATGCCCTATCCTTAGGGTGACAAACTTATGATTAATAGACAAGGTTTTCTTTTCGATATCTACAGTGTCTGAGTTCTGAGAGAATTCGCCTTCAGAATTACCAGCTCAGTTTTGGATACACACATCGGCACATCACCCCCTGTCCACTGACTTTAACTGGCGTCTCTATAATCGTGACGAAGTTCATATGTACAACCGAAGCGTCGTACACGCGGTTCGATCTGTCGATAGCATGTTCTTTCACTTTGCTGTCAACCTCGTACCCATTTCGCTGAGCTTGCAATGAGATGTTTCCCAGAATTATCAGATCCGGTACTCTGAACTTTCTGCCCGCGGTGGATTCGCGGTACGAGGTCAGTCCGCGGTGGATCCACGGTTGCCCGCAACAAAGTCGACGTCTCTCCCATTGTCCACCGCACGTGCCTGCGGTGGACAACCGGGAGTGACGTCAATCCCGCGCTATGCCCGCACATGATCATGGCGGACCCGCCCATGCCCGCAGTGGATCCGCAGTAGAGCTGATTGGGTCATCAATGCCAACAAAACCTCCACGCACGGTACACGCATGGCCGAGTGGATAAGAGAGCGGACTTGGAAACATGAATTCAAGAAGGTACGTGGGTTCGAACCCGATGATGTAAAAAAGCTCTGAATTTTCTGCCCGCGGTAGACCCGCGGTACGCACGAGATGGAGCGTCGGTTCGCCACCGCGGGCATATGCGCGTCCACCGCGGGAACACGCACTTTCAAAGGACCGATTATTTCCTTCTAAAAATGGTCCTGTATCGGAGACCCCGTCGTGAGGAGGAGGAGGCAAATCCACGATCACATTGGCATTTCATTCCGCAAGCGTTTTTACATCACTGGATTCGAACCCACGTACCTCCTCGAACCCATGTTTCCAAGTCCGCTCTCTTACCCACTCGGTCATGCGTGTATTGTGCGTGGAGATTTTGTTAGCATTGATGACCCAATCAGCTCTACCACGGATCCACCGCACGCATGTGCGGGTCCACCATGTGACATGTGGGGGTCCACCATGTGACATGTGCGGGTCCACCACGGATAGCCATTTTATTGCGGGTCCACCGCGGGCATGTGAGGGTCCGCCATGATCATGTGCGGGTGTAGCGTGGGAGTGACGGAGTGACGTCACTCCCGGTTGTCCACCGCGGGCACGTGCGGATTAATCGCGGCCAACCGCGGATCCACTGCGGATTGACCTCGTACCGCGGATCCACCGCGGGCAGAAAGTTCAGAGTATCCAACAGTCCGGACACCTTCACTCCCAGAATCTCCGCCCGTGTGACCATCTTCTCACCAAAAAAAGGAGATGCGCTGAGCTTTCCCACAGCAGCTTTGCTATTCACTTCAACCACACGGCATCGCGCCCTAGTTAAGCGTACGGACAATGATGTAGTCTTCTGACTTCTCCCCACTTTCGCCCTTGTTTCTATGATACATTTTTGCATTCACATCCAATTTGACTGGTTTTACGGCACCTGTAACACGCGGGTCCTTTGGATTGAGTTCCCTTATCTTCACGAACTTCTTCAGTGGGTGTTGCGAATCTTATTTTCTTCTCTCGGGATTGAATTTCACCTTGTTGCTGAACTAGGCGATGATCTTGAATCAGTTCACCGCCTGCGACTGCAGTTCTCAGTGCTTCCAGCAAATGGTAGGAATCCCTCCAATGCACTAGCTGGTCATACAGTAATTGTGCGCTTTCTATCTGTAACGTGTGCTCGTCGAGTTCACGATACGCTTGACGAGTGAGGTGCTTCAGCTCCACGCAGAACTCAGACACACTTTGTCCGTCTGCCTTCCTCAATCTCTTCAGTTGCTCTAGTGCGAACACCTTGTTAGTGCGCTGCTCCGCCCTACACTCTCGTTTCATGACCTCGACCAATATTCTGTACCGGGGCTGTGCGTTAGAAAAATTTCAGATTTCGTCTTTCCATTAATTCGTTACATTAGGCCAAAATTGGCCGTTACGCGTTAGTGCCTTAATGCATTAATCCGTTAATTCGTTAGAAGACCAACTTGTGGAGATTTTGTTAAGTTTCATCAGCTGCAACAAGCAGTCGAGTTCCCTGAATGAATTCAAAGCAAGCAAGCTGTGGATTGAACAAATAATTGAAGCAAATGCTAACATTGTTTGTATCTGGCTCTGAAAGTACGATATAGCAAGATGAAAACAATGAAAAATGATAATTTCTCTTTAATGCATATAGGCAAACAAACATAGGCAGCCGTCAGACGACTGAAAAAAAGATAAGTGGTAGAAATGTCTTTGGTTAAGAGTGAGATTATTTTGCTTTACACCTTTCTCAATAAATCTTTGGCAATAGGAACGGATGAGAACTCTTGACATCTTAGTTTTCATAAGAGAAGGTGAGAGATTCAAAGGACAAGGCGCACAGGCGTACCTCAGAATCCCAGAACTCTAGTAAAATTATGTTATGATGCAAACAGAGCAGTTTTTCCAAGTTTTCTACGGTCAAGCTTGTTCTTATTGTTGGATCTGACAGAAGCAAGCCTGCTGTTGAGAAGAGACGCTCGCACTCAGGTGCAGGTGCGTGCAGTTATTTATATGCCAACCTTTTGATATGAAGGGTTTTCGAGATGCTATTATCGCTCCTCCGACACTTAAAAGGATCATTAGAGAATTATCTCCTGCGCAAGGTATGTATACAGTTCCTAAAATAGTTGCAGATCCATGAAAGCTCTCATCACTGTATTTAACCTCAACAACTATACAGCTATACTCGCCGTCATGGCTTTAGTTCATGAAAGCTAAGATGATAAAATGTTCATGAAAGATTGTTCTTGGAACTTAAGCCTATGGCATACTACACATCGTCGTGATTATGTATATAATCTGCTGTACATTACGAAAAAGTTGTGCAGAACGAGAAAAGTATGCATTACAAATACTAATAGGCCTATTAACGAAATGAATTCTAACGGTTTCTTGAGATTTTTCGTTAATTCGTTACGTTAGGCCAGAAATGGCCGTTACGGGTTAATGCGTTAATTCGTTACGTTAGTAACGCACAGCCCTGCTCTATACCCTCCCTTCCTTTCATGCTTGGGCAAGGCAGCGCTCTCTCAGAGCCCGCTATTCGTCCAGCTCTTCCGCGTGGCGCTCCAACTGTTCCTGTAAACTGACAATACTTCTTTGTAGCGAGGATATTTTTTATGAGCATGCGCCATTCGTTCCAACGCACGTCTCATCAGTTGTCACCTCTTTGCTATCCGCGCATAGCTTAATTATATCATATACCCGTGCAAACTTTTGTCCATAAAGATCACCCTGTCCTTACAACCCGTAGTGAGAAGCAGGGTCTCTACTCAGTGGACTACCTCCACTCTGTTTCCCTCTGCGCGCAGGCACGAACGCATCGGTCACCAACCTTCAGGTGACGTGTGTCTTCTTTTTCCCCGCGTAGATGACTGAATTCGGCCATGAGCACAGCTTTACTGGCCTTGCGTGACGACCCTGCTGCACTGGCCTCCACAGCAGACTCTGGAACAGTGCTTATTTGATCAACCAGGCTCCTCTCGTCATCTATCACAAATCGATCGCTCTCACTACCAATCGATGACATTTGTAGTTCTCGGTTTCTTCTTCCAAAAAAAAATGTGTCCCTACTCAACATCACTGACGGCAGTCCACACTCACGAGCTTTCGTTCGTGATACCGTGAGCAGACACAAAAAAATCAATGCCGAATGTCAGATACCAGGTAAACGTTGCTTGATTTACCGTGGAGTCGTGAAGCCTTCGAAATTGGGCTCGGCTCGGCTCCCAAGTTATGTTTGTTCATAAACACAAAGAAAACCCAATAGTTAC
Organism: Ancylostoma caninum; assembly: GCA_037903475.1. Lineage (NCBI taxonomy): Eukaryota > Metazoa > Nematoda > Chromadorea > Rhabditida > Ancylostomatidae > Ancylostoma > Ancylostoma caninum. The sequence goes on from JBAJFG010000470.1 coordinate 487,316, forward strand.
CAAGATAAGCAAAAGCTTATACTCGCTAGCATCACAACAACCACAATGAATCAAACAAGGCTTATCGTTAAAATGACAATACCTTAATAGAGAAGACGGGATTCACAAAAGCAAAACACCAAGAAAGTGCTCAAATCAGCGTTCCCTACGCAATTTACCTACGCAGAGGAGAAGATAATGGTGTGCCAGCCACACCAAAGGCGTTTGATCCCTCGACTGACGTGTCGTGTTGATTTTAAAAGGTGCGACGCGTCGAGATCCCGCGCAACCGTGCCGCTTGTGGCTTTGGCGCATCATTGGAAATCACGCGTTTGACCCTCCTTGGTGTGTTTTGACAACTGAACTTTTTTCTTTTACAAACAATCATACATTCATACCTACAGACAATCAAAAAGAAAGTAATACTACAAAGAACTATGCGAACCTGATCTTAACATTGCTTGCAAAATGCAAACACAGACAAATTATGCAGACTCGTACTCTTAGCTCTCCTATGGCGGGACCTTCACGCCGTCAATTATGATTTTATAAATCTTAAAAATTTTGCGAAAAATGGCCATGAATTGTAATTAGTAAATGATAAATCGTAACTACTCTGATAACTGTGCAGCCCGAACGCAGCCCGAAAGGCTTAATGGTCCGGGTAGACACCCTAGCAGCAACGGTTGCTAGTTGCTGCCATCCTCCCCTAGATTGTTGCCTTCGCTCAGCAATTGCTGCTAAAGGGCCGACAGATTGAGCAGCAATCGAGGGGAGGATGGCAGCAACTGGCAATCGTTCCTGCTAAGGTTTCTGCACGAACCATTACGCCGTTTGGTCTGCGTTCGTTCTGCACAATTATCAGAGTACGCACATCGCTGATCGCGCCCACTGTTTGCGCATGCATCTACTCGATTTGAATCAGATTAAATAAAAATAATAAACATTCGAATTTTCGAATTTCTAGGGACCTCCAAATTTTCGAATATTCGAATTTTCGAATTTTTTTGCGAACCATCGATTTTTCGAATATTCTAATTTTCGAATTTTTTGAACCCAGCGAATTTTCGAACATTCGAATTTTCCAATTTCTGGAGATCCTCGAATTTTCAAATACTCAAACTTTCGAATTTTTGCGAACCGCCGAATTTTTGAATATTCGAAGTTTCGAATATTCGAATGTTCGGTTACTTGTTCGAATAACATTCCATATGGTAAAAACTTCTACCCATGTATGTAGTCCTACAATGCGATTTCTTTCCCAATCACAACTAGCACAAAAGTTTTCTGGTAGTAAGTTTCATTTGCCGTTTTCGAATTTCTCCCAACTTTCTCACAAGTGGAAGCTTGTGCTGCTGTGGAGCTGGTCCCTCATCGGTTTTAAAATTGCAACTGGTTGAAATTCCTAAGCTTAAGGACGCCTACGTATCCTCTTGAGATCTGTAACCATCATCAAAGGATCGTGAAGCGGATGAAACCCTTCGTCCGTGAAAAGGCATTTTTTTTAATATTTTATCTCTGTAGTGTAGTTTAACAAAACGAGCCATGGTAGTGAATGCAGAGGTATTGACACGGACTAAAATAATGTTGAATGCAGAGGTTCAGTTACTTTAATCGTGAATGAGCTTGCAGTTATCAACAAATAAGCGGCAGCTATATAAAAAAACACTGCGTTCCTCATTATTACTTCTGTTTATCCGGTACAGCTGCATGCTTGTACGTTGAATGACAAAACCAGCAGAACTTCTATAACAAGAAGTCGGAGTATGTTTGGGCAGAAAGGTTAATAAGAGGATCTCAAGATTTTGTGTGAACTTCGAAATCCATAAATGACGGAGACGCACTTAGAAAGAGTTTCAACGAAGCAGTAGTCGGAAGTCAGCTAAATATAAGGAAGAATGCTGTGTAAAAGTTACTATTGTAGTTTGCGTTCACTTACATAGATCTGGAGGAAAGACTTGAATAATCAGAAGTTTAGTTAAAACTGATGGACTCTCAAGTGTCTAGAAAAGTACATACGTCGGTTTCACTGGAGTGATCATCGTCTCTAATGTCGTATACCTCGTAGAATTGCAGTTTCAAAGCCTTCAAATGCAGTTGGCGGCTTTCGGATGCTGCAAACATATGGGCAGGTTTTTGGGAAAATTGAGATTGAAAATGGAAAATTGGACTGGGGTTTCAATTGGAATGGTTCTTCAGCGAGAAAATGGAATTGAAATACCAGTTGCGAAGCAAAACAATTCCAAATGTTTGAATTCTAGGCCTAAAATATTCGAATATTCGAACTTTCGAATTTTTCGGAACCTCTGAATTTTCGAATATTCGAACATTCGAATGAATATTCGAATTTCATTCGATTCGGTCAAAACTCTATCATGTGCATCACACACTGTTGATGACTAAGGGAATTTTCTCTCGCAACTGCAAGTAATGAGAATTCCCGTAGAAACAGGTAGCAGCAAAAAATATTGAAAAAAAGCGGCTCCTCCTCCGTTCATCTTCACACTCTAAGCGTGGAATAGGGTGATTGTAGGTGGAGCGACACTGCAGGAGATAGTAACTCAGAAGGTTTTGCGAATGACGTCTTTATAAAACTAGCTGAAATTTTTCTGAGTCTTATAAGTGGCATTCGGAGCTTCAGTTACAAAATGAAAAGTTCAGACCGGTTAGAACAAAGCATTATTTATTTATTTTTTTACTTATTTATTTATTTATTTTTTCATTTACTTATTTATTTGTACGTGGCTACCCCACGTTGTTTATAGATACAATATTGAGATTACAAGTACAATGAATAAAATTTTTAAGACTATCAGTAATTGCCTGGTAAGTAGGAGTGACTCAATTATGTCAGTACAATGCATACGTATGTAGTAAATCAATAAGTAGGATCGCTCAGATTCTTGTCTACCTGTCTCTTATAGTGCCTGAGTAAACATGGCAGTGCGAATTTCTTGGATAACCTTAGAAAATCGAGAAAGCTTTTTGTGTGAAAAAGTTGGATCGTAAGCTATTTTTTGCTGTGGAAATTCTATTTTAAATAGGCCACCTCTCGTGCACGAAGTGGATAATCTAAAAAACTTATTCACTGGAAGATGATTCTTGCTGCAAACGATTTTGTGGATCATAACAAGATCATGCTATCGTTGAGTTTCTAGAGAAGGAATTCCAAAAGTTCGATTTCGAATAGGAGCCTGTCATCGACAGAAGCGATGACGCTCCTAGTAATCATTGTAAGGCGCGGCCCCTCACTAAAGGGGCATACCAAAAGTTAACTAAGAGGTATTCATCTTCCTAAATCATTCCGCTCATGTATTCCTCCTAGGTTGCTCATCTAGAGTTCCGTTAACCAACAACGTTCTACTAGGTTGCTCGCCTAGATCATCTCTGTCTGCTTTCACTACAGTGTTCAGCGCACTATTCATCTGTCCCTTGTTTTGTGTCATTAGGATAGAGTACTAGTAAGAACAAGCGCTTACTCGTACACACACACACACACACACACACACACACACACACACACACACACACACACACACACACACACACACACACACCACACACACACCACACACATCCTTTCGCACTCTTCTTCGACTCCTAAAAGCAATCCAGTAGGCCGCAGCTTACACGTTTTGCTATCCTAAAAACTTACCACTAACCACCTCTTTCCACCCCCATCAAGGGCATATTTCTGGCGTCAGCCACTCAAACTATAGTCTGTTTCGCCAGCGATGATAGCTGAGTATGTGTGCACAGCGTATGTTTTTCTCTGCACCCTCTCTAATCTCTGCGCACTTTCACGCCCCCTTCCCCGTGGAACTATACGTAAGGCGCTACCAACCGGCACATTTCCACTGCAACGTCAGCACATTTTTGGCGCATAGCCAGCACAGAGCCGAAGGAATGTTGGCATGGTCATGCCCATGTAATCTTATCCAGAGCTTTGTAGTAAAGCTGTTCTGAACAGATTCGAGCTTCACCTCAGGCAAAGTATCGCACACATGCGTAGGACTACTGCAGGACACCCGGAGGGTTTCGTCAAGAGACCCGGTCTGTTACAGACCGCAATTCCCGATTTAGTTCTCCGCAAGTCCCGGTACCCCCCTCCGCATGTTCCGAAATGGGGGTTTTTTTAGCAAAACTTATCACCCCCTTAAGAGAAGGGAATGTTAAGAGAAGGGAAAAACTCTGGACTGCTTTACACCGATTTCATTGATTTCGGCTTAATTTTGTTCAGAAATCGTTGACGACATGTCTATTGGGTTGTTTGATACGCTGTGTACAAATATCTCTACAGTTTCGTATAAAATTATAGGCTAAACCATTGATTTTATCGAGTTTTATGTTTTTGATAGGTGAACCAGGCCCACTGAGGTCTTCTAGTGCGCTGAATAGAAATATGACAGAAAATTTGAGGCAAAATATCGGCTCATTAATTGTTAATTTAATTAATTTGTTTGTCAATTTATTTAATTAGTTTAATTGTGTTTTACAATGTAATGTATTAATTTTTTTATTCAAACTATTTTTCAACTCTCGTTCAGGGGTGGGTCAGTGAGGAAATGTGCATTATGTGCATGAAACGTCCACCCACTTTCAAATAGCATGGTCCCATACAACGTAATGTCTCATGAAGCCCATGGAAATCTACCTTGAAAAATCACAAAGACCAGCAACTCCACGCTCGTTTCGTGGGCTTAGCCACCTTTTGCCATGGTTCTCGTCTTGGAGACTAAACAATAGTCTCACTACGAGTATTCCTCCAGTGGTGTGTACTTGCGGCAGGTTTTGACTTGTACGTTAATATAGAGAAAATCTTTCTGATTGCAAAAGTGAACAATTTTCGACGTTATAGAAAGGTATAAGAAAGCTTCAGCTTTCGATTTCCTCTTGCGACACTCGTTTCCTGGCCAAGCTACAGTTCACATCCGTAATTTGGTCAGACATAACTCGTAGCCTGGTCTGGAAACAGCGAGGTCTGGAGTCCCTATAGGCAAAATCTGAAGTTTGGGTCAGTTCTGGTGTTGACCCGTAATTTCTCCGAGCAACATAAGAAAGTGCTGATTCAGCCGTGGCCTCTTAAGAAACAGGGTCACCCTTTTTGAGGTCTGTTACGTATACCACTATCCACGCCAGTTCACACTGAATTTCCCACCATAAAAGTCTCGAAAGCGATTTCTGAGGTAAGACTCTGTTGCTGTTAGGGCACACACAGAGCTATATTCTGTGGCAGGAGAAAAACAGATGCAAAATAGATGCTTTTGTGAGTAGGAAGTCCGCTAAAATTGCAAAAGAGACACCTCAGAGACTTAAACGATGAATGCCATTTTTAGAGTGAATGTGACAATAATAAATTCAATAAACATTATTATAAGAGAAATTTCCAGAGTGATTATGAATATAAAAAGCGTATTATACATTATTATAGGAGAAGTTTGGAGTGCAGGGCTACAAGTAGCGGAAAAATAGGCAGAACTCACTGCTCTGTGATGCCTGACCTCGGGGGTTCTCGGAATACCTGCCACGTTCCTCCGCACCCATCCGAGGCTTTTATCAAAGTTCGAGGGTATGTCGCACCCCCCGACTACATCCTCCGCAAGTCCCGATGGTTTTTCGAGCCTAGATCGCATCCCTCGAGTACCTCCTCCGCATGTCCCGAAGCAGGCGGTTACCGCATGACCAGTAAACTTTCTTAAGAAATGAGGGCTATTGTCCTCCGCATGTCCTGACATTTTTGTCTAAGATAATGGTGTTTTTGGACTTCGGACTAAACACAGTAGTGCCATATTCTAGAATAGGTCACACATAAGATTTGTACGCCAGTAAAAGATGATTCGCTGAATTTGTCGACAATGATTTGAAAATATTGTTAAGAGTTCTTTCGGCCTTTTTTTTTTTTGCTAGAACATTACAATGTTCATCGGAGCTGAGTTTTGCATGCAAAAAAAAATAAAACCTAAGTCACAAGTGGCATTTGTGTTGTTCAGTTCTTCCCCACCAAGGAAGTAGGTGTCTTTCGAATTGAACCAACCAAGATGAAATATTTTGGTTATTGTGATCGATAAAGGGAGCTTCCATTTAACTGACCACTCATCAATGGCAGTAATTATCTAATATATTTTTGAATATTTTTATGTCATCCGCGAACATCTTACCCCAGACATTGTATTGACTAATCAATCCAGGAATTTCTCTGGTGTATATAAGAAAAAGGATCGGAGATAGAACCCCTCCTCGGGGTACGCCACTCGTCACCGGATATATTTTCAAACTCAAAATCGGCGCTGATAGGTGATTCGACGTTCGTTGTACGCTGAGCAGGTAGTTGGTCTACCTACTTTATTTTACACCCAAAAATTACGGTACGATCATTTGCTAACCTGACTGAACTTTTCATTTTGTTCTTCAGGTACGAATCACGATTTACGGCATGTCCGGAAAATTACAACTCACGATTTACGGGTATCAAAAGAAGCCACTGTCTCCCTGACTGACATTATTAAAATCTACCGTGTGCGTGTGCGTTGCTGGAACCCGGCTGGCTCAGACCCCTTCTGGTGTAGAGAAAGTGGCTTTTTTCACTAATATTCTACTATTCTACCCTTATGTTCTCCTACTACTCACTAGTATTCAACTCTAGTGACAGTGACGTTGATATTTCTGCGGCAATTCTGCCCCAGAAATATCAAAGTCACTGTTTTCGACGAAAGGGGTTTTTTGATGGTGTGAAACTCATACTCATTTTGCATCATAAGCATGTATTTGTGAGGTTGCGGAAGCTGTACGGTTGAAGCGACAACTCAGAAAATCCTTTGAAACAGTAGGTATATTTGACATGATTACCACGAGGTTTAGCAAAATACTGCCCATTTCCTCACAAAACTAGCATTGTCTTTTGCCTCGTAATAGTGAGCCTACTAACTGTACGAAATCACCCCATGGAACGAAATGAATACGGTTTTCGTGACCAGCGCATCGAATAACTTTTAGGAGCGATATCTGATAAATTTTTTTGATTTTGAAATTTCTGTTGCGAAATCACCAATTTAGTGCCTAGTAATTGAAAGACAGTGGGTGATAGAAGAATTTAAGAGTACAATAGTAGAATACTAGTGGAAATAAGCAATTGTCTCCGCGTCAGGAGAGATCCGAGCCAGCCGGGTTCCAGCAACGCACGCGCATACGGTGGATTTTAATAATGTCAGTCAGGGAGACAGTAGCTTCTGGTATCAAATCTCTCTATACGCGCATCCCTGTTCCACATACGACTACACAACTCTGATAACTGTGCAGCACGAACGGCGTAATGGTTAGAGTAGAAAACCTAGCAGCAATGGTTGCCAGTTGCTGCCATCAGCAATCATAATATAAAAAGAATGGTAAGCAAAATACGCGGGCAAAATCTGTACCCATGCTGCGGCGCGGTTGCGTTCACGGTCACAGCGACTCGAGCAGACTACAATGCAGTTTTTTCTCAACTAATGGAATTTCGGTTTTTTGACAGGTTCACCGGGATTGGACGGGCACTGTGGCTTGCCGCGCGATTGATCGGTGTCGCGCATCCGACGGGGATTGCCGCAGGGTGCGGCGGCGGGGTTGGAGCTCTCCAATTTCGATGGGACCTTCAAATTTGGATGGGGACCTTGACCGGACTGACCGATCGATGCCCTAAACTTGAAATTCAACGGGGATTGCGATGGGGGAACGGGGACGGGAGTTGAGATCTCGGATTTTGACGGACCATCAAATTTTGGACGGGGTACCTTGAAGAACATGGCCACGGGGGTCAGAACGGGGGACGGGGTTTGACCACTCGACGTTTAACATCACTTTGAATTTGTGCGAGATCGAAAGCTGATTGCACCGGTTGCGACCATGTCATGTTCACAGCACGCCATCGCGTCCGATCTGGCAAGTTTGGTAAAGTCGGGCGTGGTCCCCTCCGGTGCATCTATCGACATTTCTGGTGATTATCGATTTTTTGGGGGATTCACAAACTACCAGGGAATGAATCCTCATCCAACAACATGGCTATTGTGCAGAGACTTCGAGAACCGACGGTTTTAGTTTCTATACAAATTTCTAATTTTTCCTGTTTCGCAATTTCGGTATAGGAAACGTAGCGGGCGGAAGGTGGGAGGGAACGTAAAGTCCGGGAACGCTATATGACTAGCGCCCTGGTGCTTGCAGATGGTGCTCCGTGAGTGCGACGTGATAATAGCATCCGCGAATCTCTACCGATGTGTCCGGTTTTCATGAGATTTTTCAAAGAATTCGACGACTTACGAGCGAAAATGTGGGGAAAAATTCGAAGGAAGTGCGGAAAACCTTGGTTTCCCTCCCAGAATTCCCTTCACTCTTCCTTCTAGCACCCTATTAATATAACAGGAGTATGGGAAATTGATATTGGGGCAACCTACTCCCGTCTCCATCCTTCATCTTATACAGTCTCTTCTTCTTCTTCCTAGGCCATTGAGGGAGAATATGTAGTGCATAATGTCCTACACAGCGTTGAGTTTTAAAAAAACTTCCACTGCACGAACATTATCTAGAAAGAAACAAAGAAGGGCTTCACATGGTCACTATAATCCACTCCTCTTCCCGAGATTGAGCAAAACCGTAGAGAAAAACTCACACTCCTACCCCCTCGTGTGTCTCCCCCACCCTGTCAATTCATCCCGTTCCTGAGTTCAGGCAAAGAGTGAGAGGAAAATTGATACACTCGCTTTATGTGTCTGACAGAGCTCATTGATGCAGCACCTTCTCTAAGTTAAGGCAAATTTTGAATCGTAATAGGATCAAAGAATGTATTATAGATAAAAGCGCACAAGAAAGTCAATCTTCTCACCACCTATTTCTCTCAGCATAAACGTGGATCATCTCCCTTCCCAGAAACTCAGGCAATAGCCTAGGCAATAATTCGCGCACCCAACCCATGTATCTCACCAACCCCGTGGATCACCCTCTTTTCCTAAGCTTAGGCAAAAGCTTAGACAGTAACTTGCGCACCCACCCATGCATTTTGCCAACCCCGTGAATGACCTCCCTTCCCAGAAGATCAGGGAATAGCCTAGACAATGACTTGCGACCCACCCCATGTATCTGGCCAACCCCGTGGATTACCTCCCTTTCCAGAAGCTTATGGAAGAGCCTAGGCGGTAAACTGCGCACCCACCCCATGTATGTCACCAACCTCAAGGATCACCACTCCTTCCTATGCTCAGGTAAAAGCCTAGGCAATAACTTGCACCAATGTGTCCTACCAATCCCGTGGATTACCTCCCTTTCCAGAAGCTTGGGGGAAGAGCCTAGACAATAACTTGCGCACCCACCCCATGTATCTGGCCAACCACGTGGATCACCTCCCTTTCCAGAAGCTCAGCCGAAAGCCTAGACAATAACTTGCGCACCCACCCCATGTATCTGGCCAACCACGTGGATCACCTCCCTTTCCAGAAGCTCAGGCAAAAGCCTAGACAATAACTTGCGCACCCACCCTACGTATCCGGCCAACCTGTGGATACCTCCCTTTCCAGAAGCTCAGCCCGAAAAACATATAAAATAAAAAAAACATAATTTCAGTTAACAAACCCATAAATTTTATAAACAAACTTATTATCATAAACTCCAAAGAAATTAAAATAGAAATAAAGAAAGCCTAGACAATAACTTGCGCACCCACCCCATGTATCTGGCCACCTTGTGGATCACCTCTCTTTCCAGAAGCTCAGCCGGAAGCTTAGACAATAACATGCACACCCACCCCATGAATCTGGCCAACCCCGTGGATTACCTCCCTTTCCAGAAGCTCAGCCGGAAGCTTAGACAATAAATAACTTGCACACCCACCCCAGGTAACTGGCCGACCCCAGTGGATTACCTCCCTTTCCAGAAACTCAGCCGAAAGCCTAGACAATAACTTGCACACCCACCCAATGTATCTGGCTTACCCCGTGGATTACCTCCCTTTCCAGAAGCTCAGCCCGAAAAACATATAAAATAAAAAAAACATAATTTCAGTTAACAAACCCATAAATTTTGTAAACAAAGTTATTATCATAAACTCCAAAGAAATTAAAATAGAAATAAAGAAAGCCTAGACAATAACTTGCGCACCCACCCTACGTATCCGGCCAACCCCGTGGATTACCTCCCTTTCCAGAAGCTCAGGCGGAATCCTAGACAATAACATGCACACCCACCCCATGTACCTGGCCAACCCCGTGGATTACCTCCCTTTCCAGAAGCTCAGCCGGAAGCTTAGACAATAACATGCACACCCACCCCATGAATCTGGCCAACCCCGTGGATTACCTCCCTTTCCAGAAGCTCAGCCGGAAGCTTAGACAATAAATAACTTGCACACCCACCCCAGGTAACTGGCCGACCCCAGTGGATTACCTCCCTTTCCAGGAACTCAGCCGAAAGCCTAGACAATAACTTGCACACCCACCCCATGTATCTGGCCAACCACGTGGATCACCTCTCTTTAGAGAAGCTCAACCGAAAGCCTAGACAATAACATGCACACCCACCTCATGTATCTGGCCAACCCCGTAGATTACCTCTATTTCCAGAAGCTTAGCCGAAAGGCTAGACAATAACTTGCGCACACACCCAATGTACCTAGCCAACCCCGTGGATGACCTCCCTTTCAAAAGCTCAGCCGAAAGCCTAGACAATAACATGCACACCCACCCAATGTATCTGGCTTACCCCGTGGATTACCTCCCTTTCCAGAAACTCAGCCGAAAGCCTAGACAATAACTTGCACACCCACCCAATGTATCTGGCTAACCCCGTGGATTACCTCCCTTTCCAAAAGCTCAGCCGAAAGCCTAGACAATAACATGCACACCCACCCCATGTATCTGGCCACCTTGTGGATCACCTCTCTCTTCCCAGAAGCTTAGCCGAAAGGCTAGACAATAACTTGCGCACACACCCCATGTACCTGGCCAACCCCGTGGATTACCTCCCTTTCCAGAAGCTCAGCCGGAAGCTTAGACAATAACATGCACACCCACCCCATGAATCTGGCCAACCCCGTGGATTACCTCCCTTTCCAGAAGCTCAGCCGGAAGCTTAGACAATAAATAACTTGCACACCCACCCCAGGTAACTGGCCGACCCCAGTGGATTACCTCCCTTTCCAGAAGCTCAGCCGGAAGCTTAGACAATAAATAACTTGCACACCCACCCCAGGTAACTGGCCGACCCCAGTGGATTACCTCCCTTTCCAGAAACTCAGCCGAAAGCCTAGACAATAACTTGCACACCCACCCAATGTATCTGGCTAACCCCGTGGATTACCTCCCTTTCCAAAAGCTCAGCCGAAAGCCTAGACAATAACATGCACACCCACCCCATGTATCTGGCCACCTTGTGGATCACCTCTCTTTCCAGAAGCTTAGCCGAAAGGCTAGACAATAACTTGCGCACACACCCCATGTACCTAGCCAACCCCGTGGATCACCTCTCTTTCCAGAAGCTCAACCGAAAGCCTAGACAATAACATGCACACCCACCTCATGTATCTGGCCAACCCCGTAGATTACCTCCCTTTCCAGAAGCTCAGCCGGAAGCCTAGACAATAACTTGCGCACCCGCCCCATTTATCTGATCAGTCCCATGGATCATCTCCTCAAAGCTTATTGTTAGCATGACTACTTATCTCATTTTTATGAGCACATTTTTTTATAGCATCTGTGTTCAAAAACCATTTCTTTGAAATTGGGACACTGCGCGAATTCTGCTGATTGCAAGGTAGTGCAGAAGAATAGTGTTCCGAAGTGATGGCTACAATCATCGTTTGGAACTTTTCTATTCGACGCAATTCTGTGGTGTCTTATTGGTGATTCGATAAAGAAAAAGAAACTGGGTGGAAATAGATAGTCTTGATGTTTATTTTTTCCTCTCACTTGATTTTTGACGTCAGTTTTTGTTCGTAACTTTCTTGTTCATAACCGAAATATAAAATTGTTTTCATAAGTTTTGTTTGAACTACGGGGATGTGATAGTCATACGCAACGATAACGCTAAGCGAGTACCTGAATGATTGATTTACCAAGCGATTTACCAAATTTGTACAAATCAATTGTGTTGAAACAATATGAAGTAGCGCATCTCAAATTTGAGGGAATTGATCCTACAACAAGTTGGCGCACATGAAAAAAACACTGGGCCATTACTGTCACAGTTTTTGGAGCGTACCACACTAACGTAACTTACGGGGCCACTAGTTACTGCTAAAGAGACGTAAGCTTCAACGTTCTCTGTACCGATTAGGAGCAATTTATTCCACACCGTCGTGTCTTGTGTGCGGTGTGTGAAGTTGCACCAATAGCAACAAAACTCACGGCGATCATTTTTGCTGCTCAATTTAACCTCATCTCCTAGACATGCTAGTGTTCTTCACTCTTTGGATTGACCGTCATCACAATAAACTTATTGATAAGTTTGGCTCAGTTACGGTCTAGAACTAATTGTTCGTTGTACGGTCTCCTCAAACTACAGGAAAACAGCTGGTATTAGTTGTCTCAAAGTTCAGGATTAAATTAGCGGGATTCAGACGTCGGAAATATTTTGCATAATAGTATGGTGCATTTCACCTGGGATTAATCAATAATTAGTTTGCTAATGTTGCGTCGGACAACGCAAGCTTTCACTTGTATGTATGGTGGACATCGTTTCGACGCGGTATTTCATCTATATGTGTGTCTGAAGAGGCTTCTCATTAGTTTGATTCCAGGAGCTCGAATCCGAAAACCTTCTGAGAAATGGCTGCGGAGGGTGATGGTGATCCTCAATCTCTTTTGGTGAGTTGAACACCAATTTTTAAGACCGTTTCGCTTGCGTGTTGTTTTGTTTTATTGGGATAGTTGCCTGTCTATTCATCCCCAGGACTTGACTTTTGTTTTCTTTTCTTGTCTTCCAATTGAACTCTTCTTTATGTTTTGTTACTGCAAAAAAGTGTCGGGTGCAGATTAGGGAGCAACCCAGCTGTAGGGGTCCCGCGACGCAGTACACTCCACCGCGGCGCGGCAGTCTGGCTATCTGCCGGTAGGGGGTGGCGGTCATGAAGAACGATAGGTCGTGACAGCTGCCAGCTGCACCGCGCATCCCATGTAAAGGTTGCCACGCTCATCTCGCACGATGCGCATGCTAGCTTACCCTGTACAAAGGACCGAGATCTTTATTTGACTCAGAACTAGACTAGATGAGGTTTTTGTGGGGTTCGCGGCAAAGACATAATAACTTGTAGTGGCTCATTGTCATATGTCAATGAAAATTAAGCCTTGAAAATTGGAAATTATGCTTTCGCCTTTCTAAAATCTGTTCAAATAGGTCATACCATCTTCTGCAGTGGAAGGTAATTAACACACACGCAACTGCCAGCGTTTGCAAATCCCTGTATCTATCTAGGGGCGGGGCTACAATTGCATGGGATATTGACACACGGGTTCATAGCAGCCAACTATTGCCAGCTTTCATTCTTCGTGGCATACACCCGCCGGGAGGGGGGTAAAGAGGCTCCCAAGGCTTGCTGACAGTCATAGCCTGTCTTGGAGCCTGTACCCTGCGGAGATTTTGCGTGTTTGCTGCAGCGGATAGCGCCCACATACCAAGCCCATATCCAGACTTGGAGGGGGAAGCAGAAGTCGAGAAATTGAGGAGTGATTTCGAAGAAAGTTTAAATAAAGCCGCAGTTCAAATCTTAAACAAGATCGACGGTTTTAAGAAATTAAACATCGAGCCAGGGCTTATTTAACATGCTGATCATGGATTTAATATCAATTTTGTATCAAAATGCCATTTCTAAATTATTTCAAGCGTTTACAGTACATATCACATTTTCAGAATCTGCTGAATCTTTGTAAACTGGGGTCATTCGACGTTCTTATCTCGAATTGTGTTTTGTATCGCAACGTCCTTTTTTAATAATTAATGCACGGATTGCGCAGCTTGGAAAAATCCAAAACTTCAAAAGCTCAGCACTACATAGGATGCTTTGTAGGATTTCTCTAGAATTTCCTGTCCTCCATTTATATTTGCATTTTCTCCAACGCAATCGATCATGAATCCATCGCCAGATGAGGTGTAAGAAAGACCCCGCAGGTACGAGCTGTGCCTGCAGGCGTACCTCAAGGATACAGTGCCGTCAGATCGCCACTCTCTTCCTGTTTTGTTAGCATTGATTTTCTGAAGCTAGGAATGCAACAGTGAAATAAGCTCCGGACTCTGTGCGAAAAGTGTGAAATGAACTGGTATTGTTGCCACTGGGAACTTTTTATTTTTCATATATTTTTCTTGTGACAAGATAGCGAGCGGAGAATAGTTAAAAAAAGTGTCTTTGTGTGCGTCGGGATCTTTTTGAAAAGGTCTTTGCACACGAAGAAAGAGCTCAACACTTTTTTCGCAAGCAAACTTTGTCATTCAGACGATTCGTTTTTGGTTTCGAAATTTCAACTTTGCTTTATGAATATAAATCCAGTGGTTTTAGAAAAGAAATTACACCTATCCTGCTTCTCAGTTGTTGGAAAGGATCATCCTGATACGAAACGTATTCGAGATAAAAACGTCAAATAACCTTAGTTTACAATGTTTCAGAAGATTCTTTAAAAAAAGTATACGCTTGGAACACTTCAAAAATGGCATTTTTGATAGAGAATAGGTGTCAGATCCGTGATCAGCATGTCAAATAACCCCTAGGTGAAGATTATACTTCCTGAAATCTGCGGTTTTTCTCAAATTTAAATCACAATTTTATTTAAATCTTATTTAAACTGCAGCTTTGAAAACTCCCAATCAATTTGGTGTAGTTTATGTGCCTATTTATGTAGCTTGCGCATACTATAGTTTTATATACTGTATAGTATTGTACTATCTGTTTATCACCTAAATATCATTTGATTTTCCTAGTACCATTCACTCCAATGATTCCCTCTTCCCAAATTCTTATCTCCATAATTGCTATAGTTTCATGCCGAAGAGAGCACAGACAGTAGCAGGGTGGTGAGAGAGAAGAGAGGGTAGGACGAGAGAGCTGTGGGCGTGGCCGTCGGCGGCAAGGGAGCGTATCCCTCCAGGATATGTATCCCTAAGGCACGGGAGCCTCTTTATCCTCCGCCTATCTGCCGCACCACAGGGTCGATAATCGCCGATCGTTTCCTGGCGCAAGCTGCACGGCCCGCAGCTGAATGTACTGTGTTGCATGGCACGTGTTAGTTGGAGCCGCAATAAAACCGACTTCTGGTTCTCCAGTTTTTATTACAGTAGTGGCCAATTTTTATTTCAGAAACTGTTTTCGAAATTCGACCCTTCAAATGTGGATAGCAATATAGTGACCAAAGCACGGACTTTGTGTGCTCATTACGTAGGAGGGGCATGGAGGCATGTCAACAATTCGCAGTTCTTGTTGTCGAAGATGAGGTAATGTCCTTCTAGCATTTGCATTGCATTTCGTGTTCTCTTCTTCTTTTTCCTTCATAACTTTTTGAACTGTGGTTTTCACTCCAATTGAATGTTGCAATTTTACGGTTTCTTGGATATGTTTGATCTAAATGCAAATGACCTGGTGTTGCTAAGAAAGTACTCCAATAAGTAGAAAGTCAGTTACACCTAGAAGGTGCCCATGAAAACTATTTCCAGTTATTCCACTACATGCGGAATAGAGACTGCATAACATAGACAAGGTAGATTATTGCAAGGGATTATTGCAAGGAGGATGTAAGGCGAGAGCAGTTCGAGAGTCTAGTGGAATCACAAGACATCTTATGGTGAGATTGATCATTCGTGGCAGAGAAAGTGTGCGAAGTGAATTCTTCTATGAGAGCAATTTATACTACATAGGTGCGTGTGTTAGTCTTGAGTCAGACGCACGCATCCATTTACGGAGGATTGTCCGTGGACACCCATCAATACGACATGGACATCCTGAATGAAAATACCGCGTGGTCGCCGCGAATGCCCCTCGACGACGTAAACGCGTGCGTCTGAGCTACGTCAACGATGCGACTGGCCCCATCCTTCATCATAAAGACGCAGGCAGTGGGAAGAATCTATTTTTCTATTACTATACAATTTTTTGACTTTATGTATACGTGTGCAACAATTATAAGGGAGCATGAGGAAGGGAGAGGGCACAAGCATTGTTGAAAGAAGAAAAGATAAGTCTTCATCCTTCTAGTTGTGGAAGACATAGGCGAAGCGAGCGCTCACAACAGTCAGGAAGTCCGGCGTGAGCCGGACGGCCAGTTTGGTGAAAACTTAAAGGGAGCGTCAACCAAGATTGCACCTCTGCGTGTCTTGGAGCCTGGCGCAGCTGGATGTTGTGGATTTCGGATGCTGTCTCGCCAGCAGCGTTGTGCTCCGACGCTCCAGGCCGCAGTAGGTGCAGTCGTGATTGGTGCTCCCTGTATTTTATGGTCAACTATTTCAACAACTATCAGTTGTAATTGATTATTATAGCTTAATCCCACTAATCTCACTCCCTTTGTTTTGGAAAAGAGCGAGTCCTTGTTCTCACTTCGATGTTCCAGCGTAAATAAGAATATGTAGCAAACAGGGTGTCCAAGGGAGAGATCGATGTACTCAGACAATAACTGCACGCCATCGGACACCGGCCACGTCGATGGCACGCTGAATGGACGCCGCTCGCTGTTTTGAAGCACGCCGATAGTGTAGTATCAACATGGAAACTTCTCGATTAGGCGAGCGTGCGGCCCGCGCACCCATACTCTCACGTAGTATCAGCGTGCCATCTGCGTGAATGGTTTCCGATCGCACGCTTGACGTCCATGGCACGTGGGCCACACGCTATTATTATCTGAGTATTTCATCGGAGCCCTTCACCATGAGTCTTGTTACTCTGGTCGTGAATGTGGTCAGAACTTTAGTGATATGGCTACTGTCATCTGCTTCAAAAATGATACTTCTTCCATGTTGTGAATGTCGATGCACAAACACTTGGCCACTCGGTGCGTAAACGTATTCTTCATCATGTTAGACGTAGGCCAAAATGGCTATACGTACCATTTCCAGCTTGAAATTTGGAAGGCGTCAGTAACCCAGTATTGTTGAAATTGATAGTACCTATTTTGGTTAGTATTCTATTGTCCCTACTAAAGTTTTGTAAGCTGTTAGAGGAGATTTTCAGTGGAGGCTTTACAAACTTGATGTTTGTATGTTCGCTGGCGCCCGAAGTTCCCAAAGTCAGTAATGAACCGAGATCAGTGCTACTCCGAATTCAAACGCAGACGGATACCTTGCAGCTGATGAGAGAAATCGCGATTTTCACAGTCCTAAGTGGTTTGTATTTGTCAGTATATGCTAATTTTTTTTGCGATAGAGTGTTTGATTTTTCTTCTGTTAGAACTTTCGTTTCAGACGAACCCTTTTATGAGAACCCTTCTTCCGCACCCAGCCGAGGCATGAATTTTCTCATAATTCGAAGTTATCCTTGCCTTGTGATGAAGATGTTCTCCTAAGTATGGATGAAATTATTTCGTCTCTAAATTGGGCGAACTGTCTTGTTTTGCTTTTCTGTTTTTGTCCTTAGTTTGAATCCTTTCCTTTGGTAATTTCTGTAAACAACTATCATGACTTAATCACCGGCAAGTCCTTTCAATATGTTTTCTTCTTTCCTACTGCAGCTTGAAATTTTCCTCTTCTCACTTCCATATCGTGAAATTGGATTAAGAGGTTTAGATGAAATAGAAGAAAAAATGTTCACGTTTCGATTTCCAAGTACAGTGGACGTCAGTGGCGTTGGCCCATCTGCGGCCTCGAGAAGGACGTCGCGCAACCGTGCCGCGCGCGCTGAGATCGGTGTTTTCTGCTGCTGGTACTATTTCTACCAGCTTTTCTACCCGATTTCAAGGATTTTTGACCGAATCGGGAAGAAAAAGGCTTAGAAGTAGCATTCCGGCGGCAGACGACACCGATCTCAGCGCGCGCGGTGCGGTTGCGCGGGGTCCTTCTCGAGGCCGCAGGTGGGCCACCGCCATTGCCGTCCACTGTATGTGAGCTCACAGCTCAGCATTCGCGTTTTGCCAAGGATGGGGAAAGGAGCTCTGGCCTAGCCAATGGACAGCCAACAGGATAGCGTCGCCTACGAAAAAAAATATTCCTGTGAAAAATGAAGCTAAACAGGTACCATACATCTTAAGAGTATCCCCAGACTTCGCCAAGAATCGTAGCGATCGCCACTACAGCCCGCTATCGTCGCGATCGCCACAACCGCCGGCAATCGCCGCATGTATAATGTGAATGAGGAGACTTCAGACGTGAGAGAGATGATAACTGATGTGGAGTGGCGATCGATAGGGATCGTTTCCACTATCGCTATCACTCACATCGCCAGTTCATTTTCTTCGAGAGTACGGGCGATGAGCTCCGTTTGGCAGCGATTCATAGCGATCTTACGTGGCAATCGATACGTATCATTCCCAGATCCTTATCTCTTATGTTGCCGGTTCATTTTTATTCATTTCGAATTGGCGAAATCTGGGGATACTCTATGATTTTACTAGTTTTAATCATAGGTGCGATGGGGGGGGGGGAGCCAGGGGTCTGCGAAGTGAAGGGGGTTTGAGGGGTCTGAGGCCTGTCAGAGGTGCCAAAAGTGAAGGGGTCATGGGCGCCCCGAGGTGGGGGAGGGGGTAGCGGCAGCTTTCTTAGCGCTGGCTGTCACAAAAAGGCGACGACCGGGGGGGGGGGGTCGTCACATTACAGACGTAGGTACAGTCCTTGTCGAAAAGATAGACGGATTGCGCGTGCGGTTTCATATCGTCGCGGCAGCAGAATCGCGTTGGGACCTACTGGACCCTCTCACTTGGAGCATCCTCTCTCCGCATCCATCGTTCAGGTCCCGCCGCGTTTCCGCAGTCACGGAATCCGTCTATCTTTTCGACAAGGACTGTATTTATGCAAGCTCAGATATCAGGTACTCCTTCCATCTGCAGCGAAGTGACGGCGGTGGCGCGATGAGTCATCTCCTCGTTGAGGAAAATCTGGCACTAATTTCAACATAAAAACACTCAAATTGCTATTATTTCCAAAATGGGAGGATCCGAGGGATATCAGCACTTTATATCCTACCTCCCGGTGCCCAATACCCTATAATTCAACCACGGCAACCCTTTCCCTTTTGATCATACTGAAAAGTGCCAAAAAACGGCAATTTTTCCCTTATAACTTCCTTATTTGAAACGTGGACATGTTAGTGAAGGGTACATAGTGACCACTTTTTGTGAAATTACACCTATATCACTCGTCACTTCTTCTGGAAAGTCGTTATAAGTCGTTCCCGCTAAAGGTGAAGGGTACCGGAGTCGGCCTCTTGAGGATGGCTCCGGTTCTCGCTCTGCGCCCTCCTCCCTCATTGCACTGTGTCGCTTTTGACCGGAGCCAGTGTAATGGTTTTGGCTCCATCCCCTCCTGCACAGCGCGGGACAGATTTTTACCCATCATATCATATACGCATCGATAGAGAATTTCTTCTACTTCACTATCATGTCCTGATCGTCTCATTTGGTTTTGTGGTTGAAGAGAAATTTGCGAAAAACCTACTGTTTCTCGCTATTTTCGTCGGTCTCAAAAACCTCATCTTGGTTCCCGTAAGATATTCACTAGAGGATTTGCAATTGATCTCACATTATACAGTTTTTCCTCCTCTTCTTCCCAGGACTGTCCCATTTTTGATTCACTTCCTATTAATACTTTTATTAGCCATAGAATTGAAAGTGCCACGAAAAGTATTGCTTTCGAAAAAATGCAAACAGGTGCGATAGTCGGAGCCAAGGCCCTCCCCCCACCCCCTTCACTTGGACGAAGGGGAGGACAAAACCCCGGTGAAAAAAATTAATAAAATTATTTTTTTGGGGTGATGGAAACGATGAAGGGAATGAGAAGAAGAAGGATGCAAATGAGGGGAAGACGAAGTAACAGAAGGCAATATCAGGAAGTTAGACGGAAACATCCTTAGTAGGGAATGTTAATAGACATTTATTGAAGGATTATAATAAATGTGTGCGGTGTGAGTCGGCCGGAACGAATGTCTCATAGGTTACGAAATTCGAGTTAGAGTACTGAATTGAACGGATTGCAAGTTGTTGAAGGAACTAGGAATAACACGGCTGTGAGTGAAAACTTCCGTAGGGTGAAGGGTATCCTTGGATAGCTGAAACCTATGAGATGAAGAAGGCACCCTGTTTGCCTAGAATAAGTCAAAACTTGCGGAACCGTCTGCATTTTTCAAAAGCAATACTTTTCGTGGCACTTTCAGTTCTATGGCTAATAAAAGTATTAATAGGAAGTGAATCAAAAATGGGAGAGTCCTGGGAAGAAGAGGAGGAAAAACTGTATAATGTGAAATCAATTGCAAATCCTCTAGTGAATATCTTACGGGAACCAAGATGGCGTTTTTGAGAGCGACGAAAATAGCGAGAAACAGTAGGTTTTTCGCAAATTTCTCTTCAACCACAAAACCAAATGAGACGATCAGGACAGATAGTGAAGTAGAAGAAATTCTCTATCGATCCGTATATGATATGATGGGTAAAAGTCTGTCCTGCGCTGTGCAGGAGGGGATGGAGCCAAAACCAGTACATTGGCTCCGGTCAAAAGCGAGGCAGTGCAGTGAGGGAGGAGGGCGCAGAGCGAGAACCGGAGCCATCCTCAAGAGGCCGACTCCGGTACCCTTCACTTTTAGCGGGAACGACTTATAACGACTTTCCAGAAGAAGTGACGAGTGATATAGGTGTAATTTCACAAAAAGTGGCCACTATGTACCCTTCACTAACATGTCCACGTTTCAAATAAGGAAGTTATAAGGGAAAAATAGCCGTTTTTTGGCACTTTTCAGTATGATCAAAAGGGAAAGAGTTGCCGTGGGTGAATTATAGGGTATTGGGCACCGGGAGGTAGGATATAAAGTGCTGATATCCCTCGGACCCTCCCATTTTGGAAATAATAGCAATATGAGTGTTTTTTATGTTGAAATTAGTGCCAGATTTTCCTCAACGAGAGGATGACTCATCGCGCCACCGCCGTCACTTCGCTGCAGATGGAAGGGGTACTGATATCTGAGCTTGCATAAATACCTACGTTCGTAATGTGACGACCCCCCCCCCCGGTCGTCGCCTTTTTGTGACAGCCAGCGCTAAGAAAGCTGCCGCTACCCCCTCCCCCACCTCGGGGCGCCCATGACCCCTTCACTTTTGGCACCTCTGACAGGCCTCAGACCCCTCAAACCCCCTTCACTTCGCAGACCCCCGGCTCCCCTCTATCGCATCTATGGCGCGGTTACGCGGCGTCCTTGTCGCAGCAACGATCGGGCCTTCGCCATTGACGTCCACTGTATACGGTTCATCAGTTAAAGTCATAAGGGCTGACAAGGTTAGCAAAGAAAAACAGTAGTAACAACCATTTGGGCGAATTCGGAACTACAAAAAATTAGAGGAAATTATTAGAATTGTTCGAGCACCTGTGCCGAGGGGCTAGCAGTCATTGAACGTTCCCGCTGACATTCTGATCTGGTCCTTCATGATGTTATTTGGTAGTGGGGAGGTTTTGGACAAATTTTTTGTTTTTACATTTTCACATTTTTTTATAATGCTTCTGATAAGGAGTCCACAACAAATGTGTTTTTTTCAATGCTATTTCTTATGTTTTTCAGGCTCGTTCTAGACAGACTTTTCAGTGCATGGGTATGGACCGAAACTCCTTGGTGTTTTCTCTGGTGGCAGGATTGAGGAGTTCATTCCGAGTCGAACGCTTACCACGGAGGAATTGAGCGACCCTAGGTGCGACGTATTTTCGACGAAATTTCACTGGAATGTGCCTTTGGGCAGTATCCCACAGGTGTAGCCTCGAAAATTTCAACTTTTTCTCCTAAAGCTTGAGTAGGAGAGCTATTTAAGTTGCTGAGCGCGGGTATCATATCCATATTGCATTACGACTCAATCTTTGTAGGGTCATGATAGCCGTGTGACGGTTGCACAGTCAAATTCTGCACGGGGGTTATTATTGACGCTCATCATGGATACTGGCAACCGTCTCGGCAACAATTTTCAAAATGTCACACATTTGTGGTACAATGCGTTCACCTGAAATTTGTCTCCACACTCAGCCCTGTTCAGATTTGTTCCTTCCTTGGCGACTCTGAATGCGAAACTGAACAATATCGAGATGCCTTTGCCGAAGAGTCCCCAACTGGTTCCATTATGTCGATTATGGCTTGCCAGATACGTGAGCAATGGAGGCGGTTCCCTCACCATGGAGCAAGCAGCTGTCCACGGTGATGTAGAAGTCAGTCTTTTCAACGATCGGGGTTTCATGAAGTCGTTGTAGTTGTTCCGGTGTAGCTCAACAATAAACCACGTCTATTGAGACACCTCTAATACTACTCCTGTTGTGATGAAATAAGCTGACATGTTCACTTGTGCAGTTCAGCCTGCGAATAATATAACGTGGATGTTTCACATCCCAGCTTCTATGAATCTTCTCTTCATCATATACAGAAATTCACGAGATGCCATGCACCAACTTTTGAATCCTCTGTCTATTTCAGAAGTCTAATACTGTGGGGTGTGCCGCTTTTATGACTCTTTCTTAAATTTTGAAAACGCCGATGAAGTAAGAAAGGAAGGAGGTCCACATAGTTTCCAGTTAGTATCTTAGCCCAGTTTTTGCGTCTTTTCTTGTTGTTGTTCTCAGATCCTATTATTTTCTTGTTGTTGTTCTCAGATCCTATTACAATGGTTTAACTTCTCATGGAAAACCAAGTGCGGATGTGCAGTGTTACTGTTGGAATTATGAGTCCAATTGTAACCAAGACGTCACCTCTAGAAAAATGTTGCAGTTCCCGAAAGTGCTAACCGTTAAACAGCTCGAGGAGGAAATCAACGAAGTCGAACGATTTCTGGAGAAACAAGAGTGTCCTTCGGTGTTCTGCCATAACGATATTGTGGTAAGTGATTCGTAAATACTCTGCAACCCTGTTTTAAAAGCTTTTTGTCAGCCGGCAAATGTTCTTTTACGCAACACAGAAGGAGGAGATCCTAAAGAAGGTGATGAAGTGGACGAAGATAGATTGGTCATTATTGATTTCGAGTTCGGCTGCTACAACCACAGGTAATTGCCCTTTTCCTAGCATGTATATTTCTGAAATACAGGAGTGTTTTTAAAAATTGATTGAGGTCGTTGCAGAGGACATGAGATTGCAAACAACTTGAACGAGTATGGCATGACTTATGGTCTCCCTACCCCTCCTTACTACGATACCGATATTGAAAAAATGGAGGACGAAGATCTTTCGTGGAGATTTTGCAATGCATATTTGGATCAACTGTACAAGGTTGGTTTCTGAGTTAATCTGGAAAATGTCCTCATGTGATTTTTCGATTACAGGATCATGATACTCCAGAAAAATTGAAGACTCAGTTCTTGACAGGAAACCGTGAAATGGATCTGAAGAAGTTGATGGCTGAAGGTAGACGTTATCATGCGATGCCTCATCTCCTCTGGGGACTTTGGAACCTCCTATGTGATCAGGTTAGTTTCTAAGGGCTGCTCTCACATTTCAAAAAAAGGCAATGTGAGATTCCGTCAAGTTCGATTGCATTGTTGAATTGCTGGACGTGCCTGAGGAGCAGTTTTAGAAAATCGACTGTTTCTCCTCAAGTTTCCCATGCAACGGCGTTTTTATCCCAGTTAGCCTTTTTTTAAAATTATCTCCCTTGCCGTCACAAAGGCGTGAAAAGCGCTTGGAGCTATTTATTCGCATAAACCGCATTTTAGTTCTCTTCTTGATTGGGAAACTTTTGAGCACTCACACACTCTTGATAACAGGGTCAAACGTGATAGAAGGTCGACCCCCATACGCCCCCCCCCCCCTCTCAGCCGCCAAAAATACGACCCCCCCCCGCTCCCCCTTTCGTACACAAATTTCAAATGAGATGAGAAATGAGAACGAAAATGCAGACACTACTCGACTTCAAATTCAAACGTTGTAGCAGCAGTAGGAGTAGCCATCGCGTACACCGTCAAGGGTTCGATCTTCTCTCTATCCAGAATTTTTGCAAAAAGTTGAAATGTACGCGGTTGGCGAATGTTGCTCTAAAAGCGTGAGTTCAGAGTCACTCAAGCGATTTGCTTCAAATTTGTCATGAATATCGATATACGTCATCTACATAGTCAAGGGTTCGATCCCATCCGAGGCTAAAATTTTTGCACGCCCTCAAATAATCTGCGCTTGTAGTGGGCTCGAGATAATCGAAAGTAGTGCACGAAAGGACATCTTATCGAGCTGCAAGACTGATGTTCCGACTTTTTCTCAGTTTCGATTAGTAGGAGTTTTGTGCTCTCAGGCAGAGTGGTTCCTTTTTCCTCCTTACTGCTCCGATCTATTCGATTAAAAAAAAAAGTTCAAAAAAGCCATTTTTATCGACTAAACATCATTTCCTTAATTCCTGAAATTGAAAGTCGTACCCGAATTCTCTACCACAACCACGATCCCTCCCATCTACGACACCCCCCCCCCCCTTATCCGCCCACCATACGACCCCCGTTGATAATTTATCAACACACGCTTGACCCTGGTTGATAACCAGCTAATATTAGATCTTGTTTTTCTATTGTGAACTGCATGATTTAGGAACTGGGCATGGTCGACGGTTTAGATTTTCTGACACACGCGAAGGATCGACTCATCATGTATTTTCATTTCAAGTCAAATATGTACAAGTACTAATTAGTGTGGGATTATATTCGCAAGCTTTTATTTAGAGCTTTGAATCTTTTCTCATTGCATTTTTTAAAGTTGTTAATACCGTTGAACTAGTACTGCTGCCTCAACATTCCCAGCTGTGATACATTCACTGTGTTACATATCTACTCATATTCCAGCCCTCTCCTTTCTGCCCAATGTTTTTTTTTGAACCCGGCAGACGAATTTTTATGAACTGTGATGGTTTATGTCTTAAGATCTTATAATCATCTCGTTAGTTACATCATGCTGTTAGTTTTTTTTTTCACCTTTGTCACAATTAATTCAGAACTGTGTTATAAATAATGTTGCGACTTGTTTACTGTTTTCTTTACGTCGGCCTTATTTTTGGAAAACACTTTGTTTTGATTACCTGAGGTGACCCAAAGTCTTTGACTGAATTTTGAGCGCTGTAAAAACTCAACATAGTGAGGAAGAAGAGGCAAACTTTAGCAAGTTTTCGTTCGAGGAATGGATGATGAGAAATAGTTATCGAGATCCAGAAGTCTCGTTCTTGTTGGTGTTATGAAGGAGAGAATGCACCACTGTGTGGCCGTCTGCACCTCCTCATTATATCTCTCTCGGGTTTTCTTGAAGGGGACCCCCAGTGCTCGAAAAGGTGAATAACAGTGGGAGCTTGCTTTTCAAAATGTTGCACGCGCTGATTCCGAGGAACTCAGGTCTATTCAGGAGTTTGATTTGAAATAAGGAATTTTGTGAAAAGTTTTGGATAGATCCATATACATATTATACATTACATGTGTGGATTATCACTATGCGGATATCTTTGAAAATTTATGGTTAGCTGGAAATATCAACGTCCTCAAGAACAGAGCTGGATTCCACGTGGTTCACACTATCAGAGATGAGCTGAAGTCGAATTTAAAATTCCGGAATACGGAAGTCGGAAGCTCCAAAAAACACCAGAATATCTGGAGTGCTGGAAATCGGAAGTCGGAAGTACAGAGAAGCCAATACGTGTATTTACGCAGACTTGAAAATCGTCTTCTGTTCGTAGCTTCTTTCAGAGACGAGCTGGGCAGCTCTAATTTTTAAACTTTTTGCAGAACTACTAGTGCAAATTAATTCAACTTCATTTCGTGCACAGCTTCCTTTGGGAAAAATTTCTTATTCGGTGAGGTCGAAATTTGGGGTTCAACGATGTTGACAACCACCTACAAGGAAATGTTTGCAAGCAGGGTCTCGACCTGAATTCGATTTATTATATTAGTTTCGAAAAGGTTTCACTCAAGAATACATGTTGACACAGCCAACGTGATTTTCTAATTTGGGTCACTTCTCCGAGTAAAACAGAAATCCGAACCGCGGTTTCGAAAGAGCAATCTACTGACTCCACAAGAATTCACTGAGTTATCTTCACCTCCAGGAGGCATAAAGACAGCAGTGGAGATAAACATCTCAAGATATGGCAGGAATATCATAAGGAGAAATTCTGACCCTAGAACAGAAATGTGAAATAAAGAGAATGGAGAAGTTGCTACAGAGGGTCACCGACAAACTGATCATATGCAAGGCTGGCAGATATGAATGACTCCTGTGCTAGCATGTATTTTTGAGGGAATCTCTTTCGAAAAATGGATAATAGATTCAATTCAGGTGGAGACCCCGTTTCTCAACATCTCCTTGCAGGTGTTTGTCAACATCGTCGAACCACAAATTTCGCCCTCACCAAATAAAGAATTTTCTCAAACGAAGCTGTGCACGAAATGAACTGGTACACAACTACTACATGCGTACCTGCAGAACATATAAAAATTAGAGTTGCTCAGCTCTGGTCTGAAAGAAGAGAAAAAACTTATGTCGGCTGCGTGACAAGAGGTACGCTGCTGGTCTGTGATTGGTCGATTCATGTGCGCGTCGCGGCTGCAACCTTCTAGGATACGAGCAGTTCTGAGTGGATATGGACAACTTTTCTAAGCTTGAGGAGGACAGAGGAGTGTTTTAGGAACCCTCAAACTGTGAGAATGTGGCCACCGATGTCATTTAGTGCGTCGAATTCGAAGAAACATCCTGAACTTGAAACGCGTACGCATGCGGCGTGGTCGCATCGCGGTGTACGTCTTGACCGCCACCCACTTATGTCAGCCACTGTAACTAGTGTTATTCAGAAATTGAAAAACAGGAAAAGAGATGTCTCTGGAGTAATCAAAGTCAGGTACATAGACAGGATCATAGTAAATCCTGGTTGGACAAAAAAATCAAAAGTTGAGCGCAAACCTTTCTGGAATCATGTAGCAGCCATCGTACTGCTCCCAGAATCACAGCTTATAGTGAAATATCACGTTTTGAACGTTATTAACACCACTCTCACGTCCTCCACACCTAAGCTAGTTTCTCCTAGGAATTCATCCGGTGGAGTTTTTGGATGTTTTACACAGCATCGTGTGCGAATGTGTGATTTAAAAGAACTGATTACTGGTTACAGTTGATCGTACGCGCATACTCAACGAGAATGGACTTCACCAAGTACACAATGTTCAGCAGCCGTCTATTGTATGTACATGTAACTCGCATTCCGCCGATACTATGACTCCATTAACATGCTGGCAATATAAATCGCAAATCCCCAGTCAGTCCAGCACAATTTCCAAAATCTTCTTTGAAAAAAAAAATACACTGACTTTCCGACTAAGGAATGTCGTCTTCGTACATTCGTGTGGTACTATGGTATTATGCACCACGACAATCTTTGCAAGAAAACGCTAGATTAACAGAAAGACTCACTCATACATATGACTGCCGCGTAGTGCAAAAACTTCACAAAACTCGTGACAAAATGCAGCCTGGTCACTCTTTGAAACTTCCGAAAATTTGCGGCTTTTCCCGCAATTTTTGGTAAGTAGCAACTCGAAGGTCGGATGCTCAAAAAACCCCGGAATATCGGAAGGTTCGAAAGTCGGAAGTAGGAATTCCGCTGCATCAGCGAACTCACTCAGCTAAACATGTGTTGTGGGAAATATTGTGGTGGTAATGGCTTTGTGTGCGCCACCAGTTCATGCTGGCTTCGAAAACGAGGAGCACAGACCAGCACTATTAGATTGCTATTCACTCTATTTTATTCCAGCATGGTGGATCAGAGCCACAAGCTTCATGGCCAGAGTGACCAAATATAGCTTTTGCGATTTATTCTCTAGCACAACATTGAGCATTAGTTTTGTGCATATTCAATGTGATTCAGTTCCAGTAAGAATATTTTGATGTGGCTAATCCGGATCTGCCGCTTTAGTCATGCTAGCATTAGACCCCCCTCCACCAACGAAGCAGCACTTTTAAAAAGTGAAAAAAAAACAAAAAAAAGATAAAGCAACAACTAAGACAACAACAATAACAGCGACAACAAACAATGAACAACAATAACTCAACAACACACAACAACAACAAAAACAACAGCAGTCTCCTGATTGTCAGTTTAGGTAAGGATGAGGCCGGCATTCCTATGCACATATGTTCTGGAATTTTGAGTCTCTTCTATTCTGTTTTGGTATTTCAAATGGTGTTTCTCTCTTCTTTGTTGTTTCTTTGTTTCAAACGATAGAGATTTGGGCAATTTGCCTATTTTGCATTGAAAAGCTGAAATGGGCATACTAGGTACAAATCTTCTTCCACAGAACAGTTGGGAGATGACCATTCCTATGCTACTCTGTAGTGAGCTAAGCATGTACAGGCGCGGTCAAAAAGATATGATAAGCGCCTTTTCGACAAGAGGATTTTTTGCTATCACCCACCTTTGGATTGAGCTATTCAAACGAAATTTGGATACCTAATGAAGCTCTATGGGTGCTTCCCAACATTAGCTTACCTGGATAGAAATTCAATTCTTGTTGCTTTATTAAGCCTGAACATCAATTTCCTCGACTTCCTTTGATTTCGTTCACTATGTTCACTTTCAGAGAGAAATGAAGGAATGAATGAAGAGTTGATACAGATTAGTCACATAATTGGCTATTTTTTCCATCAAAACTTTCCTTCGCTGCTCAAATGCGAGGACCAAAATAAGAGGTCGAATTTACCAGGAAAACTTTTCTTATTGTATCTAAAGAATATTGACAGCGTTATGGTTCCTAATTCAATGTCAGATTAGTTGTTAGTAGTAGATATCGTAGAAGTATTCTCCGTCGGAACGATTGTCTTTTGCTCGAGATTATTGAAAACTCTTTTTTTTTCAATTTTCTGGGCTTTTTGGTAATCCAAGTTTTTTGTGTAAATAGACGGACTACAGAACACGACTAATACCGCGAAATACTCACGATTTAGAATAACTCCTCCGCGAATCGAAAGGCGATACAAGCGAGGAACTACCATGTTGATGAAAGTGGTGAATTTGGACTTGGAACACGACAGTTCTATTGTATTTGAAAGCACTCTGCTTCATTGGTAGGCAGCAAAAAGAAAGAGTACTTCAAAAGAGTACTACCTTAAAATTTTGGCCAAATAGCTCATCACAAGCTCAGCACACACATCATGAAAAGATCCACCTCCTACATGCCACTGATCATATCTTTTTGACCGGGACTGTACAGTCGAACTGCTTATTCGTTACCAGCTCTGAAACCCTGTTAGTAATCACGAAATAGCCGAAAATTCACAGACATCGCGTTTCCACTTTCCCGTTTTTTGTTGTGTTTTTTTTTCGTTCCAAAGATAATAGAAGCAATTCGAAACACCTCCTTCGGATTCAATCTAGCGATCGCTGGGAACTGTTCGTGCGAATCGCTTAGTGGGACTAAAACCTGTTTTCAGCTCCGAAGATAGTAACTTTCCCATCGAATGTCATTTCAAATGTAGCAATTTAGTGATTGGTGCATCAGTTCCGAAATAAGACTGCAAGATTAAGGGCCTGAAGCAAGCGTTCCGCTTCTTTTATTTTCTGAACTTATCATATTTCTGTGCGTTAAGCCATCTTTTCCTATGCGAGTTCATGTCGCCAACTCCAATATGTTAGGTTTTCAGGTCCAACGGACAGAGCTGCAATTTCCGCAGTACATAGAACTGCGGAGGTCGACTCGATTTCTCCGCTGTCTGCTGTGGAATTCACGAACTGATTTTTTTCCTCGGTGTTTCCGCGCTCAAAATCTCTTCATGCTGCTGTTTCTAGAAAATTGTGGAACATTTTTGCATAATAGCTATCTATTTGTCTAATCAGATTTTTACGGGTAGGAAATGGAGTTTTCGGATAGGAAATATTTCGATCGACACTATTTATTTTAAATGTTTTGTTCGACTGATCAGATAATTTCTGATTCGGATGAAAACTGTTTGACCACTTCCTAGCGCATATGGTGTTTTGAGTAGACTCTAGCATAGGTGTACTTTTCCTGGTGTTTCCTTCCTGATGTTTCACATGACGACTGTTATCTTCTGCTTGCATAGTGGTTGTGCAGACGTAAACACCATCGGTCCAACCTTAACCTCGAATCGAACCAGTTCCCTACGCAGCTGCTAAGTTGCATACTCATCACATTGTTGTTGGCCATCCTGGGAATCTTCCATAGAAGTGTTTGTGTTTGTTCACTGTTCTTCGCATCATTTTGACCTATTTTTTGAACAGACCTTAGTTTTTTCTCATTAGTACATGTTAGCTACACATCTGACTTGAGCGAGTCGAATAGCAAATTAAGCGAAATAATGCTCGCTAGTCTCTTCATATTTTCACAGCCCTAGGATTCGAACCCCTGAATTCCATATGATTAGGTTCCAAGAAGTTTTCGGAATGAACGTAATTGTTAAGAAACCTCTCCACAATAAGTACCTCATGCCATATTTTCTCCAAATTCTTCTAAGCATAGTTCAGCACTACTCCTTGTGCTCACTTTTTGCACTTTCCTCTCACAATCAGAAATGTGGCCCCCCAAGAAGATCTCTGAGAATTATTGATTCACGAGTTCAAATTGAGTCATGGTGGGCAGGTGGCTACCAGAAACATAATTTAATATACATATTTTGAATACATAAATGCGTTGCTGTTAGTTAGGACCTAATACTACAGGGTGAGCCAAAATTATGGGTACTGCCCGTGCGGTGTGAATTTGCTCAATTATTCCAAGCTTCAAGGTGTTCTCGAGATTTCTTAAATTTTCCCGATAATTTTTCAACCATTGTCCAATTATAGATCCATCGTTCTGCCGCTATCACTTAGCACCACAACAATGTTTAGAAGCGCAAGAGTTGTAGCCCATCAAAAATGTGCAAGAACTTTATCCCCATAGTGGTGCAGGAACAGGAAGTATTAGTGTCACCAGCGGATGGTACCGTTCCTCAAAAATTTGTTCCAAAACCACGAAGAAACTGGGTGTGGACGACGCATGCCAGTAAGCTGTTTCCATCAAATCCCTCTTGAAACGAAAATTATCGAGCAATTCATGAGGAGAACTGTGGGGAAACAATTAACGGGGACTTCTCAAATAGGCACAAGTATCATCCAGCAGTAGAGCCCACAAGAAGGTCCGTGAGTGGTGCTAGGCAAACCTTTTGAAACTGTCAACTTCAGTCGGTGGCCTCCCAACTCCTTTGGCCTCCACTCACCGGATTACCCTCTCTGGATGGTTCCTAGATCAAATGCATGCTAGGAATCACATATTGGTGCTTCCGGCCTTCGGAGAGTGAACACTATTTGTGTGCAGCAAGCAACACTTAACTGGTAACACTGAAGGCCCTATATCAACACTGATAGAGCAACATTCAAAATCAAATGCAGATTATTGTTGAGGTGAGAATACCTAACATTCCCTCCTAGAGACATCCCTGATATTATAGCTTCTTCGTTCAGGAAGTTAAAGTTATCTGGTACCCACAATTTTGGCCCACCCTGTATATCACATAGATGAACTCGAGTTCGAAAATCCTCTTTTGGACAAGGCGGAAATTCTATTTTGAAAAAGAAAAATACCAGTTCAGCTAGAAAAGATATGAAGTGTTGCAGGGTATTCCCCTTTTAGATTTTTTTATTTTAATTTCTTGAGCTCTTTCGGTTTCTGACCTATCAACCAAACTAATGGTATTATTTCGTTTCTATTCCGCCCTAAGTAGTGTCACGATTCATACAATTGCATGTCGTTTCTTTTTCTCATTCACTATAATTTTGTAAATGTGACAGACGCAAGGAAATCCTGTTCCTGAGAAGCGCAGGAGTTTAGCTGCTGAAAAGAGACGAAAGATGGCAGAAGATTTGATTTCAGTTCGACTGAGCTAAAACGTGACTGTATTTCAGTTTAAAAAAAATGATTTCGGGCTGATTCTGTAAATACATCGTCAACTTCCCAAAAAAATGAAAAGTGCAAAAGGAGCGGCTTGAGCCTTGTTAAGTAGGAAAAATAATAATTAAGTAGCATACGATGTAAATGAAATAAATAATGTACAATGAAATGATATGCTCAAAATTTGTCCGTAATACTACTATTCTTTCACTACACCGATGTCAGATACGGAATGGCTTTTCAAAGACCTCTTCAAAAGTGAGGAAGAAAGTACAATTCAAAACATAGCCTGAAAATACTGATCATCCCAACTTTGGGGTTCTAGTTGAGTAGAGTTTTCTGCTTCCTTTTAGTAGCAATGATTCTTCTCATTTTTTTGTGGTCGGAGCAAATCGTTTCAAAGGCAGCATTCACGGAATTTCTCGTGTCTGAGATTTTGATCATTTTGGAACTTTAGCAATTGTCCGAACAGTTCTGCGAAGACAGTAGTTCTGGAAACTCTACCGTTTCTTAGATATGTGTAATTGAATAGTTGAATGTCCAAGGTCCTGGCTCAACAGCGTGGGGTCTTCCGTTCGAGTTGTGGGGGTGTAGGCCCTTCTGGTCCCACCGTAATCGTCCCGTAATTAATGAGCTAGGGCGATCACGCCCTCATTACGTGTGGCACCCCGCAATGGGCTGGGCACGCGGCAAAATGCGGACGAGTTATCTTTTTCGTTTTACAGTTTTCGTCCGAATGAGCAGTATTTTTGCGATTGTGGTCGAGAATAGTATGAAAAACGAACTAGTTGTAAAACAGAAAGCAAAATTACCTTAACCTTCCTGTAGAACTATATAATTTGGAGCGTTCGAGGATGCTTCATACTATGCAGTTTCCTCATTCGCTTCTAATTTGATTTCTCTTCCGCAAAACTTTTAACAAACCCTATGTAATTGTCACCGAGCTTTACCTTTTGAAATGAAATGTTCACAGTATTCGGAATTCAATTAGAACTGTGTTATCCTCTCATAATAGCCTTTCAAAGTACCACTTCAACATAGTTCAACTACATCCACTAAATGAAGGCAGCTAATTTATTAACTATTAGGCCATGGTTTCACGTGTTATGCCGTGACCTATGACTTCCTATATCCCCAGGCAGGGCCGCAGGGGATTATTTACACACAGGTATATGTGACCTTACAAGAGAAACCGGTATCGATTCGAAACATGATTCATATAATTTGATTCATATAATTCATCCTAAAACGAAATACTAAGACATACATACGTACATACGTAAAAATGAGCTTCTTCTTGCTATTGACCTATTACTTTTAATCATACAAGTTGGAAATTAATTTTTCAACATCTTCTAGAGTTGGTTTCCCTTTTTTAGCGGAAACCTCACTTGCTCACCATGTTCACACTACACATCTGACTACACCGAGTCAAATCGAGTAAAGATGTGAACAAAATGTTTGAAGTTATCGACTAGTTGCAAAATCCAAAAAGTCGAGGTGCTTCAAATATGAACAGCTCGAAAAGAGTGGGAAATCTAGTAATTCGAAACGGTGACTACGCGAAAAGCTCTAAATTCTAGTTATCGGGAGTATGAACTACTTCTTTTCTCTGTCTATCCCACCCTCACAATAAAGGCGCGCGAGGAAATCCTGGCTTTCTAGGAGTAGAAATAGAAAACATAGAGGTCGAAGCTTACGAGAATTTGTTCATTCACAATGTGTGTGGAAAACGATAACTTATTAAAGCTCTCTTATAGCTCGAAAGAAACTGGTAAGTAAATTGGAAGGTATGACTAGTTGTGAAACTCGTCCATCATTTTAGATGATTGTCGTAAACGTCGCGAAGCGACAAGATGACCTCTTGGCACCTCATTAGCGGGCAGCCAATCGCGGGATCTTCCAGCCAATCACAGCGCTTCTATAATATGGCCCTTAATTACAGCGGTCCAGAAGGGCCGTCTCCCGAAGGGCCTACACCCAACAAGACCACTAGCAATCAAAAAGAGTATTTCTGGTCTTCTGTCTCATTGTTGCTTCTCATTCCGCTACAAACTTTCCATCATTTACTACGTTCCATTTTTTCTCCTACTGGTAGTTATGTAGGGGGGCCTAATCGAAGCTGAAAAATTTTCTGAAAGGTTGTATATCTACTACCAGATTGCAGGTGGTATGGCTGTAACTGATCAAAATTGTGCGAGTTTTGTTTTGTCGGTTAGATAACAAGGCAAGATCACTTGGTCGAAGTGGCCATTCGTAATGCGGTGTGTACTACCGCACTAATGCTATGCAGTTTTCAACACTGACCTCGAATCCGTTGTCGAAATTTCTTGTGCTCTTCTCTATAGCGGGTTACCACCCATTTTCGTCAGCAGGGTGTTTGGGCTCAGCCAGAAAAGGAGCGTGGCCAATGATGCCCTATAGATTTACAAGTGTTAGCCCAACGAATTTTCCTACTTGTCATTTCACGACAAATCTATTTGTTGAATTACTTATCTAGCTGATATTCGCCAGTGTCTTATTTTTGAATTTTTTCGGGGTTCTGGGACCATTTTTAGAATTTGTTGGCGTTCCTGCAAACCCCTAATAGGTCAGGGTATCTTTTCCATAATTCACTTTCTTCCATCAACTTCAAGAGTGCTGCAAAACAATGCTGATTTCGCCCACGAAACGGCTGGCAGAGAAGGCAGCAGTATCGACTTTTTTGGATCACATCAACATCGAACTGGCCGATCAACTGGGCCCAAGCTCTCGAAGGCGATGGAATAAGAGGTTCCAGAGACGGGGATTTTGTAGGTTCTTCCAGCAATTTAGCTGTGTTCAATGCGTATGGTTACCCCCCCCCCCCCCGAATGGTGTCAAAATATTGGAGTCGAAAATTTCCGCGGGTGCTGCCTTTAAAATTGGGTAATGAAGGAAGTGTGTAAATCACTCATCAACGATCAGCAGCAACCAAGTCAAATAAAAAACATTCGCTTTCAATCACTACCATGAATAAAAGTCTGTCTGTAATCATTGCCGCGACCAACTTTTTCCTTCAAATTTCTCGGGAAAGGAGATGGGCAGTGCTGTTGAAAACAAGTTTACTACAAAACGGACACAAATATTTGCAGTGCGGCATCATGACCGCCGCAGCACGCATTGTTTTGCTGATGTCCTGGCTATTTTATTGTGGTCACCTTCATATTTGCAGAGACCATTCTACTAGTCAGTAATGGGGATTTCGTCAAGCTCTCATCATCAAGCTCAGGGAGACTCTCGATTGGTGAAAACTCAGTACGGCGCTGTTATGGGGCGACGATTCGTTTTCAAAAATAAACAAGTGAGTGACGATTCTCTGTTGAGTGGAAGTTTTGTGCCTCTACCTCTGCCTCTGCCACTCTGTGTACTAAATTACATCTAGAATCTCTCAGGTCTTCTTTATAGATTGATGCCTTCCAAGGTATTCCCTTCGCAAAGCCACCAATAGGTGATCTACGATTCAGGGTAAGACCCACGAATTACATATCTCATCTGTTTTTCCAAGTCGAAGAATACTAGCTTTTGTCAGAGGCCTGAGCCTCCTGAACCTTGGGATGGAGTCAAAGAAACCAAGGCTTTTGGTCCACGAGGAATCCAAAAGGATAATACTTTTCTCGACAAGATGAAGGTTAGTGCCGGATTTTTTTCAGAATTCTGCTCATTGCGGTTTGAGATCGTAAAAGACCTTTTCAATATTTATTTTCAAGCATGTTTGTGAGGCAGCTTCTGATTATGACATCAGGACTTGTTGTTCTACCTATCTTTAGCAAAACACTGGTGAGCTGTTGCACTAGATAAGCGATCAGAGATGAAAGTAGCGTTGATTGAAAACCTCGCTCCCAATCATAAGATCATTCCGTATCGAAAACCTCGAAAATCTAAAGCAATATAGAAACTTGGCAGATAGGAGCTATTCCAGAAGCAGATCACAAACATCCGTTCTTTACAAAGTCACCCCAGTTTTGTGAACTTAAAAGCAAGGCCCAGGGAAAATCTTGCCCATCCGAATTTTTTGTTCTCTGGCATCCACATCGCCTGTGTAGCACGCATTCCATGTTTGAGAGCTCGATGTAAGCTAACATCAAAAGATATGAAATGAAACATTTGAGGATTACGCTAGGCGTGGAAAAATTCGAGCTGGTAAAGGCTGCGCGCTTGCATAACAATTAACGATGGTTTGTGGAGATTTCCCAGGAATTTTCCATTGTTTTCGTCCAGGGCGACAACGAACGACGGTAACGAATTCTGTGGAAATCTCAATTCTGTCCAGACCTTGCTTTCGAGATAGTATTGCTATAGGAAGTAGAGATAAAATATCGATTGCGGTAGAGAAATAGTAGTGTCATGAAAATTTTGTTGACAACCTTCATAAGCGTCCGGATCAGACCCCCTTATGAAATTTGAGAGGATTTCGTGAGATAGCATATCTACCGTGAACCTCGTGGCAGAGCTCATCGTATCAAGCGGAGTGGATTCTCTTTGAAATCATTTATTCGTGCGCATCAGTTTAACTTTTCACAAATGAGGGAGAGTGTGAAAAGAAAAAGTGTTTTAAGATTTTTCTGTCTCTGAGCTTCATTACTTGATTTTTGTTCAATTGCTTCATGTGGCGTACTGAAGATGAACAAGAATCAAGAAAAAGTATTGATGTCAACACGTTTTTATGCGCAGTTCCGGCGATTTTTTTGAATTTTTGGGATCCCTAATGTGGAATATTAACTAAATTCCTCAGAGTACCATCAGAGATCGCAAAGCTAATTAACTTTGATTGCAGCACGGAAGGACATCCGAAGACAATCTTTATCTGAACGTCTTTTCCCCAGCCTGGAATCCCAGCGCCCCTTCAGGATTTGCTGTGCTGGTCTTCGTTCACGGTGGCGGATTCCTCAGCGATAGTTCCGTCAAGTATGGAGATGCTGACATTTGTGAACATCTGGTAGAATCTTCGACTATAACTCATCTTTTCTTTATTAATTAGTGTAAACACTATATAATACATATTTGGTACTGCTGAATTTTAGTGCACGAAGGATGTTGTGGTCGTAACTATACAGTATCGGCTTGGTCATCTCGGTTTCTTCACGACGGGAGATGATAACTGCCGAGGGAACCTTGGCCTTTGGGACCAGACTATGGCGTTGCGCTGGATCCATGTCAGAAATTTCTTGTGGTTTTTCACTGATGTGATATTTTCGAATTTTACAGGACAATATCACTTTCTTTAACGGCGATCCCCGAAACGTAACAGTGATGGGCCAATCCGCAGGTGGTGCATCTGTGGACCTGTTGAGCATTTGCCCTCCTTCGCGAGGTACGTAGGTTTGCTTCAAAGCTTTGGCTGAAGGTAGATTTGAAAAGAAAAGATTATAAGAGAGTGTTTGTTCGTAAACAAAAACAAATAAAAATTATTGGCTTGATTTCTTTTCTGCGCTCAACTCTTGGGCGGGAAAGAGCCTAGGAAATTGGCGTACTGTGCTCACTAGTAAGAGATGGGAGGCCGACAAATAGGAAGAAAAACTAGCCTGGAGAAGACAGGTTCAAAACTCCAGACCAGTACACGGAATAGTTCACAGGAAAAAAACCAGCAGACATTTGTTAGGAATTCGTCAAACAGAATGAAATTTCATACCTGGGGAATTAATTCGATGCAAAGCTATATTAGGACGAATCAACCAAAATGCGGTCTTCGCATTATCCAATAGACCAGAATGATAGCTTCCAATGTTAAATTAGTCAATAACACAACGAGAAGGTGGCTCATTCCTCATTGTGCAGGAAGAGAAGCCTTGATTTGCTCCTTTCGCTGCGGAAACTAGTAAAAAACAGGCATTGTTTTGTAGCTTCTTCTGAGAAATAGAATCAATGTTGTTGACCTTTGTTTACGTTACACTTGTGATGGAACAGAATAATTTTTAGGGCTTTTAAGAAGCATGTTCGGTTGTTTTTTCCAGCAGTTCTTGTGCACTTACAGTCTGCTCAAAATGAAAATCAAATAAGTAATAAATGCTACTGCACTGATATTTTTTTGCACCCACTATCGGGTATTGAGCACATTCTACAAATGAGATAAAAATAAACGCATGATCTGAACAAATACTTTCACCAGAGCCCAAAAATATCATCACCAAATACCAACGAACACCTAAATCTGTCATATTTTATAATTTTTCTTCTCTTTCTCATCCCCTCAGTTCTACCCTATCCTTTTGTTCCATCGGGTTCCTATTCTTTTTTAGGTTCCTATTGTTTTTTCTGGTCCTCCTATTCAATGAAGAGCCTTGGGGAGACCGGAACATTGTGATTCGTTTGAAGAGCGAGAAGCGAAACGAATCACAATCTTCACTTCTTCCTATGATATCTTGTCGCTATAGTTCTCTAATTGCTATTTATTTTCTCAGCGATTTCTCGCTTTAAGCCACCACTGTTTAATTTTTTTTTCAAAATCCAATCTGCAAGGAAGTCAACTTCCTCAAAAATCGTCTGTTTGCTTCATTTGCACGTGAGACATTTTATGCTATCAGTACAAAGATACAGTTACAATCACAAATAAGTAAGTTTACATGACTGCTTAGGAAGTAATCATCACTTGAGGTAGTCGTGAAGGATTAGTAAATAATCGAATGCATCAAATGCCTTCAATCTGCTCAGTGCTGAATAATATCACCGTTCAAGCCATTTAGATCTCTTCCATCGAGTAATACCAATGGCTGGAAATGCTAGCTGCAGATGGAGCACGCATAACAACTTGGTTGAGGTGTGTAGGAAATTTGCGGAGGCAAACGATATCCACGATTTTCTTCACAGCGATAGGGTAAGCAAATCCTGACTCTCAGTAAAAGTTTATATCCTTAGCGCGGATTCTCGCGAAGATCATCTATTGTGGTCGAGACACATTCAAGCACCATAGTATCCTGGTTAGACTAATCATGTCCTCTTCTGTCAAAATCAGTGGCTTTATGAGGAGAGCAATAGAAATTGTATTCATCACTAAGCTTTTTTTTACCATTTAGATGCTCGAAAAGCTCCGTGAAGTTCCAGCGTCGAAGTTTGCAATGTCTCTCATGGACACTCTCTCAGATTCAAAAGTAGACCTCTGCCCGGTTGCGCCACGTATCGATGGTGACTTCATTCCAAAGGTTGGAGTGTGCTATCCTCTGAATCTCTCCTGTAGAGCTACTCTTTGAGTTACGGTTGCTTTTCAGCCGATCAGTGAACTTCGAAAGGAGGCGCCTGGAAAGCCCATGCTTATAGGGTGCTGTGCATCTGAAGGCCTCATTATGTGTAAGTGCTCCACAGTGTTCTCCATAACTGGGTCTGTATTAAACAATTATTAGGAAAAGCTACGATTGCTCCGCTGAGTTCAAAAAATCGAGAAGAAATTTCATTTTCTCGGAATATTTGTGACGGGTACATTCGAAGAATCCCAAAAATTTTTGAGCAGAGCTTAGAAAAGAAAGAGACTGGACGCTGTTAACTTCATTCAGATCTTCTTTACAGTGATGGGAAAACGATCTTCACTCGGTAGTATAATGGAAGAGATCTCTAGACTGGTTCCTGAGGACGAATATCCCTCCAACTTCATGCAGCTTCGACGGGAGATTTTCTGGAAACTGATTAAGAAAGAAGACATTCATGATCCTCACGCAGTCACAAGGGCATATGTTGATGTATGGATATTATGCTTTCTATGCTTTACGAACTTATGCGCTCAGACCTTCTGACCTGGGTATCACTAGGATCCACTGAACCAGCTGTTTGAGATCTGGCTCCATCAAATCGATAGATCTTAGAATTTGTTCTAACCACAGTCCTGAAGGTAACTTTCTTCAAGCGCCGGAGCCTGTGCTGCTGAATCATAGATGGGAGACGATCTCCCGATCTAGTTAAACTTCAAAGCAAGCTACCTTCTCCTGAGACAAAAGCGCAGATTTTGGTGGTGATTTCAACCCACTTTGTATTGTTGTTTTCAGATTCTAGGAGATGTTTTCACAAATGTCGGAGTCCAAAAAGCAGTTCTCGAAACAGTCGAGGCACATAACGTGCCAGTATACTTCTACTCTTTCGATTATTTCAATCCGAAAAGTTGGGGACCGTTGGGACTACGAATGCCATTTAAAGGTTTTTTCATTGTTTTTTCTTTCGTTTTTTTTTCTCAGATGTGCTACATTTTGCTGATGCTGTTGCAGATGCAACACACTGCACGGAGCTAGCTTACATATTTGCCCATGGAATTATTTGGAGTTTTGATTTCAACGAAGAGGACAAGCAGATGCTGGAGATGACGACAAGAATGTGGACGAATTTTGCCAAATATGGGTGAATAACTACAAAAGCAAGCTTCAGTTTTCTCCAACGAATGATGTTCTAGATTGGCCTCACTGAACCCTCTCCTACTTTATACTAGCTGGATGCCAAACATTGCGATTAGATTCTTTTTTGCAGTGATCCAAATGGGTTGCCCACAGATGAAAGCTCCGTGGTACCCTCACTACATGAGAAGCCATTTAGATGGGAGCCAGCCACGATTGAATGCCCTCAGAGGCATCTTTCTATTTCACTTAATCCACAGATGCGTGACGAATACAAGGTACGTGAGACCCTTGATGCAGTTAACAAAGACGTCATTACCCGTTTCAGAACTCAAGGCCAATGTTCATAGTGGAGATGCAACGGACCAAGAAAGGGGAGAGCCCTACCTGAGTAAAATCAGCGAATGTCAACATCTGCATTCGTAACGTGTACATATGTATATGAAACCCGTACATAAAGATGGTCATGGCCTCTGCCTTCAACGCACAGCCACACGCTGTATATATAAAAGTGGTTTGTATGAATGTAATGAATAGAATTCGCAAATTGTGAACTGATCCGGACAAAATTTTGCACTTAGGCCTTAGAGAGGCCAGTGGTGGTCATGGGCTACTTTTCCCATGAAATATCGACTAATTTGTCGTTTGTATCGTTTTTTTTTATATTTCCGATTTCATTGATTCTACAATATTTTCACCCAAGCGTCAACGGGGACATGTCTACTGGGCTTTGTCAATACGCTCAACACGAATAAGACAATCATTTTACACGAAATATGGATTCATTGATGCTATCAATTTCTCAGGGGCGCGCGTTGAGCAAGTGCAGTGCCGTAGTCCGCCTCGTCCTGAGATCACACGAGGCGTCCTGCTAGCGATCGATGCTCAGCCGATTGGCTGCGGGAACGCTGCCAGCAAGACGCCACGTGTGATCTCAGGCGGTGCGTCTTGAGGACGAAGCGGATCTACGGCACTGTAGGTAAGAGGCCCGCTGTTTGCTCGCACGACCGATCGTTTGATCTCGCCCGAGGCCAACCGAGCCGCCCATCCCTCCGGGGTCGGTGAATTGGTACCAGAGAAGTCTAGAAGGATGAAGCACTGACTTGGTACATCGTATGCCCCCCCCCCCCCTGCAAATCACTGTGCAGAGAACATACGCATTCAATGCCTCCACGAAGCTCAGATGAAATGGAATGCGTGGCGCATCCACAAACCGGGATTGATTAACGCGACACTTCATCCTTTTTATCAATTCCTTATGCTGAACACGAGTGTGACAACCACTTTTGCACGAAATATTGATTTATCGGTTTAAACGATTTTCGCTTTTCTGCCTGGGGTTGTGAAGACATGTCTACTAGGGTTCATCAATACGCCAAATATGAATGTATGAATGTTAAAATCATTTTGCACGGATGCACCGATTCAGCATCATCGAAATAACTTCGTCGACTTTGCAAGAGGTTGGGCAAGAGGAAGGTATGAAAAACGGAGTGTGTGGACACGTGGTGCCAGAAGAACTGAAAACACTGGAGAAGTATTTTGGAAATTCGTCTACTTTATCAAGTGCCAAAAGCAGCTTAGAATAATCAACCACTAACAAGATAGAAGCACACTTTCTCATTTCGATACCTTGCTTTATCAAAAAGTCTTTGCATAGCACAATTGAACGCTAGTTTACGTAACATTAGTCGTGAAATCTTTTTAGATGGTAGTCGAGGTCCTTACACACACTACGATAACGAGCGCACCGCAGTGGATTTGTACTAGTCAGGAACCAATTTTTGGCCAAAAAAGATTCACGATATATTTTGGGTAAACCATTTCGTGGATGGCAGAGTGCTTGAGTGGAACAAAACGACCGATGAGATCAAGATAGTCATAAGAAAACGATAGTAAACATCACCGATGGAACTGTGGCATGTGAATACCTCGTACCAGTTGATACTTGCTAGTGCAGCTTTGGTCGCGTTTGAATCAGCTAAACGAAGGTCTCGTCATAACTGTATCGATGGACAATTGTGAATTATGCTAATGCAAAATTTTAAAATACTATGATTTGAACAGGCTGAAGCAGCATAGCTGACAACGTCAGATATCTGATCTGGGTGGATAGGATAACGTCCAAGGTAGCATTACCATGGGTGGGTGTATTCAGTATTGCTCTAGTTCCAGACTGCGAAAGAGTTCTAGCAAAGGCTTCGAAGCCTGAGAAAATGCAGACATGCTACTCCAGTCTACATCAATAAATTGAGATCACCCAATACTGGGACACTGCCAGCCGTAGCCGCTACTATACCCATACAGATCTAGGTTCTCGCTAGAATTGGTATTGACCAGAATACGCGGTGAGTTTCTACGAAATAACTTGATGAAAGTCAGTGCACAATAGGTCTGAGTAATAGTTATAGTTCTAGTAGTTAGTAGTAGTAGTAATAGTTCTGGTTAAATGTGACGTGATGAAACAGAACTTGATAACCCTCCTAGATAATAAAGCGCTGTCCCTATATAATAACGGGCTAGCCATCTATTGCAAAACTGTTCCCTATGCAATAGAGCGCTAGCCCTGTATTGCGAAACTGTCTGCCTGGTGGTTCATCACGCGATGGAGCCGAGAGAGTGTTGATTTTTTTCGTTCTTGAGTAGAATTCTCGATGTTCAAGGGGAAAATCGCAGATAAAGGAAAGGGAAAGATTGAGAAAGGTTCCACACACCTATCAGAAAGGCTATTTCGCAATTCATTGAGAATAAAAACTCGAGAGCAAAGAAGATGCATATCTGCGGCTACTAAGCCTGAAATGCAAGCACGTTTGGAACCCAGTTGAGCAGAATTCAAGAACTAAGGCTCATAGAGCTCCGAGCTCTTCGGTTTTTTTTAACCAGTCGTCTTTTTGGAGGCTTCTTTTCTTATTCAGCATCATTCGAGTTGAATCAAAGTTAACAAGGCAGACACCTACCTGTCGCCCAGTGCAAAAGAAACAACACAAACACAATTCGTG
This sequence comes from Ancylostoma caninum, assembly GCA_037903475.1. NCBI lineage: Eukaryota > Metazoa > Nematoda > Chromadorea > Rhabditida > Ancylostomatidae > Ancylostoma > Ancylostoma caninum. The sequence continues at coordinate 530,610 of JBAJFG010000470.1, forward strand.
TGGAATAGCATGGCGGTATAGGAGCAGTTTCACGAAAGCTGTTGAGGCTGAACGGTAGCTGCGTTGTTAGTAGTGGATAACACCGGAATATCCTCCGTTGGAACGGTTGCGTTTTGTTCGAGATTATTGAAAACTCTTCTCCTCACCTTTTTGGACTTTTTGGTAATCCCATTTTTTTATGTGAAAAAAAGAACTACAGGGCACGACTACTACAGCAAATCACTCACTCAGGATACGACTTGGAATAACTCCTATGCAAATCGAAATGAGGCGATGCAAACGAGGAACCATCACTTTGATGAAAGTGGTGAATTTGGACTTGGAACGTGATAGATCTGTTTGGAAGCAGTTTGCATCAATGGGAAATTTTGGCCAAATAGGTCGATCCCAAGTTAAATTATGATGAAAAGATCCGCATTTAACATGCCACTGATCATATCTTTTCGACCGCGACTGTAGCTAATCCTCATGAAACCCTGCGAGATCACAAGTGTTTCACTGTGCGAGAGGATTTGAGCGCCTCAAAGCAGTATGAAAGAGTCTTTCATTAGGAAAACACTTTATTATGCGTGGCCTAGCTTCCACTAATCTACCCATTCTGTAGACATCTAATGGTCGCGCTTCAGCACCTATTACGTTCAAGATTTTCTAAGCAATTCTTCAGTACGAACCTAACGTTCAGGTGAAGTAAGATGAGATTCATCCTTGCTTTCATCCATGTTCCGTAATTGTGGTTTTGGGTCGTTAGGGGTGGGAATACGTAACGTGAACCAAAATGTAAAGCCAGATTTCTCTCAAATCTGTTTTCGAGAGAAGAAATGCATCCCAGCGCTCACTTACCTGTTTCAATAAATACTGCCCAACATTTTCCTGTTGACTGCTACACCATTTTCCTCAGTGTCAAACGATGCTGGAGCATTGGTACTGCTAGGTGATCACTGGCCTGATATGCAAACATGCTAAAGTTTTGAACTATTTTCCTTCTCATGTGATGTTTAGACTCTGAGCACGTCACTGCTTTCTAGACTACTCTGTAGCAGGCTTTTTAAGTTTTTTCCTAGTTCCCGGATGTGATACTAACCCTGTTTCATGTTCCGTTACCTAATACATCGAGGTTTTCTTGCTGTTTTCTCAACTGCTGCCGATGTCTTCGGCGCGCCCTGTGGCGTACATAATTAAATGAATAAATAAGATCAGCATCAGCATCAGCGACGCCAGAGAAATTTACAGAGTGAACGCGCTTAGCAGACTCGACAATTTCCTTAGGAGTGAGTATGATAAGTTTATTGAGCTTATTGAGCAACGGAATAGCCTCTGGAGCTTCGCTCGTAATGATTAGTTGCAATTTTGACAATATCTCTTCCTCATCTTCACCAGAGGAAGTCGAAAGAGGCGGTCAGTTGATTAGCGATGAGGACGGTTTCGTTTTCTTGCCAGTAGCAGAGGAAGGTAGTTGCGAGGGCATGGCAGCCAGAGGAAGCTAACAAGCGGCTTTCACACATTCCCCGATTCGCAGCGCGGCGCGAGAAGTGACCCGCGCGCGTGTTCATTCTCGCTCTAGAAGTTGCGTTGGATTTGCCGCGCGGCAATGAATGCCCCAGACCATTCTAGTCCGTGACTCGCAGAGCTAGCTCGCAAATGCCGCGGAAGGCTCGCGCGTGGCAAAATCCTAACGTTCAGGTGAAGTAAGATGAGATTCATCCTTGCTTTCATCCATGTTCCGTAATTGTGGTTTTGGGTCGTTAGGGGTGGGAATACGTAACGTGAACCAAAATGTAAAGCCAGATTTCTCTCAAATCTGTTAACATGCCACCGAAAGCCCCCTCCCCCTCCCGCCCGCGGTACTCCGGCGCCCGCGACAGCGCGGCGCGAGCTCGCTAGCATTGCCGCGCTCTACCCTTCATCTTACAACGCGGCGCTTCGTGGCACAACTCTGAGAACCGCTACACGCGACCGCTCACCGCGGCGAAACGGAACACTTCTCTATTTCGAGATCTGATAGCAATCTGTAGGACTTTTGAAGGCTCCTGCGTTCAAGATATAGTCTGTCCGAAACGACGAGTCCGCCCACGCACGCGGGGATCGAGAGGCGGCGCGGCTGGAACGTATGCTGTTAGCTGCTAAGTCGTCGTCCACGTCACAGCCAAATCATTGGTCAATACCAAGAAGATAACGATGAAACATGATACGCAGGGATGATAACGTGGAGCGCTGGCAAACGTGGCAGCTTCTCGATCCCCGTTTGCGTTGGCGGACTCGTTGTTTCGGACAGAGTATAAGTGTTTTTATTCGCCTTTCTTTATAATTTTGAATGTTTTTGTACCAATGAGGCCTGCGGCTGACCGATATTGATCGGACGGCCTCGCAAGCCTCACTTTTTGCACGTTTTACCCGCGCATACCTCAATTGTTATTTTTGATGTTTTTATGTGTTTTTTATTTGTTAAGGCCCCGTGCAGAGCTGCTCGTTCCGGGTAGCATCTCTTTCTAAGAAAGAGGACCCTGGGATGTGGTGGCTGGTAACGGGGCCTTCATTTTTGCTGAATTTCGTCGATGTATCGTCGCAGTCGTTCGTCCCGTCTGCATGGTCGTCGATGCGCATGTCTTTTTTTGGAATTCGTTTCTTTTTCTTCTCTTTTTATTAGGATAGATACTGGTGAGTTCTATTTTGAATGCAAACTGTGTTTTGGCCCTAATTCCTTTTGAGTTTAGCGGCGCGTCACCAGTTTCCCTTCGTTATACGAAAGGAAATCCATTGTCGTTTTGGCTAATGTGGGGAATCTTCTTTGCATGGTCCCTTTTCTTTGTGTTTTTTTTTCTTTTCGGCTCACACCTTCATTATTCAACAGGGCGGTGTTATGGCGAAGTGATCTGGCAGAAATCGATCGAAGATCCAAGTAGTTGACCTAAAGATTTTGTTGATGTTCACTTCAATAGCTTTCTTCTTCAACGTTCAACTTTATTTTTTTATTTTCTTTGGTTTTTAACTCATTCGAGACAGTGTGCTCAACCTGTTGACATGTGTTGGAACGCGTGTACAACTGGTTGGACACGAGTGTATGCTTAAGCTTCGATGTTTTGCTTCATTTCAAACCTTTTCAGTTGAGGACTCTCTCGTATCTCTCGAAAGGAACTAGGATGGAGCACCACATGACTTCAAGCAACTTCGTAAGTTGTTCAAGATTGTTTTGCCGCTCCTTACTTTGATTTTCTAACGCTTTGCCTTAATACCACGAGGCATGTTGTTTCATTTCCTCTCCCAAAACTCTCAGAAACTTTCTCTCCCGCTTTTCAAAGGGGTTTTGAGATCGTGAACACGAACATCGCGTGATTTTTTTTTGCTTAAACAGCATTTTTGTCTCTAATCCTTTCATGCAAAGTTTTGAAGAGAGGAATTTTTTGAGAATAAGAGGGCAGAACAGTTGTGAAGTGCTTCTCTTCTTTAGTCATCAATTGCTTGCCGACTTCTTCTACAGAGAGAGGGGTTACGTGGTCCATCATTGGTACTGTACTTCACTGTACTTTTTATTCGCAATTTTGTATTTGTTTCAAACCTCCTACCTCAAGTCTAGGCTCTGCTTGAGCATCAGCACATGATATTCAGGGAGGTTCCTCAACTCAACGACAGAGCGTCCATGAGACAGGTGGAAAGTCGCAACTTCGATGGGGACACAGCTTCTTCCATGGATGCGTGGGAACCAGTAAGCCTTACATTATCCCATTCTGGATTGTTTTTCATTTGCCTTGGCTCATTTTGCATTCATACCTTCCAGTGTTAGTCTCCGACAGTTCGAGCAAGACCAAGCAGGGCAAATGAAAACCATTCCATTTTAATTCTGTTTTGCTATGATATGACCAAATGTTTTATTACGGGCACCCTTGTGCAACGACCTCGGCAACGTCATCCGGAGTCTCTGCTTCGAGAGGCTTTGAGCACCAACCGAGGGGTTGTAAGAAGCGGTGCCATCTTCGCTTCCAGATGCGATAGGTCGCCCTCCGAAGTTGGATTCGCATGCCAAGACCATCATAGGACGTGTGAAGACGTTCTTCGAAGAGCTGAAACGGCAGATCGGAGAGGAGGGACGTGGCACCATCTTCAGTTTGCCGTCCCAGTTCACTGCACTGGCCTGTGGAGTCTTCCTCTCCACAGTCTACAACGTCAGCTCGAGTACAGACTTCACCCACAGCTCCTCCCTCGAAGAAGAAAGACACTGGACCGCAATAGCAAGCTAAGGAGGGCTGTCGTTATGAGGAGGTATGGAGAGCAGCGGGGTGACATTGTACGTCACTTCATCCACAACAAGCTGAAGCAGGAGCAGGATATAATCATCACGCAGCTGTGCAGCGAGATGCCAGAAGCCTAACCCACTTTCAGGACGTCGCCTAAGACCCTCCACACATTCCTGAAGGGGCCAGGCTTCCCGTATAAGATCAACAGAGGGCAGCGGTTCATCTTCGAACGCCCGGACCTCGTCAAGAAGAGGGCGACCTACCTGTCCATCATCGAGCAGGCCAGGAGTGAATTTCAGTGACGAGACATGGGTCTTCGACTGCATGATGAAGAGGAGAGGATGGAACGACAGCACTATCCCGCGATTCGCGCCTTCTTCGACTTTGGAGGAATTTTTGTGTGGAAGAACCGCAGGGAAGAACAAGGGAAGCAGGGCGATCGTGATTAGCGCCATCACCGAGGAGAGTATCTTCGAGGGTTGCACGAAGGTGATCGTCAGCGGCCGGAGTACAGCTGACCAGGATTACCACCGCGACATGTTTGAGGGTTGGTTGCGCGAAAGCCTCCCTCAGATGATCGAGGTCGCGGCAGAGCATCGTCTATCCTTGGTCATGGACAACGCGCCCTATCATTCCCGTCAATTGGAGAAGGTGATATTTCTGTTGTAACCGCAAAGTATTCGTATTCAGTGACTCAGTAATTTCTAGGTTTCAACAAGGTCGTCCACGAAGGCGTCATTGAGGATTACCTTTGTTCCACAGGGATAGAGGTGGCAGCGAACTCTGCGAAAGCGGATCTGTTATAGGAGGTTTATTTTCAAGCTATCTTTCTATTACTTCCCATAACGATTTCGTGATTTAGCTCCACCACTTTGTTGGATGAAATCATACTGTACGCAGCTACGACGTCGAGAACATCTGTGGTGAGTTTGGGGTAGCAGTGATAAGGTTGCCTCCTTATCACTGTTTCTTTCACCCCATCGAGATGTGCTGGAGCCAGATGAAAGGCCACCTCACCGAGCTCGGGAAGCCGACCGATGCCCTCCAGACGGTAAATCATTGCTCAAGTTATTAGTAGATGAAATTCAGGTGCATAAACAAAGTAATATTTATAATTAGGTGAAATCTAGGACGCTGGATTGGATAGGTTGCGTGCTCACGTCGCTGTGCAAGAAGTGGTGCGACCACGTCGTTGGAGAGGAAGAAGCGGCGAGGCTCAAAATCGCCGTGGATCTCAACAACAACGTGGGAGACAGTGGTGAAGTTTGGTCCTTAGACGAATCCTCATCCTCTTATGAGGGCTTGCCTGAGGTGAGCGACGTGGAGCTGGAACAGGTCAGTTTGTATGAGGGAGACTTGGAGTCAACCACCTGTATATAGTGTACAGTATATTTATTGTAGTGTATATAGTTTTATAATATAGTTCAGAGAGCATATAGTAAAGTATTGTTGTTGTTATTTTCTTGTTATTCTAATTTAGTATCATCTCAAGGTTCTTTTTTCTTTCACTAACAGAACATAGCAGGTTTTATCTGAGGACGGGTTTCTGAAGTGTTTCCGTTGTTGTTCCATTGGTAAAGTTTATAGTCACATCATCGTTAGTTTTCTTTCCTAACATGACATGTTTAATATAAGCAATGGATAAACATTTCATAATGTGTTCGTGGTTTCTTCTCAAAATATGTCAGTTACTAGCGCCCCTTCGGGACGCTGGAAAGTGGGGTGGGGAAGCCAATTGAGGTATGTGCAAAAGCTTCACACGTGTGAAATGCTTTAAAAATCAGCAAAAAAGCAAAACTAATTATTAGCTGAGCTCAAATACGATTCTCCTTCCGAGTTGCGTATACTCTATGGGTCTGGCCGCCTCGGGCTTCGATTCTTCTCGCCATCCTAGCCTTGCTTGCAAATTCTTAATCCCGCACCTACATGTAAAGCTAATTTCCGATGCACTGATAATACCTACTCTTTTTTGTCACATTTCTTACACACCTATGGACCCGTTATGAACAGCCAACAGAGAGGAAGAAGAGATAGTCGACTAAGACACGAATGAGCGCGTAGCGTGCCCCTACTCCATCGGCAGACATACATCTTGGCGTTTGCTCCACTACTGGGCCACGGCGGACCCATTCTCCATCAGCACACCCGTTCCTGGTGCTTATCCCACTGTTGGACCAGCGCAGACCCATCCTTCATTTGTGGATCTGTATCCTGACGTTCTTCCCACTACTGGGCCAGCGCAGACCCGATCCAACGGTGGTAATCGTATCCTGGCGCTTTCCCCACTAATCGGCCCCTTGCGGACCCAGTCTTCATCCATGGACCCGTATCGTGGCGCTTTCTCCAGTATTGGGCCAGAGCAGACTCAATCCGCATCCGTTGACTCGTTGCCTGGCATTTCTCCGTTAATGGGCCCCTGCAGACCCAATCTCCATCGATGGACCCATACCCTGCCGTTTTTCCACTATTGAGCCACGGCGGACTCTTTCTCGATCGGTGGACACCTATCATGATGTTTTTCTGGACTCGGGGACTCATCTGTCCTTAGAAAGTTTGATCAACTGCACAAGTTGCACAACTGGTTTCAGAAAATGTCACAACAGCTTATGATGACACGTTCTTCATCCAGTGTATTTGATTGTACTTCTTACAACAAACGGATCCTCAAGCTGCATAATCCCCAGGGGACCTCAAAGAGAGGTGTGCAAGGAGCATATCTCAAGTGAGGGCACCGAGTGAATCCTTCGATACATCCTCCACGGTATGTACACTTCTTTTCGAAGTGGTTATCCTCCACTGTTCCAAAGTTGAGTGAAGTCAACAACAAAGTTCCAGCAGAGGGGCGACTCTGCTCCGTACATTGCTGCTACGCAGCGTCAAATCGTTGTAAACACTGTCTCGCCTGGAGGGCTCGAGACTGCTAGCCGGTGGTCCCGCCGCGAAATCCCGAATGCACCTGACTTCCACTACGTCTATGCACCTATGACGAAACATCGGCCGGATGCCCCATCAGGTTCGCATCCTCGCGAGACACAGTCTATAACTGAGCCTCACGGCGAGCGCATGCGATCACGTGCTAGTCCCCCTACGTCTGCGCTCTAGAAAATTTTGTTGCACTACCATGATTTATATAAGAGGATGAAACAACACATTAGCCAAAACGATCAGGGGTTCCCTTTCGTATAACGGAGGGAAACCGGTGACGCGCGGCTAAACTCAAAGGGAATTAGGGTCAAAACACAGTTTGCATTCAAAATAAAACTCACCAGTATCTATCCTGATGAAAAGAGAAGAAAAAGAAACGAACTCCAGAAAAAAAGACATGGACATCGACGACCATGCGGACGGAACGAACGACTGCGACGACACATCGACGAATTCCAGCAAAAAAGAGGCCCCGTAACCAGCCACCACATCCCAGGGTCCTCTTTCTTAGAAAGAAGAGGCTACCCGGGACAAGCAACTCTCCACGGGGCCATAACAAATAAAAAAAAACAAAAAAAAAACATCGAAAATAACAATTGAGGTATGCGCGGGTAGAACGTGCAAAAAGTGAGGCTTGCGAGGCAGTCCGATCAATATTGGTTAGCCGCAGGCCTCACTGATACAAAAACATTCAAAATTATAAAGAAAAGCGAATGCGGACGGCGTCCTCGAGCAGCTGAGCGAGGACGCCGGACCGCTGCCACACGAGGGCCGCGCCGCATGCTCGGCGTGCTCGAAAACTTTCTACCGATGGCACACAAGGACTGTACATCGTTTTCGTTTTCTCAAGTGATACACTAACTGCTGAGAACGCGTATGAAACGTAAAGTTGACTGAGGCTGCTTTACAGTTTTTTCGTTACAGCTTCTGTCTCAGCTTCATAATTAAAAGCATACATTTCGATATCATCTGCAGCTATAAGCTGTTTCACTGGCCGTTAGAAGTCAGTGTGGCCGGTCAGACTCAGGCAATCGTGGCGTCGAACAGCAGGTAGGACCCCCATCCCCCCGCCTATTTTTTGAGTTGGGGGTGCGGATGTCGACGTTCTGCATGAGCAGGACGTGTTGCTCATGCTCCCGGATGTGCTGCAGTCCGTCAGGATTCCCCAGACGTACTGCCATTGAATTATTCCATGTTGAGTTTAGAAAAATTCACCCTCTTAATGTACGGCGCACGTCAGCTGGATGTGCTGAGAAAGGTTTTCAGCGTCAGTCCAAGGACTGCAGTTGGCTTCCGTAAGCAATATTTTTGTTGCGAAACCGAGGTGGTGCTCCACCTGCCTGTCCCGAGGATAGAACGTCGAACATCCAGCGATCTTCGCGCACATTCCAGCAGATTTCGCTTAATTTTCGGGCGCAATTCGCGTAAAATTGATCGTGTTTCGCTCATTTTTTGGATATTTATGTGTAATCTTTATATTTTTCGGGTGAAAAAGTTGAAATTTTGGCGAAAAACAAGCGAAATTTGCTCGAAAGCACACGTAATCTGCTCAAATTTAGTCATCTGAACAGGTGTGAGGAAGCGGCATCCCTTTGCGGGATGGGGGATAGCCGCATGGGCACATGGAAGAACGTTTGCCTTTGGGAAGACGTCTGCAATATGTGGGGAGTAAGTGCCCCGCGACTTGGGGTCCACCCCCAGGTTTAACTGGAGTGGACCCATTTCCACATGCAGTCAACCCCCACGATTGCCTGAGGAGAGCTATGTTGCGAATAATAACGGACTTAGCACATCATTCTGTGGAAATTCGCTCGACACGCTTCTTTTATTGGAGAAGTAGTCATCAGTTCCAACGGGAAGTATTCCCAGCACGAAAAATGATTCAAGTCATCTTATCATATTCCCACCAGTGCGGAGATGTTCCTTACCAACTGGGCAGTAACCAGGTGAAGATTGAATCTAAAAATGGAGATTTGGCACTTTTCCGAAACAACGGGTCCGACTAGCCGGCGGGAAAACTCGCGGCTGCGGCGCGACCGTCTTGGCAGCGTACGTCGAATCGATCACTGTTGAGATCGATGCCGCTATGCTCAGGGGGAGGGGCGGGGGTGGGTTTTTCTTAGTTTCTACCCATTGCTGAGGTTTCTTTTTTGAACATACATATCATATATCAGGCCGTCGCTTGTCTGAGGCCGTCTTGAGCGTTTCTTTTTTGTCTGGATGTTTTTTTTGTTGGGCCGATACTTGCATGAGGCCATGTTCTTTTTTTTCATTCGGAATGATTTTTGCAATCATTGCACTTGAGTGTTTTTTTAGTATTTACATTCCGTTCCTACCTCTACCTCTCTATACGAGTTTTTCATTACTTTCACCTGTTTTCATTAATTCTTTGCTACGATATGGTGCAACCAAGAATCGACTGAGTTTTTCTTATGTATTTCTGCAGCTCCGGAAGTAATTTCCATTGTTTATCTGGGCTATTACTGCTTGGAAGTAGCTTTACAATCAAGTTTTTTCTCATTTCCTCACGATTAAGTTTAAGAGTAACCTTTAAGGATATCCGCCCCTATAGAGAACTACGCTTCGAAAAATTTCATGAGTCCATAATCATTTTTTTATTTGAAATCGTTTAACTTTGATACTGTTTAGTCCGCATTAGCATGACGTATCCTCCTGAACAGAAAGGGATTTTCTATGTCTGTAGTGGTTCCGTTATGGGAAATCTTCATTTATGCTCATCATTCACAGGTGTAGCGCTCTTCTGCGTCTCTAAAAATTAATAGTTTTACTTGAACATTCAGATTTATAGGTCCAATCTTCATTGGCGCGAAGGACAGCATAATAGCATGACTGTGAGTGGAGACTCTGGAGAATCAACATCTCAGAAACATCTGACTCACCCATTGAGTCCTATTTGTTGTTACTAACAAGGGAGAAACAAGTTTCTAGTTGCAAGTTCACAACGAAAAGCGAAAAAATGAGAATAAAAATGAAGGGATATAAACAGGGAAGGGGATTTATACTACGGCGCGTGCATCAGACGCTCGCATCCGCTTGTGGAGATTTTCCATGAAGATCGATCAACGCGACAAGCACATCCTTAATGAGAAGAACGCGTGGTCACGATCTCATAAAGGCATACGTGTAACCTGCGGCAGACAACAAGCCCTATGTTTCATTATAGAGACGCATGTGTCCCTATCGCACAAATCTACTATAAACTCCCATTATGTTCAGCAAGATTAGAGAGATTCTAATTGATTTGCTACCAAGCCAAGGCGATCTTCTCGTCCGTTGCATGGCTAAGTGGATATGGATGCAAACTTGTAGGCTTGGGAAGATAATTAGGAACAATGGGAATCGTTTCAAACAATTGAATTTCAAGTTTATTCAGGCATTACTTACCTCATTATCAATTTTCGAATTCAGCCAATGATGCACTATTCAAATACCGGACTTCCGGATTCACCATTCGGTTTCTCACCTCTCCAGTACAAGAACGTTTGTATGATATCAGTTGTTTTCTTTGTCTTTGGGACCATTTTTGCATGCCTGGTAGTTAGGAATCATTGCATCTAACAAGCCGGAACATCAGGTATTTTCAAAAAGCACCTCTGCGCTCTCCATGACCTGGATGCATCATTGAAATTATATAGGGTAAACGTGTTGACACCAGTGTTCCCATGCACGAATGCTCCCTCATTTCTGAGCCGCATGCATACATGGTGAATGTGGAGTTGGTGAGTTTGTGGGATTGAAGGTAGACAATATCATCGGAGTATGTACGCCATAGTGATGTCGCTCTTCAGTTTTACTAGAGACATCAGAAAAGGGCAAAAATGCCTCCGCATAATGGGGGAAATCAAACTGTAATGAACACCCAGTACTACTCTGTTAACCACAGAAAGTTTGGAACGCTAAAATACATGTATTTACCCCAAAATCAATTTAATCCCCTTCATCTGTAGATATGAGATTATGTAGTCTGCTCCAAGTAATTTTCAAAGAGGAATTTCAATCGAAAGCAATGGCTTTGACGAGTACGGCAACAGTTTTTGACTGAGTGGAGTGGCTGATTTTTTATAGGAAGAAATCAATTACCAAAACCAACCACAAAAAAAAACAACAATAATGAATTAACGATCTACATAGGTGACACTGCATACAGCCCATGTGAAAGAAACTTAAGTTCCTTAGTAGGAAAACTCCCGGTCACATTCCAAAGTCAGTAAGAAGTCAGCAAGAAGAAATCGTTTAGTTCAGTTTCGATCGTCGTGCATCACTTAAGGAACACACGAAACGTGGGAAATGGAAGCTCATAATAACCTCTCTCAAGTCTTAGAATAATCTTAAAGAAAGAATTCTTAGATCGGAATGACTGCCCTCTGAGAAAGCTGTCGTTGGCATCCATTAATCTATTGAACTGCTGCAAAACGTTTGCAGTGAAAATTTGGAAATCAAAAGGAAATTGACGGCATCCGAACTTTGAAACCTCCATTTATCCATTCTGTACGACCATCCGCCAGGTCATCCAACTAGTACGCTAACTCTGAAGAAGTCTGCACATGGGCAAGGTAGAAAATCATTGAAGTGGAAATCAGAGCAACGAAGGCAGCCTGACAAATTTCAGTTCCAACTTCTAATCTCTTGTGGAACAGTCCTTCTGACCATAAACGCCTCGCCTTGATTTAAAAGCTCAGAATCTTGCGTTCTCCTTATTAGATGTTTTTCACTCACGTTCATTCATTCAATTCTCAAAGCTGGTTTCTACCTGCTTTGCTCTGCAGTCATCTTTTCTAGACAATGGTCCGTGGGGCCCAACTATAGTGTCATCGGCTTGTACACGCAATGGGACATCGCAAGTGAGAAATTCATTAGTAGTGCATCCAAATTCATTTGAATTGAATATTTTCCATTTATAAGAATCCGCACATAGCCATTTTGGGTGTGTGATATGCAGCCTCAATTTCGAGATGCTCCGTACACCCACTGAGGGATCCTACGTACAAGTTGGATCGTGGAATGTGAACGTGGTAGACCGTCCCCGCGGAAACCGATCAAGAACAGTTGAAGGAAGCAAAGAGAAACATTAGTGAGGAGATATGGAGAAGAATGGGGTGACATCATTCATCTCTTCATACATGACAAACTGAAGCAAGTGCTTGATGTGACGCTGACAGAGCTGCACGATGAGCTGGAAGAAGCCTACTTCACATTCAAGAGATAAACAATCAGATTTCACAACTTTATAAAGGAGCTATAAGATGAATAAAGGTCAGCGTTTTATTTTTAAACGTCCCGACCTCGTCAATAAAAGGGCGGCTCACCGTTCTGCATTTCACCAAGCAAGATATGAAGCCCATTGCCTCGTCTTCATTGATGAGACATGGATTTTCAGCTCTGTGACAAAAAAAGGAATGGAATGATAATTTCATCCCACGCTTCGCTCTCGCTAGGTTAATGGATGAGCTTCCATGTGGGAAAACAGCGGCTAAGAATGGCGGAGATATAGCAGTTGTGATAAGTATCGAGGAGGAAGTTGTCTGGGGTTGACATTAGGGTGATCCTCAACAGAAGGATGACACTTCATCAGGATTACCATAAATATATGATCCATGTTATGTTCGACGAATTGTTACAGGAGAGCATTCCCCAGATGTTCAATGTCGCAGGCGGTCCTCGTTTGTCCATAGTGCTGGACAATGCTCCATATCATTCTCGCCAACTTGAAGAGGTTTTAATTGAATTTTTTGAACACAGGCTTCTACCAAAATGACAGTTACACAGCTTTTGGATGTTTACGCGATCCTCTACGAAGGCCGCTGTTGGGGAATACCTTAACTTATAAGTTATAGAGGTGCCAGCAGCACGAAGGCCGATCTCATCTCATCGAGCAGGTCCTTCCATAACTATTCGGTTTCTGCTATTTCTTGTCAAACTGTTCATGGTTTAGCTCAATATTTCCCTTTGAGCTCAGTTGCTGTTCGCAGCTACGCCGCCCCGGCCCAAGATGCAGTGGTACGGCGGCAAGACGGCCGCCGCCGCGGCCGCTCTGCCACGAGGTTTCCTGCCCGCTGATCGAGCCGTCGTTTTGGATAGACTGTACATATTATAGGAGTGTAAAAATCTTTCCGTGGACTCCTTCATTTTATTGGACCTAGTTGAAGGGACCTTATCTTTGTTACTTTGATGTTGGTTTTTCGACTCTTTCCAAACAAATCTTCATACAATTTCCTCTCTCTTCCAGCAGGTCCAACGTTGAATCGCTGAATTACCTCACTGATATTGACCCTTGAACGGTTCAATAACCGGTACTTGGAAGCCGAACTACACCAGTGATCAGGAGTAAATGAACAGGAAGAGAAATTTAATGGCTCGAAACCAGCTGATTCGCCACTGAGAAAGAGTGGATGAAGAGAGGCAGCGGGTAGAATTCTAGTGATCGACGTAGCAGTATCAAGTGGCTCGAACCTTACTCGGTTGGGGGAACCGCTTGTCTATTGATCGAAGGACGACTTGACGCTTTTGGGTTGCAGTATCTCGATCGAAAGGCATAACACATAATGTCACGATTACTTCAGTAAATGATGTTCTATGTTGCAGGGCAAGGAGGGCGAACACTGACTATTTCGCACTTAGCCTGTTCTTTGTGTGATTTGGTGCTGGCACACGTGGATCGGATGATCCTGACGACTACAACTGCACACTGAGGAACAAGAAGTTCTCCGACGTTGGTACCGGACAAAATGGCCATATGACTCATGCCGTGATCTTCGTGTCTATTCAACCTTTTCGTCAGCTCATATGATCTCATATGATCTCCGGTGCGAAAATGAGACAGTCCGTCTATAATGTAAGGAACCAAGAACCAAACCGCCAATTCAAAAATCGCAACCTTTTTTTCACCAGCTAGCACACGTGAACGCATGCACTTGTAGCTTGGCGCGTCGTTGACTTGTGAAAATTAGACGCTATTCAGGATTTCCTTGAAGTTGTGCAAGTAATGGTGATTTTCTTTGTTTTCTTTTCAGATCACAGCCGCAGCTGTCAGTAAGGTCGAATAGTAGTGGATGGAGTTCAGTCTACTTCTACAAATGACTAGTGTTTAGTTGATTTGCTGAATTAATTTGGTTTCAACTTGATTCTACTTTGACGTCGTTCATTTGTTATGTTGGGCATCGACGTTCTTATGCATTATGAGGCGTGAACTGCATGTGCCTACTGTCCTGTTCCAGCGGCGCCATGCTTGCGCAGATTGTCCTGTTTTGCTCTTTTCCCCAAATTTCTGCCGCACACACTGGCATATCACTTCGTGATATGGAGGATCCACCCATAATGCAGAGGCGGCTAGGGAATTTCCGCTTTTTTGAAAGATTTTTTGACTGATGTGTTGGTTAGAGGACCAATCTGCGCAAGCATGGCGCCGCTGGAATACAGGGTGGCCGAAAAGTATGGGCGTCACATGAAACGTCATCTTTCTTCTTCTGGCAGCAATCATTCTACTTTCCAAATACAGTGGCTGCGCAACCACGCGAAAAACCAGTTTCACAAGAAAGTTTGAAAGTTTCATTCCTTGCCTTCGATACAGACCTTGCCATCACGAAATCCTCTGAGCGCCGCAGGTAGTCCTCACCTATTTCTGACCAGCATTAAAGAGTTAGCGCTGTACATGTCCAGTGGAATATGAATAGGGTTTTATGGTGTTTCATAATATGTAAAACAATGGCGTGATAAAAGTCGAATATAAAAAAATAAGAGCGCCAAACGAGGCGCCCATACTTTTCGGCCACCCTGTACTTGTCCGCGCTTGCAAACGCGCGGAAAACAGCATTTCGTTTTTCGGCTTTCTCAGGTGTTTCACGCCATTTCGTCATCGGATATGAGTTCCACAACCTCAAAAAACCCTCAAATCTGGTAAAATTGCAAAAGTAAGGATTTCGACGGGTGCTACCTTCAAGCCCTAGCTGTCCTAAGAAAGTGTTCAGTGGTTCGATAGCTAGAAGCTATATTTTCTGTGTATTTCAGTTTTATTCAGTGGGATATCATAAAGATATTGCGGAGCCATCACGAAGTATTCTCACATCAGATTCACATACATAGAAACCAATTTATTGTGAGCAATGTATATATCGTAAAAAAGGGTCATCCATTGTTGTTCCTCACGCTGAGAGGGAGTACACCATCACAAGGTAAAGGGCTCATATTCTACGGTGACAGAACTATTGCGATGACTGCTTTGGGACGATGTGATGATGATGGGTGATGGAAATCAGCCAGTTAAAGTATTTGGCAAACTCGGCTATCAGATAGGCTTTGACGCAACCATGAGAAAACGTCCTGTCAAGTGGAGCAAGAAACGGTAATACAACCGCAAGATTTTGGCAACCGAACCTGGATGAAAGCCATCATCTATGGGCAACTGCTCGACATAACTGTCGAACTTGAGGAGAGACGTGCATCTTCGTAACGGGCGTGGAACGGGGAAGTGCATCTTTGTAACGTATAAAACAGAGAAGTCGTGCGACGAAATGGAAGGGTGTGCTCTGGAAATGTCCTTTACTGGAATGAATCGTGAGAGAAGGTGTGAAAGTTGTTGGTGCTCCGGAGATGAACTGCATGGAGTCAGAATCGAAAGGATGGCACTGTTGGAAGTAAGGAGAGAAGCGTTGACCTTTATGAGAACCAATGCAATGACGATGTTCATTTCCGTACCATCGATGGTGGAGCAGTTCGTGTCTCGGAGGAAACGCCCGCTGTTCACCCACGTCGATCTTCTCCGCGCAAGGAGCAAACACATGTTCGTCGCCATGCATTCGCACCTGAGGCCGCATTTGAATGAAGCCATCTACACAATTATGAGGCAGCCATTGAGTCGGAATATGGCGTACAGTCGTTTAAAGTAGGGAGGGGGAAGGGGGTAGCACCCCCATTCTTGATGAGAGATAGGTTCCTACTATTACCTAGTATCATACTGCTTTCAGAATATTATGTGTCATATTGTAAACCTATTTTTTGAACAACTCAAATTTGTATAAGCTTATTTTATCTCACACTGTGTCTCCACACAGTAACGAACGACTACCTACACCGGGTATGTGTTGTATTTCATTCAGTGTTAATTGAGGGTGTTTTCTCATACATATCAAGCAACAGGGGCATCATTTATAGCGAGTATAAAGCCTGGATCGGTTACCTATATTGGACGCGAAGTCGTCCAATATTTAGGAATTCCACTAATCTATCTTTAGCCTTCCTCATTTTCTTCAATCTAGTGACGTGCTCATGTTCTTGTCACTTCAACTTTGGTCTTCAATTGCTTTCAAACGAGTCCTGATCTTTTTTTATCTCCTTTCGTTGAAGCGTTAAATCTCTGAATTATTAGGTACTTATAGAAGTTCCCCAGAGTTGCACCTAATTTTTAAAGACACCATAACTCAGCTCATAGTAAATAGTCTCATGCGAAACAAAAAGGGCATACATTGTTTTCGAGGGCTTTTCTTTAAAAGTACTACAACGGATGTAAAGGCCTAGAAGCATGAAAGGAGGACAATCTGTCTGAAACAGATCCAGGACGTAATGCAGGGTAGGTTAGAATTTTGTCACGGATGACGTAAAGCGCTGACCAAAAAAAAAACTCAGGAATTTTTGAGGGTGTGATGGCTTAGCATTTTTTTTGGGACAGGGTCGCTGGTGCTCATGTAGATCATGGTACGACCGCCGACTCATCCCACACATATCGTACATGATCCATTTCCTACGAACAATAAGAATCCATTTTAGAAACGGCGTCTATGAATACAATAGATGGAATACCTACAGGTTTGCAGGTGTGGCCATTGATGGTATTCTCTCGGCTCAGGCAAAATCCGTCTACTCATCTTCCACTTCTCCTCAATTTTCTTAAAATGGCGGAACAAAACGGTTGGCTAATTTCCAGATGATGTCCTACTCACCTTCTACTGAATCTGATTTATCCTGCTCCTTCGCGGACGCCATTATGAAGATTGAATAGGCGCTCAAGAACTTTAAGTGGAGATGAGATTTTTAAAAAATGGAGCATTTTCCAAAACCTCTTCTCTACTTGGAGTCGTAGCAAACCCACGAGTCCCTAGCATTTTGGAGAAGATACCATACGTAAATGCGCAGTTGTTCATGAAATCAAATTCCATGAATAACAGTTCACCCAAAAGCGAGCCAAAAGTGCTGTGGATGTTGCCGGGCAGGTTGCAGTATAACGTTGCCAGAAGGAGCAAAACTATGTCAGACATTGAACCACCAGAAATTGCCCCAAAACATTGGCACATACCTAATACCTCACTTATACTAAGTGCGCCATATTTAGTACCACCACAGCAGCAAAATCCAACTTAATGACATAATCTGCCGCACTAAACCAACTCAATAGCAACTCAAATAACTCAATAGGTCGGAAATATGTCGCTAGATGCTTTTGTAACAGCTCAAAGAAGGGTGGGAGGCGCACCCATCGCGGCACGGTACATCGATGTCATCTTAGAACTGGAGCCAACCTTCGGAACAGAGCTGTTATATTTCCATCAGAAAAATGGATTAGATGTAGAAAGCAATGGAACAATTTGAGATTGAATAGAAATTCCGTTTTCCCTCTTCCTTTCACTGGGCACTGGTAATTCTGGTTAAATTATGCATTATACCGTATATGCCTGAAACAGTCCAAAAACTGCATTTTTATGCCAAATAGATGTCATATTCGTAACCAGCGTGTCAAATAACACCTAGATCGATGTTTTATTTCACAAAGTCGTCCATTTTTCCTAAAATTTAAATTACAGCTTTATTTAAACTAGCGCCCCTTCGGGACTCTAGGAAGTGGGGTGTGGCAGCCACTTGGGACATGTGCAAAAGCTTCGCGCTTGCCAAATCCCTAGAAAATTGGTAAAGAAGCAGAACCAATCTTTAAATGGGCCCAAACATGAAGTCCTTCTTAAGAGTTGAGTATGAGTATGAGAAGTCCGTCCTCCATCGTATGGCGTATCCGCCAACGCAGACGCGTTCTCCATCGGCGGAACTGTATCCTGCCGTCCCCCACACTATTGGACTAAAGCGAAATCGTATCCGAGTGTTTTCCACGCTACTGGGTCACAGCGGACTTTCTTCCATCGGTGGATCCGTATTCTAGCATCATCTTCACTATTAGGCCACAATGAACCCGCTCACCGTCGGCTGAACCGTACCCTAGTATTCTCCACTTTACTGACTCACAGCGGACCAATCCTATATTGGCGGACCCGTATCCCCGTGTTATCCACACCATTGGGCTACGACAGTTCCTTGCTCCATCGGTGGACCAGCGTTCTCGCGATTTTCTCACTGTAGGGCCGTGGCGGACCCTTTCCCCATCTGCGAAGCCGTATCCTGGTGTTCTCTACACTATTCAGCAACGGCGGATACCCGTATCCTGGCGTCCCCACACCACTGGGCTACGGCGGGCCCTTTCTTCATCGCTGGACCCGTATCCTGACGTCCCCCACACCACCGGGCCACGGTGGACCCATATTCTGACGTCCCCATACCACTGGCCCACGGCGGGTCCTTACTTCATCGGTGAACCCGTATTCGTATATTGTTGATTGGTTACACAATGTCATGCCTTGGTATACAGAGGCTTTTACTCTGCGTTAGTGCAGAAGCTTTCTCGAAACGAACGGATGGTGAGTAAACAATCGCTGCGAGAATTCAGCAAGGGATGCGGCATTAGCACCCACCAGTTGGGGAGACCGCGCAAATCCATCCTCCCCGTAGTTTCCGAGACGCAGCGGCTCTCGTAACACCCGTTCATTTCTTTTCTGGAGGTGCCTACAGCGTCGCAACAACGGTTTTCCTGCTGCGTACATTGTGCAGCCTGAAAGCTTGTAAGTACTCCCTCACTCCTATGCTGCGAGACCGCCAGCGAAGGTGATGAAATCACTACCTCGTGCATGCGGGGAGCCAGCAATGACGTAATTGCGAGCCCCGAAACGAAAGTGTGTGAGTCCCTAAAAATCGGCCATTTCGCCCCACAGTCAGCGCCTCAAGATTACTGTGTCTAAGAGTGCCGCCGGGTGTGGGTCATGATGAGGCAAAAGTGAGTGGGCGATGTGTCTGCGATTGGTTCAATTAAACCCTCGCTCCGCCCTTCAGGACCTACTCGCACTGATTCGCGCGCGATTTCATCATACTTGCCTATGCGAATCTGAGTGTGAGTGGGGACGAGTCGACGCCAAAGGGCGGGAAGGCGCCGCCCCATTTTGCCTCATCATGACCCACACCCAGTGCCGCCGCCTATCTTTAGCCGCTCTAGCCCCCTTACGGCGCTTTGATAGACTAGCGCCCCTCTCGAGAGGGCTCGAGACCGCTAAGGTAGGGTCCCGCCACGAAACTCTGAAAGCACTGTCTAAACCTCTCGCTTTCATCATTGGAGACTGTATCCATTTCTCCGTCAGTGCCGCCCTTACGGTGCTTTGTTGAGAGGATTTCCGTCAGTGCCGCCCTTACGGTGCTTTGTTAAAAGGATTTCAACAATCTATGGTGTTCAATTCATCATCATGTGCATTCTTCTGGAACTGTGCGAACACTCTACTCAGCAGTTTGCAAGCCACGCCGCCTCTTACGCGCGTTGCACTGTGTGCGTATCCCCAGGTCATGGCGGCATGGGCATGGGACCCTAAGTTCTTGGAGCCGGCACGGTGGTATTTTTTCCCTGAATCCCCCTAAGCTTTTCCCCAGCTTAATGTTACAAATTCAAACTTATGTGTAATGAAGCTCTTAATTTGTTCTAAAGAAAGGGCATAGAACAGTCCACTGGATTCAGATTAGTGCTGCATTAGAGTTAACACTCAGAGCAAGATTTTCTCCCCGCATCACTACAGGAGATGCACTTGCTCCATGAGCAGATTCTGAGTCTCATTGAAACGTCTGTCGAACGGCTTCTGCTTGCGTCGTTTTTTTTTCCGGAGAGTTAGGATTAAAAAGGTCAACTTCTACACACATCAACAGAACAGGAGTAGTTGAACTGGTTACCAGTTGAGACTCGACGTTATTTGTCGTTGCCACTATTTGCTGTTCGACGTAGTCGTTGTCGGCATGTGGGGAGTGGTCGCAGTCAGTAGTGAAGTGGACATGCTGAGTTCTCGGCTCATGGTTATTAATAGTGGAACGTGCTGATTTCAAGAACTTCTTTGAGTCGCGATCTCTTTCCGATGTTTGAGAACAATGACGTATGTTGGCGCTTCGAGTATGTTTGATAGCATCGCTTGGATATGCATTCCTTCGTTCGATGTTTGCTAGAGAGGCAGTTGTAACAGAGCTTATTTCTTGTGATTTGCACGCGAAGCTTTGGATTGGGATACTGAGTGCAATTGAAGGATGTATGCTGCATTGACTCACAAAAGACGCAGTTTCTTGGCTTGCTGGTGATCATGTGTGAAGAGCGGTTCTTTCGTGTCCATGACGTCTGGTCGTAATGACGACTTGCATTTGGTGTTCTCGGCGATTTGTGGTTTGCTGGTTTGTGAAGGCTGGCGTACGCATCTTCTTTGAGGTGGTGAGTCGCTTTGCTACGAACAGCTTATTGAGGAGTATGGCTCCAGTTCTTTCGTTTCGTCCTCGTATGCACAAAATTGACGAGTCAAGGAGTACATCCTGTTATAGAGCGACTGGACGGTTCTGCCTTCATGATAACACTGCGGCAAATTTGCCAATTGGCTGAATAGTATATGGCGCGTCGTCACTTTGTCATCATACCGAGTTTTCAGGATGTCGAGTGCAATGTGGTAGTTGGAGGCCGTCAGCGTGAGACCTTCAATGGAGTGCAAGGCTCGTCCTTTCAGGCACGACTCCAATAGAGAGAATTTGGTGGTGTCATCAAGCTCCGTCTTGTTCCCGATTAGGGTTGAGAATCGTGAAAAGAATTCTTATTCCAGGAGATTACCATCGAAGGATGGGAGGTCCAGTCAGCTCAGGATAGATGCATCAACGAAATTCATTGTTGAATTCGAGTTCGCCTGCGGTTGGGTCTTGTCCATCTTTGTTGTTTGTCGCTGGAGTGAAGTGGTTTGGGAGCGTCATCGATCTTCTTCGATATTGGAAGGCGACGTTTCACAAAATCTGCATCAATTGCGTCCATAAGTTCATCCGCATTTTCAAGCACACTTACTGCTCTTTGGATGATCTTCCTGTAGTCGCCGAGAGTGCGGAGTATAGTGGTATCGATGAGGAGCAATTGCGGGACGATGATTTAGGCGAGGAAGAGCTGCAGTGTCGCTACTGGAGGTCCGAATCCGTGGTCGCCATTTCTTGAGATTTCTCTCGTGGCTCGTTAGCATTTATTTCGACTTCTGGGCGATTTATATACATGACACCATAGTCGGAGGCATGCAATTAAATATGGCATGAAGTATACTTTTGAGAAGCTTTCTCAGAAGATAGACACAACACAAATCGCTCATTTTACATATTGAAAACTGATTTATATGGAAGAACTTCAGAAAATTTGGCAGAAGGCAATGAATCATAAGGAATTTTCTGGAAAAGTTGGAGAAATTCTGCAGATTGCAGAAAACAAGGTGAGGAGGACATTATGTGGAAATTAGCCAACCGTTTCATCCCGCCATTTTAAGAAAATATATGGGAAGGGGAAGATGAGTAGACGGATTTTGCGTGAGCTAAGGAAATACCATCAATGGCCACACCTGCAAGCCTGCAGGTATTCGATCTATTGTATTCTTAGAGGTCGTTTCTAAAATTGATTCTTATTATTCGTAGAAAATGAATCATGCACGATATGGGTGGGATGAGTAGGAGGTCGTACCAGGATCTACATGAGCTCCAGCGACCCAGCCCCAAAAAAATTGCTGAACCACCACACATTCAAAAATTCCTCTGGGGTTTTTTTCGATCAGCACTTTACGTCATCCGTGACAAAATTCCAACCTACCCTGCATTACGTCCTGGATCTGTCTCAAACAGATTATCCTCCTTTCATGCTTTTACGCTTTCACATCCGCTGTGGTACTTTTAAAGAAGAGCCCTCAAAAACAATGTATGCCCTTTTTTTGATTCGCATGAGACTATTTACCGAGCTGAGTTATAGTGTCTTTAAAAATTAGGTGCAACTCTGGGGAACTTCTATAAGTACCTAATAATTCAGAGATTCAACGTTTAATGAAAGGAGATAAAAAAGATCAAGACTCTTTCGATTGCAGATTCTGAGTCTCAATGAAAACGTCACGTTTCGGCTTTCTAATAAGAACTCGCAGCAAGGTCTCTTCTTACTTAAAATGCTGTTCGAATAAAACTGAGCGTGACGTTAATTTGTGAACAACAAAAATCTAAGAAAATTTGCTCTGACTGGGCATCTTTTCAAAAACACAGTGAAATTCTCAAAGGATGAGGGAAAACGGAATTTCTATTCAATCTCAAAATTCTCCATTGCTTTCTACATCTGATCCACTTTTCTGATGGACATGTAACAGCTCTGTTCCGAAGGTTGCCTCCAGTTCTAAGATGACATCGATGTTCCATGCCGCGCTGTGTGCGCCTCGCACTCAACTTCGAGCTATTACAAAAACAAATTGCAGCATATTTCCGATCTGTTAGGTTCTCTGAGTTTTTTTTTTCGCACCCTGTAAATACGATCCATTGCTTCGCACGGACATCCGGCAGAAGATATCGTCCAGTGAAAAAATTGGGTACACATATCCTCAAATCATTTTTATCAAATAAAAGTATATTCAAACCACACCAACAAATCGGTAAGAACGCCTTTATCAAGCTGTTCAAAGTTTACTATCCAAGTTAGGAAATAGTTACAATAAATTGATCGGGTATTCGATCATCAATCGTTAGCATTGCTTCTATTTGATGCAACTATTTTTTGGCATATGTACCCATAAATAGTGGTGTGAATGTATGTTATAAATAAAGTCCTTACGCGCAATCGGCGGAAATTTTTTAAGCGCGCACAGCATGCTCAGGCACTCGCATCGGACGAGCGGCGGGCGAATTCGGATGACTGGCCGGGCGGCTCGCCAGTTCCAGCCGAGCGGCGGACGAAATTCAAAAACCGGCTGAGCGGCGCCCCTAAATTTAAACGCCGGCCGAATTACCGGCTGAGCGGCGGGCGAGTGAATTCTGTGTTTTACGGTTGTAGTAGTTGCGGGAGAGGTCTACCAAAGGTTGTAACGTACAGTAATTTCACCCTATGTGAACCACACAGCGTTTCCGGTTCAATGGTGCTTGCAGAGCGTCCTGATACCGCAAAGTGAGGCTACGTCACACAACCGGTCCGCTTCTCTGTATGTAAAAGGTATACTGGTGTACAGGTGCAAGTAATCATGCGATTGATCGGTTAATGTGGGGGAGGGGAGGAGGAGAAGAGTGGTGGGGCTGCGCCGACGCCTAGTATGAAGACGTTGCATAGAGCTCAATTGTGGACTATACGTCATTCCACACTTCTTCTCTGTTATCACCCGAAAAAAGAGTGCAGTAGTAAACGTGTCCATACTATGATGAAACCATCGTATAGGCACTTATTTCATGATACTGTGCTCAGAGAGCTCGCACCACTCCCGGTGGAAGCGTATCAACAGCAACTGAATACAGTGTAGATATCTTCAAGTTCAAAATCCACACATCGAGAAGTTGTTACGTCAGCGCGGCTTAGCAAGCGAATCAAGACTGAAAAACTCCTTCCAATCGACAGTAAACTTCTACATGTACCGTAGTGAACTGATCACATCCACTCCCCAAGTTGAACATTAAACCAGTTACGCTATGCCTGCGTCTTGCCCAACATACCAGCAAAGTAGTGGGCTGATAAGAAACGGAGGCATTGGCAAACTGATGGAGGCTGAATGCATGAGCACGGATGTCCGAGTGGGTTGCGCATTGGACTATCAATTAATGAAGAAAAGTGGCGAGGTGAGTTCGAATCCCCTCAGTTGGAAGAAGGACATGGAGCAGAACAAATAACAGTTATAGATACAGATACAAGAGTGGTTGTTTTCATTTTGTTAAGATTGTTCTTCTTCTTATTCAAATACTATCAGCATAGGGATTCTTGCTCAGATTTGTTTTTCAAACGAGATCCCGGTTAACACTTGGAAACCAACAGAATTGCTTGACGGACCAGGCGAATCCATTACGAGGCATGAATGAGTCCTGTAAGGGGCTAGGAACAAATACCGAATCCCTGTAGGCCCAGAAGATTCAACGTGATTTGAATGCCTCCGGTCCGGCGGCGGGCCTGAAACCGGCTGGGCCAGTTTTCCGGCGGCCGTTCGGCCAGAATTGGCGCGCCGCTCGGCCGGCACGAGTGTCTAGGATGGGGCGCGTGCGCGGCGCGGCCCTCTTGTGGCAGCAGTCCCCCATCATTCGTCAGATTTTTGGTTCCTTCATTAAAGTTTATCTGAGGGTGTGAGGGCTGTGGCTGCCGATGTCGACCGGACGGCCCCACATGCCTCACAAAAATAATAAAAACAAGCATTTGAGGCATACATGGGGAAAACGTGCAAAATATGAGGCAGGGCCGTCCGGTCGATATCGGTCAGGCACAGGGCTCGCAGCTTCAGATAAACTTCAGTTAAAGAAAAAATGAAAGAAAAACACTCACCTGAGCCAAGAATCTGACGAACGACTGGGGACTGCCGCCACAAGAGGGCCGCGCCGCGCACGCGCCGCATGCTGGGCGCGCTCGAAAGTTTTCCGTCGACTGCGCACAAGGACCTTTCTCACTTCTCGTTTGCGCAGCGACTGTTTGGACAGTACCATTTCGAAGGTTAGGAGAGATTACCCGTCCCTCTTTTCACATGCTGTAGATGATTTTTGGCTGGGCGACCATCACGTGAATCCCGCTCATTATCTCCAGACAGAGGAAATAATTCTGTTGCTGGAAGTGATGATTGTTCTGAAGGCGCAAGCGAAGCCACTCCAGTCGCGTATTTACGACACTGGCAAATTGGCGACTGCAAAAAATATTTACGCAGACGGCGTCTAGACCGTCTGCATGGCCGACTACCATTCAACCACCGCTGCCTAAATATTTGCGTAGTCAAATAGCACATCAACGTCTTATTATGCCTATGATCTCTTATGCACATATGATCATGGGCGTACTTGCGACCACAATGAGAGACAGATCATTCTCGTTGCGATTTACATGACATGGAGGACACCAAAAAAGGAGTATTGTGATCTCCTTGAAATCCATCTTCTTGAAAGGTTTACATCCCATCGTTATAGAGTGTATAAAAAGCAGAAAAGTCGGCCTGAAATCTGTTACCGTAACTGCTCATTGGCCCAGTTTTCCAGTGCACATGTATAGGATGTGTATAGGAGAGTATTTTTATTCATTCATTCATACATCATAATTGAGATGATCAGAATAGGATTGTTGGATGCATCTGAGCGAATGGAAGGATCACTTCATTGTTAGAAGCATGTTTGGTTGCACACTATTCAAG
Organism: Ancylostoma caninum; assembly: GCA_037903475.1. Lineage (NCBI taxonomy): Eukaryota > Metazoa > Nematoda > Chromadorea > Rhabditida > Ancylostomatidae > Ancylostoma > Ancylostoma caninum. The sequence continues at coordinate 556,243 of JBAJFG010000470.1, forward strand.
TTTAAAGGATTCAACCGAAGAAATGCTACAACCTATGAAGCACGCAATTGGCAGAGCCACACCGAGGTTGGTTCTGTGTTTTGGAACGTCTTTCTACTGGCATAGCATTGGAAGCACTCCTCAGTGAACAGTTCACACTAGAGAGACTTAAATTTAACGACTCTGACTTTGAAAAAAAAAACAGTTCATGCGCGCTGCTTCCAGACTACATAGAAGACCGAAAACCGTGTTCTGCATGGATGTGCATGGGTTCCACATGAGGCTGGTAAAATCGTAGATTTTCCACCAGAGTTATGCGTTGATGTTGCATGTGTCTATCAATTACTGATACAAATCCGTTCATTTCGCATGACCATCTTCAGAACGAGCACTCTTATCTTATTAGTGGTATCTGCTTTTCTCTCAAAACTCCTTTCACAATAACGCGGTTATCGCACGGGAAGAGAAGAGAGTACATATGTATAAAAAGAGAACTTTGTAAGCATTTAGTCAGCCTTAAGCTCAATAGTATTCTGGAAGAGCAGATCGTAAAGGAAATAGTGGTTCTAAACAGTCAACTGGATGAACGAATATTGCTAAATTTGCCATGAAGTTGTTCATAGTTTTTCAGAATGGAGTTTGCTGTAAATATGCTATGTATCAATAGTAGTATAAAATAAACAAGGAATAAATTAAAATTATCCACGAAGAGTCTTGTAGGCGGGGGTGAGAAGCACTGGATCATTCACAGCAATCGCTCTGTGAAAAGCTCTCGAATGACCTCTGTATAAATTCGATCTTGTCCGATCATTTGAAAACTGACATAACCAGACAGCAACGAGTTCTGTGGCAATGAAGATTGTGTCAAGAATTAAGGCTGTCTGTTGCGTCAGCAGGTCAGGAATCCTGGATTCGTGACACTGATTTGCTCCCGGAGGTATTGCAGAAATTTCCTTAGCAGATAGGACCCATGAACGCATAACCAAGCGATACCAGGTTTACCAAACCACATTTCAATTATTGCGTCTTTTCATACTACGTAGCCTATAGGGTACCCAATCATGCACGTGACTACGTACTGCTGGTTTGGGTGGATAACGTCTCACGGACCCCAATCGCAAGCAGTGGTAGCGCTGTGTCAGTAAGCTACTGCTTATACTCCCCGAGCGACGTCGCGTATCCTCGTCACATCCTGTCCACACTGTTAGGTTGGTGCAAAAGGTTTGTGCTTTTTTTTCGAAATCTATAACTCTTCTAGATGTCTTATGACAACTAGACTCGGTAAAGGGACTGTAAGGCAAAGTATTAGAGATGCCCATATCAGTTACGAATCAGGAGATACACGAAAATTCACAGACACAGTATTTTGGGAATTCTAGAATTTCCGTTTTTGTGTAATTTTCCAGCAAGAAACTGAGTAGAAGTCTTACTAATCATGGAAGTTATACCGCTTATAAAGGTTGCAGTTCGAAAAATTGTGAGAAAAATAAAGTTGACGAGGAAGAAACGACAGAAAAACCAAACCAAACTGCACCAACCTAATATTTCCTTGGGAACTGAATTCGCATTACGAGCGATTCCCGCGCGTCCTATGCACAGAACTCGCGGAGTACTGCGAAGCGATTTGGTTGTAGACTGCCATTGTTATGCCATCATGTTTGGCGGGTTTCTCTGCCTGCAAAGTAAGTGGTTCCGGAGCTGGGGGAGCTGGCAGCCACACGGCAAAATTTCGCGAGAATATGAAGAGCGGTGAGCCGTTTTCCAACAAAACTATTGAAATTTACGGCGGATCGTGGAAGCGGATATTGGACTGGGTATAACCTACCTGACGTGAAGAGTGTGGTAAACTCTACCCACACTGAGCAAGCGTCACGATTCAGTGTTCCGTAAATGATTTGCTCGCCTTTTGTCCGCAGATATTTGAGTTGGAGCACTGAACCCTCTGCACATTACTTCGGCGAAACCCTACGACATTACTCACTGCCTCAAAAATTCCACGCTATCGAGCTTTGAAATTTTATACAAAAAATGATGGGCACTGAATAGCAAACAGCTTGGGCACGTACTCACACTGGGTAGTCTTTCATGCATCACATCTCGTCATTATCCAGCTTCCACTCATGGGTACCCATACGCATGGGTATGATATTGCCCCTCTTCCCAATGATGCATGCTGGATGTAAATTTGATATAACGGATGCGCGTTGAACCGAATTCCTTGTGGTCTTATTGAAAAAAACGCGCAAAAAAAAGGGAAATTGAAAATGCGGTGTCTTTGGATTGTTGGGTATTTCTTGGCTCCTATCCGTAACAGAGAACTTTTTACTCCAACAGCAAAATGGGGCAGGATTTGCTCTACGAGTTCACCACCACACCTAAATTTTACACCATGAGAAAGATTAGATTGAGCATTTTGAACAAAGATATGACAAAACTTATTGGATCTCTGATAACTGTACAGGACGAACGTGGACCAAACGGCGTAATGGTTCGGGTAAAAACCCTAGCAGCAATGGTTCCCAGTTGCTGCCATCCTCTCCTCGATTGCTGCTCAATCTATCGGTCCTTTAGCAGCATTTGCTGAGGAACGGCAGCAATCAAGGGGAGGATGGCAGCAACTGGCAACCGTTGCTGCTGGGTTTCTAAACCATCATGCCGTTCGGGCTGCGTTCGTGCTGCACAGTTGTCAGAGATTAACCTAATACTTAATAGGAGACGTCGAGTCATTAACTTCCCGAAGAAAATTTGCATCGTAGGGGTAAAGTATGTGTATGCGTTGATCTCACCATGCCTGTGCCAGACGATATTTATTTATTTATTTATCTATTTATTTATTACATCGATGATGATGTGCTCGATATTATTATATCGATATTATTATTATATCGATATCGATATTCCTCTTTAATTTAGTTTTTCGAACTCCTCCTGTGCTTACCTATGAAAAAACTTGCTTAGCTCCGAGAGCAAGGCTGCCTAATATTTACTCTCCCCCCCCCCTTTCCACCCTTTGCCAAAAAAAAAAATACTTCGGTATTCCGACGCTCCCTTTCTGTGGACATTTGCTTCCTCACCGATGTTTTTTCCGTGAACAATCGACGGTTTCTGAGTAATTGACGAGGGATGTTTTTGGCTATTAGCGTCGATGGAAGCGATAATGGGCTAGACGCATCAATTACCGCTATGGCCGTCGAGCAAAAAGTCGTCTAGACGTCGCCGCGTCCGACAACACAGGAAGTTCGAAGATTAGCAACATCGTTTTGCAAGTAGTCATGGCGTGACTCTGGAACACTTGCAGAAAAAAGTCAACGCCTTTGGAAAGCGTGCATTCTGTCGCTTGGGATAAACTCATTATTAGAGTAATGTAGAGAACATGTATCTTTTCAATCTTCCACTGACTGTACTGGAATGCGATCACTGTAGGGAATCGGTTGAAAATGTCAGTTCTAACAAGCGAATGACTACATATGTTTGTATTGACCAGCATAATTACTTCACAAAATCTCCGCTCATCTCTGCAAATTTTGGAAGGACTCTGAATAATACTGCACCTTCCGTCTAAGTACTTACCGCACCCCTGCAGAAATGGTCCTACGGTACAAAACGAGGTCGAGTTTCAGGCACAGCATGCTAAGCAGTCCTTCCGAATACCTGTGTCGTACAAGCTCAACAGTGTCTTCTGTGCTGAAAAGCTTCAGCACTATAGTAAATGTTGAGGTTGGGCTAAAGTTGGGTGGTTGTCTTTTATGTATAGAAGAGATATTGACTTCATAATCATTGTCATGTCTATCTATTAAACAAAGCGCCGTAAGGGGGCTAGAGCGGTTAGAGATACGGGGCGGCACTCATGGACACCGCCATCTTGAGGCGCAGACTGTGTGGCGAAATGGCCGATTTCCATGGACGCAGACACGTTCGCTTCGGGACCCGCAATTTCGTCACTGCTGGCTCTTCCGCATGCAAGGGATGGTGATTTCATCACCTTCGCTGGCGGTCTCACCGCATAGGAGTGAGGTAGTGTTTACGAGCTTTCAGGCTGCACAATGTACGCAGCAGGAAAACCAGCCTTCCACTGTTGCGACGCTCTGAGCATTCGCAGGAAGAAATGGACGCATACTATGAGAGCTGCCGCGTCTCGAAAGCTTCGGGGAGGCTGGACCTACGCGGTCGCCTCAGCCCCTGTTGAATTTTCGCGGCGATTGTGTAGTCACAACATTCGTTCGTTTCGAGAAAGCTTCTGCACTAACAAAGAGTAAAAGCCTCTAAATAGGAAGGCATGACATTGTATATCCAATCAACTATATACGGATGCGGGTCCACCGATGGAGAAAGGACCCGCCGTGGCCCAATGGTGCGGGGGACGCCGAGATACGGGTCCACCAATGGAGAAAGGGCCCAAGAGGGCCCAATGGTGCGGGGGAACTCCATGACACGGGTCCACCGATGGAGGCAGGCCCCGCCGTGGCCAAGTGGTGCGGCGGACGCCGAGATACGAGTCCACCAATGGAGAAAGGGCCCTCGTGGCCCAGTGGTGCGGGGGACACAGATACAGGTCCACCGACGGAGAAAGGGCCCTCCGTGGCCCAGTGCTGTGGGGGATGCCAGGATACGGGTCCACGATGAAGAAAGGACCCGCCGTGGCCCAGTGGTGTGGGGGATGCCAGAATACGGGTCCACCGATGAAGAAAGGGCCCGCCGTGGCCCAGTGGTGGAGGGAATGACAGGATACGGGTCCACCGATGAAGAAAGGGCCCGCCGTGGCCCAATGGTGTGGGGGATGACAGGATACAGGTCCACCGATGGAGAAAGGGCCCGCCGTGACCCAGTGCTGTGGGGAACGCCAGGATATGGGTCCACCGATGGAGAAAAAGCCCTCCGTGGCCAAATGGTGCGGCGGATGCCGAGATACGGGTCCACCAATGGAGAAAGGGCCCTCCGTGGCCCAGTGCTGTGGGGATGCCAGGATACGGGTCCACAGATGAAGAAAGGGCCCGTCGTGGCCCAGTGGTGTGGGGGATGACAGGATACGGGTCCACCGATGGAGAAAGGGCCCACTGTGGCCCAGTGGTGTGGGGGATGACAGGACACGGGTCCACTGATGGAGAAAAGGCCCACCGTGGCCCAGTGGTGCGGGGGACACCGAGATACAGGTCCACCGATGAAGAAAGGGCCCACTGTGGCCCAGTGGTGTGGAGAACGTCAGGATACGGGTTCACTTTAGTCCGATAGTGTTAAGAATGCCAGGATGCGAACCCGCGCTTGGAGAACGGATCCGGCTTGCCCTAACTGTGAGGAGGGCGCCAGAACACGGGCGCTCTGATGGAGGAAGGGCTCGCCGTGGCCCAGTAGTATGGATAACACCAGAATACGGGTCCGCCAATATAGGATTGGTCCGCTGTGACTCAGTAAAGTGGAGAATACCGGGATATGGTTCAGGCCTAACAGTGAAAATGGCGCCAGAATACGGGTCCACCGATGGAGAAAAGCCCGCTGCGGCCCAGTAGTCTGGAAAACACTCGGATACGATTTCGCCTTGTCCAGTAGTGTGGGGAACGGCAGGATACAGTTCCGCCGATGGAGGACGCGTCTGCGTTAGCCGGGTAGTGAGGAATACGCACGAATACGCCATAAGATGGAGAACGAACTTCTTTATAAATTTTCTAGAGATTTGGCAAGTGTGAAGCGTTTGCACATGTCCCAAGTGGCTGCCCCACCCCACTTTCTAGCGTCCCGAAGGGGCGCTAGTAGTAACCAAATTAACATATTTGTCGCCCCATAATTCAACAAATCCACAAATCCATGCAAAAAATGGGACGTAAATTGTGATTAATTGTGCTTGTAAGTTGTGTAAGTTTGTCATTATCATGTTGCACTGGTTCTTTATTATATATTGTCTTTTTACTACAAAAAATGCCGCACCATTCTGGTGTAATGAACATAAAAAGAAACACAAACAAAAGGTGAAATAAAAATTGATCCATTTTCTGTCTTTAGTAACGGTACGGAACTGTTGGCCATTGAAATATAATCTATAACAACCAGTACAGCATAGCGACTGGGGAAGTAGTGATTTCAACACCGTGTCAATTCTTCACGGTAGAAGAACATGGAATTTATGGCTTCACGTTTAATGCACGAAACGGATCTGAACATGGAAATGAAAAACCTTCTAGTTCTGAAAACATTGTAGTAATGCCAATACTTCTACTTTTCCTACTTTTACAGTAATAGGCACAGTAATTAATATTTTGCTGTTATTCAATAGCTGGTCAATTTATTCATTCATTAGACTGTTTTTTATTCTTTCTTCCACCCGTCACATGTTTAGCATGTGCAGTAAAGGAATAAGTGAACAAATGGGCACAGAATGCTTTTTTTTTCAACTCATATAAGGCTTCATGGATTCATGGAACAATCTCACAAGTAAACCTCCATTTAGTGATCTCCAGAAAATTGGCATGTGATGTATAATACAAAAAAGGTACAATAGCTTTGCGAGGAGTTTACATAGATCAGAGCCATGTATGTACATATGCCACATTGATTATTTTTTACAGGAACCCCCCCCCCCCTTAAGCATACATTCGTCATTACTCTTGCTTGTCCAAAACCTTTGTCATGTACGTTACAAGAAACTATCTAAAGACTGGAATTTATGACTTACAAAATAGACCGCTGAGAGTTCCTGAAAGTGTTTCTTATCGTCATGATGACACCTAATGACATCAACTACTTTTTAGCTTGCACAGCTGACTTTTAACAAACGATTTTAGCTTTTTCAGGTAACGAAGTCTTTGATAGCACTGAGGGTTTTTCGGAGCTATGAGCAGTGCAGGAAATTTGGCCTACAGATTCGAGATCAGCTTCGAAAACTGCACATGGTAGTGCCCATCGCATCACGAATGGCCACCTCAACCAAGTATCTTTTCCTTGTTGGGAATGATTGTTTTCTGTGCTACCATTTTCGTAGAATTGTTGGGACAATTGCTTAGGTTTCAAAACTTTGAAAATTTCAGACACGAACATTGCTTTGGGTTTTGCCTTCAACGAAGAATACAATGTAGTCTTGAAAGGTTGTATGATTACTGGGGCACGTCGCCACACCAACACGAAACCTTTCTGAAACGGGGAAAAAATCCTAGCAGAACTACTGTCAGTTCACAACTCCGAAAAGATACGAAACCAAAAAAAATATCGCTTTCCAGGCAATCACCACGTTTCAGATGACTGCTCGCGAATATGTTCAAGAAGCATAACCGACTTATCATACTTCTTCTTAATTGGCAGTTCATGTGTGTGTGTGTGTGTGCACGAGAATCAGCCATCGAAAACGGAAAATACCTACACCATTGTGTTCAGCGCATCGAGTTATGTACGAAAACGTGGTAAATTTTGATTTTTACCTTGATTTGAGGGTGTTTCGGGCCACTTTTTGTCATGTTCAGACATGTTAATGGCCTGCAGTTGTTTTCACCACGGTCGGAATGAATGAGATAAGTTTATGATCACAGGACCGTATAAAAGGAAGGAGAAGGGTAGAATGCCTTTATAACGAGGACGATGAACCAGACGGGTGAGGAGTGACAAGGATGGGAATGCAGCATAGAGTATGTTAGAGATGGGTTAGCGGTTTGATCGGCTTCCAAAATAGAGGGAACGCCTGGAGACGGGTCCAAAGGCGTGATAAGGGTGCGCCGGCGTCCGAAAGTGGGGAAACACCTGGAGTCGGGTCCAAAGGTGTGGTAAGGGTGCGCCGGCGTCTAAAAGTGGGAAAACGCCTGGAGTCGGGTCCAACGGTGTGATAAGGGTGCGCCGGCGTCCAAAAGTGGGGAAACGCCTGGAGTCGGGTCCAACGGCCGGCGTGCGCCTGGAGTCGGGTCCAACGGTGATAAGGGTGCGCCGGCGTCTAAAAGTGGGAAAACGCCTGGAGTCGGGTCCAACGGCGTGATAAGGGTGCGCCGGCGTCCGAAAGTGGGGAAACGCCTGGAGTCGGGTCCAAAGGTGTGGTAAGGGTGCGCTGGCGTCCGAAAGTGGGGAAACACCTGGAGTCGGGTCCCACGGTGTGATAAGGGTGCGCCGGCGTCCAAAAGTGGGGAAACGCCTGGAGTCGGGTCCAACGGTGAGATAAGAATGTGCCGGCGTCCAAAAGAGGGGAAACGCCTGGAGTTGGGTCCAACGATGTGATAAGGGTGCGCCGGCGTCCAAAAGTGGGAAAACGCCTGGAGTCGGGTCCAACGGCGTGATAAGGGTGCGCCGGCGTCCGAAAGTGGGGAAACGCCTGGAGTCGGGTCCAAAGGTGTGGTAAGGGTGCGCTGGCGTCCGGAAGTGTGGAAACACCTGGAGTCGGGTCCCACGGTGTGATAAGGGTGCGCCGGCGTCCAAAAGTGGGGAAATGCCTGGAGTCGGGTCCAACGGTGAGATAAGAATGTGCCGGCGTCCAAAAGAGGGGAAACGCCTGGAGTTGGGTCCAACGATGTGATAAGGGTGCGCCGGCGTCCGAAAGTGGGGAAACGCCTGGAGTCGGGTCCAAAGGTGTGGTAAGGGTGCACTGGCGTCCGAAAGTGGGGAAACGCCTGGAGTCGGGTCCAAAGGTGTGGTAAGGGTGCGCTGGCGTCCGAAAGTGTGGAAACACCTGGAGTCGGGTCCCACGGTGTGATAAGGGTGCGCCGGCGTCCAAAAGTGGGGAAACGCCTGGAGTCGGGTCCAACGGTGAGATAAGAATGTGCCGGCGTCCAAAAGAGGGGAAACGCCTGGAGTTGGGTCCAACGATGTGATAAGGGTGCGCCGGCGTCCGAAAGTGGGGAAACGCCTGGAGTCGGGTCCAAAGGTGTGGTAAGGGTGCACTGGCGTCCGAAAGTGGGGAAACACCTGGAGTCGGGTCCAAAGGTGTGGTAAGGGTGCGCCGGCGTATAAAAGTGGAAAAACGCCTGGAGTCGGGTCCAACGGTGAGATAAGAATGTGCCGGCGTCCAAAAGAGGGGAAACGCCTGGAGTTGGGTCCAACGATGTGATAAGGGTGCGCCGGCGTCCAAAAGTGGGAAAACGCCTGGAGTCGGGTCCAACGGCGTGATAAGGGTGCGCCGGCGTCCGAAAGTGGGGAAACGCCTGGAGTCGGGTCCAAAGGTGTGGTAAGGGTGCACTGGCGTCCGAAAGTGGGGAAACACCTGGAGTCGGGTCCAAAGGTGTGGTAAGGGTGCGCCGGCGTATAAAAGTGGAAAAACGCCTGGAGTCGGGTCCAACGGTGAGATAAGAATGTGCCGGCGTCCAAAAGAGGGGAAACGCCTGGAGTTGGGTCCAACGATGTGATAAGGGTGCGCCGGCGTCCAAAAGTGGGAAAACGCCTGGAGTCGGGTCCAACGGCGTGATAAGGGTGCGCCGGCGTCCGAAAGTGGGGAAACGCCTGGAGTCGGGTCCAAAGGTGTGGTAAGGGTGCACTGGCGTCCGAAAGTGGGGAAACACCTGGAGTCGGGTCCAAAGGTGTGGTAATTGTGCGCCGGCGTCTAAAAGTGGGAAAACGCCTGGAGTCGGGTCCAACGGTGCGATAAGAATGCGCCGGCGTATAAAAGTGGAAAAACGCGTGGAGTCGGATCCAACGGCGTGACAAGTGTGCGCCAGCGTCTAAAAGTGGGAAAACGCCTGGAGTCGGGTCCAACGGTGAGATAAGAATGCGCCGGCGTATAAAAGTGGAAAAACGCGTGGAGTCGGATCCAACGGCGTGACAAGTGTGCGCCAGCGTTCAAAACGGGAGGAACCTTTGGAGGCAGGTTCCAACGGTGAGACAAGGGTGCATCGGTGTTCAGGTCCAATCCCAATTTGCACTTACTCGGTCAATTTTCACTATTTACTTCCACCGAAATGCGGCACCACAAATTGTTGGAAAGGAGCTGTCCATAGTGGGTCAATGGTTCCATGAACCGCGGTAAAGAATGCTTCTCTGTGGATAGTGTCTGTTCACACACCTGCACTAATCTTATCTGAGGACAATGAAAATATGCGAGCGAAGCGAGCACGAAAAGAAGCCTGAGAGTCCGGCGTTAGCCGGACGATCAGGCTGGTGATACTTAATTCGAACCGAAGACTAGGTGGTGCTTTACTTAACTAGTATTGTATGGCGTTTAGTTGTTTGTTCGGACGTGTTACATATCGCATTGCGAACCGCTACTTAGGCCAAGTATTCTTCCCTTGTAAGATATAATTGGTTGAATATCCAAGATACAGGATCAGCGTGGCGTCGTTCGATCGAGTTGAGGCGGCTGTGGAGCGGTGCTGCCAGCTGATTTGGTGGGCAGGCATCTCTTTTCTTGTTGGTATGAAGCTATTTCTTGGTCCTCACCTTTCCTTTTTCGCCTTCCTTAGACGGGTTTTTCGCCTCGTAGCCTCGCAGCAAATCGACTGGGCTCCCCTGAATGAAGGAGATCCGTGTTAAAAACTCAATTTTTCGACTTGTTACTTTACTGCAAATCTTTTCGTCTGGTGAACGTTATGTGTGATTTGCACCAATGTCTCACTTTCGAATTTTTTCATGGTTCTGGGATCATTTCAGGATTCCTTCGAGTTCCTGCAACACCTTGGTTAATGGTGCCATCTTTTCAAACTTCGCAAACTTCTAAAATGCTGCAAAATATGGTCGACAATCGATTTAGCCAACAAAATAGTTCACAAAAAGGCCGCGTTATCACTTTTTCTGGATCGGTCCACATCGAATAGGCCGCACAACTCTGGCGAAACTGCTCAGAAGCGATGGGTAGAGAGTTTCCAAAAAAAAAACGAGGATTTCAAAGGTCTCGGCTGTTGTAGGCAAAAAGAAGTAGGTGTAACTTACTATACAGAACTCCGCAAAAATTTATGCTTCGGATTCGAGATCAGCGTTAAGAACTGCGTGTGATAGATAAAAACTGCGTGTGTTACATATCGTACTGCGAATCGCTACTTAGGCCAACTGTTCTTCTTCTTGAACTCACTTACTCTAGATTTTTTTTTATATTTTACGTTTTTTTAAACTTTCGTTTGGATAATTTGAACAAGTGGAATGACAAGCTACTTCATTTCACAATAACTTTCCTTTTGAAAGTCTAAAGATCAAACCCCCTAGCGAAGACCTCAGTTCTCCTACCAATGCCCCTGCTTTCTCTTTGCCGCTGTGTGCGTCTGCTACTGATTTGAACAGATATGGGACCTCTTCTGTGTTACCCTCTCAAGTATTGTAGTTTTTTTTTAAATTCCGCATCCATATCAGATTCAAATGATGAGTTTCTCACGTCTAAAATTCTAGTATTCTTTTGGTTATCTTCGAGCGCGCAACCAAGTGTTCGCGGCAACCTAAAAAGGGTTTATCACTGGGCTGAGATCTTGGTTTTCAACCTTATTTTTACAGTTGTTACAACTGTTATTTTACAGTATATTACAGTTGTTTTTCATATTTACTCTTATGTTCATTTATAACTTGTGGGCTGCTTAGGACGATATATCATTAGGTTGAGGAATTATAAATGTCCACTGCATTCGTTTTCCTTTCTTCCTCTATTTTCCCCAGTGTCACTACTTTTGACGGGGCATGTGTATTCATGTGAAAGAACACTTCATGGCGCTCCAGAAGATATGTGACTTGTTTGGTATCCACCGATATCTTAGTTTTGAAAAATTATTTTTAATTGATGGCCCACCCACTCAAGGCGGACATTGTACGTAGAAAGGCGAACCGGCATCGGCCAAATCCTTCTCTGCGGTGTAAAGACTCGCCATTCCTTCGAAACTGTTATAGTGTCAGATAATAGAAGAGTGTGTCTTGAGCACGCATACAGAGAACCACACCTGCTCAGCGACGTACTGCAGCCTATTCCAACACATAAATCTGATGGTCACGAATGGAAGGTGACACTGCGTTCGCGGTAAAATATGAAAGAAACGTTCCATTCAAGGATAATGAATCTTGCTCAGAGGTTTACTTCTGATCTCTCTGCGCAATATCAGAACCGCTTCGACCAATACCTCCATCGTCATGGTATCAGAACAGCGGCTACAAAACTTATCCACGACATGGACTTCGTGAAAATGACCTAGAAGAGAAACAAAAGATAAGGATGGGATGTCCTACCCCAGTCGCCTCCTAGTCCAGGACTGGCACTATCAGATTGGCGCCTGTTCCTGCCGATGCAGCGTTCACTGAAGGAGAAGAACTTTAAAAACTGCGGTGGAGCTAAAATTTGGTTGGTTCGCCACGGCGTCTCGAAGCTCTATGGTTTTGTCACGGAGGACACTCGTTCATTTTATGGAGGAAGTAGAAGAGTCACGTAACAATTTGGGAAATACCCCTTAGATGGAGTTCTTGTAATATTATCGTGGTACTGTTTTTAATTTGAAGGTCAGACGGACATTTATAATTCCTCAACCTAATACATTTGGTTTTGACTCTCTAGGATCTGATGAAGGCGATGCCGAAATGTTGGCCGGGATAAAGAATTGTAGCTCAAGCTATTTAAGACAACTATATTCACTATGCCGAGATTCGGAGAAGGTCGAACACTCACACTACCATTGTTACCGTTTTGCATGAGCTCAACAAGACTGAAGTTTAAGTTTTAACAGGGTCATCGTAACCTTTTTTTTTCTAATTCTCGGAAGCAAGATTTCTCTAGAAGGACCTGTTACCATTCCTGCTTTGTTGCTTTTCGATTAAGTTGACAAGCGAGAATTTTATGAATGCATCGAGAGTAATAGTCGAAGAGCATAGATGAACACAACTTCGAATATACATATATTCGACTCCGAATAAGTCGAGTTTCCAAACCTTTTCCATTTTGTTCGAAATGAAATATTCATTCAAACTTCTTCCTTAGTTCGTTATTCGATCCTAACACTGGATGCCTGTTAGATTGACTTGAAAAGAAGAATCCGCTATCACCTACCATATATGCATTGAAGCTTTACTCCTTTGGCCCCATGCTTCCCTAGTTTTCTTCCTGAGCACAATGTGGGGGGATTGTGTGTTCGTTTGCTTTCAGTCTGATTACATAACGCATTCCATGGAATCCAGGAAAATGGTGACTTTTTTATAGGGCTGCGTGGCATGCATTGCATGAGGACACATAATTCATAGGATTTTATGCACTTTATGGCTTTTTTTCTGTGACGGTGACCTTTCTAACCTCGTTGTCTGCACAATTTGGAGAATTAGCGGAGAATTGAAGAGCTATTTGCGTGCATGGCGCGGAACAGACTGCTTGTCCACGCATATGTAGCTGTTCCTGGAATTGAATCGAACAGTTCCAGGAGCAGTGTTCACGGTGAGCCATTTTCGACCAGAATTCCCATCACAAAGTTCTACTCATTGGTTGCCGTGTACAAAGAAAGACGAGGCGGACAGCCAAACACCGAGTGCTTCGCCTAGACAGGCGTGAATCACGAAATACCACGCGAGCCGCGCCTGCCGGGAAAACATCGTCGCCGATGCCAGCCACGATCTGCACTGGTTAGTTAATTCGACAACAGTGTTCACTGCTTGCAGACGGCTGACCGGGAGAACTGCAGCTGCACTGATGTTTACTGGCGCTGAGGCTAGACGCGGGGAGCTCGGCCGGTTTCCGAAGGACATAAAAAGCACAAAATAAAGCTGCAGAGATCTTGTTTGCATGAGAATTCTGCAGATTTGCTCAGCTTGCATCTTCTTGCTTAATATCTTTCCGCTCGACACTCTTTCGTTTCAGGCTGAATAACTGAATCTGAAACAAAAAAATCAAATATAAATCTCCAAGGTAGTGACTGATCCAATTCTCTGAAATAATTCGCTCTTTCTGGATGCGGCCTCTTTCCCCGGTTCATGACGGCCTTTCATACGTTTGCTGCTGAGGAGTAAGCCGGCAAAAGGGGTGTCTCGGAACGTGCGGAAGTGACGGATTGTGACCGCGGCGAGAAATTTATAGTTTGACGAGTGCGAGATGTACCGAAGTACAATATTCAGATGTCCCGTCCGCCAAAACACCTTCTTATCAATTTCGGGACAAAATCCGGAGCATCGGCGGTAGACATCGCTTTGCCTTTGTTGCAGGATCAACCGGGAAATGGAGTGGGTTTGCAATTGCCACGTTGTAACCTTCACCAAGTGAAGGGTATACAAAGACCTCGGTTTGCAGGTAGACCTCAGCCTATTCTTCCCTTCGGCGGAAGGTGGTGGCCCACGGGAATCGACTGGCTTACTGAGGGTCGGTTGAAACCGTGGCCCAGTACGAAGACCACGCGAGGTGTGTGGGCGAGGTCGCGCACGGCCGCACTGGGACAATTTTTCGGAAGGACCGCAGCAGAAAACCGGAAGAACCGACAGGTGACCTGCGGTCCTTTTGGTTTCCTGCTGCATTTCTTCCGAATAGCTGCTGCGGTCCTTCCGAACAGCTGCTGCTGTCCTTCCGAACCACTCCAGCGAGATTCGGAAGGAGCGAGCAGAAAACATCGTGCTGCGGTCCTTCCGAAAATTTTTATCTCTGCATCTCTCGCTTCTTAACCACATGGGCGTGATCTCTTTCTGTTGCGGTCCTTCCGACAATTCCGTCTGAGCAGCGCGGTTGCATAAATGCGTCAAGTTCTGCTAGTAGCTGCCGGCGTCGTCACAAGGAGCACATGCGCTTTCCGGGATGCTTTCTTCTCTTTTTCGGGTCCTGGACAAAATCCGTCGCCAGCTGGAGCTTGAAGGACAAAATCGAGATGTTGTCGGATGAAATTGATTTTTGATGTGCTCCTCTCACACTCGACGGAAAGACACCTTTTTATGATGACGGACTCCCGGCCAAATGTTTGAGCAACAGTATGGATAAAAACGCTCTCTTTCGTACCATTTTCCTGGTGCTTTGAACTAGAATTACCAATCGTTCCAATAAGTAATTATCTAAACAGCCTACTTTCACCATTGGGTCTGGTGTGGAGAACGGGAAACAACCGATTATTACCCTTACAGCTCTTTTTTTTTCGCGACTACTGTCTTCTCTTCAAATAATCAGTTATTTTTTTAGCACAATGCCATTTTCGAAAACACTGCCGTTTTTGTGCCCCAATCAAAATCCTTGTTATATCAGCATTGTTTTAGTATTTTACTACTCACCACAAACCCTGGATAAGACGCACTCGACTGTTCACCTACTTAAGCGAAACGGATAGAATGAACAAACCTAAATGTGCACTAGTCATTTCATTGCATTGCATTTCTGCAACGTCGAACTCACACACGTCATGGACATTTTTTGATTTTTTTTTCTGCTAGATTCATTTCAATACCACGAATGGACGTACTCAAACACTTTCCTTCTGTCGGTTTCTTTTATCGAGTTTAAAAAGGAGTCTTTGAGAATAATTTAAAGGCAGAGGTCCACCTCATTTTCGTAGTTCAGCTAACAGCAGATTCTGCATCTGCTCGGCACGACGGTTCCAACGGTATACATAAATTGTCTCAGAATGGTCTATAAACCCGTCTTCCAGGACGGGATCGGTAACAGTTTGCCAACCCGAGTTGACATGTGAAGCCGTTGATCTTATCGATTGGACACGCCAAGACTCGTTGACCGCCGCGGCAGCCGTGGCAGGCAGCCAGCACAGCTTGGAGCGATCCGCCTCCGGGCTCCAAATTTTTATCCAGTTCGAGCCTTTCAAAAATGGGGATTCCGTCGCTTCTGTGCCTGTTGATGTACATCCCAGGGATCAACATGATGAGAAGGTCTAGGATATGTTGGCAAATCCAACAGGCAGAACGAGGTGGCCCTCTGCTTTTAAGCACATCTTTTCCCTTGCTCCACTTACATGTACAATGATTGATTGGCACACCTTTCTTGAGTAATCCACCTTTCTTTTCATCCTTTTGTCTTACCACATCAACGTCTTAACGGAATAAATAAGGTAGGACCTAGCACTAGGACAAACTTCTAAACTTGAGCACGTTAATACGTTCACTATGGATGACTCCAATGATATATTTTGACCCCGACTAGCAAACCAGTTTTCGAGCACTGCTTCTTCTAGCATGACGCTGTCTACAACCTTTTCTATACCAACCTTTTTTAGTATAGTAAGTGCAGTATGTGGAATTTCTTCGGACATAATCCATTTTTGGAGATGAAGGCGCATAACAGTATTCAGTGGAAAACGAATATATCAGAACGAAAAACACGCAAAAAAATTCTGCTCGAACTTGGACGAAGTGGAAATTCGAGCAGATTCCGCTCATTCTTCGGTGTGCTTGTTTCGGAAATAAATTTCCGAAAAAGAAATACACGAAGTATAAGCGAGATTTGCTGGAATTTTTCCACGTGCGGCTATTGTCTTACCTTGATGATAGTAAATCGAAAGTAAACAGATAAATACTGCCATGTACAGAAGTGATTAATGATATATTAGTCCGTCAAGTTTGAAATGTCCGATTTTGGATGAGTAGAGCTTGAGTTTTGTTTCTAAAGCAAAATGCAGTGTAAGATATCCGAATATGCTCCTATACTATCCCCACAGCCTTGCCATATTAACTGCACCTTGATTGCGCCAACAGCTTGGAAACGTGGAAAGCTAGTAGCAATCAAGTGGCGGAGAGCGTTTCCAACATCATGTTGAACATTGAACCTTTTCTCCAGCAAGAACTGGGCTAATCCCTAAAAGGAGTTGTGGTCAAATAGAGCAAGTTTTGCACAGTACAGTGACTGACAGGTGGGTCCTCACCTCTGCTCCTCTGGCTTAAAGGCAAGGTCCGGTCAAAATCTTGCCCACCCAGATTTCTTACTCTCTGGAGTCCAAACCATATGTGTAGCACGTATCTCAAGTTTGAGACCTCGGTATAAGCTTTATCTTACTCTATATAAAGCGCAGACCCCCCCCATCGCCACGCGAGGGATGACAGGTCACGCTGTCATTGATCCACCCGCCTCGCCCCACCTCTTTTGCCCGCCGCCACGGGCTCAATTGCGAAAATTGACACGCCCAATGACACGCCCATGTATATGTATGTGTACAACATGGAAATCTTCAATTAGGACATCTAATTTGCAACGAAAACGGAATATCTTGGATCTTTAAAGCAGAATGGGAGAACCACTGATGAACCGAGTGTGATTTCGCAATCAGAAACGTGAATCATCCAAATACAGCAGAGTTGTACGGAAATTTTCGCTGCACTCCTTCTGAAGCATTAAGTAGTAATGACAATTAGAAATTAACGATCAGGGGAACAAATGGTGCACTCCATGAGCTTAATATTGTGCTTACAAAACAGGAATAGAACGATCATGCAGTTTATTCCTGTTAAAAGCTAATTGTGCCCGAACCGTAACAATTTCGACTTTCAGCGCTATCCCAAATGAAAACGACTTGAACACGTGGAGACCTGTGTTGCTACTCATATAAAGGACCATGTAGAAGCTCTTTATATTGAACATAATAAGAGTTAACCTCCAAACCGTTTAGGAGCTACGCAGCTTCGCAGAAAATCACTGTCATCCGCGAAGCGCGGCGAAGCTGCGCTTCGTGTGATGGTTTCGCTCTGGCTCGGAGTTTACCTAGCCCGGAGGTAACGTGGCACACGGGTCCGAGTCAGAGCGCCGCGAAGCGGCGCTCTGGCTCGGGGTAGTTTTTTTTCCAGAGTTTACCTAGCCCGGAGGTAACGTGGCACACGGGTCCGAGTCAGAGCGCCGCGAAGCGGCGCTCTGGCTCGGGGTAGTTTTTTTTCAGAGTTTACCTAGCCCGGAGGTAACGTGGCACACGGGTCCGAGTCAGAGCGCCGCGAAGCGGCGCTCTGGCTCGGGGTAGTTTTTTTTCAGAGTTTACCTAGCCCGGAGGTAACGTGGCACACGGGTCCGAGTCAGAGCGCCGCGAAGCGGCGCTCTGGCTCGGGGTAGTTTTTTTTCAGAGTTTACCTAGCCCGGAGGTAACGTGGCACACGGGTCCGAGTCAGAGCGCCGCGAAGCGGCGCTCTGGCTCGGGGTAGTTTTTTTTCAGAGTTTACCTAGCCCGGAGGTAACGTGGCACACGGGTCCGAGTCAGAGCGCCGCGAAGCGGCGCTCTGGCTCGGGGTTCCTTTTTTTCAGAGTTTACCTAGCCCGGAGGTAACGTGGCACACGGGTCCGAGTCAGAGCGCCGCGAAGCGGCGCTCTGGCTCGGGGTAGTTTTTTTTCAGAGTTTACCTAGCCCGGAGGTAACGTGGCACACGGGTCCGAGTCAGAGCGCCGCGAAGCGGCGCTCTGGCTCGGGGTAGTTTTTTTTCAGAGTTTACCTAGCCCGGAGGTAACGTGGCACACGGGTCCGAGTCAGAGCGCCGCGAAGCGGCGCTCTGGCTCGGGGTAGTTTTTTTTCAGAGTTTACCTAGCCCGGAGGTAACGTGGCACACGGGTCCGAGTCAGAGCGCCGCGAAGCGGCGCTCTGGCTCGGGGTAGTTTTTTTTCAGAGTTTACCTAGCCCGGAGGTAACGTGGCACACGGGTCCGAGTCAGAGCGCCGCGAAGCGGCGCTCTGGCTCGGGGTAGTTTTTTTTCAGAGTTTACCTAGCCCGGAGGTAACGTGGCACACGGGTCCGAGTCAGAGCGCCGCGAAGCGGCGCTCTGGCTCGGGGTAGTTTTTTTTCAGAGTTTACCTAGCCCGGAGGTAACGTGGCACACGGGTCCGAGTCAGAGCGCCGCGAAGCGGCGCTCTGGCTCGGGGTTTTTTTTTCAGAGTTTACCTAGCCCGGAGGTAACGTGGCACACGGGTCCGAGTCAGAGCGCCGCGAAGCGGCGCTCTGGCTCGGGGTTCCTTTTTTCCAGAGTTTACCTAGCCCGGAGGTAACGTGGCACACGAAGTTTGAATGCAGAGTGCTGCGAAGCGGCGCTCTGGCTCGGGGTAGTTTTTTTTCAGAGTTTACCTAGCCCGGAGGTAACGTGGCACACGGGTCCGCAGTCAGAGCGCCGCGAAGTGGCGCTCGGCTCGGGGTAGTTTTTTTTAGAGTTTACCTAACCCGAGGTAACGTGGCACACGGGTCCGAGTTGCAGAGCGCCGCGAAGCGGCGCTTGGCTCGGGGTAGTTTTTTTTCAGAGTTTCACCGGGAGCCCGGAGGTAACGTGGCACACGGGTCCGAGTCAGAGCGCCGCGAAGCGGCGCCCTGGCTCGGGGTACTTTTTTTTTCAGAGTTAACCTAACCCGGAGGTAACGTGGCACACGGGTCCGAGTAAGAGCGCCGCGAAGCGGCGCTCTGGCTCGGGGTAGTTTTTTTTCAGAGTTTACCTAGCCCGGAGGTAACGTGGCACACGGGTCCGAGTCAGAGCGCCGCGAAGCGGCGCTCTGGCTCGGGTAGTTTTTTTTCAGAGTTTACCTAGCCCGGAGGTAACGTGGCACACGGGTCCGAGTCAGAGCGCCGCGAAGCGGCGCTCTGGCTCGGGGTAGTTTTTTTTCAGAGTTTACCTAGCCCGGAGGTAACGTGGCACACGGGTCCGAGTCAGAGCGCCGCGAAGCGGCGCTCTGGCTCGGGGTAGTTTTTTTTCAGAGTTTACCTAGCCCGGAGGTAACGTGGCACACGGGTCCGAGTCAGAGCGCCGCGAAGCGGCGCTCTGGCTCGGGGTAGTTTTTTTTCAGAGTTTACCTAGCCCGGAGGTAACGTGGCACACGGGTCCGAGTCAGAGCGCCGCGAAGCGGCGCTCTGGCTCGGGGTAGTTTTTTTTCAGAGTTTACCTAGCCCGGAGGTAACGTGGCACACGGGTCCGAGTCAGAGCGCCGCGAAGCGGCGCTCTGGCTCGGGGTAGTTTTTTTTCAGAGTTTACCTAGCCCGGAGGTAACGTGGCACACGGGTCCGAGTCAGAGCGCCGCGAAGCGGCGCTCTGGCTCGGGGTAGTTTTTTTTCAGAGTTTACAGCCCGGAGGTAACGTGGCACACGGGTCCACCTCTGGCTCGGGTAGTTTTTTTTTAGTTTACCTAGCCCGGAGGTAACGTGGCACACGGGTCCGAGTCAGAGCGCCGCGAAGCGGCGCTCTGGCTCGGGGTTTTTTTTTCAGAGTTTACCTAGCCCGGAGGTAACGTGGCACACGGGTCCGAGTCAGAGCGCCGCGAAGCGGCGCTCTGGCTCGGGGTAGTTTTTTTCCCAGAGTTTACCTAGCCCGGAGGTAACGTGGCACACGGGTCCGAGTCAGAGCGCCGCGAAGCGGCGCTCTGGCTCGGGGTTTTTTTTTCAGAGTTTACCTAGCCCGGAGGTAACGTGGCACACGGGTCCGAGTCAGAGCGCCGCGAAGCGGCGCTCTGGCTCGGGGTAGTTTTTTTTTCAGAGTTTACCTAGCCCGGAGGTAACGTGGCACACGGGTCCGAGTCAGAGCGCCGCGAAGCGGCGCTCTGGCTCGGGGTAGTTTTTTTTAGAGTTTACCTAGCCCGGAGGTAACGTGGCACACGGGTCCGAGTCAGAGCGCCGCGAAGCGGCGCTCTGGCTCGGGGTTTTTTTTTCAGAGTTTACCTAGCCCGGAGGTAACGTGGCACACGGGTCCGAGTCAGAGCGCCGCGAAGCGGCGCTCTGGCTCGGGGTAGTTTTTTTCAGAGTTTACCTAGCCCGGAGGTAACGTGGCACACGGGTCCGAGTCAGAGCGCCGCGAAGCGGCGCTCTGGCTCGGGGTAGTTTTTTTTCAGAGTTTACCTAGCCCGGAGGTAACGTGGCACACGGGTCCGAGTCAGAGCGCCGCGAAGCGGCGCTCTGGCTCGGGGTTCTTTTTTTCAGAGTTTACCTAGCCCGGAGGTAACGTGGCACACGGGTCCGAGTCAGAGCGCCGCGAAGCGGCGCTCTGGCTCGGGGTAGTTTTTTTTCAGAGTTTACCTAGCCCGGAGGTAACGTGGCACACGGGTCCGAGTCAGAGCGCCGCGAAGCGGCGCTCTGGCTCGGGGTAGTTTTTTTTTCAGAGTTTACCTAGCCCGGAGGTAACGTGGCACACGGGTCCGAGTCAGAGCGCCGCGAAGCGGCGCTCTGGCTCGGGGTAGTTTTTTTTCAGAGTTTACCTAGCCCGGAGGTAACGTGGCACACGGGTCCGAGTCAGAGCGCCGCGAAGCGGCGCTCTGGCTCGGGGTAGTTTTTTTTCAGAGTTTACCTAGCCCGGAGGTAACGTGCACACGGGTCCGAGTCAGAGCGCCGCGAAGCGGCGCTCTGGCTCGGGGTAGTTTTTTTTCAGAGTTTACCTAGCCCGGAGGTAACGTGGCACACGGGTCCGAGTCAGAGCGCCGCGAAGCGGCGCTCTGGCTCGGGGTAGTTTTTTTTTCAGAGTTTACCTAGCCCGGAGGTAACGTGGCACACGGGTCCGAGTCAGAGCGCCGCGAAGCGGCGCTCTGGCTCGGGGTAGTTTTTTTTCAGAGTTTACCTAGCCCGGAGGTAACGTGGCACACGGGTCCGAGTCAGAGCGCCGCGAAGCGGCGCTCTGGCTCGGTCGCTAGATATGGGACAAAGCGTCCAAGGGCTACTGTAGCCGTGGGAAAACGCGCTCCAACCGACAAAGGCTGCGCGAGTGCATACTGAACAACAATGGACGCTCAGATACATACAGCCTAAAATACATTTTGTGAAACCTTTCCCACCCCTCCCCCCCCCCCACACCCCCAAACGGACCACTGATCCTTTGAATATGAATTTTTCCTACGACGCGGCAATGGACAGCATGTGGGGCGCGCCATATAATGTCATTTGAAAGCACGGACGCCGCAAACCCGCAAACGCCATACCGAAATTGATCGATGGAAGGCGTTTGTTGTAGGACTTTTTCAGGGATTTTTCTATAGTTTCCGTCCAAGGCGTCGCCGTGGGCTACGTATCCAATAGAAATTCGGGATATGGAATTTTGCCCGAACCTTGCCTTTAAGCAGCGTGGATTTGTGAAAAATGGTCAAAAATTGACACCCATTTCTAAGGGTCAAACTGGGAAAAATTCGTTTACCGAACCACTTTTAATGGTCATATTGCCTTGAGTACCTAAATATTACTGGATTATAAAGATCACACCTTGCTGCTTACGCTGACCTAGTTTGACTCCTATCCGCTCCCGCTACGGCTTGCAGCTCATCGATATCCAGGATCATCATAAGGCTCACTTTGGAGCTTCATGTCACCTGAGCGGAACTTCCCAAGCGAACGCTGTTCAGTGCATTTACTAGCCAAATGTCCCCTAACACTACCCTGATGTTCCCAGCTTTCTCAGCTCTAGTGGCTGGAAAATGGAACCTTTGTTCCAAAACGACACGATTTTTCGTCTTTGAGTAGTTCTACAAGAAATGCTTTCGAACAAAGATCCGAAAACTGGTCAAAAACCCAGGAGCTGATTTTGAAAGGAAGAGGATGTACCTTCATAATGAAAATAAAGATGAGATAACTTGCTGCTCGTGCACGTCAAGCTTGGAACTTACGAGACTTCTGCCATGACTTTCAGCTCATTATTGTCAAGGAACATCACAGGGCTCTAGTAACATTCTTCTATCAGAATCTTTCTGAACCATCGAAGTTCATCGCATTTAATACACATTCCTCTTAATAATTTCTTCAATATTTCAAGTTATACTCGCTTTACTGGCTCCACGATGGAGTGCAAATTTGAAAATAACATAATCTTTTAGCTCTTCTGTAGTTGAGCAAAACTTGACCTCGAACAATAATTTTGACGCTGATCCGAAATCAAGTCAGTGATTTTGGAAGAGGAAGAAGATGTCTTCACAATGAATGAAAAATGAGAATCAAAACAGGCTCATCGAAGGAGGCTAAGGTGATATCGACGATATCGACTTTCGAAGTAATAAAATCGAAAAATATGATATTTCATACTAGACCAGAGTGACAAAAAATTATGGAAAGGATCTAGAATGTTGCATTTTTTGTGAAATTTTGACATTAAACAGACGAAAACAGTTATATTCGTTTACAATGAGGCAGCCCTCAAAGTGTTACTATTCAGTTTTTTATCTGTACGTTCAGCTGCTTCGTGGCTATAAAGTTTTACACGGAAGGTGAACCCATGTGGTATGTTGAGTGAATAAATAAATGGATAAGTAAATAAATAAATAAATAAGGCTTAAAAAATTTGTTTCATGTCTTCCATGTCTTCTCCGTTCACAGTTTTTGCCGTTTTTTGTCGATCATTCGCATTATCCATTGATGGACCTCGAGTTCCACGAGGCTTTGCTATTTTACTTATCGGCATGTCCGTCCCGTGAGTCACCCATGCAAGGCTCGTTAAGCCTTATGCAGTGAACTCCAACCATTTAGGCCCCACAGACCAGTACACTTCGCCGCGATGCTGTGCTCCGGCTGTCACAGTTTCTTGAATCTTATTGCGCCATAGAGACCTCAACATTCCCAGTTCTCTGTGTCAAAGGCATTTCCTCGGCCTTAGTAGCAAACTCTGTCTCGATCGCGCCTTTTCTCAGTAACAGTTCTCTTATTGTGGACATCCAACTATTAGGTTGGTGCGAAATTAATTGCCGTGTTGGGGTACGCACAAATAAACTTTTCTCTTCCATGGAAATTGAGCAGCTTCAAAACAACTTGTGTGACGTTCTGGAAGGGCTTTTCTCCCTCTTTGAAAAGCAGCTTGAATATTTTGGCTAGCTCTTTCCATTACCTTTTTGTGGCCCGCGAACAGATGATGAGCCGAAGCGATTTTCGGGTGATCGTAGTTAATGACTCCAAACTCAATCACTTTGAGCCGGAGGTATTCGGTGATCTCGCATTTATTTTCGCTTTAAGTTGCCTTCCCAATAGCAGTGAGCTAGAGATTCGCGAAGTTTTCTTCTTATGTTTTCAAACTCAAATGTAACCATGGTTGTGGTCGCGGGATGTCGCTGGACGATCAGGCGTTGAGCGTGGAACCTCAACCGTATACTATCATCCTGACGAGAGAGCAGGCTTATTATACTACAGCTTTGAAACATTTGACTTCAATCAACAAGGTAAGAAAGGTGTGGACGCGAACACCACACGATCTGCTTGATGACCAGCGTCTCACCTGGTGTGACATATTTTCTAACTTAGTTTTTAGTCCTAAAGCGACTCATTTCTAGACCATAGTATTACTGCAAATGAAGTTCGGTTCCTGTACGATAATAAGAAATGCGAACCGGCGTGGGTAGAGACGATTTCCCAATTCTACGTTTTAGTAAACCAGATTTTCTCTGGAGAGCTTGTGTCAGGATTTTGGTGGTGCCGCAAGGGTGTGATCCGCTGCAGCCTCCTCCAACCTAGTCAGCGTTGACAGCAGGGTCCTAATATTGTGAGTTGATGTCCGCATATCTGCTATATGTAGATGAAGTCGACAGTGGTTAGCAGATGCTGGTTTTTCCCTGCTCCAGGAGCTTCTGAGCTCCAGGCTGAGCCTCACATTTCGAAACTCACCCGGCAAAAACTGATAAAGTTTGGCATCGAGGTTCTAGACCTTTTCCTAACTGAATATCAGTTTCTCCGAGCCTGCGACAGCAAAAGATTGCTGATCTAGATCATGTCGAAATCGTCTTCCAAAAGTTTGTAGATTTTTGCTATCTTAGTTTTCGCTGTAGAGGCATACCATTATGAATAGACTGCTAGGGAAGATTCAACGATTTAAACGGGCATTGAACCGATGAAGGACGCTGTGTTTAAGTCGAGTTATATCGTCAAAGTGGAGTGTCCATTTCGGCAACTAATTTCGCATCAACCTATTATTTTTGAAGCGGATTCACTTGTAGCAAGATCCACTAGGTGGGTTCGGAAGTCTTGCTCCAAAATTTGTTTTTCTGCCTGGAATTTCTATGTAGTTCGTGAGTTGAAATTCTCTGACAATAGAATATTGCAGGACATTCCATTATTTTTCAACTACATTCGATTACTCCTCCACTGTGAAAATTGGCGGACAAGGGACCAATCATGGAAAATAATGCAGCGACTGTTTGGAAAAAGTGTCAAATTTTGTGAAATTTTTTCCGCGCTGATGCTAGAATGCACTAGTTTCAATTCAGATTCAAAACAGAGTGAAACGTTCTCCACAGAATGCTCATTTATTGTCGACTTTGAGATCAGTTTCATGCGTGCGCTTTGGTATACACAACAGAACAGCTGAAAAAGGCCGAGGGAAAAAATTTATGCCTTTTATTTCTTCCGTTTGCGTCTTGCACCACTCGTCCTTTCACGCGCTGGAGGTTTTTGGTTGCGCTGCAGAAAGTAACGTCTGCTCTCCATGCACTTCATCATCTAATCATGACTTGTCAGTCCGCATCCGTTCTTCCTTGCGAACGCTTATGTCGGCTCTGTGGGTGGTCTGCTGCAGGAAAAACTGTCTCAACAGCTTTTTCTGCAGTCCATTGAACAGTTACTTCGGTACTTCGGCACTTCGGCAAACAAAATCACTGACTGTTCCGCACAGATTCCAAAGTACCCATTAGCTTCAATTACGCGATGCCCACACAGAAGCATCCCTCAGCATAGTGATTTCTAGTCTTGTTCATGAACATAAACAACGCTGGCATAAACAGCAGTTTATATGCAGACATATAAACCGTAAATCCTCCACCCGCCAGTTCTTTCGCTTTCACTCTGACCGGCAACAATTTAATGCCCGTCTCGCCGTCGGCTCGTCTAGACGTCTGCAGTCTTGTTGATGATTGCAAAATTGGATCGCGAGGTTATAAGTGAGCGTGACTACCATACGAGTGTCGTGATGCATCAGTGTCTGGGCCAACATCGAGGACATAAATTTGATCCGTGGAACGATCGCAGTCCTGACAAAAAGTTTGAAAAAACGACCATAATTCGGAGGACAGTGCACCATGTTTGCAGAATTCCGGTTTGGAGAGCGATCACCTCTAGATTGACGACTGTTCCAGTCTCACCTCTGTTTCATTTCTTCCGGATTTGATCGTAAGATGGGTCCATTCGATCAATCTTCCACCAGTTACTATGACTTACTTAGGGTAGAACAATGTATGAGATGTGTTCGAATCTGCATATAGGATTTCGAATAAGTCGAAAATTGGGATTCATCACTATCCATAGACTAAGGGTTCACTATGCTCACTGAGACAAACCATACATGATGTATTCACTTCCAGACGTGTTTACAAAAATCACGGTCCTGAACGGCACCTCCAGTAAAGCATGGAGAAGACAATCCGTCATCTTTGGAGCACGGTTTATCTCTTAAGATGTGAAGCTTGTAGGTAAACATACGTGGAAAAGGCTATATGGCCCTTACGAAAACTGGATGATCGCGAGACATCTGTGATTCCACTCTTATCCACCAGAGGGTTTTTCAAATCATCGCACTTCATAGCACACCAGAAAATGTGCTCCAACAACAACGAACTCAGCCGCGTTTGCGTGTAGTGGCTCTGGATTGTAGCTGTTGAAGTCGGTCACCACTCGGAGGATTTGAGCACGGATTAGTGCTCCCCAGTACCAGTTGTGATTACACAATATTTTTCCACTTGATGTTGCCGTTTTAAACCGTCATATTTCTACTGAATTCAAACACCAGGTAGATGGACGAGTCATACCCCTACAATACAGCTGCGGCGCGCACGTATGACTCGGTTCACTTCATTGCAGATCAAATATACACTATATTTTGGAAAGGAAATTCATGGGGGTTTAAGGACTAAAATAACATAGCCCAGGAACCCATAGATAACCTGAACGTATAACTGTGAACGAAGACATTTCTAATGGTTCTTTTGGAACTCTAATTCTGTGGTCCACATCCGAAGGTTTAAGTTTGCTTCTCCTTGCTGTAATGTGTGCCTCTTTCAATGTTAAATTGTGTTGCAGTCTGCGTCATCGACCTGCATGTACAGATCTGGCAGGAGGTGCTGTTGAGACACTGATGTATTATTGACATTGAATGTCTGACCTGGCAAAGTCGAAAAACTGTTAAACTTCCAGCCTACAGATATAGACTGTTTGTAGCTCTATGCATGCTGTCGAGACAGTGTTGTATTGTTAACATCGAATGTCTAAAAAAGCCATTGTATGCCGAAACCTACGAAGAAGGACATCGGACTATTCAGCCAGTCAAACAGGAAAAGAAAACTGTTCATGACATTGCTCCCATGCCTACTTGTGCTTGTTTTTGCTAGTGGTCCCAGAGCACCATAAAATGTGTTCAGAACGAAATCATTACACTGCCTTCCTTTTTGTTCCCTCCTGAGACCAAGGTCGAATCTGTCTCATAAATCACTTAGTCCCTTGCTTCGAACTTTGGTCTCAACTACTGATTCTGATTTGGAACATTGGAGCTGACGAAATTCTTGATTGGTGTTAAATAGCGCCAAAGCGATATTTATAAGTACGCAATATTTCGTCGAAATATGCCTGCTTCTTAGGACATCAAATATCCATCACTAATTATGTGATGTTTCAATTTATATTTTTATTATCTTCATTTTCCGTCAGGTACCTACGGAGAACACATATAGCTCCCACCTCCTCCCCCTCCCCCCTCTAACTTCCACTTTCCACTGGTAGGGGATACTGATGGAATATTCTCCTTCTTAAATAATCGCAATACAAATGAAAGATGCACTGAGTCCCAAAAATGGGTTGGCGCTACCCCGAATGAGCTGTCGATAGTTAGCGAGTCAGTTTTGAATACCAAAAGAAGTATGAGAATTGCGAGTGTACAGAAATAGGACTTCTAACTCATCGAGAGGGGAGAATCCCCTGCCAGACCTTTAGTTAGCTTTGTGTACGTACTAATGTACAACTTGCTTACTTACTCTTCCTGTCGAGTGATTCCCCCTGGCAACATGTCGTGTTCATTTTTTCCTCTCGTGCGCCATACTGATCGGTTCTTGGATTGTGCTTACTCTTCCTTTCTCCTGATAACAGCGACTCAGGTTGAACACTTACTTATTAAATCCACAAGACACTAAACTCATATAAGCTGAAGGTGTATTGCAGTTAGGTGAAAAACTCATGGGCTAGCAAAGGAAAAGAATGAACTGTACGACAGTTTTCATAGCAAATATTGATACAGCGCCTACAGATGACTTTTTAACCGTAGCAGATGCGAGCTCACTCCCTTTGTACACAAAACGGTTTGGGCAACTACGGTTTCCGGATTGTTTTTGGCCGCTTTTTTGTTTTCAACAAAAGCACTAGAGGGAGTAACTGTGGTCATAACAACCGTCACAGCTGAGGACACAGCGTATTTGGTTTGGTTTCTGAAAACGATTGATCTCTAAAGAGGCACCAAGACTACTATAGATGCCTATAATAAGTCAAATTTTGCTAGAAAGCGCTATTCTTTTTCTAAAAAGACTGATGCTCTCAGTTGTTACGGGAACAACAACCTCATTAAGTTGTAAACATGCGAAAAGAGTGCCGAATGAAATCAAAAACAGCACAACCGATATCTGTGCCAAGACATCCTAACCCATTGTGACGTCAGCCCTGCATGGCCTACTCCGTCAAAGCTGCCCTCGCGTCTTGTGTTCTATGAAATATAAAGGTGATTTTCGTCGACTCGACTGTCCTTTAAATCTATGTTTATGCACAAAATCACAACAATAAGGATGTAGAGGAAGGAAAGAGCTTTCTGAAGATATGTAGCAATTTACCCACGGAATGTCGAAGACGTGGGAAATTTGTGACCAAATGAGAACTCTGGATATTTATTTTAACATCCAGGTCTAATATTAAGTGCATAAAATATGAAGTGTACTGCGTTAATGTGCATACGTCACCGTTCATTTCCCTAGACCACTTCATCTTTGCTCATTACCCATTTCTAAACTCCTTCAAGGTCAATCCAATTACCACTGACATGTCTGGCTTTTCCATTTTCCCAGAGGACCTATATATTATTGCTTCTTTTGCTGTCAGAAACTACCGATTAGATTAGGAGAATTGTATTAGGTTGTTGCAGTAGCCTTGTCGGTTTTTTTCCAGAAATCCATAATTCGCCCTAGTTGTCGTGTAATAAAGAAGATGGTAATAAACTTGTAGGAAAAACCCTGCTCTTTTTTGCTATTGGTCTCGATGTAGTCGTTCCCTGAGCTGCGCCTCTATGGTTTGACATCATGACAGTTACTATTAGAATCTCAGACATGGAAGGTGGAAATCTGTGGATGTCACTGGTAGTACGGGGTTATACTTGGATTTGACTGTATGTTACGTTGTTTGAGGTCGAATACTCGAAACCAGACATTTCATTCTTGGCGACCTATTATAAAATATTCTGAATTCTCTTCCAAAAGACTGGAACTAGTCCTTTCACCTGGGAGTTCCCCCAGTTTCCCGAAATAAGAGTGGTCTATCTGTTCCCTAGTACGAATCCTGTCAATGGCTATGGCTGTTCTTCGACCTGCAGACTAGGATAGCTGTTTGCTTCCTACTGATTCTCTTGCCTTTCTTCCTGTTTTCCTGTCTGCAAACACTCGCTTCCGACCCGATTACGCCTTCCCACCACTGCAGCCATTGTTCTCTTCAGGAAAACAACCACTGGAGAAAACGTCTGGCGCTCTGCGAAAAAAAAATGTCTGGCGCTGAAGTGCTCAAAGCTGCGAATACTTGCGCTGTTTTTGTGGTTTGCTTCCAGACAGCTGCTTGAGACATTCATAAGTGGAGCCTGAATGAAAGGAACTCCATCCGGAAACAGTGAAAGAGGACCAAAATTTAGATTAACAGCCTCTTGTGCAGTACGATTACTCAGTAATTAATTCCGTGACAACTGAGCTAGAGGAGTGTTATCTCCTGCCATTTCTAAGTTTTTTTTAATTTTTCTTTTTTACATTTCCAAGGAATTTTTGGGGCTGATCCAATAATCCACTAACACACATTACTTTTTTACAGCTAACATAGAGATCTTCGCTACTCTTGCTAGCTTTCCCTTAGTGACTGGCTGCTTTCTCACCGCTGTAGACGTCTGCATCTTGTCGCTTCCGAATAAGGAAGTAAACGTCTGCAAAAAGAGACGCATCGGCGCAGCTAATCATTGGCTAGACAGGGTGAAACTATTTCAAGACCCGCTGTTTTGCTGCGTTTCCGCTTTTCTCAAACGCTGAGCGTTCTCTGCCAGGCACAGGAACAGAAACCAATCCTCGAACTTATCCTTGTTGGTGGAATGGATCGAAAACCTTTGGTGACTCAAGACTCCCAGCAGAACTTGTTGCAGGGATTTTTTTCCCTCACCAAAGCTTATCAGTTGCATTGCGCTCCTCTGAGATGAATTTATGTCAAATCTACGCTATCGCTTATACACTACGTAATGACAAGGACCTCAACTTGTATTCACCCTGCAAAACCACCTCAAGAAACTTAGGAACCGTGTTTTGCATTGAAAGATGCAAATCTCACGATTTAGACATGCGTGCTTGTGCAGATAAAAAAGCTGCCTTTCAACTAATAGTGCAGTGGTCGAATCCATGCAAAACCCATGCATAACCTACGATTTTCTCAATCCCATCCAGACCTCACGCACACTTTTACAAAACACGATTTCTAAGTTTCTTGAGACTAAAGCACCCCCACCCACTTGCCAAAATGTGTCTGCCGTCATATTCAGGACAGGCTGATGTCTATACCGACAACGAAAAGGTGCATGTACTTTTAGAAGAACGCAGTGTGAGACTGAATTCATCGTGATGCGAAAATCACGCTGCCTAGACATTACAAGGGGCAAACTCTGGTATGGTCTAGCCAACCGTCAGCGCTCAGCTGATTACAGGAAGCCCATGCGGACACTATACATACTGTAAGCTGACAACGTCGTGCGAAGGAGCATGTGTATTAGTGTGTATTTACAGTACCTTCAATGGAATTACCAAATATTACAAATGGAATCAATTCTGCACCCTGTCTGGTCACCGCTTAGTCGTCCTCAAATATCCTCACACTCCGTCAGCAATTGTGGCAATCGCCACGACCGCCGGCGATCCCCACATGGATAATGCAAATGAGCAGACCCCAGACGTAAAAGGGATACTAATAAGAGGGGCGATCGATAGGCATCGTTTCCACTATCCTGTCACTCACATCACAGTTCATTTTGGGCACATCTTCGAGAGTACGAATGATGAGCTCCGTCTGGCAGTGATCCATGGCGATGTAAGCGATGTAACGTAACAATCGATACGTATCATTTTCACGATCATTATCTCTTATATCGGCGGTTCATTTTTATTCATTTTGAACTGGCGATGTCTGAGCTTTGATCCATTATTGATCACTTGCGCAGCAGCAACACTACAGACATTTCCAAACGCAATCAAATGACGACGATAGTGAGAGTGGTAAGAATAACACTCCAAAATTTGAATAAAAGAACGAAATCAGATAAAAATCAGGGTGATACAGCTGCTGTAGTACTCCCCAATGTTCCCACGCAAGTTCACATAACGAGCATCAAGACCGTTGCATGGCGTTGATCTCCACTCCTTGTCGAATACAGGGTGGGAATAGGTAATGGTGGTGAATACTGCATATTTCCATCACCCTCAGGGAATTTTGAGTTTGCTCCCTGCAAAACGAACACCACGCAAAGATCCAAGTTACCTGTTTTTTTTTTCTGGATGAAGAAACTTTTCAGGTACATATGTAACGCGGACTTCTGCACCTTGTACTGCTAGTGTTGCTAGTTGTTGCAAGTACGTGCGAATTGGGCGTAAATTTCTCATTCGTCTCGGAAATTATGTCCTTTTGTCGTTTGCAGCTTCTTAGATAATTCAGAGATGAGATTGAAATCATTTTGTATAGGATTGAAGGATACAAATCCAATGATTAAGAGGAGCGCTTCGTGCAAAACAAATTTTTATCAATGATACATATGGGAACCCACGCATATGTGTAATCTGTTGCAAAAGCGAAGGCATTTGAGTACTCGTGCATAGTACTTGCATCTCTCGCTACTCTCTCTCTCTCTCTTTCCCTGGTTGCTGCACACTTTCTCGCGTTCTTCTCTTTGCCCTGACGCCTCCTAAACTAGATTTCTGAGCAAAACGGACCATACGAGGGACGAGTCATCTGGTGCCAAGCCGTAAAGATCCCGCGAAAAACTCACGAATTTCCTGAATTCATCCAGAACCGTTGCACATTTGTGCTGATTTCAAAAAGTTCCATAACATTTTGTTATATGTGATTTATTTTTCATATCGCAATGGTCACAGTGAATTTTGCAACCCTGGATTTGAAGTTGTTTTCCTTTACCAGTAAACAACCCCCCTCCTTATTGAGAAGTCCAGGGAGAAGTTGTTTGCTCTTTTTCCTCTTCTTCGTCTAGAAGAAAAAATGAAACGGAGTCTTTACTCTAATATTTCCTTCTGTTTTATCCCGTTGTTTTAATTTAATTTAAATTCTAACTTATTTATTACATTGACTCGAAGAATGAGTAGCGCCGACCATTACGTACTACATGTACTAATCTACATATGGAGTGAATACCAATAGTGACATGTATGATTGTTAATCAAAGTCTTCACTCACTCCCTCCTTTGAAATGGACGAGTTTCCCATGCAAAATCAGGCAAATTGTGGGCTTTTGCTTAGTCTCAGCCAGCGACAACAAGTACATGTGGAAATGTTGAAATCTATAACATTTTTTTCTTGAGAACTCATCCACTTTGGATGGATGGGAAATAAGGTGCTGAGCGAATAATTCGTTAGATATATTCGATACTCGAATATTCGATTTAGAATAAGTCAAAAAGTGGAATGCTGTAAAAAGGAGTGCCTCAGAGGAATGAGAAACAAAGGTCGTAGATCTTTTCCTTCGGGATATTCTATTTTTTGGACGATTACTATACTATTGTACCACTTAATGAATTGAATGAATTTACTCGCTTCTTATTCGAAATTTACTATAGTGATAAACACAGGTGCCTCACGGAGTTCTCATTAATTCCGAAACATGCAGTCATGACTGTCCTCACATCTCCTAACATCTGCATCAGTTATTTCCCATCACCTACAGGCCCACGCCACTTCCTCATTGCTTCACCCGTGAAATGCCTTCTTTTTCGTTTTTGATCATTAGACAGACGGCAGACAGCTGCAAGGCTTCGCTTGCGTCAATATTTATGTGTCTGCCTATGTAATAGGACGGAGTCTGGATGGTGTTGCTCAAAGCACAATTACCAACGCCTCAGGGCCGTCGCTTTTTCCGTGTTTTCCCCACCGGAATCACATTATTATGGTTAGGTCAAATGTGCAGTTATGAACATAACAGTTCCGTTGAACGATGATATATGAGAATCCACTGAGCTATGGTCGCTTACATGAGAAATCCACAAACGGACCTGTGATCTCTGATGCTCCGGTAATCTCTATCCGCCGAGATTATTTAAGAGGTCAGTACAACTGTACGTTTTCTTCCTGGGTGGACATTATCGCATAACAAGATTCCCTAATCAGCTGGACTGTTCTTGTCTGCTGATTAATATCATTAATTTCTGATTTCTTCTGAAATAGCCGTAATTCTGCTATCCGAAAAGTGTTTAACCCACTGAAGCCCCCACGGTTCACCGGTGAGCTGCGCCTTTTTGTATGCTTCAGCTTGAGAGATCATTGAACCTTGATTGTCTCAGTGACTTGCTTAGATGGCATCGCAATAATTCCTCTATGTCAGTATGAATGCAAAAATCTGTGATGGAATTACTATAAAAATTTTGTGGCAGAGAAAGGGACCAAGATTTCAGGAAATGTGGAAACGCGTGAAGAAGGACGCTGTAATCAATGGGTTATCATAAATAGAACTGGAGGAACCTTCTAAATAACCATATACAAAAGACTGGTAGAATGTACCCACCCCCTCGTGCGTGGACAAGTTTGGTCAATAAAGGGGAATTTAAAAAAACAAAAATTGTCACTGTGATATGATACGTTTCATCAGAGACGATATTTTGAGAGATGCTAGAGAGAGAAAGAATGCAGGAAAGTGTGCAGCAATCTGAGAGGGTGTGGAGAAAGACCGGAGAAATGCACGACTTCTCGACTTTCATCCGTTTGAAGTGGACTATATCAGTGGAATGTTTGGTTCTGAAGGAAATCAGTCCATCAAATCAGTTGACTTTCATTAGCTCAGACATTCCACGGATTGGAGCCGAACCGACTCCGCCCACTCTTGTCACTAGCAACGCAATAGCAACGGCCGTTGCCGCAGCAACTGTGGGTGCTATTGCGTTGCTGCTAGCAACCGACGGTTGCTATTGAGTTGCTATTCGGGCCACATATGGCGGCCATGTTCAGCGACGGTTGCTATTGAGTTACTATTCGGGCCACATATGGCCGCCATATGTGGCCCGAATAGCAACTCAATAGCAACCGTCGGTTGCTAGCAAGTCTTTCTCATTCTCCACTCGTCATTGCTAGCAAGTCTCATTTTCAAGTCGTCTCCCGCCGAGTACGGTCGATATCCTTTTTGTCTGATCACCTTGTTTTTGTCTGATGTCTGATTAGGTGAAACTGCATAGAGTGACTTCTGGTGAGGGTGTATCTTCTCAGGTGCCCTCGAGCGCTTCCTTCTTCCTTCTTAGGGGGGGGGGGGTTCTGCAGAGAAATAATAATCCTTGAGAGGACTTTTAACCTCAAAAACTACTATTTCTCTCTTGAAAACTTAGCATTACATCATCAACGAGATGTTTATAGCCTAGAAAATATTGAACTTCTCTAAAATGGCAGCTGATGAAGTGTGCAACAAAAGTATGGTCTGTTAGTTCACAGAGGGCGTCTGATCCGACTTTGTCTGCAATTACGACTTTGCCCGCAGAAAGCGTTTGGAAGTATATTTTAGCGGATGGCAGTATGGAAAAATCAGAATGGAAGGGATAACATCATATGCACTTCCAAAAGTGCAAAAATTAGACCAGTTAGCCAAAAAGTGACAAAGTCGTAACTGCGACCAAAGTCGGTCTCACACCCTCTGTGAGCTAATAAATTACTGTAGTGCAGTAGTGCGAGTTGCATGAGAATGAAAAATTGCGGTCGACAACGCAGTAATGAGTGCAAGTAAGAGAGGTGCCGCACGTAAATTAAAAGGGTGGTGACTTTACGCGTTGGCCGGTCCTGCGGCGAGTGAGCGGAGTTGGACGAGTTTTCCCCGCACCCTTTACTTCATTGTAGGTTTAACGGCGAGTCTTATTCACCTGGCCCTGTAGATAACATAAAAGGGCTAGTTCTGCCCCAAATTTTGAGAATTCGCCTAACTTCGCCTAACTTCACAAAGAGTCAGGGAGGGGTTATTTGGGCACTATTCCACTTATTCTGCCCGGAAATCTTAAGACCAAAAAATTCTCTGAAACTTTGTCTTAGGGGGGGATATTTGGCATGCCGGCCACGAATATCACATTCATTTCGTGCCGTAACCCTATTTGGTTAGGGTTAGGTAAGGTTAGGGTAAGTAAAGTATCTCGCAGAATTATCTGAATTTTTGTCTAGAGGGGTTATTTGATTTGCTGATCAGGAATATCACATTGACTTTGCTAGTTGAAAGCAATTTGAGGCTTTCCTATGGACTGTGCCTGCCCAAACCCTGCAGCAATTCTACTCTACTGTACTCTACTTCTATTCTACTGTTGCGGCCAGGGTTGTGCGGAATTTTCCGTTTTCCGTTGTACGCTTTCCGTTTTCCGCCCATTTTTGGCCCTCCGTTTTACGTTTTACGTTTTACGGGTTTTTGGCCCGGAAAACGGAAAATCCCGGAAAACAATGGAGTGAGAGGAATCGTTGTTTTCGGTGTACTTCCCTATCCTGAAGAGGGTTCTCGTGTTTCGATGCGCAGTGTACATGAATTCACAACAATGGCGCAGAAATTGACGTCTAAACGCCACGAAGTTCGAACTATTTTGTTTCTTTTTTTTGTCTCAGCTGCAGGGTAAATGTCCCTTCGCGGTTTTGCTGGTCTTCATCGTAGTTCCAAATATGCTATACAAGTGCCCTGCTCTCCTCGAAATTCTCAAAAAAGAAAAAAAGGGTTCCACAGAAGTGAGGAGTGGACTCATACAAAATTTCCATGAAACTGTGACCTGCCATGGTGAGAGCATCAAGCATTCTTGCGAATCAACGGATGACGTAGGCTTTCTTTCAACTTGACAAAAGCATAAGGCTACATCGTAATTGTCACTGTTTTAGTCAGGCGATGATCCCCAGCTCCACACTAGCGCCGCTGACGCATGATGTCTTGCGCAATGTTGGGGCTGCTTCTGTTTCACGTTCCCCACACACTGTTCTTCTCCTCCTTCCACCCTGACTCTCCCCAACAGGATCCGTTGTGGATAAAGTGATCCTTCTCGGATCCTGAGCGTATCAATTACCATAGTTACCTTTTTGTCTGAATTTTTGCAGAATAGGTTAGTAAAGCAAAGAAGTCGCACTTTTGACACTTTACAGCTTCTCGTATACTTAAACATTCAATGATAAAGATGCTTATCGATCATATAACTCTGATAATCTCCCGCAACTAGGTGAAGGATAAATATTCCTTAATCTACCTATATTCTAGGCGTTTGAAGTACGTACTATCAGTGGGCTTGAGGTTACTTAATTACTTGAAAGAGTCACCACTTATGCTCATCAAGAAGTTGCCTAGAGAATCTAATGTTGAAGATAAGCTTCGGTCACAAACCTATGCTTGAGCAAAATTTTCCGTTTTCCGTTTTACGCTTTCCGTTTTCCGCCCATTTTTGGCCTTCCGTTTTCCGTTTTACGTTTTACGGGATTTGAAATTTTACTTCCGCACATCTCTGGTTGCGGCACTAAGCGAGTATAATATTCGTGATCAGCATATCAAATAACCCCTCTAGACAAATATTCAGATAATTCTGCAAGATACTTTACTTACCCTGACCTTACTTAACCCTGACCAGGCACGAAATGAGTGTGATATTCGCGGCCGGCATGCCAAGTACCCCCCCCCCCTAAGATAAAGTTCAGAGGATTTTTGGTCTTAAGATTTCCGGGCAGAATAAGTGGAATAGTGCCGTTATCTGATGTGCTGTACACGAATATCGGATCCGTTTTGCACCGCACCCCCATTTCTGCAAGATCACGGTGGGTGTACTGCAAGACATCGAAAGAAAATACCGATTTCGGGCAGAAAGGAGGCGGCATGCAAAATGATGTTGATATACGTTATTAGAGTCTATGAGATTCCGAGTCTACATTGTGCTCACAGTAAACATACGAAAATGAGGATACGGTACAAAACAGATACGATAATCCTGTTCAGCACCCCTCTCAAATAACCACTTCACACAAAGTTTAACCGAAAACTAAATTCTCAGAAATTTGGGGTATACAGGCGATTCACCTCGCACTCGGTATCGCACCGCTTGAACGCATGCGTCCCACGTACTTTTCACATCATTTCCGGGGCCATTTTAACATGTCGGGTAGCTATAAAGCACAGCGAACAACAAGCCAGAACGTGGGCGACTTGTCAAAAGGGCCTCTCACTCTCCACATAGGATTTCACCGTACCTAGTCGTTTCTGAACTGCCTGTAAAGTGTCGTAGATCCACCGTGTCCTCCATCCGCACCGCCTGAGATCATACGTGGCGTCCTGCTAGCGATCGATATTCAGTCGGTTGGAACGCTGCCAGCAGGACGCCACATGTTCTCCACTACATGGATTGGGTGAAATTCAGAAAGGCCCTTAAAACTTTTCGCATAACTACACACTCCATGCTTCTGGGATCTAGCTGTGGGGCTTAGGGGCGGATACTGATGGAATGCTGCGGAATCGCTGCAGCCGGAGGAAAAAGAGCATGCTTCTTCAGACATCTGGGGGAAAGCCTGCTTAAGCATACGATTACCCCAATCCGTGGTAGAAACATGACTATTTTTGTCTCATTTGAGGATAGTGCCGTCAGAATTACTCCTCTTTAAAGTGGACAAGGAGCGAAATAGGCTCGAAAGCAGGGCAGTAACCACTGTAGCAACGCTTTTAACCCTTATTTACCGTCATGGAAGCTCGAAAATCTGATAATTCTGGATAGCGGACGTGTTAAAACCCGACAGCGGTATCCCATGCTACTCGAACAACGAACGTGTTACTACAAGTCAGCAACTGAATAGCAACCGAATAGCAACTGAATAGCAACCGAATAGCAACTCAATAGCAACCGAATAGCAACTGAATAGCAACCGAACAGCAACCGAATAGCAACCGAACAGCAACCGAATGGCACCCTTGGTAGCCCGGATAGCACCCATGGTAGCCCGAATAGCACCGTATGGCGCCCGAGCCCCGCCCATTTTACGGATTGGAGCCGAGGTGACATGCGGCTCCAATCCCTATCGGGTTCGGCTCCAATCCGGCGAATGTCTGAGAGAAAGCATTTCTTGCTTGTACTAGCTAAGGCAATCAAAAAAATGTCTCCCATTTGAAAGGTGACCTCTTTTCTATTGTTCATAGGATTTCTTCGATAATGACTTCAATTAAGTAGATGCGACTTACAAGTATATATGTGACTTATGACCACGAATAATAGAAAATCTAAGTCGTGGAGGAGAAAATAAGTAAAGTTTGGGTCCCTTAACGCGGAACAAGTGCAAAGATCTAACCCGTGTGTCAAAATTCTGGTTGCCTTTGGGTACTACTACATGGTGCACAGTTTGCATCTGGTGCGTGCGTCACGCGTGCGACATCGCGAAGAGTGATGGGGCAGAAGCAATCATGGCGCAATTTTGACGCAAACTGGGCGCAGGTGAGAGGCATTCCTGTTCATGCCTGTGCTTCATTTACTGGTTGATATTAGGAAAATCATCGTGAGGTGCCCTATGCGAATACTGCTCTAGTACAAATTTTCTCATAGCCTTACAGCTGTGTTTCGATCTACAGCATAGTTGGAACACTTAGACCCTCCACGTAGAAACGGAGATCTCTGGAGTTAGACCAGAGATCGCAAGTATCCAGCTCTTCCCAACGCGTCGAGTACACCTGCACGTCCTCTCAACGCTATTTTGGGCTGCGATCCACTCAGACAGGCTTTCCAATCACATCTCTCAGTTATTCCGGGATTTCATTAGCGAAGAGACCGGAACGGCGGCACATGTACCTGCCCCATTGATAGCGACGGTGTGCAGCGCTGCAGCCACAGGCACCTAGAGGACTCTGCGTTTGCACACTTGCTGATACGGGACGTGTGTCATTCCCATGCTAAATTTTTAGTGGAAAATTTCATTTGAGTGAATGTGTTTGGAAAAATGTATCAACGGGTTATATTCCTCTCTTAGAATTCTGGGTTTTTGCAGCTATGTACATGTATCTCACCATCTCTTTCGACAGGTTAGAACACCGCCCAGAAGTGTGAACGGAGATATCAATGAAATGTGGGGATGCGCAGACATAAGAGTGCCACGTGGCATGCGATGCCACCCCGTTAGGAGGACCCCGATCGCTGAATTGTGTTGTAACATATACAGCAAGAAGATGTCCTCAACCCTATGAGACATATATAAAACTGGTTTCATTTCCGTGTTTTTTTTTTCAGAGTGGTGCTCTCTTCCCATCAACGAATATTTCAAGTACTAATGATGAACATGAATCCTGTCCTGAAATTTTTGGCTGAAACCTCGTACTGAGAGGTTATATGAGGTGCTGAACACGAATATCATACCCATTTCGTAGAGTAACCTTACATATGTAGTATGGTTAGAACAGATATACTGTGTTTGCGACACGCCACATAATCTTCTGAAACTTTGCATGGAGTATATTTAATGTGCTTATTACAAATATCCCATCCGTTTTGCACCTCAAGTTGATTTTCATGGGATACGTCGTGTAGACGGCAGAGAATTCAAAAAAAAAACGAAGGCGACATGGAGAATAATTTTGATATTCGTGATCAGCGCCAAAAACAACCCCGCTACACAAAATTTTGAGAGGAAAAATTTTTTCCGTAAAGTATCGTATCTACAGTACACACACCGCAACCCTACAAAGATGGGGTTACAGTACAAAACGGACACGATAACCGTGGTCAGCACCTCAAATAACCCTCCCCCGGATTAAGTTTCAGCCAGAAAAAAAAACTCGAAATTCTTGTACCCGTGAAAGTGCCACGCAATAACCACTGCGGCGTTTTCGGACGAGTTTACCTGTCATCGCATAATCCATGAGGGGCTGGGCCCGCTTGGGCAGGTAGCTACAGTGTCATGCGGGCTAGGTCTCGCCATCTTATTACCTGGACTGGCAGCAGAGAACTGCTGCTTAACGCCACGCCGCCTGTTTTTTCTTTCACAGTGGTGCTCTCTTCCCATCAACGAATATTTCAACTACTAATGATGAGCATGAATCTTGAAAGCATCCATATAAATCCTTCAATCTCTATTATGGGAAAGTCGTCCTTACCGAGCCATATGACTTTGAGAAACTTTTGCGGAAATAGCCTTTTAGCTTAGATACGGTCAGTAAAGTAACTTGGTCTGCAATTAGCCGCAGTGGTTCCATCGATGAGAGGACGCTGCAGGATACATCCAGAAGTAGATTTCACTACTTGGCAGTAGGGAAAATCGGAATGGGATGAATCATATCATATAGATATTTAAAAAAGCGTAGAAATTCGCTCATTTGGCCGAACTGTGAGGAGGTCGTAACTGCAGACAAAGTCACGCCATTAGCCCTCTCTGAGCCAGGTCCCAGCACGGCTTTCCCGGAGGCAAGCTGGGCTTCGTAAAAAAAGTGAAAATCAAAGAGGCCTTCGCACGGGATCCGGGGTAGAGCTCCGGAAAAAATCGGGTTTCCTTTGATCTTAAGGAAGGCAACATGTTGATAGAGCGAGGACGAAGGAAGGCTTGCGAGAATACCGGCGACCGAGGTCGAAAAAGTTCGATTGGAACAGATCATTCATAGGTTCCTCCTATCTGGAGGATTCGAAGGACTCCTGCGTTGCCGTAACTGCACTGATTGACTTGAAATCTTCAGTGAAATAAGAACAAAGGGTATACTGGGAGTTTTCAAAAAAGATATTCCAAACTTATGTGAACTAAAAAGGCTGTGCAAGGTAACTAAGTTCAAACTTCACGGATTCTGTTCAAATTTTGGCAAAAATGTACCTCGGAGTGCGCAATAAGTGTTTGGAAACGTTTGAGAAACCGCCTAAAATAATGCGAATTAAAAAATTGTATGCTCATTAGGTGGTCCAGCCGACGTCGCTCCTCATTCATTCAGTGTGTCATCTCCCAGCTTCGTTCTCGTTTCGAAAGTGTTCTTTGTTTGCGTTTTCACTTTCTTGATGTTGTTTTTTTTTTAGTTTAGCTATGTACCTTATCAGGCCAGCTTTTTGGACCTTAAAGGCAGGGGTCCACCTCATTTTCGTAGTTCAGCTAACAGCAGATTCTGCATCTACTCGGCGCGATGGTTCCAACGGTATACATAAATTGTATCAGAATGGTCTATAAACCCGTCTTCCAGGACGGGGTCTGTAACAGTTTGCCAACCCGAATTGACATGTGAAGACGTTGATCTTATCGAGTGAACACGCCAAGACTCGTTGACCGACACGGCAGCCGTGGCAGGCAGCCAGCACAGCTTGGAGCGATCCGCCTCCGGGCTCCAAATTTTTATCCAGTTCGAGCCTTTCAAAAATGGGGATTTCGTCGCTTTTGTGCCTGTTGATGTACATCCCAGGGATCAACATGATGAGAAGGTCTGGGATATGTTGGTAAATCCAACAGGCAGAACGAGGTGGCCCTCTGCCTTTAAGGATTGCCAGCCGAATCGTCCGGCTAACGCCGGACGATTCGGCTGGCTATCCTTAAAGGCTTCTTTCAAG
The DNA here is from genome assembly GCA_037903475.1 of Ancylostoma caninum. Taxonomy (NCBI): domain Eukaryota; kingdom Metazoa; phylum Nematoda; class Chromadorea; order Rhabditida; family Ancylostomatidae; genus Ancylostoma; species Ancylostoma caninum. The sequence continues at coordinate 597,896 of JBAJFG010000470.1, forward strand.
CTCTCTTCGCTCGCGTCGCGTTTGTGCGATTGTTCCCCACTATCAGACGCGCCGCACCACTTTTGCAGCTATGGATCCGTCTAGTGAGACATCTTCCCCTTTACTGCCACTAATAGATGCGTGCATGTGGCGCGCGACTGACCCACGCACTTAGTATAAATTGCTGTTTACCTAGACGTAGCTCTCTTCGGGCAGATATCCGTGAAAAACGCGTTAATTCATCGTTTTCCTAACGGCTTAGTATCCAAGGGGAACTTGGTAAAATTTGGGTTTTTCGAAGAAGGCTTCGTTTTCGTTATGATCCTACGAAAGGCTCGTGTTGGGGGCTGCTCTGAACTTAGAGACTGTACATTTCTCGATGAAAAAATGCGTGAAATTTGGTAGAATTACCCTGAATGCAGGGACCGCCCTCTGGAGAGTAAGACTCAGTGCCTTTCCTTACGGGGTCTTATCAACTCTTATCGCTCTAAATGACGTGTGTCATGTAAAAATAACCGCACATGGTTCTCATGCATAGCTGCTCCGCCACGGAGGCATTCTCTTAACAATGCCATATTGAGCAAAATTTTATCGGGAACGCAACCTTATTTGATTTGCCGAAATTATAGGACGCAATTCACTGCGAGGGTTGTGGGGAAAAATCAGACACTCGTGGGTCCACAGAAGCTCTTTTTTTATCTATTTTATCTTTTTTTCTGTTAGGAAAGGACAGTCTTCAAATGTTCTTGATTCTTGAGCGGTTTGAAAATATTGTCACCGTGTCAGACTTCTCAAAACCCTCTGGAACTAGCAGCATTTTCGCTTGAAAAGAATAGTGAATTATGGAACATTTCATAAATGGAATTTTCCCTGACATTCCCGACGCTTCCTTGAAGAACTTAATCCCTGATGCTGTTCTCTCGTTACTTATACTTATCGGTTGCGTAAACGGATTCCGTTATTGGTCCAGACTATCCACCATCCAAAACAAAAACTCAAATGACGGGCGGGATAAGAGCCGTCCAGACGTCGAAAAAGTGTTCCTGGACAAATCGCCACAAACACGAGAGCGAAAGTGCGTCCGGAACCACATGAGTGTTTTTTAGAGGTGGTCTGGTCGAGGCAGCTGTTCAAGGATGTCTGATAGTGAGAACGGAGTTTGTGCTAGTCTAGAACGTTCCTCGTTCCGCTTTCGCACGTGGAAGAACCGTATGCTCGCACGGACATTAATCTTGCAAGAAGTGGTGCACGAAAACGCATGCACTCGTTTGCATCACTCGTCATGCTAGACGCACAAAAAGCTAGACGGTTGTCTACCTGGAAGAAAATGACGTTGAAATTGTTTGGTCTGGGTTTTTCTCGGTTGCAGTGGTTACCGTTTCTGGGCAAATGTAGTGAAGCAGTTTTGTTTTCCGTATCGAACATCGAGATCAATTTCGTAAAAAAAAAGACTGATCATATAAGACGCGTGCGCGCGTCGCACGCACATTCATTTCTAGGGCAGCATGCATTCACGGAATTATCCAAAGTAAACGTGTTAACACCAAGGAAATTTACCCATCGTTAACGCAGGCGTCAATTTGTTCACCCTGGGTAATTTCAGCGATGCACCCAAGAACTGATAACTGTACAGCATCAACGCAGCCCGAACAGCATAATACATCGAGTTCAAAGCATCTTCACTTGTTTACTGTGATTCTTCCTCAATTGCGGCCAAGAGAAGGGATGCTCGGGATGCTTACGCTGCAATTGAGGGTGGTGCAATTGAAGGACAGCGAATGGGGCTAGACGGCCTCAGGCCGATGTAATCGGGCCCTGCTGTATCGCTTGCAGAGAAAGAGGCTGGTCTTCATTGCATTTGCACCACCAACACATTGCGGACAATGTGATGAACACGGTACATCACATCGTGCATCACGCGAAATGTGCTCTTCATGTACATAAAATGTCTTGCTGTGGTAAGGTGGTGCAAATGGTGAATTATCAGAAAAATGTCATTTGGCCATTGGTCTTTTGCACAGATGCATTTTAGTGCGCTGTGGCAAAATATCCCAATCTGTAACGGTGTTCTGTCCGTATGAAACTGCGGCTGAATGTGTGCTGGAGACACCGACTGATGCCTATTGTAGACCCGCATCAAATGGAATTTATGGTAAGCTCCTTTGTGAAACCTCTCTGCTTGTCTGTCTGTATCCACAGTTGAGGAAGGAAAACACAGCAGAAAAAAAGGAAAATTACTGAGGAAGGAAAGCAAACACTGCTGTGACGGTGACGATCTGCTGCAACTCGAGTGCTCCAATTGCGACGAGAGGCTAGGTGCTGATCTGATCGACTGGTGTTAATCTCTATCCCTCACCGCCGAGTGGCGACCAGCCTCCTATGAGGAGTGAATAAGTGCATGGTCGGGTGTCATAACAGTATTATCTATGCATCGTGAGAACTAGACGCGCCCCGTAGGACTCGTATGGCCGGCTAAGGCTCGGTTAACACATTGCGAGCAACGTGATGCACATCAGGGTTGAGCGGATCATGCGCATCCGGTTATCCGTTTAGCCGTCATCCGTGCGTTTTGGTCTGTCCGTTATCATCACCGTTATCCGCGCCTTTGGCGCCGGATTACGGTGCGGTTAAGGCCGAAAATATTGGATTAATTTTGCACATTTTCAACAGAGGAAAGCTTTTATTTTAGGAGAAGCCATCGTATCCCATGGCGCGTTTCCGTCGTAAGTACTTTTAGAATCTTGAATCGTTGTAGGACCATATAGGTAGAGATTTGTACTTGCACAGGAAGAAATGTGCTCAGGTTTCCTGAATTGTCCAAAATGTGAGGAAATGACCTCAAAATCACTATTCACATGTAGGATTAATAACGTTTACTGATATTGTCACCATTAACAGCGTTGAAATTGACGACCTCAAGGATAAGCGGTGTCTCTTCCTCGCGCGGTTCAATTCGACTATTCATTGAATCCTACTACTTTACCAATTTTTGAATCTTTTCATCAGATAGCGTTTAGGATTCAGTACGATCATAATAGTCAGCCAGCAATTGCGGACGCAGGAATTGGGCGTGAGGGGGGGGGGAGGGGGCGTGGAAAAAAAGATGGGTTCTCCACCGTTTTGGGGACCCAGACGGAAAATTTAATAAAAATATTAGTCATAATAACAAATTATTAGTAAAATTTATATTAAAAATGACTAAACAAAAGTAAACCAATACAAGATTTTTATTTGTGTTGTAAAAAAATCAAAAATTGGGCGACCCATTCTGTGTCCGCCACTGTCAGCCAGTACTACTTTATCGGAATTTCACGGAAGCTATATGAAGCAAAGCTTCAGTCCATATAAGGGCATCCAAAACATCGCGTTTTCGTCAGTGATAAATGTGATGTGTTGAAAAATCTGGAAGGCTTATCCGTTATCCGGTCATTTTTGGCCAATCCGTTATCCGCACCGTTATCCGGACGAAGAAAAATCTTGTATCCGCTCACTTCTGATGCACATGGTGCATCACGCAGTTTCGTCACCGTATGGCCATGAAATGTGCTCTTCATGTCCATACAATCTCCCTTGTGACCAGGTGGCGCAAACGGTGAATTATCAGAAAAATGCTCTATGGCCACCCCTTGCCTTGCAAAAATGTGCTCTGTCGGCAAGGTGTTGAAGGAAGGCAGCATTTTTACTCCCGAGGCAAGTCGTGAACTTGTAATCGAATTTAAGTGGGAAAATATAAAGAATCGTCGCCTTTCTGTCAAGATACTGCAGCAAAGGATACGGCCATAGCTCGTTTGTGTTGCCAAATCGGGTAAACGAAGCGCCAGCTTACACAGTCTTGGTTACTTACCCGAGTGCGCGTAACATTTACATGGCGGAACTCATGATGGAGGTGCACTTCATGTGTACCTGATGCGGATGCAGAAGTCCGCCACAGGATCGCTAGGTCAACCAGGCGCTAATGGGGGAAGTGCAGATACAGCATTAGTACACTCCGGAATTTCAGACTTGTTTTTTTTTGTTTATTCTATGATCTGAGATCACAGATGGGTATTCCGAAGAGGCGACATGATAAGCGACCGTAATTTCGGGGAACATTTTACTTCGGCTGGGTAAGCATCCAAATCTGGGGGTTCATGGCCCTTTATCAGCATTACGCAAGGCATGCCTGTCAGTTTTTGCAGCTGTGTGTCCAGACAGCTACCAAATCAGGCTCGCTCATTCCAGCAATTGGAGACGCACGGATACAATCCCTAAAAAGGAACGGGTTGGTGAGCTACATGATAGAGTGCTCCTGAATTGCCACTCGCTTGTTATTTTATTGTAATCGCCCCCCCCCCCCATGGGTAGTGAATATGTAGTGAGCAAATAGCCACCGAAAGGGGACCGGTCAGCATCCTAATACAACCCCTAACCAGCTCCTTTACCAGGAATCGGGTCCAGATAAGTGAGAACACGCGTCCCAGATGTACACCAATCGTGAGAGTATGCAAGCAACCTTTGCTGTTCACGCACTTTTGTTGCGATGACGCCACATCCACGGCGGGAAAGGTCTGAAAGCCCCTTGGATCTGGTATTTGTTTGTGGAAGCAGATAACAAAGGAGCCAGATAAGATGCAATCTTGATCATTCATGCGAAACTTTATTTGTAGTTATCACGAAAAGGTGAGGTCACATGGGGATCCCACCGGAAGACAGATGACTTCATGGCGATTTCGCGGGGGGGGGGGAGGAATTTCCATGCTGAAGAAGTGGGTGTGGGGATCACTATGGAACAAAACGGGGCTGTGACTTCCCACCCGTGTTTGCCAACTGGTCCCCACTCTTGTTCAAATTTCGCGTGTTTATGGAGGAATCGCGCACGAATAGACATGAGTGGACCGAGAAGGGTGGGAGGGGGGGGGGGGTGGTCGAACCAATCATACGAACCTGGCACACCTCTTTTCGCCTCATTGTGACCCATACCCGGCAAGCGGTGCTTGCATTAGTATAGGAGCAAGAAGCAGCGGGTTGCATCAATTTTTTAAACATAACCAAGCTCAACCCTGACACCGGGAGGCAAACTTCACGAAATTGCAAACTTTAAGGCAGTACCTGTCGTAATTTTCGAGCCAGAGTTAAAATGACAATGGTCAAACAAACTGCATGCGCACCAGGATTCTCTTCTTTTCTCACGTTTTTCAGTCTATTTCAGGGTTGGATCTCACTTCTACATACTCTGATAAACGTGTGCTAAAAACTCAGCCCGAACAGCGCAATGCATGGGGTAGAAGCCCTAGCAGCATCTCCTTCGAGTTGCTACCATGCTTCGCTCAATTGCTGCCATCTTTCAGCAGTTGCTGCTCAAGGTACGAAAGCTTGAGCAGCAATTGAGGAGAGGATGCTCAGCAACTTGGAGTTGATGTTGCTAAGGCATCCACTTGACGTATTACGGTGTTCGGGCTGCGTCCCTAGCGCACATTTATCAGAGTACGTCTTCAAAAATTCGCAACAGGGCGGAATCTTGAAGAATCGAGTTGTTTTTTACTTCTTGTATCCTCGACTTCTTTCTCGATTGGAAATACGAGTCATCTTTTCCATCAATTGTGTGCCATTTCCACAATCCTTTCCAGCCGTATGAAATACGCATCATTTGCATAATCTTTTTCCACTTATGCCAAATACACAGGACCGCCGAATTTTTTCAATTGCTAATCGTCCGCAATATCGTGTTTGCTAGTGAATCTCTCTTTGCAGGGGGAGTGAACAATCCTTTTCCGGCACGTTGTTCCACTGTGAACCACATCAGACGAGGAAGCGTAAAAGGGCAACTTTTTGTCCAGGCGCAGAAATAGTTGAGTGCAGGTATGTAGACAGTGATCCGTGTTAGTTCAGCTTTTGCAAATCAATGCAGTTCTTGCAGAGATATTGACAGAGAAGTATTTCCTAAAATGTTGCTGAACAATCTCTTTTTTAATTCGCTTCTTTCGAAACTTCTCCCAACTTGTACTAATTGCTCTGTGGCATCTGAACAGGAATGATTATGGCAGCATCGTTCCCTCTTTATTTTCTCGCCAGAATCCCGCTATCCAGTAAATTTTGTCGAACATGTGTGGAAATTTTCACGAAAAGATGAAGGAAATAATATGAAGAGATACTAGGCTCAAGACTGTATGAAAAATTGTGAAGGTTGCCATCAATTCATGGTTTTCGTACAGTGTGCCTCAAAAGTTTTCGATGAGTACTCTGATAATAGTGCAGCATAACTGCGCAGCACGCACCCCGAACGGCATAATGTGTCGAGTTGAAACCCCAGCAGCAACCGCTAGCAGTTACTGCTATCCTCCCTTCAATTCTGCTCAAGCTTTCGTCCCTTTAGCGGCAATTGCTGAACGATGGTAGCAATTCAGTGAGGATGGCAGCAGCTGGGAGGAGATGCTGCCAGGGTTTCTAGTGGAACCATGACGCCGTCCGGCCTGCGTTCATGCTGCACAATATGCTCGCACATTTATTCGAATGAACTCGACCGAATGAACCATTCGACGGTTCCAGCGCGAGGGTGCGGTCGCGTCGCGCTGTTCCCGAATCGTGTAAAACACATCACCTTCCATGCTCACTGTACATCGCTTTACCGTCCACTGCAAACCCACTATCCAAGCAGGGTTAAAATTCGTCTTTTATATTTCCGAAATTCCCGCATGTTCCAAATTCAAAATCCGAATTCGCGATTCCGAGATTCGATAGTGACAGAGTCGAAGCACCAAATGACCCTTATTTTCGAGACACGGTGGAGTTTTTTTTCTTCACGAAGTGCGTTCCTTTTTTAACAAGTTGTCACCTTTCGCTGCTTTTCATTTTGTTATGGTAACTTCGAATATGACTCATTTACTTGAGCGATATGTCCTTTTTACCATGGAGCCGCCCATTTCAGCAGGGAAGCTTCCACAATACGCTTCATCCAGTTCCGGAATCCTTATGGAGATTGAATTTCCTTGTTTGCTTCATTGCATAACCGAAATCCACTAAAAGCGGCAGGACAAAAAGCGGTCACGAGGCATAACAAAGCTCAAGCTGATGAGTAAACGTCCATGCACGAGGCTCTACTGCAGCCCTTTGCATCGGCGGAAAACTGCTGAGTCGACATCGAGGGAACCTTCGCGGTTGGTTGTGCGGGTATGAGTAGATGTTTGATCTGACCATACCGGATATGTCCAGACGTCAGCGAATACAATAATCACATCGTTGAGAAATGTAGAAGAGCAATCCGAGATGACGACGTTCTTATAAATGTTTGGCCACAAGTGCGTACTCCATCAGACAGTCCCACAGTTGACAGACATCGCGAAGAGTCAGCCGTCGAGCTGCCTCTTTCTTACGTAAACAGTGAATGAGACGAAGTTTCAGTGTAAAGGGGCACGTTTTGCGTTTGCTTCTTGTGCTTCGAACTATGTAAATGAAAAGTCGAATATTGAGAACCAACACGGAACTTGTTTGACAAATTAATGCTAGTAAAAGTTCACTGTTGACCGAGTAGCACCCCAAGGCCTAGTCGATACATCCACATGGAATAAAAGCTTTTTCCGGAATCGTTTCTTTACCTCCACCCCCCCCCCCCTCCGCGATTCTTGAAGGGCGGTCAAGTCGTATGCCCCGACGCGAGCGCGCTGCACGCATATGCTTTTCAAGGGCACGGAAACTTCTGGGTCGGGGAGTCGGGGATTCCGCGGTATATCGGGATTCTTAGTGCTGGTGAACTCATCGACAATGATGAAGGAGCGTAAAACAAGCGGGAAACACTGAGAATGGTGGCGGTATTTCCCGTGCTTAGCGCAGACGAGTTTTCCGTGATAGGTCCCGCTACGAAACCCTGAGAATGGGACGCATTCCACTTCACCAACTGTGCTAAACCACAAGCGCACACTCGATCAACAGGGTTAGCAGGCGCGACGAAACCCCTTTGTCCAGGTGGACAGGTGCGTGAATGGCAGTGTCTTCTCAGATAGCCGGATATTCACTGTGTTCAACTTTCTCCTGTGATTGTCCAGTGGACGGCTACACGGAGAATTCGCGTGGGTGCTGCGTTTGAGTCCATATTGTTCCTTTAGAGTTGACGCACTAAATAGCTTCGGTGACCTCACCTCCTCGCGGTATGTGGGTTTCGACAGCATTCTTCTGTCCCACTAAATCCTAGAGAACTTGAGAACTTGTGTTTACCCGCAGCACTGCTCGTATCTTTGAAGGCTGCAGCTGCGATGCACACATGAATCGACCAATCACAGCCCAGCAGCGTACCTTTTGTCTCGCAGCTGCGATTTTCGAGCCGCAACGCGTGAAGCCACGGGCACAACGTCAAGTATATGGAGATTCTGCTTTTTTCACTGTTGTTCATTAAGGGTCATTAGCTAAATCGAAATCCCAGCATGTTCTTTTTTCATTGACTATCGGTAAGATTTGTAAGGGGGCGTAAATATTAACCTAGAGGCAATTCACTTGGAGTAAATGTTTTTATTCGCCATTAAGGCTTCACGCTTCTTTCGATCCTGAGAGGTATCTCCGAGTTGGGGAGTTGGTTCACCAACTCGGGCACGCACAAATACACCGTGGCAGTGTGCGGGAATCGGAGAGCGGAGTTGTGGAATCGTATCCCTCCTATTTTCCCCCGCCGGTACTTGCTAGACTATCGCAGTACTGCTGCTGATCCACCGTAGATTTGCCTCATCCGCCCATCCACAGTGGTAAAAACTTTAAGGATGTATCGGCCGTCCCCTGCTGCTTCCTAAGAAAATTCTTGGGATTTCTCTCTTGTCCTGGCTATTAAAGCCCCCAGCTGTCTCGTCGAGCATTAAGACGACATTCGTCCAGTGACATCCCCTCCAGCAGAAGGCCAGCGACAACAGTGAACATGGGAAAAAGTGCGCTGGGCGCATGTTTTCCTTATCGCTGTGACGTCCAGACGGCGCAGCCAGACTATCAATACGACGCGTGTGCACGTAAACAAAAACAACAACTGGACGGATTGTCTGGCTATTCGACTACGCTTCCCAGAAGAATGCAGACGTCTGGCCCAGCATAGCGATGATGTCAACAAATGGAGCATATGTGCTGCTTTTTTTGGCATGGATAGGAAAACATACAAGTAAGAACGTTCGCGATGAATAACTACGATCAATTGGCAGCTGCTGGCCAAGAGTCAGCAAGAAATTGGGTTAAAAAGTGTCCCGAGTATTCCTGCAGCATTGTTGGATGCGGACAGATGATGTCGACCCTGACAAGCGCAGGATAGCGGCAAGGGATTTTCGAGCAAAGTGTAAACCCTCGCCCAATTTTTTCGACATACCACAAGGTGTTTCAAAAAAAGACTGCCAAATATTGAAACTACCAAGAATATTGCTGAGTTTCATTGCCAAAAAAAAATGCTAGTAGTGCAACATAAGAGTTAAATAGTAAATTTTTCATAATTATACGTTACATCGGACTACCTAAGCCAACGTATTTTTGTATAGGAAATACTTCAGCCCAATGCAGGACTCCGAAAGTTTTTGGATAACCCCCTCAATGGTAACTCCTTCGTATGTTAGTAATACCAGAGGGCGCAAGCCACAATGATTCCTATGATTCATCGAAAAACTGTCGTGGTATCTATTTTTGAACCCCTTATTTTTGCGAGAGTTGGAGTGGAGCATCTATGGGAATCCGCAATCTCTGCCGCGATGCTCTCGTGCTGCCCAGTAAGAGAGACATTGATCCAGGCATACCTACGTAGCACATGTCTCGTTATCCGTGGATGGCGCACCCACCTGAAATAGGGTCTCGCAGTCGGGTTCCTCGGCATGCTTACGAGAAAGCAAGCACATATTCAGCTGCGTTCAGGGTCTTCGACTGTTCCAACTTTGCAAAAATAACGAAAAGAGAGACGGAGTGGAAACTGCCTTTACGACAGGTGCAGCTTCTCTGAAAATCTTTGGACGTCTCTAAACTTCAGGTCTCCCGCGCAACTGGTAACCAACAACATGTTCTTTTAACCGTTTGACGACCGGGTGCGGCAGCGGCTTTTCCCGATGGTTCAGTTTGAGAGATCATTACGCCTTAATGGCAACGTGATAACACTTCCAAGTTAATGTGATAATAGAAATTTATATTGAATTTTCCATAAGGATAACACTGGAAAGGAGTCAGGGCTTGAAAAAAGAATGAGCCCGCGAAGAACGGTGGTGTCGTCAATGTGCAAGTATGTGCAGTGAGGGTCGATCGTGGTGCGTTTTCCGCGGACACGGGAAGTACGCAGCGCATCCGCGCCGCTCGCTCTGGAATCGGCGCTGTGGTGACAAATCAGAATTTTCTTCATAATTTTTCAACATGTTTGATGTTAACTGTCAAGAAAACTGCCTATCAAGAAACGTCCATGGTTTGTTGTTGTGGAGAGACTCCAGCGTGAGTGGCGCGGTCACGCTGCGTGCTCTTCGAGGCCGTGGAAAATGCACCGTCATCGCCACCGATTGTGTACGTTTCTTTTTCTTCATATAGGTTACATTCTGTTCGTTAGTGAGGAAGGGCAAGAAGTGAGTCATTCAAAAATCATAAGATAGTATTCATTCCATGTAGTGTTTGTGTCGCTGTTCGTTCTGCCCTGAGCACGCGCTAAAATAGCCACCATGCAGCATGGGAATGTCTACATCCTGTACAATATCACTTGATTTTCTCCGAATCGTGGCCCGAGTGCGCTCCGACGTCGAGCACACATCAGTCAGTGTCTAGCCGGTGACTCCAACGATCTCTTTTTGCACGTCTGCGAGGCGAGGCGCCGCTGTGCACTCGTGCTCGAACAGGCGCTCAAGGCCAGACAGTCCGGTCGGCTTTTTGCATGCAGACGTCTGGGACGCGGCTGCACTTGCTGTGTGGTTGGTGGAAGCGTCGCTGCAACTGCAGAGTGACGCGGTCGAGGCCGACAGCTCTCCTGTAGTTGTCGTTAAACATTGTCCGCACACCTGACGCTTTATCGGGCAACTTACACAATCTTTATATAGACTCAGTAGTTGCCTTATGAAAATCAGATGAAGCCTTGGTGGAGTTTACGATGCTATGACTGCGTAGAGTCCCATAGATCTGTCAAGCTTATGATTATAGCTAAAGCTATCAGACGAATAATTATGTAGGATACGATGTGAGCACATCTGAACCCGATGATCTCCTGACGCAGACACCCCGAAATTTCGTGTGATTTCTGGGAATACCTCGAATAGAAGCTCTTCAGTGCCGGACGCAGGGGTTGCTAGCCATGTGGGGTGGGAAAAAAGTGGCAACTCCACCACTCCGTGGACCCACATGGAATAGTAAAGTTACTAAAAATATTAACTTTAAGACTGAATAATCAAAACTGAATATTCCGAAAATAAAAATAATAAGCAATGAAAATAAGTCTATACAATATCTTTATCTATCCTATGGAATAATTTCAACAAGTCCATTCTCGGGGGATGGGATGGGGGAGGGAGGAAGAAAGCAACACCACGGATGTACGTAGATGGGGTACCGATGGCACAAATGTCTATATTTTCTGATTTTAGTACAAATGCAAGCAACGATTACTTAGACTCTATCTGTGTGCTCTATACTTACGACCAACTAAAAATCAAATAAATCGATTCGTTTAATTGTAGTTTTAAAAGAAAGGAAGGACCGAAATGCCTCCCTATCTTTCGTATCCTAAGATATATCCTAGGGCTGTATTGCTCGCTTTTTTTTAAACATCCGATCTATAAACCTAATCGAAATCAAATTTTCGAATTTCGAATAAATCGATAGCTACACAACGCATTATCCGGTCAATTCTCATAAATTTGTTTAAACACTGGTACCTAACATTTCCTAGAGTTTTCCAAACCGACAATGGTCTCGTGGTGCGTGGTGCACATTGTTTCAAGCAATCAACTCACAATGCAGTTAGCTACCTCAGTGTAAAGCCAGTGCTTGAGAAAAAAATGCTGCGGGCTGCCCGCTGTCCCCTGTGCAACCAACTGAGCAATGTTTTAATCGCGACGACGTGATTTCCACCCGAAATAGGACATCAAACACCAACTGACAGCGCGACGGATGAACGCCGGCGAGTCGTCCTACTTCATAGTCCTCGTGGGTGGCGTGCACGATGATCGATGCGTCACATCGTCGCGCCGCCGGCCGATCGTCTGGCGGCGATAACCCCTTCCGTCTCGTGTTAATCCTCGCATTCGGCTTGGTAGGAGATCGTGTACGAGCCGTGGGGCTTAGTTCGACTAAGGACCACCCTGCGGCTGTAGTCCATTAGACGCTGTGGCGCGGTCTTCGATCTCAAGGCCTCGGCTGGTCTGAGCGTCGGACATCACGCAATAACAACGTCCAACGTACTTCTTGCTGGAACACTTGCTGCGACCGACTAGACCTCGTCTGATGAATGCGGACGGAAATCAAAGAGCAGGGGGCAAGTGCGACAGAACGGGAACAACGCCTCCCCTGACTGGAAGACTGATAGGAACCGCATCAAGGAGCAGAGTTCCAACTTCGTTTCGTTCCGTTTCCGCGTTTTTCACCTGCGTCCTGTGAAACGAATTACACACGAGTCCGTTCCCATCTTAGGTGAATTTATCACTAGCAAGGCCTTGACGAGAATTTGAAACGATGGGTAGCTTTGCACCAGAACACTGGAACTCGTTGAAAAACCAGCTCAGATTGCATCGATTATCAACGCACATTCGAGGACACCACCCTGACGGCTAATTTGCAAAGATAGGAATCACATTTTGCAGGGTTCCTCCCTTGCATTACTTACAATTAGAGGAATTGAGCAGAGCACGGATGTGGTGTAGTGGTTATCACGTCTGCTTCACACGCAGAAGGTCGCCGGTTCGATCCCGGCCAAGACCTGCCCTTTTGAATTGGTTTTGCAACATAATTATCTGGAACTTCTCATGTTCAATTCTTTTGATTTTCCGACAAAAACAAAGGCAGGGTGCTTTTTGCATTCTGATAGCCACATCCTTCGATATAACTTTTATTAATTCACTAGTGAATCTTTTTGTATCAGTAAGGTGTCATAGGGTTCCCCAATCAAAAAAAAAGAAACGAAAAAGAACAAGAGAAAATGGAATTCCCGTGAAAAAAGATTTTATCAGAGGAGAATTTTGATCTGTTTATTGTTATTTTGAGAGGAAGAAATAACTTCCTTCTAGACTTCTTTCTTTTACTATTTGTATATGCTGAGCTGTTTTCCCATGACCTTCTGAACAGGGATTATGGTATGACTCCATACCATAATCCCTGTTCAAAATCGGGTTTCGCTCTCATTTCGCAGTTTTACATAAAGTAGAGGTGACAAGTGCCATTCGATGCGCTATCCTCACAGTTCACGGATCCGTACAACGTTCCACCAAGCTAAGGACTTGCGTACTCATAACGATGAAGAGGATCAGCATCTGGTTACCAGTAATCTCGTCGCACTTCTATTTTGTTACTGTCTAGTCGGGATGGCTGGGGGCTTCTCTGTTTGCGAACGAATCCTGATGGATTCCCCACGATGCAAATGTGTTTACGGCGGCGGCCGTACGAGCAATGTCCTCGGAATTTGTTTTGACGGGATTCTGCGTCTGGATGACTTTTCTCCCCATTTAAATAGAAAATGTGAGCAGACATCACAAATGGGAAATTAATGGGGACGAGTTCGAGAGGACTGAGATTCATCTAGCGGAAAGGTACCCGGTTCAGGTACAGATGCACATTTGGAGACCTTCTTGTCCTTATGAATAGGCTCCTAACATCGCGTAGTCAAAAACTCCTCCAAAGTTTTTCTGGCAATGCAACTTCCACCGCCCCCGAGAACTTTTTACGCCTTTCATGCCTTTTTATGCCTTAACTTTGGTAGGATAATTGACTACACTATATTTGAATTTGATTAGATAATAGCTGGTTTTCCGTCGTTCAAATGAATTGTGACCTAAACGCTAAGCCACAGCAAACCCAAGTACAATTTTTGCTATTGAATAAGAAAATGGTTGTACACGGCTTACTGCCAGGCCCTTACCTTTTTTCTCAAAATTGAGCGCTGGAACAAGAATCGAGCCGTTTGGTGCGTCACTTTTTTATGTTCCTCGGACACTTTTTTGGAATGTGGTGTCCGCACTTGAATTTTGTCCAGAGGCCGAATTCTGCGTCAATACCCGCCATACTTTATCCAGTCATATGAGCGTGCTCTGATGGATATGTTGGTGTGGTTTAGATATACTGCTAACCATAAAATCTTAATCGTGGATAAGTTTTCCCACTTCTTTTACAGCTGGATATATTTATCCAGCCGATATCCGATTAATATTGATTAGATAATAATGATCTGCTGCATAGTCATTTTGTCTTATCCTTCGCCACAGCACCGCATCTGCACCAAGAAATGAACGCGTTGATCATACAGTTAGCTTTAGAAAAAATCCACTGGATAGAGTAAAGCCCTAGGATCGAACTTGTCTTGAACCACTCCAAATCCATTTTCAGGCTGTATTCCAAGCAGGGGTCAGTAACGAACCCCCCCCCCAACTCACAGGAACAGTCCACGGAAAGCTATCCCAGCTGGAACCTTAGTTTTCACAATCGCATGCTTACTTATCTATCCCTCGTTTCATCCGGAGCAACAGAGGACAACAGACATGTCCGTTCCCTCTTTCCACATAAACAACTGACTAATTTTGCACAAACATGGACTCTGTTTACACTTTATGTCCAATTGCTCGTCAATTCGAAAGAAAGCGCAGCAAAAACTCGTCTAGACGCTATGAATAGCACAAGTGGGACCATAAAGTGCGCGCGGCACTGCCGACGAGCGCTGCACTTCTTTCACGTCCGTCTGAAGCACTGGGCGAATTAATCGCCTGAAGCAGACGTCTCAGGGATAAGGCGCTTCTTTTGCGAGATCTAAGGGCTATATAGGATCGAGAGCAGACAGCATCAACAAATCTAAAAATGGCTCATGTGCAGAAGTAGTATTTGCAGTGGATTAGGTTACATTCTCTTGATTTGTTACTCGTTTGTGTCTGATTTCTCAGGGGGGGGGGGATTAGAGGAATTCCGTCCTATTACCACTTATATCAAACGAATTGGAACGTTCGTTTTGGTGTTGAATGTTTTTTTAAGAAACAACCGGCTGCAGCGACGACGAAACCTTCGCTATCATTTAGGGAACAGTTCTCGCGCAGTTTGAAGAAATTCACGCAAATTTTGTAAGGATACTGAATGCAATGGCAACATTTATGACGGTATTGTTTGTACAGCTATGCAAAACCCATCTGTTCCCCTCCTACTATTTTTGAACATAAGCGGTTTGGAATATCGCCTTTGTATATACCGTGGTTTTCCAGGATTATACACAAAACTACGTACAATGCCCCCGCAAAATTCTCGGAGTTACAAGGGATCAAACCATAGCATACGGAACGAGGACTTCGAGCAGTTAACTTCTTATGCAGCGCATACTTCGTTCCATATTCAATTTTGAAGAAAATGCGCGGGAAATTGCAATTTCGCCTTTAATCCTGGAAAACACATTTACCTCTTCGGTATGTCCAACCCGGTTCCCCTTATGGGCTTGTGTGTCTCATTTCTCGACACAAAACTGCTACCGCTATCTTTCCCACTTCCTGGTTCTTGAGCGCAGCGGCGCGTCACGGTCGAATGACCTCAGAAACCGCTTTTTCTGGAACAGAAAGGTGATGTGAACGTATGTGCACGTGCACCCGTCAACGAACACATCGACGCGGCCACCAATCAAGCACGCAATGTCGTTGGGGGCAATAACAGGAACTGGGCATGGCGAACAACGAGAATTTCCTCTTACTGTAGCAGCAGCACGTTCCTAAGAACCCGTTAGTGGCGTCGGCGGCGCGACGGGGCGGTCTGTGGCGACGGATTCGTTGAGGAGGCGAAAACAACGTCTGGCCGCAGCGCATTGTCGTGACTCACGACCGCACATTTCTCCCTACGATCATCGACCGACCGTCAGCATTCGCCACTGTATGGGGTGCTTGTCGGCGTCTCGTCTGGGGCGTGCCGTCGTCGCCTTGCTGTCGGTGCCGCCGCATCAGAACGAGATGGAACGTTTTCTGATTGCAGGTGCAATTATTTCGCTCGTAAAGCGTCTGCGACCGGCTAGTGCAAGTGCACTGCGATTGCTGCTTGCAGAAGCAGGAAGACCCCAAGGACGCTGACGAGACAGCACGCGAATGTGAAAATTTATTTGCTGCGAGCGATGCACTTCCAGCCTTAGCCGGCAAACTTCCGGGGATAGTATGTGGGAAAACGCGATTTAATATTACATGATGGGTAGGCATGGTTCGTGAAACGAACTTCGGAAGCTTCAAAACATGTATGTAGAAACTCGGAATTCCTGTAACAATGCTCAGATATGGGGTGGCCCACATGAAGTGTGACGGGCTATAGAAAATCCATTTTGCTGGAGGATGCAGTGATTCCTTGAGCCAAAGAGAACGCTAAGGATATCAACTTCCAACAAGATTGGGGTACCAGCCCGCGGAGCAAACAAGACTTTGGGATGGTGAGCTATCAAGAGATTGAATGCTTGTATTGAAGCTAATGGCGGTGATTTCGAATGTGATACGTGAGATCTTGTGTGGAATTTTTGTGTTTATTGAACAAAATTAAATATTCATTATTTGAACAGATTGATGCAACGTTGTGAGTAGCTTTTCGCATCACACCTCATGTGGACCACCCTGTTCACCTCAGAAATTCATGCGAATTTCTAAATTAGTCACTATTACAATAAAAACTCAGTCCATCCACAGGATTCAGGGACCGTTAACCAAGCAAACCAACGACGATTAGCGAGACTGCTCATTCCATGGACTAAATATCTATTTTCATCAGAAGGACTCGAGATTTGCTCCGCTAACCTGGTTTCGTTCAGCTATGCGCTCATCAATCATAGCCCATTAGGTTTCTGAGGTTTTTGTTCTAATAGAAGAGTGATTACAGGGGTATACATGATTTCTCACAACATTGCAGGAAAACTCATATTTGAACCCTTTCTCTGTGGAGAATGTGTTGTACCTACTGAGACATTTATCTGAGATATTTACCACAGGAAAGCGCTAGGTGTCAGCCTTGTGGTGGATGTCTCAATAGGCCTCCTGAGTTCTCCATAACAGAGCGGGTTTGAGAATGTGTTTCATGCTGGAATCCTTTAGATAAATGTCCCGAAAACGATACGATGTAGATAAGACATTTCTTTTAAAATCCATTCCCAGTGCAATTCCCAGGAAAAGCGTAGAGTGCAACAACGTATTTGTATGCATTGCTTTAGGCTTGAGTAATTGAAAATTTAAGGACAACGGTCACTTCCATAACAATTCGATTCAATTTTCATGACCTTTTGTTTTAATATTCTTACGAGGTTGAATTTTGTAGTGAGTACAGAATTCTCAAGAAGGCATATATTTCCAATTCAGGGAAACTACTAAGAGATACGTAACTGCACTTCAGAACTAATAACACTCTGAATCAAGTCTATTAGCAGAGTGGCTTTTGACGAGCGAGAAAAGGAGCGCTCGCGCTCCAGGAAGTCAATTTTTCTTCTTGAATAATCGAATGAAACGCTGCGGAATTTATTTAGCCAAGATGGTCGACTTTTTCGTTGCTTCTGCAATTCTCCGAATCTGCAGAGGCAACGTACTGTGGTTTACTTCCGCGTTTTTCGTCCACCCGCTGCAAAAGATGCAACTTTGTCATTCTGAAGGAAGTATATCAAGCGACAAACAGAACGCCCTTCGAGATGATCGTAGAAAACATTGAAAGGTCATGTGACCAAACATGTCAATTTTTGGATGGTATTGGAATGGACTTGCTTTTATTCTTGTGCCTTTGAGGTTTTTTAGATGGAACACTTTATTGGACCTTACGTTTCGGCCTTATCGCCATCCTCACAGGTCTGCAAAGAGGTTAATCCAAATACTCTTACGTTTATCCCATCAAGCACCACTTCACCCTGTTAGAATCTCGATGTCGTTCCAAGCACAGGACACAGAAGCCGCACACTGCCAACAATCGGCTTGCCGAGTGTTCCACCGCGGGTACTTATAGAACGCACTACTATACTGCCAAATAACTGAGCGAATGAGCTTCGCCATATATAGACTTGAACGATGATAGAAGAATGATAATGATGCGGAAATGTGAGTAAGGATGAACAAACTTGTAAAAATTTATTTATCCTTAAGCACATTTCTATCAAACTCTTTGGACATTGATTCAGGTTCGGGTGAATGCTCTTGGTTGGAGCTGCTTCCCCACAGGGCTCCGACGCTTTGGACGTATCGGAGAGGGACGCGAGCCGTCAGCGGTTTTATTTGCAAAATTTGCACCCCCCCCCCCCCCCGCCTGGCTACTTGCTATCTAGCATATTTACGAAAAAAAAAATAAAGGATGTGAAGGTATATATCTCTTGGGCAAAGACACAGGCGCTCAGCATGCTGGCTCTGGTTTATCTGATTCTTCTAGCATGCAAAACGCCTGTATCTCTGCTCGAGAGGGCCGCGCCGCAGTCCCGCCCCTTGTAAGCGTCGGTTTGAAGTTCCCTGTACATCGCGCCGGAATCGCTGTCAGCAGAAAGATAGTTCCAGAAGTTAGCGGCTCATGTCACGGTACACACAAGAAATTTCGATTGAACCTTGGAGTACCCTCTGAAAAAGGCAAAGTTCCTAGTACGGTTTCTTTCGAATCACTCAAAGGCTTGGAGAGCTTGAGAAGGCCTCATTGCAAACACGACTATTTGACTCGATTATTTGGAAAAGTTCTTGCCCGAATTCGATTGGATTCTTCCGGAACTCACAAATTCCCCGGAAATGTTCAGAGAATGCTGTCCATTAACGTATTTTTAGGGGCATATAACAAGACGTCTGAAGGTCTGGTCGATACGACATGCATTATTCAAAACTTTTCATCATAGCAACGGGCCTTGACGTCACTTAACTAGCGTCACATCCGGGAGTTTCATCGAAACGCAGATAGGGAAGAGGTACATAGCGCTTTGCAAACTCTGTGCACATGAACGAATTAATGAGGGATTCTCGAGAGTATAGACGGAGACATCAGCAAATTCTCACTACCATTTGGATTTCTATTGCTTTTGCTAATCGGATCATTTTGGCTTGTACCTTGTACATACATACATACATACATTTATTACGCTGTTTAAGACAGACGTTAGAAAGAATATGTGGTAATCATTACATACGAGTGGAGATCAGTGTTAACATTTCATTACATGCCGTCATAACGAAGTGAAACTGCACCATTATTCTGTTAATAGGTAGTTATACTGGTAGTGGCAAATCTTTTGAAGGCAGTAAGAGAGTTTAGAACGGGAGCATTTTTGCTCACAGGGAGATATGCCGCTCCCGCTGGTACTGCAAAGCTCATAGCTCTTACAGAAGGTCGTCCATAAAAAATTTTAAATTCACCGCCCCTTGTTATGGATGTCACTAATGAAAAGAATTGTTTAGCTTTGTCAGTATCCCATTCGTGTAGCATCTTATAAACTATGCGAACATCGTAGAGTCGTCGTCTAGATTCAAGAGAAGAAATATCAAGATAACGATTCCTTATTGTTGCATAAGGGATATTTGAGTAAGAAAAACCCTCCTTTTTTACGATTACATCTTTCTTATCGTGAAAAGTTGTACTGCGCTCTTGGCTGTCAGCTTAACAATCAGCTGTGGTGATCAGCAAAGGTCCACTCCAAACCTTCTCGTACAGCCTCGCGCAGTTAGCGGTGTTGGTGATTAAATTGATGATTAAAACATAGCAGCAATCAACCACAGACTGGCACGCATCCGAAAACGTAACATTTCGATAGATTGATAGAATTCCGGGAACTGATCGCCCTGTATTCGGGAGAACTTATCATAACTGTATAGCAACAGCACTTGCAGAATGTAATGGGTGGGGGGGGGGGGTGCGAATTTTGCAAATAAAACCGCTGACCGCTCGCGTCCCTCTCCGATACGTCCAAAGCGTCGGAGCCCTGTGGGAGAGCTGCTTCAACCAAGAGCATCCAGCCCAACTCGAATCGAAGTCCAAAGAGTTTGCTAAAAATTCTCGCCACCTCGCGCTGCTCATCAACGAGGTGCGGGGGTGTTGCACCTGGGGCGGACGGCGCAGCCGAGCCTTTCGATTGGGCGGTCCAACTGTCCGGGGTCCACGGTTTTTTTTTTGAGGTTTTTAGGACCCCCTAGCTGGAGCAGTATCTTCAGAACAAGATAATGATGGTATGGTTGGGGTGGATTTCCATATGCCTTATGGAATACTCTGTGAGAATTCCCGGCTAATTCCTAGCTAGACGGTTAAAAGAACCTTGCAAGAGCCCACCGCGAGGCACCGCCCCCCGATTTGTGCAGGAATTTGAAAGTGCTGAGAGAGTGTGGACGACTGAGAGACGCAGAACACACAGAGAACGTTCGTCGCCGAGTCCACGAGTGTGTTTACGTAGCAGCGCGTCGGTGCACACGACGGCCAGTGCGCAGACGCGCGAGTGTCGTGAAAAGAGTGCGGGCACCGCGGAGTGCGCAGACTGCGAAGCGCTGACCAGAGAGTGTTTCAGGAGCGGACGCGCAGCGCGAGGGGCGTGGTCGAGACGCGAGACACGCATGCGCTGGCCGTCAGTCTAGACGGAATCGGCGATGCTACGCAACTTGGTGGGAAGTCTGCGGCGCCGGGCCAGGTCCGTAGCTGCACACGAAACACACCACTCGACCAAATCGTCGACTGAGACTATGCGAGGCGAAACTGCTGAGCCGCCTATTCTTGTCACTATTGTGAGTTTTTGCTAGCTTTTGCATAATTTGTAAATTGTACGCCCTCAAGTTATCACCTGAAAAGTCATTTCTCTCATTCTACCTTTTCTCGCCTTACTTCCACATCTGGGATACTTTCCATGTGCTATAGTTCATCTTAGAAGCGACTATAGCACTAGAGATTAGAACTGATATTTGCGCATCGAACGGCAACCATTCAAGTTGTGCCTTGTCGCAATCACACGCTTGCATCCCGTGAGCAGCGATAGCTGAGTATATGTGAATAATTTGGTGACTCGGACGTCCTACTCGCTAAACGCAGAACAATTCAAAACTGTCACTATGACATGTCGTAGTGGCACGCGTTAACACGTTGCACAGACGTTTTTCGACTATGGTAACTTCTTGGAGTCGATTTCTTTTCACACAACTTTTTTCTCTAATATCTCTCCCCCCTCCCTTGTAAAGCTCAAAAATCAGAAGCTTTTGCTGAATTTTAGCCGATTTTTCGGTTGAGTTTCTGCCGAATTTTGACAGTCAGCTCGGCACACTCGGCTGGATCCCGTGGATAACTATGGATATTTCTCGTTAATGTACGCTCCTAGCAATAGGGAATGATAGGTTTTCCGGGAGTTGCAAGAGCTTCCAACAGTTTTCTGCCTTGAATGAGCATTAGAATCTAGAATTTCCGGGATAAGGTTAGAAAAAAGTAGTGTTAACACATCTCGCACTTGAGCAAAGACTCAAAACTTCAATTTTTCTGCGATGGCTTTTTTTCTTCAAAGCTTCTCATGGGGGACAGAAACTTAATGACAGTCCCGGGGAGAGGGCGGGGAGACATCTGATCCCACATTACCCAGGGCCCTCCTGCGCATCGAAGTCCTGTAAAGTAACTCGAAACAATCGATTTTGACTTATGTCCTTGGATAGTGTACCAAAATTGTGATAATACAAAACATTTCGAGACTGCAACAAGTATTCCAACCCAAAAAAAAATCAGAGAAATCGCCGCTAATTTGCTCAGCTGCGGCGGAAATTGGTGGAGTACTGCAGCATAGTGTTTTAAACATTCTAGAGGTGGTGGGGAGTGGGCTGCTATTTTGCGATATGTTGATTACGGAATCCGCAGTCATTTTGTACGCTACAGGTGATTTTGTAGGGTTACGGCATGTTCATAGTGGTTCTACCCCTCGGGATCTTTCTATCTCTTAACCGTGTTTATCCGTATCGCTAAGCCTATCATTATAGTGTCCCCAGAATTCACTGGTGGTAATGGAATGGATGTGACGTGGCAATGCCGCTTGCATTTCCGGTTTATTTTGATCCATGTTAAACTGGCGAAATCCGTAGGCACTACGGCTAGCTGGACTCTTGCGCGATAGGAAGTCCTGTTGTAGTTTATCGAGAATATTCTCTGATATATGGTCCGTCCCCTCAATCTTTTACCCTTGAGTCAAACGTTATGCTTTTACTACAGCACTACTAGACTACACTACTAGACACGTACACTTTCCCTTAACTTTGCCCAGTGACTGGGGGTAACCTCTTTGATGACTGCCAAAAAAGGTAACCTTGGGGTAATCACGTTCACCACGGATAAACTAAGTGATGAATGTGGAGCCAGGCATATAACTTATACCTGTCACGCACTACCCATAGGCGTATAAAGCTGATAAATGATAAGATTACACCTGTCTGCCTGTGAAAAGCTGACCGATGTGTGTTGTAATGGTGAATGCGAGCTATGCAAGCCAACATCATTCTTTTAAACAACCATTTTTTTTGAAAACCACATTCTCAACAAATCCTCTATGTCCGAATGCCATATTCTTCATGTTCACACAACTGCCAAAATATGTATGCGTTACAGTTGAACTCGTCATGTTCTCTCTCTCTCCATTTCATGCGCTCCATTTCATTCAAAATCTGCCATTCACCTAGACGTCTGCTCTCGACACTTTATAATGGAACTTTCCAATATACTAGACTATTTGCTCAATTCTCTCTGTTTTCTTTTCTACAAGTGCGCCAATGCCATCCGTC
The DNA here is from genome assembly GCA_037903475.1 of Ancylostoma caninum. Taxonomy (NCBI): domain Eukaryota; kingdom Metazoa; phylum Nematoda; class Chromadorea; order Rhabditida; family Ancylostomatidae; genus Ancylostoma; species Ancylostoma caninum. Next base: position 620,713 of record JBAJFG010000470.1, read on the forward strand.
ATAACACATTTTCTGATAATTGTCTCTATTGTCCGGGTTTTTCAATGATTGTCTGGTAGACGGAGTGCACTATGATACCATTCCTACGAAATAGTGGTATAATTAACTTTCTTCCAATGCAATCTACCCAATGAATGCGTTGTGCACACTTGGACTCGTGTCGTGCTGTCTTATCAACGCCCTCGACAAACAAGGACAAAATTGATGAGAATAGTGACGTGTGGCGTCTTTTTTTCCAGTTCCTGTTCTGAGAGGACTCAGACAAGGAAGTCTGGGGCGGGATCCCTCCTTCCACCCATTCTTCAGCTAGGTTCTTCTCGGAAAATTAACTTGCGTTTTTTCTATAATGCCTAGATAGTTTTGGTTAGTATTCAAGTTTCTTACGGGATTCTGGGAATTTTCAGTCGCAACTTCTTGATTTCCTGTACTTTTCCGGTTTTTTTTTTTCGTGGAAAGTTCTAATACCACTCGTTCTCTCACGTCATGCACTGTAATTGTTTCTTAATTATCTTTATAATGGGAGGTTTACTTATCTCTGTACTTTTGAATTTTGCTCCATGCACGCAGTTTGTTCTCTATTTTCTTCACCTCCTTTTATTATTCAACTCATTGTTTTTACCCATAAGACACGTACAAAACCATGATTCACAATTTTCCACTGTGGATTTGATATAATTCCAGGAAATATCCATATTTCGCTTCACTAGTCAGTTCTGCTGCTCGGCGAGCTCGTTCTTTTTTATCGATTGCAGCGCCGTGCTGAGCACTCGGCCGCCGAAAAACGAGCAGGATTCCCATTTTCGGGATTAGGTCTGGGAAATGCTGACGTCAGAGGCTTTTCAGTGTTCTTAAAAGGTCTTACTGGCATTTTTGCTTAACTTTTACCTGTATAACACATCACTCATGTTCACTCACAAGCTAGCTCTTGTTACGCTATTATTCTAATGAACAAGATGAAGTAAAAGCACCAAGAATCATCTATTCAAAACCCTGGAATGCGCCAGTGATGCGCATCGCGTTTCTTACCATACCACGGGAACATCTCTGCAGTTGGGCAATCGTTTCTCCGTACTTGGGCAACCAGAAATTCTGAAAAACCAAATGTGCTCTTGCAGAGTTCTTTTTCTGTTTGGTGGGGTGTTACCAAACAATCAGATCAATGAGGTTTCGAATCGTTCATGAAAGCGGACACGATCAAAAAATTGAATATAGTTGTAAAAAACTGCAATAAAAGCAAGGGATCGTCACAAGAGCCATTTCTGGAAGTCAAACTGCAGATCATCTCGATATCTTCTACAAGCTCCTCGCCTGTTCGGCTAAAGAGTCTCGATTCCTGTTTTTCAATGCTGTCGGCACGCAATGCACAATTTCTCTACTTCGTTGTCTTATTCAGAATAGTTCTCTTCTTGAACACCGCTAGAGTTTTTTTTCCCTTGTGTTTTTTAAAGATAGTCATAGTGCGTTCCATCGAAGATTTTAGAGAAAGAGCGACCGCAAGAAATAGTGCTGTATTCGGAGAGGCCGGCGAGAAATGCAAATCATAGGCACAAATATTCAACTGTCGTTGTTTTTGAAACGGACTCTACCACTTCAATCTGGCCGAGAATTACTCCGGCAGAGAAGAATGCCAGGATGTTCTCGAGTTTCTTTTTTTTTTTTTGCTTTCCATTGCAAACACATACCCTGAACAAATTTCGCACTTACTGATCCATCGCCGATTTGGACTATTCTATCCATTATTCTCTCAGTTCATTTCCCATCTGCCCCATAAACAAGGCGTGATTTAATTGTGTTCATTGAATGAATTTGCAGTGAGAGAATCGATGTTTCGAATCTGGATTATTCCTGCACGATGTTGTCATGATCGATTGCGGGGTGTAATTCAGTAATTTATGTTTGTTTTTTGTCATTTCGAACCAGAACGACACTTGGTACAGAATCATATCGGACAGTCACTTGTCTTTTCTGACTTGCACACTTCGCATTTTTAATTTTCGGAAGCTTTTTTATGATTGACCTGAAATTTCTGTCTCGCTAACTAAAAATGAAAAGGACAATCAACTCACTATACCACTTTTAGAAATGGTTGCACACATATGTCACCATATATATTTCGAAAACATTCTTTATTTTTGCCTTTTCGCGAAGGTTAAATATCTTTAACAGTAGAAAATAAAGTTTTCTTCACATGTTTTGTTAAATATCCAAGTGGTTCTCGAAGCCTCCAAATAAATCATCCGCTCTTTATAATAGCATCTTTCAAAACGAAATAGTTCCCGAAAATCAACTGCAGATTTGTTGCAATAGCCACTATGATTTATACACTTATGGATCACCTGACGCAGCGTTCTTGTTACCATATGTTATTAACCGAATAAGTCGAAATTCAATTAATTAACGAATAGTCTAGAAGCTCATTTGAAAATCAAGTGCCCAAAAAATAAGAAGCTCTACAGCTGTTTTTGTTCTTTCTCCACACTACACTACCAACATGCTTAGACACTATTTAGGTTAGGATAATGTAACCAGTATTTTTCTACTAGAACCTCGTTGTTTGTACTGGCATTTTCGATCACTGAAATTTCAACTTTCATGAGAAACGTTCACTTATACATTTTCGTGAGACTACAATATTTTTCTTCGAGCTATTTCTGACACGCTATCCTGGGTAGATATCAGTAGTGCTATTTCAGGTGGCTGTCATGTGAACGCCTTTTTCCAGTTTTACTTCTTATCCTGATGACTTACACAGAGCTTTATTTAGATCCTATAGGATAAATTGCTAACTTTATCATGTCTGCTCATTCTACATCCCCTTTCTGTAGATAACTAACTTCATTTTCTTCTTCATACTCCATTTTTTTCAGCAGCGAATGGTGGACAAATGTGTGGCTGAGGATGGTGATGAACAGGAGGCATCGTGCAGTGACGACGCCTGCTGTGTCTGCTTATCCAGAGTTGCCACCGTGCATGCATACCCCTGTGGACACAAAATTAGCTGTCGTCTGTGCGCTACAATGATGCTGAAGGTGAATATTCCATCGAATTTGTTTCATATGATGAGGTCACCTACTGATTTTCTGTGCAGCTCAAGCAGCGATGAACGCATTGAGTGGATGGAGTAAAATTATGACGCGATTCTTTGCACTAAGTTTCCGTAAAATAGCTTAACACATTGCGGTCAAGGTGATGCACATGGTGCAGCACGCCCTTTCGTCCTCGTGCGGTCACGTGATACTCATGGTCCATCGCGCGTGGTCAGACGGTCCAGGTGGTGAATTATTAGAAAAATGCCCTCTGGTCATCAAAAATGCGCTCGGTTTCGCAATGTATCAATCGAGCTATCTTTTTTTTAATTTTTTTTTGAAGGCGTTCCGTGAAAAATAGCGCTACAATTTTTGTACGCGTTAGCAAGTTAATTTTCTCATCCACTCATCTCCGTCACTTTTGTTTGGAATTATATTATGTGAGCAGATTTGCTCGGAAGGCTACATACTATGTACATATTTACAATGTTTGCTGCTGCTTTTACCCTTTTTCTGGTTTTTGTTTCTGCGCTCTGATTCCAAAACGTACAGATTTCCTCCAATGAAAGCTAGGATTACGGTTTCATCTACATATCAATCGTTGGATTAATTATGTCTTCAGTAGTCTATTTATGATCACGTTAGCTCTTGAAATTCGTTTTGGAATTATACGAGAAAGTGCTCTTCAAAAAAGAATGTATATACATAAAAAACATTTGCAATATTTGCCTAAGCACATTGATATTTACTAGATCTGAATGGTTTTAATGCTGCCAATTGTTTTTCATGAGTAGGTTTTTTAACAGTTTCTTCCACTTTCAGGCCTCAGCGAAAGCACAGGAGAAGCATTTCCGATGTATAATGTGCCGAGCAAATGTCTATAGGCTCCGTTATGTTCGTCCAGATCCCGTTGTAATTGTGTGTAAGGTGAGCTTCACCTAATTTCCTTAATATTTAGCTCTTTACTTCTTTTTTCTCGTTTTCTTTTACTATTATCGAGATGCTATTTTCAGCCAGAAGCACCGTTCGCCCTCCATTGTCCACATCCAAGCGAAATCGGCTCATACAGCCGATCCAGGTCGTCTGGATCACCTACTCCTAGTACGTCATGCCCAGGATGACACAGCATCGAATCATGGCGTATGGCCAGCTTCTGGATTAACTGAACGTCACTACAGTCTACGACGGTTTCACGCTGAATTTGTCGCTTCCAGTAATGCACGTCACACATTCCGAAGAACTGATTGATAGGAGTAGCCTTTACTAATGAAGTGTCTTTGCTTTGCATCTAGGTGTTGACTGAAATGTATGTATGTGCGTATTTTTTGCTCAGAGGGTATCCCTCTTAGGTCCTAATTTATCAGACGCCTACGTCAAGTCTTTCCCGAGTGTTTATTGCTAATAATAAGTCTGTAAAATTGTTTTTTCACGTGTTATTGTACATTTTTTTCTGTTTTATAAAATGATTTTGACCTTTTGGACTTTAACTCCACCTATTCAACAATAATTACGGGTGTGCCAGCAGTCTTTCCATCCACAGGGCATTCTTATTGAAGGAGGAAGTAAATGCAATGGCAACCGTGAGACAACGAGCACGACATTTATGGGGTAAGAACGAAGCTCAGCTGCAAGCCGGCTTGCAACCGAGTGTGAGTCATTTGTCGCTTCTTAGCTCATTCTCATTGAATGAAAGGGCGGACAAATTACGTTTTAGTCTATAGATTTTTGAAGAAGGAGTACCTCCGCATTTCTATTTCATTCCGTCCTGCAAAGAAGGTGCTCAGAAGCTGCGGAGAACAAATGCTAGGGAAAATCACTTACATAGTGGGAAAATAGGAGCGCAAACCAATAAACTGAGCAAAATCTGGTCTGCAAAACATTGTGTGGACTGTCCAGCAACAATGACCAGGCTACTTCGATGATCACTGCAAAGGCAGAGACTTTGCTGACTGATTGCCTATTTCTATTTATTTCTCCACTCTTCACAGTTGATTTGCTTAACATCAGAAACGAATTAGAGGACGAAAAGTAAAAAAGTAATAGAAAGCATCCTCAACGATAGTTGTAGTGAGTTCCACCGAACTCATAGAAACAGGTTCAATGGGTTTGAAAAGAGATGCAGACCCTGCTGTTGCGGTTCTTCCGAATAGCTTCTGCAGTTATCCCGAATAGTTGCTGAGCTCCTTCCAAGTAAATGCTGCGGTCCTTCCGAATATTTTATCTCTGCGTCTCTTGCGAAGTGACCAAGTCGCTTTCCGCTACTGTCCTTCCGACATTTTGTCTGACTATTAAGGTGTAGTAGCAAACCTGAATATATGTATTAGCTTGGCCAGAAACTCTTGCGCGAAATTACGGTCTCTTCTTGTTCTCATCATCACTTTACTCAATAATTCTCTCGACCAGCAACAGAATAGATGTATAGTTAGCAGTGATGACGCGCTATTCACTAGATGCGTCAATGATTTTACTCCTCAAGGGCTTTGGTATTTGTGAGTTGAAAAAGGCAAAAGCCCCCAATTTTACACCACTTCTTCTGAAAAAATCTTTCTTTGGTAAGTAAGCATCTAGGAGCCAGATCAAATCATGATTAAAGAGTGCAAAATCAGAAGAATAGGAAAAACAGAAAGAGGTTTCCAACCCAGCTCCTTTTGTTCATACTAGAGCTGTTTACCAAAGAAAGGTGAAATTTGAAAATAGGAGAGGTAGTCCACGGTTTTCCATCTTTTCCGTTTTTCTCTGACTGTTTTAGCCATTTCCAAATTTGGCTTGCTCAGATGGTAGCCGTGACTGTCCTATACCACTGAGGCATTTCGAACAACAATATCCCTCCAGCCTTGTCACGTGGGATCATCCGGGACGTGTTGCTCCTGAAAGCTTATATCCCCAGACTTAAAGAGGGTGGATAAGAGGTTTGGAATGTTTTGCAACGCTCTCCTAGATTATAACTGTCATGTTACTGGCCTTAGTGCTAAGCTGCTCCACAACAGCTCGAAACAGGAGATTCGAACAAAACGTTCCTCCGCGAATTCGAGGCACGACTGGAGCAGCAGTGTCTTGTGGAATAGCGTAGGGAGTGTACTCTAGTAGCGTGTAGCTAACATCTCTCTCCCAATTGAATATGATAAATAAGAATACAAATAAGAAAAGCTTGGTAAACAAGAAAGTTTTGGATGGTTTCGGACAAGATTTTTCGGCCGACCTCATATATTCCTGTAGGATGAACCGTGCCAGTTCATGTGACATTTCTGTACTGACGTTATTTTGACACAGCTCATCCTGCGGTACTAGGCATGTCGCGCTGACCGATCCTCGTGGAAGTTCTTCTAGTAGCGAATGCGCCTGACGCACTTCTGTTGCATCTAGATAGTATAAATTGCCACCTAACACAGATCGCGGAGTAAGAGACAAGAGACTGACAGAAAGAAGCACCAAAGGAAATCGAAGGTGCATTTATCGGTTACCGACACTGACGAATGTAAATAAGAGAAGCTTGGTAAATGAGTTTGTTTCTGAGCATGTACTTTCATTTTTTTGATAAATTATTACTAACCATGTGATGTTAAATTCAATATCTTTAGCGTCCTTATTTTACCACCTGAGTCTTTGAATTGGCGGAGTTGCCACTTTTCCCCTTACTCCCCGTTCCTCGCCCGCTGGGTTGCCACTCCTGCGCTACTGCTTACCGATAATGACGGGTTTATGGAGATTGGAGCGGTAGGCCAACGATATTGCCAGAAATTCTGACATTTCTGGCAAGTTTGCTCGGTCTCTTCTAACTTGTTAACCAAACTCCCATTTCCACAAGCGAATCTAAACTTCACTAGCTTCTCTTCGCCAAAAATCTGCTCGAGATCACGACCTTGTGGTGCACACATTACCTAAGTTGTAGAACATAATGTTAAAGATGCGATCATTTACATGGCTTTCTATAGGATATCTTGTAAAGAAAGCCTGCAAGCTCCAGTTTTAGGTGGGCGAAGAGCCTGGGAAAACGTTGGCTAATTCTACATCAACCTAACAGTATCTTGCACTCACCCTTTTTATCGCGCGTGCTACCAACAAATGTTAGTTCGTGTGTGAGGAAGTGGGGAGCAGAAATGACGAATGAAGGTAACTTCACTTCCGCTTACGGTTATGCCTAGTGAAAAAAAGTCGAACGAAAATCGAAATCGCTTTTCGGACTTTAGATTGTTCAAATTTTCGAATTCTTTGAACCCTCTGAGTTTTTGAACGTTCGAACGTCCGAATGCTCATTCCAGTTGTCCACTTGACTTTACCTTGTTGTCACGAAGGCCATAGGAACGCTCCCTAACTACTCAGACCATTCCAGGGGCAAGAATCTGACAAGCAGAGTTCCGAACGAGCGGGGGGCGACGCAAGAAACGAGCGAAGCCCCGTTCTCGCCCATGTCGCTCGCGCGTTTGGGCCGGAACGCCCTGGTATTGGCCCTCTTTAGGCCCTCAAATTCTGCTTCTTTAGACTGTTCTCAGGCGTCATTCGTCACTGCTACTAATCAGTTGACTGCTCCGTTTCAGTGCAGTCAACTGGTTAGCACCATTGACGAATAACGCCTGAAACAATTAAACGATTATATGACCAAATGTATTTATTAAAAGCTGCTTCAATACAGTAGAAGAGCACTTCATTGGAAACTTATGACCACATGACTACACATCTAACTAAAAATAAGTGCATAATTGGGAAAGAAAAAAATTAGTAAATAATCAAGAACTTCAAGTTGGAAAGACACGATATTGCTTAAACAATATGAGGGAAGATGGGCTGCACATGCAGCTAAAAATGTAGATGATCCAGGAGTGAATATTCTAATGAGAACCGCAGGCAGTGCCAGACTGGAGATGGAAACAGTTAATGAAGCTCGTAGTGAAGGAAAGCTCGACTGGAAACCGTACTTCATGTTATATTTTAAAGAACCCAAGAATTGCTTTGAAGCGAGAGATGAGGTAAGACATTCAAATGTCAGAGCAAAATGAGGCAAGGTAGTCACATTACTTGAAGATGTGTGAGTTTGAAATCATCATCGTCAAAAACGCTTCTCCGTATTGAAGGTAATGTCTGCACTGGTGTGCGGTTAGATTCAGGAAGAAAAAAGCTGGCAAAAAGTAGCAAAAAAAATCTCGTCAAAACGGACGTTTCACTGACTTCCGCTTCTTTCGTAGAAGAAAAAACAAGCTGATGTAGGCAAAATTTTGTTCTTTCTGGAGAAACTAAGCGATCACACAGCAAATTTTTTTATGAGCCTCTGTCCTCGAAATGGCCAAAAGGTTCGCTAACTGAAGTTCCAGTCCAAAACGTCTGCGAAACATTTGTCATGACCAAAAAATGCTGTTCAGAATGAGTAGAAAGAAAAAGGGCATAACTCCTCCAAACAATTCTATCATGGGGAGGAAAATGAGACAAGGAGATAAACAATATCGAAAGTGAGGAAAGTGCCGGGTACCGGTGGTGAAGTCAGTTATCCTCGAAGACGATGTCGTAGCTTGCGTTGTAGTCTTCACCCACAGAAGCGACACGTTCTTCTTGACGTGATCGACGGTCGCGTTTAGCGTGACGCTAAAAGGCAGTACTTTAGAGAAGGGCTATAGGGCTTACAGAAGGAGATTATACTACATTGTTCGGCAGCCAGTTCTGCTTGTTGTCGTAGTATTCATACTCGCACGACGGAATGTGCTCACTGCAATGTACTCACTGTAACAGGCGGCGGGAATCCGAACAAATCTGTCATCAGTTCCTCCATCATGCCAATTTCTTCCGCAGAGATGCCAAAGTGATGCATGTAAGAAGCGTAATAAAGAAATTTCCCATTCTCACCTCAAGAAAACCAGCCTTTCGTTCCCGAATAAAAATAGGTCTCCTAAACATACTCATTTCGGGTAGGATTGAGGTTTCCATCTGCTCATTTACCACAAACCAGCATCATTGCAGTTAACGAGTAAGATTTGCTCTAATAATAGAAAATGTTAAGCGTAACTAACGCTCGAAGAATTTCTTACACTTCTTGTTGAACTCTTATAAAAGGTTGGTATAGTCTGTCCGAAACGACGAGTCCGCCGACGCGCGCGGGGATCGAGAGGCGGCGCGGCTGGGACGGATGCTGTTGGCTGCCACGTCGTCCATGTCACAGCCAAATCATTGGTCAGTACCATGAAGATAACGATGAAACGTGATATGCAGATCAGGGATGATGACGTGGAACGCTGGCAAACGTGGCAGCTTCTCGGTCCACGCGTGCGTGGGCGGACTCGTCTTTCGGACACACTATACCTTCACATATCTGTTGTCTGCCGAGTTCCACACTCAGATCTCACGAGCATGATCGTGATGACAGTCTATCTGGATGTTCCCTCATGATGCGTCTCTGCCTCATCCTCTCTTCCATCAATACTAAATAAAGAAACCGTTGACTCGTTATACTCTCACCGATATACTCAGGAACTTACTTCCGTAGCCGCGTAAACCGTGCTTGCTGATGTATTGTGGCATTCTACACCTAAAATAAAATTAGGTAGATGGAAATGCATATATGAAACAAACTGTGCAACGACCGAGCGGGGAAAATAATGCAAATTCTCAATAACACGAAATGAGCGAACATCACAACACACAAATATCGGAATAAAAAAAATGAAAAAGTGGAAATGACGACGAACTTCGAAATTGCATAATTTCGAACCTTCATCAATGGCCGATCTGAGGTGTCTTTCGAGCCGTTACTTCAACAAAAAAATTGCGCGGTCAGCCTCCATGCATGAGCGGTCACATGGAAGCGATTTAGCATGTTCCGTGCTGAACGGCGGATGAAGCGCATCAACCTGATTGTTGCTCTCTTAAGGCCCGTGAACGAACGACACCCGCCATTAGCCCTCAACACACCCAACTTTCCTGCGCAGTTGGCCCGCTGTGGATCCTCGGTCAAATCTTTCGCCCGTAAAGCCTAGTGGACCGAATCGAGCTTTGCCCCTGGAATCGTCTGAGTAGGTTGGGCATTCAACTTTCCAGTGAATAATCTCTTACTAACAAGGGAAGTGCATGAACTTAAGCTGCCAATCCGAGACGACGTCTATACATATGGTCAGAAGGCTTCTCCTACATGATGGCACAAGCTATACTTGAAATCTGCTAAATGGTTAGCAGAAGCTCAGGATTCCGACGTGGATGATTTCCAACCACGTGAAGAGGGAAGGATGCTTGGGAATTGTGGAGGAAAATGTCAGCATCGCTAAATTTGAGTGACCAAAATTAGGTATTAAGTTAGCCGAATAGTCTAGTCCGAAATTTTAATCTCTTCTTGTTATCCTGACAACTTTACCCAGCAACTAATAACTTTCTCGACCAATAATAAAAGAGATATATGTAGTTCATCAAACAAAAATAAAACACTCATAAAACGTAGGAGGAAGACGGATACAAAAAGCCAAACAGAAGGCTAAACTATAAAATAGGCAAGGTGTAACCATTGGTTAATAGAAACAAAAGTGAACAACGGCAAATCCTAAAGAAAAAAAACTTGCTCTAGAAAACCCTGGAATTTTCTCTTAGATATCTGCCAACAATTGTTTTGAGCTGTCGAATATTACTGGGAATCATGTGGAGTTTAGATAATTTCGGGAACTCCGAACCCGCTCTGTTAACGAAATAGTTGAACCTTAAGGAGTACCTCGCCCTGATCACTGCCAACTTGATCGAACCCCCTCTAGTTCTGGATTGAGTTAAATGGAAAAACGTATCCGCTTTCAAGCCCACATGATTATAGAGAATTTTCCAAACCATAACCAAGTCATTTCGTTTTCTCCTAGTTGATAACGAATCCAACCCAAATTGCCTGTTTCTAGAATAACTGCAAGGTATGCCATTATACAGGGTGCGGCTTAAATACTGTGTCAAACTTTGTCGCAAATTCCATTCCCATCGCGAAAAAGCTCTTCGCCCTAAATTTCATATCTGAAACTGCTATCCCTTTCTATGCATTACCTCCTTGTTTCGTAACCTCACATCAACATAGCACGTTATAACAAGTCCAAATTTGAAAAGAACCAAGATCGAGCTATGAAGCATCACCGTGCAATCTTTTTTCTTGATCGCCTATTTTTTGCAGCAATACAACTGCACCGTCCAATTTGCAGTACGATGCTCTGCTGTGGAAGGGTTGTTCCCATATACATGCCATACGGATGTCACACTTCTACATTTCGAGAAAATCCACGAGAAACGAACTCGTTGCCAAAATGCGAGGTAGAAGAGTTAGGTGCACACAGAGCCGTGATCTTTGCAGAGGACGATTAATTCACCTACTAATGAGGAAGTCTAGACGAAACACTACAAGCACTAGGAGCAGTATGTTCACAACGAAGCGCGTCAGCACGAGAGAAGGCAGAATTTAGTTATGTTACCTTGGAGGGCCGCAAAAGTTAAGCACCTTAGGACAATGATCTTCAGTGATCTTTTTTTCAATGTGGGACAGAGCTTCATCAGCGAAAATCGCGTAGTGTAAGGGCAGTTCTCCAATACATCAGATGGTATAGGAAAGGCCTCTCTTGCAGATCACATCTGGCCTGTATCATCACTGGAGCTGATGTTTCTGAAAGTGACCATAAGCCTCAGGTCGACGTTGAATTAAAGTTGGGAAAACAGCTCTTTGCTGGAAAAAAGGGTAGTTTAGTAAAGAAGGTATAGCTGCTAGTTTATCTATTAAAAATGGGTCCGCTAGGACAGCAGTGCTTCAAGAAATGAGGCGCAGAAGAAAAAGTGACCGTTGGTGCACCAACTCCACGAACTCATACCGGCAGAGGAATCGTGTGCAAACTTCCTTCACATTGATCGTATGGATGTGTCAACTGGTAATCGTAGAGGTGTGGACATGCGCTCACTAACCCACTGCTGCTGCATCTCTGGGATCGCTCACAGGAAAGAAGGACGAGGAAAACCTCCGGAATTTTTTTCGGGCCTCAGTGGTCGTACATGCTTTAGGTGTAACCTCCGTCGCGAAGGCAGAAGGAGACCACGTTAGGCGTGTCCCAGTGTGTTCAATTTCTAAGAGTTAAGGTAAATAATACTGAAGAGGAATTAGAGTTTCAGCTTCTGTGACAAAAGTTATCAACAAATATTTTTGACACAGTATTTATGCCGCACCCTGTAGTTGTATCCTCCCATTCGTATCAGGAGTTTTCTCGTGAAACTACTCTGGACTTTTTCAATCATCCTCTTCACCTTGAGCTTATAAGGAGAGAATACAGTCGTACCATATTCTAATATTGGGCGGACATAGGTTTTGTATGCCCATAGTAGTACATTGGGGTTTCTTGAGGATAAAGCCTTGAAAAGGTTGAACAACCTAGAGGTGGCATTACGTACTATTACCTCACAGTGCTTGTCAAAGCGTAGTTTATTATCAAACGTGAACCCAAGATCACGAACTGACTCACTGTTAACAGTGACCATGCACTATTTCCTGGAGGTGTCAATGATTTCACGAGAATTTCGGTTTTCGTGAGTCGAAGAAATCAAAGGCCCCAATTTTACACTATTTATTCTGAAAAATTCTTTCTTCAGTAAAGGAGCCTCAAGGAGTCAAATCCAATTAAAATCAGCAAAGTCAAGAGAACAGGAAACAGAAGGAAGGTAGTTTCAACCCAGTTCCCTTTGTTTAGAATAGGCCTCTTTACCAAAGCAAATGGTGAAAATGGCGTGGGAAATGGGTGGGGCAGCGCAGAAGTCTCCATCTTTTCCGCTTCTTTTTGATCGTTTTCGTCAGTTTCCAAGCCTAACCTATTCAGACTGTAGCCGTGAAGCACTTCGAGCTACTGCATCCCTTCAGCCTTGTGAAGTGGGTCATCCAAGGCGCAGTTGCTTCTAGAAGTAGTCATAAATTATGAACTAAGTCTATCTAGAGCCAAAAGATGTGCTATCAGGATCGCAACTGGCATGGCCATTCCGAAGCAGATCTCACATTTCGAGAATCTCCTCAAATCGGAGTGAATATCACGGGTGCTGTGGTACACATGTGACTATTTCGTGCATGTAAACACTGTAAATCTCATTGTTGATGATTGGATCTTGAGTGATGATTTTAAGATTGACACCTAGATTTAAAACCATAACAAATGACAGTCTGACAAATAATTAGGGCTCATAACTTGAAATTCAGCCTTTGTTCCAGGAAAGGAGTAAGCAGCGAATTGCAATCGCAGCCAATATATTAGGTTGGTGCAAAAATAATGCGCGTTTGCATGCCTTTGGTTCCAAACCTCATAACTCCGTTCAAAATCGATCTTTTTCAAAAGGCTTAGAACCGCAAATCTTTAGCAATAAGGTAGACGTTTTCCGACTACCGTGCAATTCTGAGAGGACCTTCTAGAATCGACGAACATCCGGAGGGCAGTTTTGGTATCATTTTAGTCTTCGAGAAAATTCTCCAGGAAGAAGTCGCCCAGGTTCTCGGGGAAGTGGTAGTCGATGAGCGAGAAGCTTGCTGATTATGATGTAGAATTCCGAGCTTCCTAGCTCAGTTGCTCCAACCTGTGAAGAATCTGTCGTGCAGGGTGTGCCTGGACGGCTTTCGGGCCCCTAACAACGTGAAAAAAACAACTTCAGATCTAATTGACTGAAAATGAGTAGGTAAAAATAGTAATAGTAATCAGGAATTGGAAATAAGCCAACTGAAAAATTTTGGCGCATTGCCTTGTGGGACATACTCCTTCGCTTAGTCATGAGTTTGTGCTTGACCGATGATGGAAGTGGTCTCATCGAGTGCACCTTTGCCGTTCATTTCCTGAAACTTTCTAGAGCCTTTTCCTCAAAATTTCCTTTCTTGATTCCAACCTAAACACCAGCCGCGGCTGCTAAACGCCACAAGGACGGGTCCGGCTCTCCGCAGCCTGCTAAACAAACAGTTTTGAACAAATTGAACATTAGTATCACATCGTGATAACGCATCTTTTGACTCTAGCTATGTAGATTTAGTTCATAATTTATGACTACTTCCAGAAGCAACTGCGCCTTGGATAATCCCAGTTCACAAGGCTGAAGGGATGCTGTAGCTCGAAGTGCTTTACGGCTACAGTCTGAATAGGTTAGGCTTGGAAACTGACGAAAACGATCAAAAAGAAGCGGAAAAGATGGAGATCCCTGCGCTGCCCCACCCATTTCCCACGCCATTTTCACCATTTGCTTTGGTAAAGAGGCCTATTGTAAACAAGGGAAACTGGGTTGGAACTACCTTTCTTGTGTTTCCTGTTCTCCTGACTTTGCTGATTTTAATTGGATTTGACTCCTTGAGGCTCCTTTACTGAAGAAAGAATTTTCCAGAATAAATGGTGCAAAATTGGGGCCTTTGATTTCTTCGACTCACGAAAACCGAAATTCTCGTGAAATCATTGACACTTCCAGGAAATAGTGCATGGTCACTGTAAACTACATATATCTCTTTCATTATTGGTCGAGAAAGTTATTAGTTGTTGGGTAAAGTTCTGAGGAAAACAAGAAGAGATTAAAATTTCGGACTAGACCATTGGGAACACTTAATACTTAATTTTGATAATTCAAATTTAGAATTAATTTTTTATTGACTCTACCTTCAAAATTCCAGCATGTCAGGCCCCCAACACCGACGGAGCCTACCCTTGTCCTCACGACTCTGCACATTCATGGTAGAGTTTTACATCCGAAATTCTTCTTGGATTCTCGAGTTTTTAAATTTCGAATTCTTGAGTTTTTGGAATCCGCGGGTTTTTCGGAACTTCAATTTTTCGAATATTTGCAATCTGCGTGCTTTCGAAGTTTTGAATCGATCGGATTTTCGAATATTTGAATCTTCAAATTTTGAGGAACCGTAAAATTTTTGAAGATTCATTTTCTCAATGTTCGCATATATTCAAATAGGAATATTAGTTCAAATAACATTCCATTTGGTTGAAAAAAGCAAGCATTCGTGCAGTGGTCAGACAATGAGCAAAGCTATCAAACTGCATTGCTTCTGAATGTAGAGACCTCGCATTTGGTGAGACCAGTTGAGCCGAACACTAGCGCTATTAGACCTGCTGCATGCATTGCCAGTGGGGATGAGCATAACAAGAACTTGATTTTCGTTCTTCTAAAATTTTTTTGAACCCTTAAAACTCTTTTCTCTAATTCTCTCGTAAACCGTTGACCGCTAATTGTAACTGAGGCTCCTGGTACAGTAACATTTCAACCTTTTCTATAAAAAAGTCATCATCTAAGTTTAAAGGTATCCGCTGCTCCTCAAACAACTTCGTTGTCTTTTCAGTGATAGCACTATTCGTTTATTCGATTATGATAAGAGGACAGCGTTATTTTTCTATTTTATTGGCGGTCATCGAAGCCAAAGAAGATTATTTTTTATCGTTGTGGAAGGGAGTGACCCCACTTAATATGGTCGATGTCTCTGAAGTCAACACGGTCAATGGTTATACTTGTTTCCGTTCCGACCAAGCCATCTTTCCTTCGAAGTCAGTGAACTGGTACCAGAGGAGTTTTGAAGGATGAAGCCAGAAAGATTGCTGACAAGTTGCTCTTGTGGGAAAGTAGTCGACAACTTGTATCGGTTCTTCTATGTCGAGTAGTTGTTGGGAGATGAGGTTACTAACCTTTTCTTTTTCTAAATTCTGCTCTTCTCTTGATTATCCTATGATTTCATTGCGTTATCTTAACCATTATCGGATTTTTCTTTCTTCCCTTGATCTTAAACTTCGTTTCTTGTTCCATATTATGCCGATAAATAATGGATAAATAAATAAATAAATAAATCTACTTCTGGATAGCATGATGACGCCAACGATTTACTAGTTAAAAGTTGTGTGCAAGTGGTTTTGGGGCAAAGGCGGACTGACAACTTATTATAGGCGTACTGAGTAGGTCAGCCGTCTGCGACAGGCCCTGCACTGTCCGAGACGACTTTTCTGCACATTGTACGTAATTGCGGCATCTACCAATAAAACGACGGCAGAATCCTGCTTCAATATCGAATTTTTTAGCTTGGCATCGTTGTTCCGAGAATTCTTCACTTTCGCTGTTGTGTTGATGCCTTTTTTACCCCTTCTCAAGTAGGTCTGACTAAAGCCGAAATAGTGCGACAATAATAAGGCTAGGATGTGATACGCTGCAAGAATTGAGGGGTTCCTCGCTCACTCTTTGACTTGTCCGGCAACCGTTTTTGTAAGAGACAGGTTTTCAAGATTCAAAGTTTTGCAACAACGACCATGAATGGGATTCATTCTCGTTTCACTGTGATTATAGCAATACAGCAAACACGACTTGCTACGAAAAGGTAAACATTCTTGAGCGTCTGGAACAAATTATGCGAATAAAACCTTCTATTCCACCACTTACAGAAGTCGCTTTGGAAGATCCATCCTCTGAATAGAACTGCAGGGGAGCTGCTACATTCTTTTCGAACAGATAGTTTTGCAAATTTTCAAAGAGGTAGAATGAAAATGACCCAATATTATGGGTTGGCTCTTCTCTGCTATCTATATCCACGTGTTCAGTGATTTGACTTATCTGATTTCTGGGCTAGGTGTTGGTATGTACCATTTAGAATCCAGTCGCCCTTCCACATGGGTCGCTCAAGATCACCACGTCGTGACCGTAGGGATCGCAGCGAAGAACGAAAGAGGAAAGACAAGAAACGACGGCGTCGCGACGGATCCAGTGACACATCTGAGTCGCATAAATTGGGAAGCATCCTGCGTGAACGTTCACGTCGCAGTAGGAGCACCAGTAGAGACAGAGACAGTCACCGAGACAGAGATAGAGACCGAGACCGTGACAGGCGAAGGCAAGTGTTTCCTATATCTTCCATAGTTTTCTTTTCCTTTTTTTCACATCATTCCTATTCTGCAACAGTATGTTGGTTTTCCTTTCAATTCAAGACTTCTCTTGGAACCAAAATTTCTTGTTCCTATAGCTGATAGTAGCTGACTAATATTTTAAAAAAGGAAGGAGTTCATGAAGGAATTCATTCTCGTCTTGAGGTTTTTCGTTTTATAATAGGCGAAAGCTGCATCCACGCCGTTTTAGTTCCATCACGGGTGAAGGCAGCATCCAGTTATCATGTCCGAGATTTTGAGTCTTTTAGAACCTGAACCAGGGCCCCGATAATTCCACCAACATTGTTACGCTGTATGCATTAGCATTTTCAAGACAGAAACAGTCTCAATGTGTTTTCTCATTTTCCTTAGAAACGTTGTAGATTACACGGGTCGTTTTTTTTTTATTATGTAATACACATTGGACGGAATAAAAAGCGAATAATTTTGTTGCCTTACTTAACAATTTAGTAAACAATTTAAACATAGAGATATTCGAGAAGGAGAAAACTCTAAAGCTCTTCTCCTCTTTCGTACAGTGCTGCACTAATCTCCAGTGTTGGAACGCTCGAATTTTCCACTCGTTCGACATCGAATATTTTTGCTTTCAACATCGAATATTTTGAATACTCAGGGAACTTCAAAACCGTGTTTTGCATGGGATTGAAATGTGCACATCCCACGATTAAGACATGCAATCTTTTAATCAATAGTTTTTTACCAGCAATGATCAAATCCATACAGAGTCCATGCATACCCATGCGTCTCCAAAAATTCGATGCAAATCCGATAAAGAACGCACGAGAAACCCGTGCATAGCCGTGCAAAACCCATGCAAACCCCAAGCATTTCCATGGGTGTGCGTGGGTTTTGCATGGATTGACTCTTGCTGATAAAGAAATATTGATTTTAAAAAACCGCATTTTGCATGAGCACGCATGTCTTAATCGTTGGATTTGCACTTTTCAATCTCATGCAAAACACGGTTTTTAAGTTCCCTAAGATTGGAATGTTCCACCATTAGAGACCGGTATAGTGCTGTATGAGAGAGAGAGAGATGAAGAGCTCTAGAGCTTTTTCATTCTCGATTATCTAAATGTTTAAATTGCTTCCTAAATTGGTAATTAAAGTGAAAGAATTGTTCGGTTTTTATTCGGTCCAATGCCTAGTATGCAGTCGCTTCTTTCCCATAATAAAATTCTTTCTTCGTGCTTTTAGTTCATCTAACAGAGTTTTTCAAACGGAAAATCATGTTTCTCAGGTTACTCTGGTTCGACATTTTTAACCTTATTGTTATATATTAAGCGTTTTAGGCCCGCGGTCTCCTCAGAAGTTGAGCGAGAGCTTACAGGCTCATTTGATATCTCCAGCATATCAACAGAAGCCCGAGAATGGCTCGAAGAACGAATTGCCGAACAGGTAAAATGTCATTCACTTTAACTACTTCGTGTTTGTAGTGTATTATGCTGTAGCATTCACGCAAAAGGCATTTGCTGGCTGATCTTTTCTTCGCCATTTTCATCGATTGTGGAATTGATCTTTGTCATTCTAGGATAACTTTCAAAGTTCAAGAAAGTTGCTGTGAGTTTGCCAATAGGTAGAGGCTCAAATAAGGTGATGAATCACTCTACGCGCGCCAACTTTCAGCGAGTTAAGATCGTAGCGTGTGCCCTTCCATTCCAACTCAACGCTTTCCACACTTATAAAGCCTAGATTTTATACTCTTATCGTGAAACAAATGTCCGTTCGCGATGGATCTCGTGACCGTGTTCCGACTCAACGTATTGGGAGTTCTTACAGGTATTCCGTTATTTTACGCCCAGTTATGGTGAAAGCGTTACGCGTTCCCCTACTGTGGTGACAAGGAGTCTTTTCGTTCCGTAAAAATCCTGGGACAAGTTCGCTTGCTGACTAGGAACTCTATGCTTCTAAAATATTCACAACGCTTCATTTAACTTGTAAGATAGGACCATTCTCCTTGGGTATCGAAATGAGTTTCTATGACTTTTTTCAATGCTGGTGCTTCATAAGCAACAACTGAGCAGGAAATTTTGCTCTGCCAACAAATTACGAAATGAGAAAGAGTCATGGAGACGTGTTTCGATGCCTAGTGGTTTTTATTTGCATCGTTACGATTGACTCAGATTAGTTACACCGTTTTCAGGTGCTCGAGAGGGTTAAGAAGCTGGAAGAAGCAATGACCGAAAGTCAAAAAAAGACGAGAGCCGAGGTGGAGGCTCGGCTTAGAGCTCAAATTCTCGGCGAAATGGAAGAAGAAATGGCTTCCATACGAAAAAGAGAAGAAGCATCGCGAGCCAAGTGTGCTGCCCTCGAGAAAGAGCTAGAGGAGAAAGTTCGACAAGCTGATGAAAGCGAGAAAAGGTTGGCGTTTTTCCAATTTTCCCCGAATTTTCAGCCCAGATGCAGGTGTGAATCTTCTGCAGTTGCTAGCGAGTATGATCGCCGCACTGATTTATTTCGCAGGAAGAGCAATGATGGCTGACGAAGGGCGAATCGCGATATTTCGGATTTCGCGTGCTCAGATCGCATAAACATCGTGGCGTTGAGGTTGCACAGATTGACGGCGACGGCGGTAGTAGCGCTGGTTTGGTTTAATCCTCTTTCTTCTGTAGGTTTAACGAGGAGCGGCTCGCGATGCTGGCAGAACGGAGTGCCCTAGAACGTGAACGCCAAGAGGTGCTGAGAGAAAAGCAAGAACTCCAGAAGAACGAACAACTAGCCATAATCAATAAGGGCGGAACAGTTCGACCTCCGATCAAGTTCTCGTTTGGCAAATCGTAATATTTATACTTCTTTTTGCTTATCCTTAGATTCATGTTGTTATTGTTATTGCTGCTGATGATAATGATGAATCTTGTATGAATGTATAGTTTGTTCTTTTTTTTCGCTATAGAGGTTAAAGCGATTGTTCCTTTGCTCCTGTTTGTTATTGGTTTTTAATCTCCCGTTTTTGACTGCTCATTGGCTACCGCTGGGTCCTGGATCATTATCGTAAAAAAACGTCATGGTGGGGTTTCCGTCGTTGTACCAGATTGCCACGACAGTGGTTGTTTTCCCTTGTGTCATGCGTTATGTGATACCTTTTTGACAATATGAGGAAAAATTGCGTGATCAGCAGATGTACTCTCCATACACAATGGTAATATACAGTGGACGTCAATGGCGTTGGCCCATTCGCGGCCTCGAAAAGGACGTCGCGCAACCGCGCCGCACGCGCCGTAACCGATGTTTCTGCTGCTGCTATGCTATTTCTACTGGCTTTTCTACCCGATTTCAACGATTTTCGACCAAATCGGGAAGAAAAGAGGCTAGAAATAGCATCCTGGCGGCAGACGACACCGATCCTGATGCGCGTGGCGCTGTCGCGCTGCGTCCTTTTCGAGGCCGCAGATGGGCCACCGCCATTGCCGTTTACTGTATGTATTTGAGCAGATCTTTCAAAAGGATGCCGTATAATTCTGACTCCTCTTACATTCTGTTGGCGACCTTTCTATATGTTTTCTGTGTGTTGTCGCGTCCACTATTCACCACATGTCTAGCTTGTCTAGAGGCTTTCCCTGCGCAATCTAATTAAGTGGTATTTCGACTGCTTCCTTTTGGTATTTGCATGATTGTGGCAGACATCGTTCTTTAGTACCATCTGGGGGTTCTGCATATTTTTTTCTTGCTATTTTCCTTCTTGGATTTAGACCGTGTGCACTCTGCTCATTGGCCTCAGTCCCCACTACTGTGATGTTATACTACTCTCCAAAATTTTTCTTTCTCCCTCTTTTCGCTCAGAGTATTCCCAGACTTTGCCGGTAATCGCTACGATCTTCACGGTACTTTTCGGTCGTGGTGATTGCGACGAGCAGCGGCGGTCGCCACATGGATGAGGCAGTGAGGGTATTTATAAGAGAGCGGTGATGATGGCAGACAAGTGTCGACATGTCATCTGTATCAATAAGAGCAATTTGTATTAGATGCGTACGTTTGACGCGCGTACGTCCATATTATGGTGAAGCGTCGTTTCCATCGCTGATGCAGCTCAGACGCATGCGTTTATGTTCCCAAACCGATCGCGCTTTCTTTTCATCGAGGATGTACGTGCCGCGTATAGTGGAGTCGTTTTGACAGTGCGTTTTCCGCGACAGCGGCTCCCTGGCATTGGAGCACGCAGCGCGGTCGGTGAAAAAGTTGACCTATGATTCATCTAGTATCTTTGAAGAGTTTTGTAGCTTGTTTCTCCTTATATTGTTCTTTCTCAGCTCTTGGAACAAATGAAGAAGGGAACAGACGATAAAACCCGTCAAAGAAGCCGGATCCATCATCCAACAGCCGTGGGTCAACTGTTTGACCAACGGCACTGCGTGCTCCAATGCCAGGGAGGCGCTGTCGCGGAAAACGCACTGTCAAAACGACTCCACTATAGATCGGTCTCGTGAAATATCCTTCGGAAATGGATGTGTGCGTCTGTCTGGCATAAATTGCCGTGTAGTCACCGGTATTTCTATCGCCATCGCTTTTTGCTTTGGGTTTATCTTTGAGAAATACAAGCAATGGGCATCGGTATGGGCGAAGTGCTCTGTATGGAGGTGCTTCAAAGTGCTGTAACGTGGCAGTTGATTCATTTCACCTCGTTTCCATAATGCTGGACTGGAGAAGTCTAGGGATACCGTAAACTTGTTCAACAGTCTTGATTATAGGGGCTAAAGTGGCTACTTCGTCAATGGTGAACCACAGGAGTCAGATTCTGTTTGTATACTCATTGTGGATTTGTGAGCGTGTATTATATTATGAGCGCAGGGTGAGGGCTGGGGGAGAAATATCTGTATAGCCCAATGGCGGATGAAGAAAGTGGGCGTGGGAGAAAAATTAGGGTCTCCACCGTTTTGGGGACCCAGACGGAAAATAGAACTAATAAAAACCTTAATTATTATAATAAATAATTAACAAAAATTGTACTAAAAGTTAATAACAAATATAACATATTAATAATAGAAATAAACCAATAATAATAAAGTAATGCAAGATTTTTATATGTATTGTAAAGTAATTTCAAAAATTTCCCGACCCATTCTCTAGCCGTAGGGTCAATATTGGTGCCAAAGTTCTATAAGAGTTTTTTTTAAAGGTTCCATATTTGTTCTTTAAGGACAGCACCCATGGAAGTATTACTCTCCAAGATTTTTCTATATTCTGAGGCTTTGCGCTACAGTGAAAACGAAGGCTTTAGACAATCTTGTCAAATTCTACAAACAGGTGGTTTTCGTTGTCACCAGTTTAGTAGATTTGTAAACCCACTTTATCCCTTCATATCTTGAGAATGGTGATGTCCATGGCTGTAGAACTTTCGTAGGATCGTTGTGAAAAATTTCGACATCTCACTTTCGAATCATTGTTGATGGCTAAGCCTCATTTCCCGTAGAAGGTTGTTATGGCCAGGAAAAGCTGACAGTTCGATATGGCTACATCTAGCGAATACAGTGCGCTTGAAAGGAATTCCCAACCGCGATCCTGAGTCTCTTCACAGCTTGCGTTTGTAGTGTGCGCGTCAGCATCATCTCGCAGAAGATAAACATTTGCTCGTTTTCGGGGTCTTTTCACGGGTGGCACCTGCCAACTTCTGTGGTTGAGTACGCAGAGATCGCTCATCACTATGGTGCCACTACATAGGAACTGTCGGTAAAGCATTCCTTCTAGGCCCGTCAATAGCATCGAAAAACCTTCTCGGGCGGGTCTGCTTCCGACTGTTTTGGAAGTGATTCCGAACATGGAATCCATTGACGCTGCTATGCATCGTTCGCAAAGAGGATCAAGCGTCCGCCCCAGCTTGCAATATGCTTTAGAAAGTTCTCCCATTCGACGAAAAAACAGCGACTCCTCGATGCTCACCCGGCATAACTTGTCAGACTCGTACAACCCGCGGGATACCCATGTCCAGACAACTTGGCTATAACCGCAACTGTCTGTGAGAATGTTTGATAACGGTGGCATAGTCGCACTACAGTACATTCGCCAACTCGCAGGTGTCGCATCCATCCTCGCCATCAGGGCGTCCTGCAAATCATCGTTATTAATAGTTGATGCGCGTCCAGAGTGTGGGTGACTTTCAAGCGCTATATCGCCAGATCTGAAACCCTGGTGCCATCGCATGACAGTCAAATGGTGAACAACGTTCTTTTTAAATTTATTTATTAATATGCACACTACGGTGCGCCAGGTCAAGTGCAGATAAAAAAAGAATTAAAGAAGCAGAGAATGACTGCTTAATTCAAATAAAGAAGCTCAAGCGTTGCATTAAATGATGTGGAAATCATATGAGAAGGGCAACAAAGGTTGTGAGCACCAAGAACAGAACTATCTAATAAACATAGAAATGAATAGAAAAACTTAAAAGGAACTCGAAAAGAAATAAACTCTCACAGACTAAACAGAGAGAAGATACTGCATCACAGATCTCCAGGCAGGTTGTGTAATCAATGGCTCAAAAAAGGAGTGATGGAACCATTTTTCAGGGTGGCGGTAGCTTGTGATGGATAAAAACGGCGCCTAGCTGTACCATTCCGATGGCGAAGGTGTGGTAAGACAGTTCTTCCAAGCAAGCTAGCACGGTGAAAGCAAAGAAGGAAGATCAAGTGAGTGACGTCAGGGAGACCGCCACTTCCCACGAGTAAAGATATGCGTGGGAAATCCGACACCAGATTTTCGGATGTTAGGTATTCCCTCAAATGCAGCGCATATACTGATATTGGCACTTCTTACGGGATATCCTTGCGGGAAGTCATCTGTATATATAAAAGCGAAAGTTTGTGTGTGTGTGTGTTTGTTTGTATGTTTGTATGTTCGGAATAGAAATCGCGGGGGATGAACCGATCGGGACCAAATTTTGTATGTAGGTTCTTCGGGGGCCGGCGGAGGTTATAGGCTATTTTGCACCTGGGATTATCGATTGGCTTATCGATTATATTGATTTTATTGATTTTTCGCTCTTCTTGACCAGGGACTAGCGAGAACATGCCTACTGGGGTACCTCAATGCGCTGAACACGAATATGACAACCATTTGGTATGACACTATCGATTTATCGATTTTATTGATTTTTTGCCATTCTTGCCCAGGAGGCGATGAGGACATGTCTACTGGGGCACCACAATACGCTGAACACGGATATGGCAACCATTTTGGGTAAAATATCGATTTATTGATTTTTCGCTATTCTTGCCCGCTGAGCGGCAAAGACATGTCAACCGGGGTATCGCAGTGCGCTAAACACGATATGATAACCGTTTTGCCCGAAATATCGATTCATCTGTTATATTGATTTTTCGACATTCTTGCACACGGGTCGGTGAAAACGTGCCTTCTGGGACTTTCCGAAATGCTGAACATGGATGCGGCAAGCACTTCATAAGAATTTATTTACCAGTCAAGCAACTTCACCCCATTTTTTTAGGGAAGCGGGGGGGGGGCAGGGTGAAGGAGGGGCACTTGAGCTGATCACCAAATGATGGACATTTTGAAAGGATTTTTTTGGTTCAACAAATATTGTCGTCAGCTTTAAATGGCCGGGAGAAATTGAACACCCGAGCGAAGTCTGGTCAACCGTCTAGTAAGAGATAAGGAGCAAAGCCAGACTTGAAATTAAGACTCGACTGAGGCATTGTTACTCAAATACTAATAGAGCTTCCCTCGCGTGTCGTTCACGTGAAAGCTTCGAGAACATGCTACCTTATAACAATACAGGACCCCATCTATCAAGCTGCTTTTGCTTTTTGAAATGAAAATAAGAAGTATGGCACTCAGTAGTTTCGTTTGCCAGAGAACTCTACATTTCATGCAACCAACTGGTATTTGCACGTTTATTCATCTCTTTTAATTATCGGCACATCTTATGATCTCGGCATCACGGCCATTTTTTTTTCTTAGAATGTCCCTGTACTTGTTCTTCGGATGCATCTTAACGCGTAGTAGCAATCCTCATCGAACGGGTTCCCATTCCAGATGTAGTATTCACCATCTGAAACGACTTGGTAGTTATTAGCTCACATGAACACTAAAACAAAAACAGACTTGGCATCGCGCCTCGACATCTGCAGCAGCGGAAACATTCGTGGTGGTACTTCTTCCTCATCGCTGTGACGCATGTCTCGCGAAGTGGCAGATGACAGGCTTAAGTGGTCCATAAATGAATATCATCGGACAATTTCCTCACTGGCCCTGTAACCCACCGTGACAGCTCGGGTGCTGTGTTTCCATGTAGCAGTCAATGCAAATCGGTGTGCTCGCATCTAGTGGTGAGGCTCGGCAGCCTGTCACTGCCAGTGTCGTCTGAAGCTACCGAATCAACCATAAGGGTGGTCTCTTACTTAGGGTTCTCCGTTCGTGAAAAGTTGGTCAAAGGAAAACCTCCGCTAGAAGTTCGTTGCAAGAAAAATCTGCAGCATTCAGAACGCAAGTATCAATTGATGACGTTCACGCTAAAGTATACAGGGGAGAGGGCGTAAGTTGTTGTACATAGTTTGAGGGCCTATTTCTCTGCAGAAGCGAAATCATTTTCGACATGCAAGGACCCACCTAATAGAGCTGGATTTGCTTCATTTTCTGACCATAAGCACGACCTGGAGACTCGCGAGATAACGGGAAAAAATTATTGGAATCTTCCAATGTAGATTTTCGGTGCCGCGAAATGGATTGATTCAGCCAAATTCCGAGCGGAAAAGCTATTTAAAAAGTTTTTGCAGACGGTATTGAGTGAAATAAGAAATCATCTCGTGTTCTTAACGACAACTACGAGATGAATATGCAAAATCCACTCCAGATAGGTGTTTATAAGAGCACTGAACGAGGCTATTTCAAAAGTTGCTCGGATGTGGAACCAAACCTTAGATTTCCAGAGGCACAGTTGACCCATATCCGGGCCTGTTTGTGGAATTGCACAAGCATTTTGTAGCGTTTGTATTCTAGTTCTCAAGTAATATCCCCTCCCTGGCTGATGTCCTGACCAAAAATCCTTGAAAGCCAATTTGGTGAAAAATGACCATCACGGCGACCATGGAGAAGCGTGGTTTTTGCTCCTGTGTCTCCTATACTTAACTGTCATGAGAAATCTCGGGAACTGTTGGAAAGAGCACATCTAGCGCTTTCAGATGCATCTGAGTAGTGGAAGCGTTTTCGAAGATTTGGTGGATTTTGCAGGAAGTTGTCACGAGAGCCCGCTTTTTCAAAAATCTGTTCCGTGGCGAACTGCTCCTCAGTAAGATCCTCCTGGAGAACCAGGTCTTGATGGCAGATACTGAACCTTTCTCTATTCGGCAGAAAAAGGAGCACAGCAAAGCATGATGTTCCTGGCTGAGAAATAAATGATCAGACGTTGTACAATACCATATGCCCCCCCCCCATCCGGTCGGTCCGGTAGGTGTAAGTTTCCGTGAGTTCGTAAATTTGCGAAGTTCAAGATGGAATGGCCGCGCGGCGCGCCAGCTTTGCCAATCGTCGTTTCGCGCATTTTGTGGCTATCGCGTAATCGCCTCGCGGAAAAGTATTAACACATCTTACAACAGGATCAATGAGAATGGTGGTCAGGGGTGTGCGGAACTTTTCGTTTTACGTTTTAGGTAACCGCTATACTCCTCGAGGAGTATAGCACCCTGCGTCGCCGTCGCCGGCGGCCGCCACGACGCCCCACCCACAATCGATACGCACCGGCCTCACAGTCGCCGGCGACTTCGACGCAGGGTGCTCGAGGACTTTAGCGGCAGTGTTACGCTTTCCGCTTCCCGCCGATTTTTGGCCTTTCATTTTTTTGACCTGGAAAACGGGAAATCTCAGGAAATTATGGAGGGAGAGGGATCGTTGTTCCCGGCGTATTTCCCTATCCTGAAGAGGATTCACATGTTTCGATGCGCAATGTACATGAGTTCACAACAATGGCGGCGAAATTGACGTCCAAACGCCGTTTACAAAATTTTGTCTCAGCTGCAGCGTAAACGTCCCGTCGCGATTTTGCTGCTCTTCATTACTGCTCCAAATAAGGCATACAAGTGCCGTGCTCTCTTCAACATTCTAAAAAAAACAAAGTTCCACAGAAATGTCTGGTGGACTGATATAAAATTTTCATGAAACTGTGACGTGCCATAGTAGGAGCATCAAGCACTTTTGTGAAGCATCGCATGATGTAGAGTTTGTTTCAACTTGACGAAAGCATAAGGCTGCATCGAAATCGATCGAAATTTTCCGTTTTTCGTTTTACGCTTCCCGTTTCCACCCATTTTGGCTTTTGTTTTACGTTTCACGGGGTTTAAAATTTTACTTCCGCACATGTCTGATGGTGATATCACCGAAATGTGTGCAGATGCACTTAGAGTGCCAAGACGCAGGTCGCGCAGCACGAATGAGTGGGTCCGCTCCAATAGAGGATTCTTTTTGTGATTTGTGGACTACGATGAATATTGGTCCACACTTCCATGATTATGCAGAATCGTCCTCATCAAAAAAAAATCGCATTTTCTCTTGTTTTTGGATTTAAAAAAAGATGGATAGTGGATGTGTAGGTGTCACTATGCTTTTCAATAAATTTGCGCGAATCCAATACCTTGCACATCTTGCATGAGAGATGCCGTACGTGCCAGACACGTCCCAGTACATAGGCAGCGTCACCCTGAATTAGCTTCTTTATCATGATATTACTAAACAATCGTAGTTTTCCAGCAATTATTCCGCTGAAATGGCTAAGGGACGTGTATCCACCATCTCCTTTCTGTCAATTTTGAGAAGCTATGCAATTTAGCATAGGTTTTTTCAGAATTGTACGCGTCTAGGAGGAAATTTCTGTGCGTAGCACTCTCGAATCCGCAAGCTATATCTCAAGAAATGCCACCTTTTGAGTCTGTTCTGTGGGGCCGCCGGTATACAGTCTATTAGCTCACAGAGGGCGCCCGATCCGACTTTGTCCGCAACTACGACCTCATCATTTTTCGGCTAACTGATCTATTTCTTTGCACTTCTTCGATATGCATATGGTGTGGTTCCTCCCATTCTTATGTTTCCCTACTTCCATTCGCTAAAATATCCTTCCAGACTCATTCTGCGGGCAAAGTCGTAATTGCAGACAAAGTCGGATCAGGCGCCTTCTGTGAGCTAATAGACCATACATACTCTTCGAGGAGTATAGCTCTTAGCATCGCCGTTGTCAGGACAACTTCATTTTGTATCCGTATTGATTATGGACAGTCCGACATCGGCGACTGACCGTCTGCAATCGATACGTATTGAAAACGAAGCCGCAGCGGGGACGATGATACTGGCTGCTACACTCTTCGCCGAGTACACCCACATCCTAAAAAACGTGACAGGGAAGAAAGCAGCTACGAAAGAGCTGTCAATCTTCATCTGTTTGGAGACACGGCTTAAACAGAGTTCGTTGCAGATTACAAAATTTGTTTTTATTTATTTATTCATACATCGTGGTAATTCACAATGTGACCCTTCATACAGAAGGTAAAGAAAGAAAAGAACCCCAGAGAAATTTCGACAGGCTCGAATAGGTAAAAAGACAGTAGATCAGAAGAGCAGTAAGCGTGAGCCAATTACGTCTATCAAACCATTATTATTATTTTACTTTTATTTTATTTTATTATTACCATTTTATTATTTTTTGTTCTACTCTTTTGTTATTGAAATGTTTTCACCTGTTATAACAAAATGTCGAGAACCTTTTCACCGATGTTCCAATTACAGGATTAATATCAGAAAGGATTACGTGTTGTGCGTCCCTCTTCGTGATATCCTTATTGCATCCTGGACATTTCACAAGCCATACTCTTTTGTTCTGGAACTCGCACAATATGCTGCCCTCCAAGTAGTGGTGCACAGTTAACACAAGTTCATACGAACCTTTGGGGTTTTGGCGGGGATGGCCATCACATCAGCCGACGAGTCGAAGAATGGCAGTGTGGAAGACCATCGCAACTGTTCGCTTATCATGCAGTAAACACCCAGGATAATCATTTTTTTAGAAATTACTAGGGCAGTTCACAATAGACGCGTTCGCACTCGCGCGTCAGACGCGTCACGCATCCATTTACTGAGCTTCTCCATGATGGCCCGTCCACGGGGAATGTACATCCTCAGTGAAAAGAACGCGCGGCGGCCGGTAGGCTGCAAACGCATGCGTCTGAGCTGCGTGAATGATGCGACCGACCTTATTCTTCATCATGTAGATGCATGCGCGACAAGTGCACGCGCCTAGTAAATTGCTGTATTCACATCAACCTCATCGTGACCAGTTCTTACTATCAGGATGTCATGCGAGTGGATGGTTGCACATAACTTTCAGTTGTCTTCTGCCTTTTTCTACCAGGAATTCAATCCCTGGATTCTGCTCCAGTTCTGTAAGCTTTTAAAAGTAGGCAGGACTGGTTTGATTTTAAGAGGTAACTGAAGAAAGTTCTTCTGAAATCCGCAAATTTCATGTATTACCGTGAGATTCTTAAGTATTTCCGTCGCCATCCCCAGAAAATTTTCAGAAACTTGTGCAAATTATGCCTAAAGGTACATATGCGCGCAATTACGCACCCCCCTCCCCTCACGCATAGCATCAGGCCGTTTTGCCTTTTTGAAATTGGGAAGAAACAGCAAAATGTGGTTGGAAAAGTGCCCCATCTCACTCTAGCACATTACTAGTGTTCTTGTGTTAGGTCAGAGACGTCCTTCGTGGGAGAAGACCAGGAACAGCCGCTCTCTAATCACTGCCTTTGCGGAGCCTGACGCGCGCTGGTCAGCATCCGATAATTTCAAAAGGGCACCGTTTCTGGTCATTATTTGCTGCCATAGCACTTTTTTACTGTTTGCTATTGATATTCCAGCAATTTTGTAGTACCAGCAGCGAACGCAGGAAGTGGGCGGGAGAGGGGGGGTGTGGAAGAAGTCTGCGCTGCCTTGGAGACCCGGATGAAAAATAAAATTAATGAAATACCAGTCTAAAAATTGAATAATTCGCAACAAATATTTAAAAAATAACAACAACTAGCTAAAAATAAACCTGTACAAGACTTTTACTTATTTTACGAATTTTGAAAATCTGGAACCTATTCTCTGTGGAGGTGTCTTCGCCCCCCCCCCCCTTCCTGCGTCCGCCAAGCATTGCTACCAATCTCTGCTACAGTTGAGCGGCAACGATTGGAGATAGCAAGCTTGTGTTCCTCGCGTTGTCGAACGCTTTAAACAATCCTTTTCCATAGAAAACGAGTCTTCTTGTACGCCCGTAAGCACTACGACTGTAACAACGAAAACTAATAAACTAATAACGAGCCCCTTCAATTTGGAGTGTAGTATACCCTTACCCTTAACTGTCATGCGTAACATCTCTTTCTTATCTATTACTCTACTTTCTGCGACGCTGATGTCCTACCCATTGCACAACATTTTGCAACTGAGCCCTCTCTGTTGTCCGTAAACTTCAGAAGATCGAGACCACAGGGCTATATTGCAGACATCTACGTCACCCAGAGAAGGTTTTCCCTTGGTTTACTCTTATTTTACCTCAGAAAACAAGCTGTTTTCGAATATTTCGCAAGCGACTACACTGCTGTAACCAATGCTGTTCCCGCCCATCCGCCCTCTCAGGTGTTCGAGTGGTGCACACATACTTCCAGGAGATGAAGCTCCTCTCAATAATTTCCTTTGGAAAACTAGATCTATCCTATAATGTCCTAATTCCACATACCTTTTGCTTTCGTATTATTTCCTTCCTTAAAATCTTTTACTATATTATTGTAGGCTTCAAAAATTAAAAAATAGGAGACTGTAATGATCCCCATATTATGAGTCGTTTAGTGAAATAATGAGGCATTCCATGAGAAATGAAGTTTCTTTATTTATTTTTCTCTTCTACTGCCGTATTTATTGTAACTGCCTGTGCGAGGATAGCTAATACTTCGTTCTGTACCACCCGTTCCGCTTTCTGCGGTTATTTGGAAGGGTTTCTCTCCTGGAGACTTATACTTTCATCTCGTCTTCAACCTTTTTTTTTTGTATGTGTCTGTACATCTGACACTGTGCCAGAAAAAAAATTAAAGCCAAAAAAAAACGAAAAGAATAAGAGCACAGCAGTGCCGAACACAAGAGTTGGTAGCCGGGGGGGGGGGGAGGTAAAAAGTGAAAAAGTGCCGACTCCGCCGCTCCGTGAACCCAGATTGAATAATAAAATTACTAAAAAATTAACCTCAGTATCAAATAAATATTGATGAATATTCTAAAAATAATAACAAAAATAAACAACAAAGAATAATTCCATATAATATTTTAATCTGTTTTATAAAGTAGTTTTAAAAACTCGCAGACTCCCTATTTTCATTCGCACCCCCCCCCCCCGCCTCCCCTTCCCGCCCTGCGTCCGCTACTAAGGGACAGTGATTAAAAAACCTTTTCTGCATACAGCGCTAACAATGAGTAGATACATTAGCTAGGATACTGTTTTTTTTTCGGTAATACATACAAAAATAAACAAAGTAGCATTAGCAGCAGATATTAGTAGTCTTGCTGCTTTCCCTTTTGTGTTGATTCATTCTTGCGAGTGTTGAAGTTGTTCCATTTTTTTCATCATATGCTCTGCACGTGTGTTAAGGGAATAGAAATTGTAACAGGGAGCTGCTTCTCCGCCTTATGGTTTTCTTGCACGTGCACTCAAATGCACAGTTATATGTATACACATGACATTACCCCTAAGATGGTATTTTTAATCCACTTGGATGGGGGTTTATAAATATTCTGTGCAACGAAGGAAGCAAAAATTCTACGATTTTCACGTAGTCACATTTTCTTGTTCTTGACGAACTGAGAATTCACATATCACACAGTAGTAATCTGTCTGTGATTTCTCCTAGTTCATAGTACTAGGAAATTTGCTCGAAAGATCCATTGCGAGCCGATCTCTCGGAGCTATTTGTGCTATATGCCTGCGTCGGTCGCGCGTTAGACGCACGCATTCCTTTGCGGACGATTCCCTTGTGTTTTGGCCTACCCGTTATCGGCGCCGTTATCCGCACTTACCACCGGATAACGGTCCGGACAAGATAAAAATCAGTGGTTTCAAGTAGCGTGTTTCCTCTGAAGGATGGTGCTCTTTTATAGGGAATGTTGTTCTACGTATTCTAGCGGGATTTTTTTTCCAGTTTCACTAATGATTCGGATTTTTGGAAGAATCAGAAAAGGTGATATTTTAGGGCTCTTGGCTAGAAACAGTTTTCAGCCACTCCAGCGATGAGAATCAAAATCATATGGTTGCCGATGAAAAAGACAGAGTTCAGAGATAGAGGCAGCTACTAGGACAGAGGACACTTAGAGGCAACTAAGTCTCATTGTCACTGGGCCTAGTCTTCACCAACCGTTCGTGAACGTTATAAACTGTCATGCACATACATTCAAATCGCATATATCCAATACATTATTAGGTCGAAACAATACTTAGCAGTAGAATTTGTATTGTGAATCAGCTATTGTCAAAAATTGAGTACGTAAGAGTCATTTTCGATATCTTCGCCTATTCCCTTCCAGTCTATTTTGTTAGGTGAAGAAGAAATAGGAGCTGTTTATCCTCGCAGCTTTGCCCATTTTCTTTTTGATGTAGACGACCACATGACGATAGGTGTATTGATTGATAGGTTCCACCTCCTCCTTGGTGAAGAGGCAAAGCGCGTTGGCGGAGCCCGTCCTGAGTGTGATGCGTGCGATCCGCCTGGACAACCGGCTGGCCGGCCATCGATTGCACAGAGTCGGAATTGCCGGTAATACCGTCTATCTGCAGGTGAATCTCATTGAGCACTGTTCCTGGATGCCCTCTCCGTCCAGATGGAACAAAAATGACTTTAAAAAAAGAAAAATATCAGACACTCGCTGTTTAGCCGACAATACCGAATTCGGTGCAGCTATGGAGTCTGCACACTCTGTTCCCGAACAGCTGGCGTCAGATCTTCTGCCTACCAGTGGAGGAGGTGTTCTACACCTTCCCGTCCTGCTCGTACCATCATCCAAAGCTATACGTGCTAGTTGTCGCCATTTTCGTGAGTCTTCGTGATGACTTAAGATTCACCCTAGTCTTTATCCACAAGATTTACTATGCATCCATGGTTCATGTTATCGAAACATCTACGAATTTGTCAGTCTGGCATGCACTTCTTTCAGAAAGGAGAGCAGTACCCTCGCATCTCGATCTTTGAAGTGGACAGGGACAGCGGCGAGAGCGCTGAGTACAGGTTTGTGCAGTCGTCCAGCCGTCTTGTGCTAGCTGTCGTATTCCACAGTGTAATAAGAGGTGGTTGCAGGCTGGCAGTGGAGTCAGGGCCGGCGTTTGACGAGGTTCCTCTCGAAAATGCCATCCTTGGATGTGGTCTCAATAATCTGCACATTTATGATAGGAGTATCGTAATGGGGCCGATACCATACTGGAATATCACACTGCGAGAGGTAGCCGATTTCCGCCACGCACATAATTTCTCTGTCCCTGCAAAAGCCAGAAAAATTAGGGCAATTTTGTCGGTATCGCTCTTTTTAGAAGGTCGAGCATTTGCATCATTGAAGAATAGCTGAGATGTCGAAATTTCTGAATTTTCCTTTTAGGGTACTTTCACACTGGATCGAGATGACATTAAGGACGAATCAGGAGAAAAATGCAACCGCTTTCCGATAGCCATTGATTCTGGTAAGCTGGAGATACTTGCCCGAACACTAGGCTTTATACAAGGGATCTGGAGAACTAAGTGTGATTACTAACCTTATATGATCTGAGCATAAATAGACCATCACTTTTGGCAATTTATACACTTAAAGCAAGGAAACTCGTCCGCTCCTGTATCTAATTTTGCCTTAAAAGTAGGGGTTTTTGAGCGTGTTTTCTGACATCAAGCACATCATCGAAATCAGCGAATTGAGCTGCACCTGAATCTGTGGATATCTCGATACCCAACATGAGGTGAGACACTGCCTTTAAAAAATGTGCCATGGTGCTTCACCTCGAAATTAGCTGATTCATGCACGAAATTAAGCAATAAGGTATTGATGCACGAACGTTTCTACCGCAGTCGATTAATCAGCGATCAGCGCTAGAATTTTTTGCGCTTTTTAGGACTTAGATGATGAATGGATAACAGCAGATGCATTGTCGAACTTTGCCCCCGTGTTCTTGAAAAAGCAAGCTTTTGCGTAAATAGCTCCGCTTCGAATATCTCCACGTTCGCCATGGTCCATACTTTTTTTCTTACTTCAACGTACGACACTTAAATTTTCTGCATCTAAGGAGAGCATTGCAGTTATCTTCTTTTCTACTAACATTCTTCGCTGAAATGTTTGAAATTAGAGGCGAGGATATGTCATTGTTTCCTACGGCGCATGTCTTCATGCAATAAATAAATGAATGGATTAATTAATTAATCACAATTACGTGGGGTATCCGAAAGTGTGTGAAGGCCAACCCTTTTGGCGCCGTAGCTTTTGGGTCCCGTCGGAAAAGAGGCGTGGCATGTGATGCCTCGTGGATATGCAGGTGCTACGATGTTTCCGTTGACAGCCACGTACATTCACGAACAAGGGGGTGTCTACTGAGCATTTCAACCACTCCTTACCAGTAACAATGAATAAACGCTAAGAAGCAATTTGAATGGATTTTCTGTTTAGATTTGAAAAGTGGAAAATTTGAGATTGAACTTTGAGTTGAGGTATGTGTTCCTGAAACAGTTTGCGTAACTTGAGGATAATTGTTGTGCTAATCGAAAAATCCCCGTCCACTTCATCACATGACGTCATTTTCGAGCAGTTACCATGGCCGGTAGTAAACTACTCCATGACGTGGTGTTGAAGTGCCGTCATGTAGGCAGGTGCTCCCGGCATGTTGGGATCTCTGCTCCCAACGTGCCTGAATCTACGGCGGCATCTTGAAGGGAAATGAGATAAGCATAGATGCCGGCACGTTCTGAGCAGAGATACCGACACAGTCGTGTCGCATTCATATCAAAATAATGCGCTTGAGGGATGGTTGGTTCTTCACACAGCTTGAAGTCCCGCTTACAAAGACTATTCGCTAGGTTTCACCTTGGGATCTTCGTAACACGAATGCAACCCGAACAGATAGGCGAGTTCAAAGTCTGAGCCCATTTCTGCCCTCTTGCTACGTCAACTACTGCTGAACCTTTGCTCACTTTAAAAGAAATTGAGAAAAATGGGAGCAATTGAAGGGAGGACGACAGCAAATAACAAGAGACGCCCTTAGAGTTTGAAATCGACGTATTACGCTGTCCGGGCTGCGTGGGAATCGTTGCTGTTAGGGTTTCTGCTCGAACCATTACGCCGTTCGGGCTGCGTTCGTGCTGCACAGTTATCTGAGTACGTAAAGGAGCAAAGGCACCTTGTAGTTAGTATGATTTGGGATGGGCTTTGTGAGAAACTAAGTGATGCTCAACAAGCACAGCTACAATAAGCCGGGTCCAAACATAGGTATTTGGCCATGTCGTGATGGAATGGCCACCTAAGGGGAGAACAAGCGTAGATGTTGCCAAGTTACGAGGTTCAATTTCCGAGGTTTAATCCTCTAGAATACCTTCCTTAGACCCAAATATGTGCTGGAGACCACTTCTCTTCAGTCAAAAGGATGGTAATTCAATAAAATAGGGTTTGGTAGGAGGTGTCCGTCATGCTCCCGAATGACCGAACTTCTGTATCGGCACCCTCTTGCCTCTTCAAGATCTCTCTTCATTTTTTGCCGTGCCGAGATGGGCTCAGGTCGCGCTGGGAGCAAGCGAGTTGCCTGCTGCCTTGAGGTCAAATTGGCGTCGGATGTGAGGGTACACGGTTAAGAGTAGGAAGATGCCGACATCCTGAAAATATGCCAGCAGTCACGTCACGGCAGCAGCAGATGACTGCCAACATTTAGGACTTTACTACGGGCCCATGAAACCACTTCCACCTACACTTTCCATAATTCCGAACCCCTAATTTTAACAGCGTTGAAGCATCAAAGATGTCTTGCTATCATTTATTGAAATTTGCGATGTAATTCATCTTTATTAGGTTACAGAAACGCTGAAAACGCTCAGTAGTCACTCCCTTCCTTGTGAGTGCTCCTGGCTGTCAACACAAGCACCTGCATACCCATGGGCATCGTTAGCCACGCCCATTTTTCGACGTGACCCAAACGCCCTTCCTCCAACCCTTCCAATTCATCTGATCCTGGACTAAAGTGTTCAGCTAAGCGTGTGTTTGCTCGTTTACGCGATGACCACTCCTTGGTGGTCTACAACCCGGATACAAAAACTTGGCGGCCATACTTCCTCGCCCCAGGATCCCATTTGAGCGTAAGTCTGAGATTTTTCCGTTGATCATAAAATTCCATCTCAAGCATACCTGCGACTTTGTCTGCGTTCAGCTGGATTCACTCAACGTACGCGGCTTGCATGAATCGTTTGGAAGAGCTGGGCGCAGAGTTGGCGCTGTCGAATCTCCGCTTACTGTATATTCAGACGGGCCAGTCGTTGTGGCTAGGATCAAAAATGGCCACAAGCAGTACTTCTACAGAGTCACATTTGGTGAGAGCTCCTCTTAAAAAGTCACATAATTGATAGGTGTTGCAATTTGTAAAAACAGTAGCGCTATGCACGAGAGAAGCCAATCATTTCCTCAGACTGAAACAGCGTGGTTTTCCCGATATTGCCGGGACGAAATACACTTACTCATGTTAATTGCGCCTTGCAGGGACATGGAGCGGTGTAATTGAAAACAGTGGAGCCGCCAAGCTTTACAACTGGTCACTTGGAAGAAATGACCAATCGCAGAGCTCTACAGCGCCTCCCTTTCCGGCTACAACGCTCCGTATCCATCTTCCATCCTGAGCAAGTATTCAATCCATGCCTTTTCAGATCATGAAAAATGCGAGTTCCTCTGCGAACGACGTGGTTGGGCGATGTTCTCAGGAGGAGTGGATCGCATGTTTTACACGATTGTTGGGGAGAACTCACTAGTAGTTGTCGGAATACGAGCTGTTGCAATCGCTCCGTTACAGGCACGCTTCTACTTTTCCTTGATTTCCTTGACCTTCTCGAAATATTCAATTTCTGCGGTTTAGCCACCCACTTTGGTCGAATGCGCACTGATGTCACTGCAGAACCAGCACTGTAAAAAAGATGCCACGGGTGCCCGGACGGGTGGTCTCTCTCCTGAAGATATCAAGAAGATGGTCGGGTATCGCGGATCCTCACTGATTCCTGTTTAAGTCGTGTAGACCTACTTTTCATGTCCAGTTGCACAATAGTAGCCGGGTTCTGAAGTACGCTAGGTGCGCGTTCGCTAACGCATACCTCCAATGTGTTAGGTTTGCTAGTTGTTCAACAGTCAAGCTGAAACAGCAACGGTTCATAGTAAGGCTCTAAAATCACTATTTATAATAACGCGCTTAGTCTGTCTGTCTGTGAGTGTACGTGTGTGTCAGAGCGTTACGAAATTAGTCCATTCAGTGTTATTATAAGTTCTCTATTTGCTCAATTTTACCCATGCAATACTAATCATCAACGAGCTTTTCCAAAAAAATTGGGGATCAAAATTTCCCATCTGCTCAGTTTTGCCCATGCAACATCAATCATCCGCATTTCTTATCCGAACGAGCTCTGGAATCGGCATTCATCTCGTTTAACCTCCAGTCATCATTTCCGCGAGGGAACAAAATGTCAGACATATGTATTTTTTGATCCTGCTGAGGATAGACCACAAATGCTCGCTGTATTGATCCATATTTTTTATCAATAGCTCCCACGATGGCTCCATCTCCTACTATGGAGGGAGGCATGACGTGGGATGTGTTCTTCTTTCATCTCTCTAATTGTGTATCCTGCATCTCCCTCATATCTCCATGCTCTTTTTCATGCAGGCTTGAGCAAAACGGTGTGACCTTTGGCAACATGGATGATTGTTAATTCTAGTCATGTTCGAAACAAAACCAGGAAATTCATAGAACTTGTATTATAAGCACCAGTATTGATTTTTCAATCGATGTAAGTGGAGAAGACCAAATAAATGTTACATTAGATGTAAAGAAAGAGAAATAAATAATATACTACACTATACATATGCCAACACTCATTGCCTTATCGACTTCTTTGTAATTTTGGAACGGGGAAGTTGGTAAATCTCAGAATAAAGAGGAACCATGACAGAAACATCGGTTACTACAATGAGTGCAAGCCAGTTAGAAGTCTACATTCAGGTTATAGTTGAGCAACTAGGATGTATTGTTATAGTTATTGCTACAACATGTAACTGTGGACGAACTTTTAGAATCCTTACTATTCTTGGTTAAACATGCGGCCGACAGTCGAAGTGAATTTTGGTCTAGCTCTCGGAACGTACGATGACGACAACCATGAAGGCTCAGAGGAAGCTGCTTTCGAGGCCTGCAACTGCTATCATAAATTGAGCTAGACATTCGCTTACTAATAAAATAACTCTGGAAAATAAATAAGTACCACCCCAGGGATCTTCAGATTCACCTTAGTGTATTCTTCCCTTGTCTGCGACGGAACGTTTTCAGCACTTCTTAGCACAAAATTCGCAGATTCGCTTGAGCAAGTCGATCGCACGCGCACCTCATCTCCGGCTTCGCCTGTAGCGTGTGAAGCAGGAACCGACTGAAGTAACAAATATGAATATGTAATAATAAGAATAAATAATAAATATGGTATACTGTGTTCCACCTGGAAAGATATTTACAGAGTTATCAGAGAGAGAAAGAACGCGAGAAATAGTGCCACATTCGGAGAGGCAGGCGAGAAATGCAGATCTATGGCACAAGTACTCAACTATCGTCGTTTTTGAAACGGACTATATCACCCTCGCAATTATCCTCTATGCTCCCTATTCGCCTTCATTTTAGAACGCCATAAAATCACAATGGTAAGGACTATGGTCGGTTCTCTGAAGATAATCCATTGTTCATTTTTGTTGGGAGATATAGGACCACAAAGAACAACTATATAGTAAATTCATAACATACTCTTAAATAGGAGCAAATAAGCATCCCTGCGAAGCCATCGTAATTTAGGAAACTCAGCACTGCACACTGAGAAATGCATTCGTCCTAATCTCGATCCCGGAGAGGCTCCCCGGAGAGCTTGGACGAAGACAGATTTCGAGGGCGCCTTAAGCTCACGCTTGCAAGCCGTTCGCGGTGCTCACTTGAAGTTTATCAAACACTGTTTTCCCCCCACAAGGAAAGGATACTTGGTCGAACTGGCCATTTCATAATGTCATGGGTATTGCCATATGCAGTTTTCAACGCTGACCTTGAAGCTACTGCCCTAATTTTCTGTGTGGTTCTCTACAATAAGTTACACCTATTTTTTCCTGAACTAATTCGGAAGATGGTGTTCACGTATAAGCTTGGATTGGGATAAGGCAGCTGTATCGGCAGCAAACTAGTAAGGTAGCCGCTATACTCCTCGAGAGGAGTATAGCACCCTGCGTCGCCATCGCCGGCGACGGCGGCCGCCAATGTTGGCCACCTCTTACAGTCGAGATGCACCGACGTCACAGACGCCAAAATTGGCGGCCGCCAATGACGGCGACGCAGGGTGCTACAGTCCTCGAGGACTATAGCCGCAGTGAAATACTCTCCGATTTACCAAGACTAAAACTGCACCTCAACATTGTGAACAATTAAATACAGAAACTCTGCGTACTTGAATCAAGAACTTACCTCAGAAAAAGAGTACACATCGCTTTCATCAAAGTTCGGCTGCGGAGGGATATCATAAACTGGAGAGTATGCACGAAGACCTAGACAAACTACGTAGACTGAATTTGATTCCGAATGATATGGTCGTGCTAACCATTTTGGCCACTGCCATTTTCACCGGAATCCATGATCGAACCGTCTAGAGAACAGCCTCCCGATGCCGAGATGTGTTTCCCATTCAACTTACCTTAAAAAGAAAAATCGTTCTTCACTACTGATCATGAAGATTTTATTTTAAAAGAAAAACAGAGCATTGAAGATACCTTCACCCAAATTTCGGTCAGTGGATACATCGTGTGTGGAGGCCTTCGGTGGTTTCTCTAAATGAAAGTGAATGTTCCTGAAAAATTAAAACATAATCACACTGATCTCAAATTCGCGTCCATCACGAAGCTAAAAAATTGACCTACCCATTAGACGAAGGTTTCTTGGTACTTTTATGCATCTTCTCTATGAAATTCATCTCTCCTAACACCCTTCTAGCAGCATCTGATGAAAATTGTGGCCCTAAAATGGATTTTTCGAAAAAGGTCTTTTTACCAACCACTAAGCTCATCACAAGCTAACCACCAATCTTGTTAGCAAAAAATAATGCCACAATAAACTTACGCTCTCTTTTACGAAGTGCCAAAGTCGCAGCGGAGGTGGAAGACACTGTTTGCAATGACGCCTGGGTTGTCCTCAAACAGAATGTAGTTTTTTTTCTGAGATATTCATACCATATCGGAATTAAGAAGGCCATCCAGAAAGTGAAGCCATCAGAAAAAAAAAGTCGGCAAAGAATGTGAGAATTAATACGTGGCAAAAATCAAGCCTTTGCTATGAAGGAAATGTGACCCCACTATCCAACTTAACTATTATGGCTAAAATGATCTTCAAGTGCCCATACATCATATGTAGCCTATAAATTCTAACGGTACATATAGGCGTGGCCTCGGCGGCACTTACTCATGGAATTGTGATGATTTAACTCGACCACCGCTCTGCTGTTTGAGGACGTCGTCCTTTGGGCTTTAGCTTAAGTAATTGGGTTCCACTGAGGTTAATGATTATACAGTGTTTCTTGTACTTTGTCGAGCCGTAGGTAATACAGCGTTATATCGATCCTACACTTCTATTGATCTCAAAGAGCAGAGCAATAGACGAGTTCAGCCGTTGCGCTCACAAGCGTTCAGCTGTGCGATTCCACCGATAAAATGTATGGACTGTACATATTCTATGCCTGACTGAAACATTGTGAAAAAGTAACATCTAGTTTTGATCCAGATTGCTACTAAAATCGCAACGCTCATTTGAAGGATATGAACAGAAATGAGGAGCGGGAGTGATTCGTACAAGATGTGAGCCATTAAAAGTACAGGAAGCTCCAAATGTCCGCAGTCAAGAGGGCGTGGCCACGGCGCGGCTCCTTGATCAGACACACGCGCTCTCTTTGCTGCCTCTGGCTTCTCTGTCTCTGCAGCCAACCAGTGGCAGCATGCCGAGCGCCTGTGTCTCTGTCTAAAGCCGCGTCGTTGCCACGTCCCTCTTGACTGCGGACATTTGGAGCTTCCTGTAAATGAAAGACCTTGTTTGCTGAGAAGTGCAGTCCTCTACTGAGCCGTCAACACGTGGAACGACTGATGCGTTTGGAGGATCAGTAGGAAGTGAAGATGGGGGCCCGTCAGATGAACTTGGCTGGGATGACAACCGATTTTTAACGATGTTGTCAGCAAAAAATGAAAAGTCGCCTTTCTTCACTCTCTTTCGAAGATCTGAATGGAATAACTATTAAAAACCGAAGGTGATTGAAAACATGTCTACCAGAGGATGCTCTATCCCACCATCTGCTCTTGTGGTTTCTGCTGTAGCCCTTGCTAGCGCCTCGTTGATAAAAGACGGCAACGACCTCTCCATCTTTTTCGCAGCAACCTGATAGTAAGTAAACAGACTCCAGAGCACTCATTAGTCGATGGGTAATGAAACCAACCAGTGCTTCAAGTTGTGTCTTCTGCTGTTTAGCGAGCGCAATAAGTAGATCGAGAGCACTCTCGCAGATCTGCATATCTACTTCGAACAATGCCTGAATGTGAATCATTAGCACTCGGAGCAAATAGTGGGAAAATCCGCTTGGTCGCTGTCTGTCGAGTATCTCTATCTACTATTCGTCGGAATAATAGAACACATATCACAGTGGCTAGAGGCACCGTGAATGCGCCCACTGAAGATGGACGGATTCTCACCCTGGGAGAACCAGACTTTCTATACCTTTGGAGGTACGTGAATACGACAAGTAGTACGTGTGATAGTAAGCAAAAGGGGTTGAGTGACGGAAATTGTCGTACAGCGACAAAAAACCACCGCATCTCGCAGGGCGATATCATTGGCAGAC
Organism: Ancylostoma caninum; assembly: GCA_037903475.1. Classification (NCBI taxonomy): domain Eukaryota; kingdom Metazoa; phylum Nematoda; class Chromadorea; order Rhabditida; family Ancylostomatidae; genus Ancylostoma; species Ancylostoma caninum. The sequence continues at coordinate 662,725 of JBAJFG010000470.1, forward strand.
ACACCGCAACTGCAAAAAAGTGAGAAAGCTGCTGTCGCCAGATCCACGCCGCGGCGGTATTGCCGGCCTATACTTGACCATCAGTGACGGCGCGGCGACAGTAGTAAGAAAAGCCTTTCAGAAGTCGGTAAACAATGACATCAACATGACAATCTATTGTGCTAAGGGCTTGACAACTGAAGAAATCGGTTCTGCCCACAAACGACGTTCTTTCGTGAGAAATCAGACCAGCATCGAGGAAGTGCGCGGTAGGATTGCTCGTAACCCGAAACCGCATGCATCGTTGAGATTACCTAATGTAAACAGTTAGCATCCTCAAATTCACCCATCGTTGAAAGGGGCGTCAACACGCTTACCTCAGGTAATCTCAATGATGCATCTACAGTCCTTGTCGAAAAGATAGACGGATTGCGGGGGAAACTCCAATCTGGAGCACGTTCTTTCCGCATCCATCATTCGGATCCCACAGCGTTCATATAGTCACGGATTCCGTCTATCTTCTCGAGAAGGACTGTAGGCTGCGTTATTTTTGCTAAATGTCGGGTAAAATGGATATCAAACCAATATGTCAATAGGAAGGAGAGTTAGACACAAAGAAAAAAAGAGAACCTCGTATTCAGCTAGCGTTAAGATATCTTCTTGTCCATGTATTAAGGTTTTGGAGCCAAAGTTCAAACGTTGCATAAGCTCCTTCATAACTGCATCCATTGCAATGTTGAATTCATTTATATCCCGAGGGCTGCGAATCGCCGAATTCGCTTCCGTCATCTGGAAAAATGAAAATTCATGAGCTTTCGGTGTATTATTTCATTAGGTTGAGGAATTATAAATGTCCGTTTGACCTTCAAATTAGAAACACTACCATGGCAATATTACAAGACCTCCATCCAAGGGGTATTTCCCAAATTGTTGCATGAACCTTCTACTTCCTCCATAATATGAGCGAGTGCCCTCCGTGACAAAATCGTAGAGCTCTGAGACGCCGTAGCGACCCACCCAAATTTTAGCTCCGCCGCAGTTTTTAAAGTTCTTCTCCTTCAGTTAATGCTGCATCGGCAGGAACAAGCGTTAATCTGATAGTTCCGATCCTGGACTAGGAGGCGGTGAGGAAGGGCTCCGCACAATTATTTTTTGGTTCTCTGCCAGGTCATTTTCGCGATGTGTCGTTTGGACCTTGTCGTGGATGTTTTAAAGCCGCCGTTTCGATACTATGACGATGGAGGTCTTGATCCAAGCGGTCCTGATATTGCAAAGAGAGATCAGCAGTAAACTTCTGACCAGGATTCATCGCCCCTGAATGGAACATTCCTTTCATATTTTACCGCAAACGCAGTGTCACCTTCCATTCGTGATCATCAGATTTACGTGTTGGATAGGCTGCTGTACGTCGCTGAGCAGGTGTGGTTTCCTGTATGCGTGCTCAAGGCACACTCTTCTATTATCTGACACTATACCGGTATAGAAATGGCTACTCTTTACGAGGCAGAGAAGGATTCGGCCGATTGGCGACTCGCGTACCTATAATGTCCGCCTTGAGCGGGTGGGCCATCAATTAAAAATAATTTTTCAAAAGCAAAACATTGGTGGACACCAAACAAATCATATGTTTTCTGAAGCGTCATGAAGCACTCTTTCAAATGAATGCACATGCCCTGCCAAAAATATTGGCACCGGGGAAAATAGAGGAAGAAAGGAAAATGAATGCAGCGGACATTTATAATTCCTCAACCTAATAATTTGGCCTGTACTGTTACGCGAGACTCTTAGGTGGGTACTGAGAATAACTGTGGACATAAGCTTCGTATAGCGAACTACGCAAAGGTGCATAATGAGAATAAGCCTCCTAACCAAGAAAACAACAGTATGGTTCTGACGCGTCACCAAGCTTAAGGATTTAGTCACCAGACCAATTAGAAAGAAAATGAACTTATGAACGGCAACCAGCCAGATAAACAAATGTCAACTAGCTTTTTATTCCCCCTCCCTACCCCTTACTCAAAACGATCACTTTGCAGAAAGACACCATATCTGCTCCTAGAAAACTAATTTGAGCATGTAATTGGTGATGCTCAGCGGGAACGATGACTACTGTGAAAGATGCGTATCGATTCCATAGTGGTGATCGTCTTGGGTTAAGCTGATTCGATCCTTACGTGGAAGTCGCCATCGATGGAGTAGTCAGCGATGTAGAAGTCTCGCAGTAATTTTCGCGTCATTGATAGTCTCCGTGCTTAGCTTAGCATTACAATTACAGGACGCGCGTAGAAGTACAGCTGGGAAAGTTCATTTGGCTAGATAGTTGGCTAAATAGTCAGCTAGATTGTTATAATAACATCGGTGAGCCATTACCTCTCAGACTATCGTCACTCTAACAACCATCGTATGAGCCCAGGCGAGTGGAGGACATCGTAAACTTATTTCAAAACAATTCATAGAATATACTTCTTATGTGTGTGCAGTGTGTGCCATGTGTGAAGCCTTATTCATGCTTGCGGTGCTGCAAAGCTGACGCACCTCTCCAAAACTTCACAAAGTTTTCGCATTGCCTCGAAGCGGCGAAGACGGAAACGCGCTTTGTTCGCGCAGCTGGAACAACGGCAAAATCAGGAGCATTCTTCACCTGTTGGGACCTCTCTTCTTTCTCTCTGTTCTGCATTGTGTATCGACGCATCGACTCTGCAGCATCGCAAAAATTAATAACGCCTGAAGGAGGGAGGAGTTGCTGCGGGGCATCTATGGGGTGGGGCTTAGCGTTGAAGGAGGGAGCCCGCCTCGTTTTTCATGTTGATGATATCAGCAAATTCTTGACCTCCTCGCCTCACTGATTCCAATGATGTGCAGCAAAAGTCACAGAAACGAGGAAAATTTCGTTCCTGATAGGGTCGAAGTTCCCGCTCCTGGGAACGGCGGAATATCGCTCCAAGCTGTGCTGGCTGTCCACCACAACAGCAACTTTGCGTGAACACATCTTAGCCTGTCGGATCGATAAGATCAACGGTGATACACGCATTTGCACGTAAATTTGCTCAAGCGAACTGGTACAGTCCTCGTCCCGAAAAACGGGTTTACAGGTCATCTTGGGACATTTCAAGTACTCTGCCGGAATCAGCGCATCGAGAAGGTTCGGAATGTGTTAATAGCTCAAACATGAACACGAGGTGATCTCACTCTTCACGCTTAAGCTTCAACTCCATTTTCGCCTCGTAATGCTTAGTTTGGGCCAAGGAATTGTCAATAACTAAAGTATTGCCATCAGTTCCAAACGCAGCCACCAGCTTCACCCCGTCTCATTTTGGAGCAACATTCAGTGACTTCGTATGACGAATAACGAAAAGTCTAATATGAAAAGTAGAATCCGCATTTGCGAGATTAAACCGGGGAAAATCGACCATGCCGACCAGCTAGACCGATGACAACGTGAGCAACAACGGATTTGCAGGGCTAGCCAGTACTTCAGCAAGAACAGAGTCGAAGCTTCTGCTTCAGGATTTAAAAAAAAAACTAAAAAGCTTCAAAATAGTTTCAAACGCTTCACGTTTCGCGGCTAAAACAGGAGTGCGCGTCGACCTTCCCGCGTGCTATTTTGATGACGATACGCAGCCTCCGGTCAATTGTTTTTGGGACGCTGCTGGGACGTCGCGACAAATCCTGACGTTGTTTCTTCGCGCATCTCAGCTTTCCTTGTTGGTTCATGTAGAGTCATCTGTCTTTCTATGAGTATTTGCAAGGACTTTTTTAATTCTATCGTTCTTATTGCTGATTTTAAATGTTCTCACGCTTGAGGAGGTGATTACTGTCAATTTCAGTTGATCATCGAGGACTCTTGCTGGAGAACATGGCTGACGCAGGAGGGTTCGTATTCCTTTACTTAGCACTTGCCATTTATATGGTGTCGCCCTTGTTAGTTTCATTAACTGCGGTACTTTTCTTCAACTAATTCCTTTTCCAGAGATGAAGTCAAGATCCCATCGGCTGCCGCACCCGCGGTTATGGATGTGCAGGCCGCATTGAAGGCTGTCCTCCGCTCCGCCAGTTTTGCCGATGGACTCGCGAAGGGTCTCCATGAGGCTGCCAAGGCTCTCGATAAGTATGTCTTGTTATCAGTTTTTCTTTTGGCACACATAAACGGAGTATTTGATCTATCAGTGGTCTGTTCTCTACCTGTCGTGTGCGAAAGGATAGGCCGACTTGCCACATCCGTTTTGGCTTGATCCACCTCGGGTGCCAAAGGAAGCCGACACTTATTTCATTAGTTTCCAAGGCTTCGGGTATGCTGCAGTAGGAAGTAGTAGTGACCGCGGTTTAACTGAAGCGGAATCAGACGTGTATATAGTTGGTTTCGCGCCAACGCAAAAAATAAAACAAAAAGTAATCATATTTCGCAGCCTAGGAAGTAAAGCCAAATTTATTTGAGAAGTGAGCTACACAGTATGTGAGCTGTTCGCGTTTTCCGTTACATCTGATAAAAAGCTGTACTGGTCGCCAAAAAATAGAAAATGAACTATAAATGTAGCTTATACAAACTAAATCTGTGAGAATGGTTAAGCCACTTATGTGAGCAAGGCTTGGAATTGTGGTATTTGAAATTGTAGAGCTTCATAAAATATTTTGCACTTATTACGTGGGATTACGTAAAACTGTCCATGTGCAAATACACGCAAGTTTACAACTGGAATGCATTGCACTTTTTCACAAACACGGTCAGGGCCTTGAATTTACGGGGTGCAACGGCTATGTAAAAAAAAATTATTCCTTAGTATATAGGTCTGTATAACCATGCTCTGCATTAAAAGTAACAGCAGTGGTATGAAAGTGTTGGCTACCGCACGTAATGTGCAGAGCGTGGAAGGAATAGATTGGGCAAACCATAGTTATCAAAAAGTATTAAAATTACCCACTCGTTCTGCAGGAAATAATTTTGATCAGGTAGATGTTCAGAACTAAACATGGTGCGGAGGTGGGGCTATAGCGACAGTTTAAGGGATGCGCTTCGACTGCCACGTCACATGGCATGCCAAAGCTTGCTATCACTGCTATGACTGGCTGACTTTGGAGATGCTTTTCATTTTGTGTTTTGTTAACGCTACCTTACTAATTTAATTGATTTCACTACTTATCGGCTGATTTTTCAGGCGAGAAGCTCACTTCTGTGTGCTTGCCGAGAACTGCGATGAGCCAATGTACGTGAAACTCGTCGAGGCTCTTTGCAACGAGCACAACATTCCGCTCATCAAGGTGGCCGACAAGAAGATCATTGGTGAATGGTGTGGCCTTTGCAAGTACGACAAGGAGGGTAAAGCTCGCAAGGTTGTCGGGTGCTCGTGCGCTGTAGTCAAGGACTATGGTAACGAGGAGCTTGGCAAACAAGTCTTGCAGCAATACTTCGACTCAAAGAAGTAATTGTTGGTTGTTGAAATAAATTGTTTTGTTGTTTTTTTTAAGTTGTGTACCTTTTCTGAAAGCGTTTCCTTACAAACGTTAGGAATTTCTCCGCTGCTCATTCCGACATCGTAGAATTCGTTGGTAAAACAGTTGAGAAGTTGGATAAATGTTCATGTTCCTTCTGTAATGGAAGAGATGCAACATATTCTTAATTGAATTCTCTCACTACTGAACGTCACGGCGTGAAATACTCATGGGAACGTTCCAAGCTTCTCACGTGAAGGGGTGAATCTCGAGCAATTGTGGTATATCTTGCTGTCTTTACCTTGGAATGTTACCGCTGAGATTAGCACCTTGAAAGAGTGCGCCCACTGTTGCTCCGAAAGCTCTATTGCAGATGAGCTGGTAGGACTAACGTCTTGGGGAACATTAATCAATCCGCCATCGTGCTTCGGACAATGGGATCCTGTTTCATTTTATCAGTCCGAAGACGTTTTATGACGGGGCGGTCATTGCTGTTCATAGGAAAGGGTTCTATTGTATGTATGTATAGTATTTTTGTGACCGAATCAAATATATATTTGAAGAAATGTTCGAATGTTCGAATAATTCATTTATTTGGTGTTTCGAGAAGAGAGCAAATTCGAACAATTCATTCATTCGGCAATCTTGAAATGTGGATTATTCGAACAATTCATTCATTCGGGTTTCTCAAAACATAGGTTATTCGAATAATTCGTTCATTCGACTGAGAGAAACGGTGTTATTCGAACTTTGAACTATTATGATGTCGACGAAGGAGAGCGTGCAGCATCGTATAACGAGGTCATGCCTTGAAGGTGCGTTGCAGTAACATCCATCTCAGGCAAATAGCCTATCATAACGTGATATGCCTCAAGGCTGACCTTTACCAGAGCAAGTTCTGGAGGTTGTTTATGGCGGTAAAGCACGCCTACCAGGATAAATATAATCAAGGGGATGACTCAACCACCGAGGATGAACACTCCAGCTCTGGAGAGGAAGTGGAAGAAGACTTTCGAGAAATCAAAGGATAGACGAAATGGAAATTATTTTAGGCATATATATATATTTATTTATATAGTCAAATCTCCTGAGATTTCTATGTGTAGGCAAATATAAGGAAAATGTGAGAATTTAATACTCTCATGATGGTTATTTGTTAAAGGCGATGCCAATAAAATTTGAAAAAAAAAAACCGAATGTTCGAATCGAATATATTCATTCATTCGGTCTCCCGGAAGATCCCTCTATTCGAACTATTCATTCATTTGGGCAGCCAAAAATACTTGATATTCGAATAATTCGTTCATTCGCATATTGCGGAAACTGCGATATTCGAATTATTCATATTTCGAATGATTGAAATTGGGCAATATTCGAATAATTCAAAAGTTCGAATAATTGAAAAATCATCGAATATTCCCAAGTATAATGTATACGTCTATACTTCGCAAGTTCAAGATGAACTTGCGGCAGTGAAAACTATGTATGCGAAGTCTGCACGATACATCCGCATCTACAGTCCTTGTGCGCAATCGGTAGAAAGCTTTCGGGCGCCTCGAAGCTGCGGCGCGTGCGCGGCGCGGCCCGCTGGTAACAGCGGTCCGGCGTCCTCGATCAGCTGTTCGAGGACACCTTTCGTCAGGTATTGAGCCCAGGTAGGCGCTTTTCATCGGTTTTCTTCATTATTCGGAGTACTTTGGACCATTGAGGCCTGTGGCTGACCGATATTGATCGGACGGCCCACACGCCCCGTTTTTTGCACGTTTCAACTTTCTTTGCTTTTGAATGTATTTTTCATTTGTTTTTGGCCCCGTAGAAAGCTGCTATTCCCAGGTAGCCTCTTCTTTGTAGGAAAGAGGACCCTGGGACGTGGCGGCTGATAACGGGGCCTTTTATTTTGTTCGGAATCGTTGACGTTCCGTCCCTGTTCGCATGGTCGTCAATTTTTGTTTTCGTCGCATGTTTTTTCTTCTTGAATAAAGGGCCCCGTTATCAACCGCCACGTCCCGGGGTCCTCTTTCCTACAAAGAAGAGGCTACCTGGGACGAGCAGCTTTCTACAGGGCCAAAAACAAATGAAAAATACATTCAAAAGCAAAGGAAGTTGAAACGTGCAAAAAACGGGGCGTGTGGGCCGTCCGATCAATATCGGTCAGCCACAGGCCTCAACGGTCCAAAGTACTCCGAATAATAAAGAAAACCGATGAAAAGCGCCTACCTGGGCTCAATACCTGACGAAAGGTGTCCTCGAACAGCTGATCGAGGAAGCCGGACCGCTGTTACCAGCGGGCCGCGCCGCGCACGCGCCGCAAGCTCGGCGCGCCCGAAAACTTTTTACCGATTGCGCACAAGGACTGTATATATTGGGGTGGTAAGAAAGTCTTGAGCCATTTTGGACTTTTTTTGCGCTTTATTTTATTACTCAGCCCACAGTGGAATTTGCTCAACAATATAATAGCCACAGTTAGTCACTGCTGTGTCCCACCTAATGGGCAGGTCAGCGTTCTCCTTCTCCCAGAACTGGGAAGACTGGAAGCCAAAGAAATCGCTGACCTCCGTTCCAACATGGTCAACTTTGGTGAATTTTTTCTTAGCCAGGAATGCTTTGAGGGGATGAAATAAGCGACAGTCAGAAGTGGCAACGTCAGAGAATACGGTAAGTGGGGAAGCGTGTCCCAACCCAGCTCCTCCTATTTTTCAGGGGTCCCTTAAGCAAAATGGGGCCTAGCGTCACCATGGCGTAGGTGTACAAAAAACTCGTCTTGGCCGTTTTTCTCAAACAGCATCCGCGACCTTCCGGAACTGATTGGCGTATGTGTTACTGATGACCTTGTATGTTTGCGGGAGCAGCTTACAATACGACATTCCTGGCGAATTCCAGAGGTAGCAAAGGAAACACTTGTTTGGGTGGGGGTGCGATTTGGTGGATCTTCTGCTCGACGGAGCCACATGGCAAGATGTATGTTAGAATCGTAGAGGACACAACTCTCATCTCCAGTAATTAGTTATTCCAGAAACTCCTTCCGGTGTGGTCAATGAAGGGAAAACTGATCTTAGGTAGGAGGACCTCTTTTGGAATTGATCGTAATTAAAGTTAGGAAAGCCAATTCGGCTATATATGCCTATTATGGAGAAGCCCTGAGTTTGGTCTACGATTACCACATGGTAGGTCATGGGTACCAAATAATCAAAAGTTCTGGAACTTTCAAAAAAATCGGCTCAAGACTTTCTTACCACCCTAATGTATGTACAGTCTGTTCCCTGAAACGTACACTGCAAGCCTCGCCCCGATCGAACAAAGCGGCGCGTGTGTGTTCAATCAGGGCGCGAACGGATCATTTAGAACGCGAGGAGAGGCTGATCGGCTGTTGCAGCTTCACGCCCCGATTGAACGCACACGCGCCACTTTGTTCAATCGGGGCGAGGATTGCAGTGTACGTTTCAGGGAACAGACTGTAGTCTGTCCGAAACGACGCGTACGTCCACGCACGCGGGGATCGAGAGGAGGCGCGGCTGGGACGGATGCTGTTGGCTGCCACGTCACAGCCAAATCATTGGTCAATACCATGAAGATAACGATGAAAAGTGATACAGATCAGGGATGATGACGTGGAGCGCTGGCAAACGTAGCAGCTTCTCGGTCCCCGCGTGCGTGGGCGGACTCATCGTTTCGGACAGACTATACCTAATTCTCTCTACGCCTGGTAGGGTAAACAGTCATATTGGTTATGGCAGTGGCACCTGAGGTGGGGTAAAGCTTGAACGATGGCAAAAACTATTTCATGGTGGGAGTTTTCATGGTCCCATCAATCTTATGGATTGTTCTTTCAACTCGGGTTCATTTTTATTCCGAACATTCTGAAAAACTGAACGTAGTCAAAACTTTCTGAAGATGCTGGGAATTTAGCTATTGAAGATCTGTTACCTCAGTAGGGACCAGAGGAAAAGGCTACGTTTTAGGAAATTGGAGTATCGATGTCACGTGGCAAAGTGGCTATCATAAGTAGTCAACCTCTCTAACCTGATCTTTAGTTGCTTTATGAGCAGAACAGTGAGGCGATCCTGTTCAGTATGTACTCGCGGATCTTCCTGCAGCGTTCCCATTACCGCATCATAGTTGTGTCACCAGCTCCGGTCTGTATGAAATGAGCCGCTTGTCTGCTGTTCTCAGTGCCACGTTGGAATTGATTTCGCTCCACAGTACATATTCAGACAACGAGCTGTTATAATTCCCTGTGATACTCCCTCTAGGAACGTCCTACTCTCCTTGTGTAAGGGTAGCTATGGTTATTCTCGTTGGCAGTGAGCTGCCAGCTCATCGCTGCGAGGACGACACACGTGTTTGTTTGGCTTGGCCGTGCGATTCAATTGTACATAACTGCACCACTTTTTTCTCCGAGTTTTTCAACTGCGAATCAATTATACCATTGAAAGTTGTTCTTCCTGCAATCCTCACCACTATTTTGTAGTTCTGGCAACACTATACTCATTTACATATATATCTATTATCTTGTAGGGTGAGCTTTGCCGATTTCCGCAACCTTTATCCTCCTCTATACCATTGTCTCTACCAACCGGACAGGTGATTGGTCTCCTAGGAGTAACTATAGCTAACGGAGGGTTATAGACTAGAGATAACCAAATGTAGTGGGGGCAACCCTTGCGGGCAGGAAGCCGATATCGCTCAGACCCATACGGCTTCTAATACAACACCATTTCTGCATTATTCTCATGCAGTCCTTAATTTTTTTTGCACGCACGCGGGGATCGAGAGGCGGCGCTGCTGGGACGTATGCCGTTACCTGCCACGTCGTCCAAGTCACAGCCAAATCATTGGTCAATACCATGAAGATAACGATGAAACGTGACACACAGATTAGAGATGACGGGAGTGCTGGGGAACGTGGCAGCCTTTCGATCCACGCGTGCGTGGGCGGACTCGTCGTTTCGGACAGACTGTACTTGATGGTCTTCTGCTCGATAACATCTCTGACAACTGCGCAGAAAGAACGCAGCCTGAATAGCGCACAGTAATAGTCAATTTGTTATGACAGTGGAGCAGTGCCGCATCACTCCTTAACCCAAGTTGCTGAGTGCTAACCATTACAGCAGGATCAACATATGAGTTAACACACATTAAGGTAACGCGGGTTAACGGGTGCAGCTACACAACCCACCTTTCCAGCGATGCAACTATTTGCATTCATTGTAATAAGTGTAGCTCAAAGAGTATTGTCTCACAGGATCCTCTCAAATGTTGTCCAGACGAGTTGTTTTACACGCTGATCACGTAAACGCGTGCGTCTGTGCTGCGTCAGCGATGCGACTGGCCCTACGTAGACATAGACCCACGTGCGTCGAACGCACACATTTATTATAAGTTGCCTTTTGCACGATAGTATCGATTTTATCGACGGATTTTCGCTTCCCTCTCAAATACTCTGAAAACTTGCATTCAGGGATTCGCGAAGGTAGCTGACCACAAAGTTCGGCACTATTCAGCTAGTTCTGCCCTACAAACTTCGCATAAGGGGGTTATTTGAGGTGCTGAACACGAATATAGTATCCATTTTGTACCGCAGCTCTGTTTTTATAGGGTTACGGTGGTTATACTGTATATACGGTATCTCATAGAATCCTCTCAAATTTTGCAGAGGGGTTGGTTTGGGCGCTGATCACGAATGTAGTATCCGTTTTGTACCGTAGCCCTATTTTCGTAGGGATACGGTGGATATACGGTAGGAAATTTAGAGAAAGTGCCTATTTCTGGGAGAAAACGAAGGTGGCATGCAAAATAATGTTGAATCAGCGCCTGAAACAATCCCTCTATGCAAAATTTGAGAGGATTCTGTGAGATGCCGTATCTAGAGTATACCTACCGTAACCCAATAAAAACGGAGTTGCAGTCCAAAATGGATACGATATTCGTGTTCGGCACCTCAGATAACTTCCCACTGCAACGTTTGGGCGAAAATTCTTACTTCGAGGTTTTGGGGCAGAACTAGCCGAATAGTGCCCAGAGTTCAATTTAGTAGTGAAAAGTTTCTGTGAATCCGAATCTACACCGCTTCTATGAGACAAGTCTGAACAAATCAATAAAATTGATGTTATCGTGAAAAACTGGCATCATTTTCGTCAGAAACCTACACACGACTCCTTGCATTCAAGTTTCCAAAGAAATTCACTTTTTTGAGTTTGCTGTGTGTGAGGAAGCCCATGGAGTACGACCTTCTCGAAAAGACGAATCCCGTCGGGTTGAGAAAATCTTATGTACAGAGATCGTATCCTAGGTCTTTTCGCTTCCTCACCCACAATTGAATAACCCTTGGTACCATTATGTCCGGATCTTAGCTTTGTTATCTCGCGATGGATCTTAATTTTTGGATGAACAGCTGTAGTCGCATAGAAGATCTCCGTCGCCATCTTTACGTGAACAAGCTTAATCTCACCCAACTTCTTTACCATCTAAACCCATCTAGCGCTGAAAATTCGTCTCCTTACTTGTTCATTTATCACATTTGACTTTGTGAATATCGTATTTAAGTTCAACTATGTTAGTCAATGTTTTGTCTGCCTTTCTTGGTTTGTGTGCTTATTATGTGAGAACGAATCAACCATCTCTTCGCAGCCGATTTCACGAGCGAAGGACTTCATGGGACCGTTTATAACTCCACCGGTCCAGCTGTGCTCTGAATGAGTTGTTGTCTTCGGTTTCAGTGTTTGATGGACGTCTGTAGCGGAGTAGTGATGCAGCCATTGCCTAATCCAGAGCAGGCTAGTCAAGAACAACCATCCACTCATATTCCTCAACAGTCAGCGTCGGGTGATCAAAAAGAGTGGGCATTCGATAGCTCTTAGTATTACTTTGAGTCTTTTGAGAAAATTTATTTATTGATCGGATCTGATTTCACATATTCTGCGCTAAGTCACTCTTTTATGTTTTGAGGTATAATACGGAATGTTCAGGTGTTTCCCTTTTTTCACTTGCAACACTACCTTTCCAAAGGAAATAAAACTCCGTTTTCTGCTTCACTGAACAGAAATTTTACCTTGCAAGTTTTCTTCATTCTTGCCAACGTAAGCCAGTGAAAATAACAGTTTTTTTTTCAAGCATGGCTCGCGAATTCTTTTGGAACAGATCTTACTTTAAGGCAGAAAATTATGCCGATGTTCTAGAGAAGCTAGGGCACTGCTGTAGAGATGCTCAGTCTAAACCCCCTCAATCGTGCAAAAATTGAAGAAAAACGCTCATTCGCGTTTCTTTCGGTACTGAAGTATTGAAATAGTTTCATTAATGGCCGAAGTTCACTTATGAGAGAAGTCTCACGTAATTCATGGGATTTAAACTAGTTTTCAACGTCGGTGAATTCCGTAATCATGATGATTCTGGAAACAGAACCTAGTGCTTTTGCTATCCAACGAAAGCCAACCAAGGCGTTCATTGACGCCTTTGTTGGCTTTCTTTCGGTTGGTCCTGATGATAATGTCGCTTTTTTATTTCCTAACATGAATTTTGACCGTTCGGTTGACCTATTTTCCCGTGCAATCATGACACCGTATACAGGGTGCGGCAAAAGTATTTGGACAAGCATAATCGCTCGCTGAAAACATACGGAAGAGCAACCTCGGAAAATTAATGGTCATTTTTTGTTTTTAACTATGATATGAGCGTAAATACTATTTTTCCAGGTGAGACGTCGACTCTGACGCTCAGGTAGTGGAGGTCGTTCCCCGCTCCCCCCCCCCCTCCCCATCACTTCTCTATCTATTTGCGAAGAGATCCCGAATTCCTGTGGGAGTTGGTAGAAACTTTCTACTATAGGACCTACAAAAACCTCCAGCAACTTTGGAAAGTGGGTAGGGTACCTCTAGGTTCATAGTTAGCTTCGGTTTTGGCAGTGGTCGAAGTTTTTGCCAACACACACGGAAATCGATCCACCATAGCTATTTTCGCTTGCTCAGCGGCTGTTTCATCGCTGTTTTTTTTGTGATGGACTTGCGAATTCGCTCTTTCCTAATGTATATATGCTATTTTGGGATTTGTAAAGTAATGGAATTCCTTTCTGAAGTGAGTTTTTTTTCTCCACTACAGAGTTGGGAACAAATAATCGCCTATCAAGACCGTGCATCTATTTTGTAAGATACTGTGGTGTTTTGAAGAATCTACGGGGCAAGGCTTTCTCAACCTCTTGCAGAAAAATTGGGCTATGTTCCGAAACTTCAGAGAAGGCCCGAGATTAATTCGACCTCATAAGTTTGCGCGCTGGACCAGCGTCGCATCTACCATTTCCCAGGGCTAGATCGCTACCAATGGAGGAAATTTTAGGATCAAAAATACTATTAGATCGTCAACTATGAAATGCCCGATTTTAGATGAGAAGATCTTGAGTTTTGTTTCTAAAGCAAGATGAAGTATAAGAATCTGAATATGCTCCTGTACTATCCCTGCAGTCTTGCCATATTAAAGGCAGAGGGTCACCTCGTTCTGCCTGTTGGATTTACCAACATATCCTAGACCTTCTATCATGTTGATCCCCGGGATGTACATCAACAGGCACAGAAGCGACGAAATCCCCATTTTCGGAAGGCTCGAACTGGATAAAAATTTGGAGCCCGGAGGCGGATCGCTCCAAGCTGTGCTGGCTGCCGGAGGGCGCGCGTTTGGGCTCAGCTAAAAAAGGTGTGAATATCCGCGTGGCTAACGATGCCTCGCGGATATTCACACTTTGCGCATCCACCAAGTGACAGCCGTGCAAGCTCAAGCAAAGGGGCGTGGTCGCAACGCGTTCGACTGAAGGCCCCTACCATGAGCGCGATCGAGGCTCGCCGCGCGCGGCCGCGGCTCCGGATGGGTGCGGCAACGTGGAATAACTATCCTTTTTAAGTGATACACAAATAATCAGCCTTGAATTCGCATAGCATCAGGCACATGCCTACAGTTGAATGAACTGGGTTATTCGATTTTCATTCGGTTCCAAACATACTGCAGGTGCGTTTCATTCCTACACTAACAGAGTTGCCAGGTATAATGCCAGGTTTCACGTGAAACAGGTTATCATTCCTTTCAAGTTTTGTAAAACAGAGATATGTATATTTCATAAACTAGGTAGGATTTCGGCATGTGCCTGATGCTATGCGAATTCAAGGCTGATTATTTGTGTATCACTTGAAATGGATCGTTATTCCACGTTGCTGCACCCATCCGGAGCCGCGGCCGCGCGCGGCGCCGTTGTCCGAGTTTCCCGCCGCGCGGCAAGCCTCGATCGCGCTTGTGGTAGGGGCTTTCGGTCGAACGCGTTGCGACCACGCCCCTTTGCTCGAGTCTGCGCGGCTGTCACTTGGTGGATGCGCAAGGTGTGAATATCCGCGAGGCATCGTTAGCCACGCGGATATTCACACTTTTTTTTAGCTGAGCCCAAACGCCCCGCCGCCGGCTGCCTGCCACGGCTGCCGCGTCGGTCAACGAGTCTTGGCGTGTCGAATCGATAAGATCAACGGCTTCACATGTCAACTCCGGTTGGCAAACTGTTACAGACCCCGTCCTGGAAGACGGGTTTATAGACCATTCTGAGACAACTTATGTATACCGTTGGAACCATCGCGCCGAGTAGATGGAGAATCTGCTGTTAGCTGAACTACGAAAATGAGGTGGACCCCTGCCTTTAACTGCAGCTCGATTGCGCCAACAGCTTGGAAACGTGGAAAGCTAGTAGCGATCAAGTGGCGAAGAGGAAGTGAGCTAATCCCTGAAAGGAGTTGTGGACAAATAGAGCAAGGTTTGTCCAGTACAGTGAGTGGCAGGTGGGTCCTCACTCCTGCGCCTCTGGCTTAAGCAGCGTGGATTTGTGAAAAATGGTCAAAAATTGGCACCCATTTTTGGGGGTCAAACTGGGAAAAATTCGTTTAAAGAACCACTTGTAATAGTCATATTATCTTGAGTACCTAAATATTACTGGATTATAAAGGTCACATGCTTACGCTGACCTAGTTTGACCCCTATCCGCTTCGGCTACGGCTTCTAGGCCATCGATATCCAGGTCCATCATAAGGCTCACTTTGGAGCTTCATGTCACCTGAGCAGAACTTCCCAAGCAAACGCTGTTCAGTGCATTTACTACATTGACAAATGTCCCTTAACACTACCCTGATGTTCCCAGCTTTCTCAGCTCTAATGGCTGAAAATGGAACCTATGTTCGAAAACGACACGATTTTTCGTCTTTGAGTAGTTTTACAAAAAATGCTTTCAAAAAAAAAATCGAAAACTGATCAAAGTACCAGGAAGTGATTTTGAAAGGAAGAGGACGTACCTTCATAAAGAAATTAAAGATGAGAAGGGATCTAGTAAATCTTCGAATATAGAGACTGTCAAACTAACCGCTCATAAAATCGGACATTTCATACTTGACGACCTAATATTTATGCTCACAACCAAGTTGTCGACTTATAACAACTTCCGATTTTTTCGATTTCTTCTTCCCCATATTTTGAAGATCGATTATGCTTTTCCAAAG
Organism: Ancylostoma caninum; assembly: GCA_037903475.1. Taxonomy (NCBI): domain Eukaryota; kingdom Metazoa; phylum Nematoda; class Chromadorea; order Rhabditida; family Ancylostomatidae; genus Ancylostoma; species Ancylostoma caninum. Next base: position 678,642 of record JBAJFG010000470.1, read on the forward strand.
AGTTTTGCCGCACCCTGTAGATATCAGGAAAATACGAGGTATTTCGTGTCGAGGTGGTTAATATCTTAGTGTCTGCAACACAAGTGCCAAGGTGAGCGTTATCAACCTCATCTACTTCAATAACGTGATTGCATTAAATATGATGGATAATGTCATTTAGCAGACGGTTTGTTTGAAGCGAAATCATTCATTTCGAACACGAAATTCTAGGATCTGATCGAGGCGACGGCACATTATTCTCAAAAAACTACACATAGCGGGCACTGGTCCGTATTCAACTGACCGTTTGGAGGTCCCTATATGTAGAACACCCATGAGACACCCTTGACAAAGTCGTTTTTTCGTATCCGACTTCAGTTTAGCAACTCTGGTGCCGTTGCGTACCTAATACCACTTAGATGTCGGTCCTGATTTTTTTGTCCTTGTGTTCTTTTTCTTTTTCTGCTTGTTATTGTTATTCATATAGAATCAGATGGCTGAGGAGTATTTCCCTAAAATGAAAGTTCTTTCTTCCGATTCTTTCAGACCTATGCTCCCTACTCACAACAGGGAGAAGCCATCAGCCGAGGACTTGCACTTGCTTGGGTTCAACATTACACATAGGTGTGTTTCAGTCGTTTTTTTAAATCTGTCTTCACCAATTAAATGTTTGATGTCACTGTCGAGTGGACGCCTCCTAATCAACGTTACTGTTCTTTTCTTCTGATACTTTGCTTATTAAGGCAACGTTACCATATAAATTATCGCTTAAATGCATTCTACATGATTTCATCTAACAAGGAAAGTGCAAGAAATTAAGCTGCGCTTTCGCAACGAAACATATATGGTTGGAAGACTTTTCCCCAAACGAAGCTACGGATTATTATTATTGAAATTTGCTAAATGGTCATACAAGCCCAAACTTCCATTTCCTGCCATACTGACATATATCAGGTTGGTGCGAAATTAATTGCCGTTTTGGGGTGTGCACAAATGAACTTTTCTCTTCTGTGGAATTTAATCATTTGCAAGCCAGCTTGCGTGACCACGTGAAAGAGTTTTTCTTCCTCTTCCAAAAGCCGCTTGAATATTCTGGCTAGCCCTTTCCACTACCAACAAATGATGAACCGACGCGATTTTTGGGTGATCGTAGTTAATGACTTCGAACTCGATGATTCCGAATCGAAGATGTCCGATAATCTTGCACTGGTTTTTGCTTGGTATCGCATTCCCAACGGACAGTGAGCTAGGGATTTGCAAAGTTTTCTTCCTCAGTTTCAAACTCAAATACAAGTATGGTCGTGATCGCATGATGTCGCTAGACGATCAGGCGTTGAGGGCGGCCGTAGAACCTAGACCGGATCTTACTATCCGGACGTTGGAAGCAAGAATTAACACTATACTACAGTTTCAAAACATCTGAATTCAATCAACAAGTTAAGAAAGGTGCGGATGTGAACACCACACGATCTGAATGTTGCACAGCGACTTACCTGGTGTTACATCATTTCTAACTTAATTTTTGGTCCAAAAACGGCAAATTTCTAGTCCATGTAATTATTGTAAATGAAGCTCGGTTTCTATAGGATAGAAAGTGTTGTGTACCCGCCTGTCTCCGGGCACACAAACTGTCAGCTTCCCTCCAGGGTCTCTTTCTTGCGACGCTCAACCTCAACCCTCTCTTCCTTCGAGCGTAACTCCAACCAGTACTTCTGTACCTCACACCAGACAGTAATAGTTTATTAGAAGAGAATACAATAGGCGGGGGCGGCTGCGGGCTTTGGCTGACTCCAATCCACGGATAGCTAAGGCTCAATCCTAGGGCCTTATATACACCTCTGTTTCCCGCCATCGCACTTCCTTGCGACCTACCCGGACGGGAGATCTCCACGCCACCTAGGGAGATCATCGGTCTCCTGCCTGCCGATAGCAGAGTCCCTCCTGGCAACAAGCCATCAGCCACAACACCTCCCCCAGTAGGATAGTTAGCACAAAACTATACTACGGAACAGTTAGCAAAACCTACGTTAACAACCGAACACAAAACAGCGAAAATCTTATACAATTAACTACGCAGGAGAAGGATCGAATCTCTGGACAGGTCTTCTGGTTCTGGACGATCTTCTCAACGTCGGTGGCGGTGGTCCTTGAGTCGTTGGCATGGTTGGCGTTGGATCGGACGTAGCTGGTAGACGCGCATTCGGTATTCTCCTCCCCCTTAAGTTCTTTGATACCTCGCTTCAACGTATCAACAAAACGTTCTGCCTGTCCATTCAACTGGGGGTGATACGGAGCCGTTTTGATGTGGACGATTCCTCATTCGTCACACATCGCCTTGAACTGCTCTGACGTGAACTGTGTGCCATTATCACTCACGATAGTTTGCGGTAACCCGTACCTCGCAAACAAACTCCAGTGCTTTCACCGTCTTTGTTGCCAAAATGTTGCTCATCTCAATCTTTTCGGGCCACTTGCTGAACGCATCCACTACGACCAAGTAGTAGGCTCCCTGCAATGGTCCAGCAAAATCCACGTGAAGTCGTTGCCACACACGAGTTGGAGACGGCCACGTCTTCAACGGCACCTTCGTCGGATTCTTTGTGCATCTGCGCACCATGTCCTCACAATCAGCATCAATGTTTGGCCAGTACACGTAACTTCTTGCCAATTTCTTCATCCTTACAATTCCAGGATGACCGACATGAAGCTCTTTCAAAACTTTGGATCGTAGCTCTGGAGGGATGACCACTCTCTCTCCAGACATGAGACTACCTCCTACAACCGGCAAGGTTTCACGACGGTTCTGGAAATGAGCCAACTTCTGGTTTGTCTTCGGCCATTTTCCATTCTTCACACACGAAATCACTTTCCTCAGCACAGAATCACTCTTCGTATATGACTCGACATCTGTTACTGTCACTGGCAGTCTTCTTATGCACTCTTTCAGCAATGTGCATACGTCATTTTCAACTGATGCAATCACAATATCTTCATTCTGCACATGATGCCTCTGCATCAATCTCGACAAGCCATCCGCTTGTCCGAACTTCGTGGTGTTGACATACTCTATGTCAAAGTCGTATCCAAGCAGAATCGTAGCCCATCTCATTAGCCTGTTTGCGGAGTACACCGGTACTCCCTTCTTGTCACCGAAGATGGCCAACAGCGGTTTGTGGTCCGTCAACAGTAGAAACTTTCTTCCAAACACATACTTGTGGAATTTCTTTATGGCGAAGACAATTCTCAGTGCTTCCTTCTCAATCTGCGAGTAGTTCTTCTCAGCCGCCGTGAGAGAACGTGAAGCATGTGCTATCGGTTTCTCCGAACCATCCGCATATCTGTGCGAAATCACGCACCCAATTCCATAGTCGCAATCATCAGCTGCCACGACGATATTCTGCTTTGGATTATAGTGAGCCAGGTTGAGCTCACTCGACAGTGCTTTCTTCAGCTTCTCAAATGCAGTTTGCTGTTTGGAGGTCCACTCTCATTTCACATCTTTCTTCAGCAGTGCATCTAGAGGTCCACGAAGATCTTTATCTTTCATGGTTGGCATGAACGCCGCATAGTACGTTATCATGCCAAGAAATGCTCGAAGTTGGCCGACATTCTTCGGCTCAACCATACTCTTGATTGCATCAATCTTCTCTGGATTTGGCCTTCTGCCATTCCTGTCCACGATGAAGCCCAGATACCGAATCTCTGGCCTCGCAAAGGAGCATTTCTCTATACGGACCTTGAATCCGTACTCAGCTATCCTCTCAAATAACGCTATCAAATTCTCTGTATGCTCTTGCTCTGTCCTTCCACATACCAATATATCATCGAGGTAGGTCGCCACACCTCGCAATCCAGTTATCATTTTGTTCATAACCTGCTGGAATATTCCGGGAGCCGTCTTTATCCCGAAACGTAGTCGGTTGTACTGGAACAACCCTCTATGCGTATTTATCACGACCATTTTCTTGGACTCGTCCGACAACTCGATCTGTAGGTAAGCATCTGACAGATCTATCTGCGAAAACACCGCTCCTCCGTTGAGCGTCGCAAAAATATCCTCTGGCACCGGCAAAGGATAATCAAAGGACTCAAGAGCTTTGTTCAGTCCAGTTGAGAAATCAGCACACATTCTCAACATCCCGTTGGACTTTCTCACACAAACAATGGGAGCTGCCCATTCACTGTGAGTCACTGGAGTGATCACGTTCATCTCCAAAAGCCTGTCGAGTTCCTTTTCGACAGCTTCAACAGCAGCGTGGGGTACAGGCCTACAAGCCTTGAACACAGGACGTACATCACCCACTAGCTGCAAGTCAGCCTTCTCTTTTGTACACAGTCCCAATCCTTCTTCAAAGACTTCAGGGTACGTCTTCTTCAGTTCCATGGCAACGTCATCATTTTGGTCCGCTTTCACCTCAGCGACCATCATTTTCATGTAATAGGACATGTCCTCATTTTTCTGGATCCATTCCAGCCCTAGAAGCGAGTTGTGAGGCGTCACGTATGCATAGCCCTCACCTTTAGATCCCTTGATCTCAAACTCGCACCACAACTTGCCATGAAACTTCATAGAACCTCCGCTGGCGTTCTTCACAACGACGTTTGTCTTTACTAATTTTGGAGCACCCATGCTCCTCCAGACATTCCTCATTTAGCAAGTTTATATCGGATCCGGGGCGCGTGTGGCGCAGTGGTAAGAGGCTCGCTGCGCACGCACACGATCGATGGTTCGATCCCGCCCGAGGCCAACCAAGCCTTCCATCCCTCCGGGGTCGGTAAATTGGTACCAGAGGAGTCTGGGAGGATGAAGCACTGACTTGGTACATCGGGTGCCCCCCGCAAGTCATTGTATAGGGCACATACGCATTCAACGCCTCTACGATGCTCAGATGAAGTCGAATGCGTGGCGCATCCCTCGTGACGGGATTGATTAACGCCGACCACTTTATTTTATCCTTTATATCGGATCCAGTGTCGAGCAAGAAGCTCACTGGATGCTGGTTCACCTTTGCTTCCACGTACATTTGCGTGGAGTTCACTTCCGCTGTCGCATTTGCGATCTTCACTCCACGTACGTGCTTTCCAGAAGACCGTATTGTCTTCTTGTTCCCTTTATTCCTGCTGTTGTCGCTGTTTTGGCGGCTTCTCCGCTCTTCACTTCCCTTACCAGCAGTTCTCCTACGATTTGCAAGCTCACAGAACCTTTCCTTGTGTCCTGTCTTCTTACACTGCTTGCAAAAACAAGGCTTGGATTTGCACTGTTGCGCGAAGTGGTCGCCGCAACAGTTCCAGCACTCACGCTTCCGGCGTTCTTCCCTCACTGCTGCTTCAACAGTTCTCACATTACCAGCTATTGTCTCACTATCCTTCTTGAGACTTAGGAAGTTCTCGCGCTCCCTGTACAACTCCTGCAGAGACACCTTCCGCCCTGCTTTATATTCTCTGTGCAGCACTGCAATGAGCCGTTGTCTTATCTCGTCTTCTCTCTGTGATTTCAGGCCAAAAATCCAGAGCAAACACTTAATGCCATCACAATCGAGCTCGTGGATTTTTGCTCTCTCACAAAAACTCATTCACCCTACCAGTGTACACTAAGTAGTCTTCGGAGTCAGTTTTCTCCAGCTTCAGGCACTGATATCTCAAGGTGAACTCTTATGTTTTCACATCGAAAAGTTCCTTGAGGGTTGCCACGGTTTCCTCAAACCCTACTGATGTTAAACCCCCTTTGGTAACACGTGCCTCTGGTACCTTTCGAAAGTCTCGCTATCCAATTTTTCGCACAACAGCTTCACTTTTGCACTCTCAGGAAGCTGTTTCGCATCCTCTACAAAGACCTCTTTGTACCGTGTGTACCACTTGGTGAAACTCATGTTCGTCTCAGGATCGAAAACAAACCTCTCAATCCTGTTGCTCAGTGCTGCCATTACGTTTGGGACTGAAGCCACTTCACTTGTGGCGCTAGATTGCCCTTGTCCTGAGAGATGTTTGAAAAACATCTCCATCATCTCTTTTCTTTCTTCTCTCATCATGTCTCTGAACATATTCATCATAACCTGCGGGTCCAGCTTTGCCACTCTGATCTGTCCAGCTGATCTCTACCGCCAATACCTTTCTCCCAATCGATCACCTCACCAATCCAGCAATCCTGGATGGCTCCTCTCAATAGATCACCCGATCTATTCTCCTAATGTGTCTCCGCACGAGTTCCACAGTACAGAACTCTTGATCTGTACTCTATCTGATCGCACCTGTTGTGTACCCGCCTGTCTCCGGGCACACAAGCTGTCAGCTTCCCTCTAGGGTCTCTTTCTTGCGACCCTCAACCTCAACCCTCTCTTACTTCGAGGGTGACTCCAACCAGTACTTCTGTACCTCACACCAGACAGTAATAGTTTATTAGAAGAGAATACAATAGGCGGGGCGGCTGCGGGCTATGGCTGACTCCAATCCACGGGTAGCTAAAGCTCAATCCTAGGGCCTTATATACACCTCTGTTTCCCGCCATCGCACTTCCTTGCGACCTATCCAGACGGGAGATCTCCACGCCACCTAGGGAGATCATCGGTCTCCTGCCTGCCGATAGCAGAGTCCCTCCTGGCAACAAGCCATCAGCCACAACAGAAAGAAATGCGAATGGGTATGGGTTGGGTCATTTTCCTACTTCTAAGTTTTGCAAAACCAAATCTTCTCTCTAGGGAGGTTGTGTCAGGAGTTTGGTGGTGCTGTAAGGGCGTGACTGACTGCAGCCTTCTCAAACCTAGTCGAGCATTGACAGCAGAGTCCTAGTACTGTAAATTCGAGTCGATCTCCGGAAATCTACTGTAGATTTGGTTGGAAGTGGTAAACCGAATCAAGTTCTCTCCTGCTCCAAGGTAGCGCTAAGCCTCTCACTTCAAAACTCACCCGGCAAAAACTGGCCCAGTAAGGCATCGAGGTTCTCATGCATTTTCCTTAACCCTCAGACCTTTCCCTTACTGAATATCACTTTTTCCCAGTCCCAGATGCAAATCTGTGACAGCACCTGATTGCTGATCTGGAGCATGCCGAAATCGCCTTCCGAAAGTTTCTAGATTTTTGCGATCTCTGTTTTCGATATTGAAGCATATCGTTCTCATTAGATTGTTAAGGAAGATTTAGCGAATAAAATGAGCCTTAAACTGATGAAGAATGTTGTGTTTGAGCCAAGTTATTACATTTTGAACTGGAATGTTCGTTCCGGCAATTAATTTCGCACCAACCTGATACTTCCCCCAATCACAGCATGGAAGTTGGATGACCGAGTGAATAGTGACGCAGACGCATAGGATGAGGCTCGATGGTTTGCATCCCGTCCCTGAGATCTGTTTTGCAAACTTTATTTGCTGACCCTTAACAATGTGAGAAGCTGTTCAGGAGATCTCAGTCAGCTTGTGCCCCTGGCGAGTTACGTTGGTGATATGATCCTGACCAAATTTGGCCAGCAAAAGCGCAACGATCCGCGAGCAATCGAGCATTTGAGGCGGCTAAAGAATGAGAAATTGACCGAATAGATTATATGGCATATCAGAATACTTGGTCTTTGCAGCGACATTGCGTTAACACCCAGTATGGAGCAATTGTCCATTACTTGTGAAGTAGCACTCGGAGTCGTTATTCATTTCTCTCCCACGATCCCGCCCCCTGTTAAACATGAGCAATTAAAATTTGCAAAACTTTATTTGGGGATGGGATGCGCATCCCCAGCGTCATCTTATGGTTCCCATCACTCCCCACCCCGCTATCCATCTCCCAAGCTATGAATGAGGGAGGTACATGCCGGTATGGCAAGAAATGGAATTTTGAGCTTGTTTTAACCATTTAGCAAATTTCAAGTACAATGTGTAACACAAAGAAGACGAGGAACACCAGGCTCCGTGCCCACCTCTTCAACACAACGGTTCTCACTGCTTTGACGTACGCATCAGAAACCCGGACGTTGCGCAAGCAGGATAAGAATGCGGTCAGCGTCGTCGAACGCTCTATCGAGAGGGTGATGCTAGGAAGCCCGCTCGGTATACCCTAAGATGAACGGGAGTCAAGGTGAATCTGTAACATCGTTTGGGACAAGCCTTCCAGCTATATATGTCTCGTTTCGAAAGCGCAGCTTAAGTTTGTGCACTTCTCTTGTAAGTTGGATGTAGTTGGATATGCTTTATGTTCGAAGACGTCGAGATTCGCATCAAAATCTGGGGATAATGTTCTGCACGAGACCAAATAAGCATCCTTATACTTGAGCGAGTAGAGCGCAACTCCCTCGTCGATTCGGAATTCGTTTATTTGCAGAACCTGGCTTCTTATCTAATCTAACTTTGTATACATGGTGGTTTCAGACCTGTTTGGCTTCAGTTTTCTTTGCTGTCAACGGCTATATTTGTATTCTACGTGGGATATGGCTACATGCAGGTACATTCTTTCAAGAACCTGTTTTCTCACACAGTTTAGTCGCGGAATGGGTTCACTGCCTTTACCTAGCAATTGAGAAAGATTTGCTGTGATTTTAGGAGCTAATATTCAAACTTCCCGGTATGAAACCCTTTGGTATGTATCTTACTCTAGTTCAGTTCATTATCTATAGTGTCTGTGGATGGGCAGAAGGAGCTATGTATCACGAAACAAGGAGGAGGTGAGTGAAAATTTTCCAGTTCTTGTTCAGATCTTAATCCTGACATTCCAGGATTCCACTCAAAATATATTTTCTGCTCGCATTTTTCACCGTTGCCACGATGGGTCTTTCAAATGCATCCGTTGGCTATCTCAATTACCCAACACAGGTTCGAGACTTTTTTTTTCATTATTCTGTAAGCTATAAGCTACTTTCTGATCTCTTGTCATCATAGTGACTTTGAATAGTTCGCCGAGGTCCTTCGCATATTCAACGGAGACCGTTTTCTTCTGAACTGTCTCTATTCTATGAATTTCGGGTTCATGTCAGTGTTCTTTTTAACGTTACCGCATCTTAACAATTTCATGGTGAATCTACGCTAGACTAGCATATACCTCTCTTCTGATCAACAGCTAGTTTACAGCTTGTTCCGAACGCGATGATACTGGAGTATTCAGGCGTATTGCCTGTTTTCCTCTTAACACTCCCCAATTTCTGCGCTCTTCTTCTCTGAAGCGGGGCCAGCGGTGTAACAACAATTGCCCACCGCTTTATCTGCATTAGTTTGCGTTTGAAAGCCTAGATTGAGTCGTATTCATGTTTTGGACCAATTTTTTAATGTGCTTGTCAGTCTTGTTCATAATCTTTCGCACCAATAAGGGATATATGTCTACGATGTTAACTCGAAAACTGGAATGATACTTTCAAGGTTAGAAGCAGTCATTACCATGGTGCTAGGTATTGCTTCCACCCACATAGGTTGCTTTTCAGTCTTGTATACAGGTCTTGAGAAGACCTCGACGCTTCTCTATTGTGTGCTTATATGAGTTCCTGCCACGAGGAATGTAGTTGCTTAGACGCAAGGTAGATAAGGCATTAGAGTATCAGAGTGAGGCGTGGTGGTTTGTACCTCGCCATTACTCATTATTTTATAACTTCATCTCCCTCGTAGTCCGATGCGTTATCAGATGAGCTATTCAGCTGATGTGCTATAGGTGAAACTTGAGTAGTCTCATGGTGGGAAATCGCTCACGCCCTCTTCAGAGCTTCTCCGTGCTCATTGGGTACGTGAGTCTCTTGAATCTTCCGCCCGTTACTCACAATGGTTCAGTGGTTTTACTCCTGGTTAGAAGAGGCGAACAGAACGCTTTTGTTGAGGAGCGACCTCCCTTGGTCATACGAGTATGGAAGAGTGAGGTTGTGGCAGAATTTGGCCCCCGCCTTCTAGGGGCTCTTGATATGGATGAGATTGCGGGAAGCATCATCTCGACAATGATACTCGGGAATGTTGCACAAAGCGGCGCGTAAACTATTATACCATGTTAGGTGGTGCTTGTAAGCATGTCGCTTTTAGTTTCAACCGCTAAGTCAGCTCTGTGCATTTTCCTTGTAGCGTTGGAGATGATTCAAATGACATTTTGCGAATTACATGGCGGCGGCAGGCCGCATCCATTAGGAAGTCCCATGGGAATGCGAGTGAGGTGCGACACCACCGAGCGGGGTGGCGGTCATGAAGAACGATAGGTCGTGACAGCTGCCAGCTGTACCGCGCATCCCATGTAAAGGTTGCCACGCCCATATCGCACGATATGCATGCTAACCTGCCCTGTACAAAGGCCCGAAGACTTCATTTTTTGTGGGGTTTGGGGCAAAAACATAACAACTTGCAGTGATTCATTGTCACAGTTCAATGAAAATTAAGCTTTGAAGACCAAAAGTTATGCTTTCGCCCTACTAAATTCCGTTCAAATACGTAATAGTAATTAACACACACGCAAGTGCCAGCGTTTGCGAGTTTCTGTATCTATCTATGGGCGGGGCTACAATTGCATGGGATATTGACACTATACTTGTGACCGAATCGAATATATTCGAAGAAATGTTCGAATATTCGAATATTCGAATAATTCATTTATTCGGTTTTTCGAGAAGAGAGCAAATTCGAACAATTCATTCATTCGGCAATCTTGAAATGTGGATTATTCGAACAATTCATTCATTCGGGTTTCTCAAAACATAGGTTATTCGAATAATTCGTTCAAAAAAAAAGGGGATGACTCAACCACCAAGGATGAACACTCCAGCTCTGGAGAGGAAGTAGACGAAGACTTTTGAAAAATCAAAGAAGAGACGAGATGGAAATTATTTTAGGCATATATATTTATATAGTCAACTCTCCTGAGATTTCTATGTGTAGGCAAATATAAGGAAAATGTGAGAATTTAATACTCTCATGATGGTTATTTGTTAAATGCGATGCCAATAAAATTTGAAAAAAAAAACCGAATGTTCGAATCGAATATATTCATTCATTCGGTCTCCCGGAATATCCCTCTATTCGAACTGTTCATTCATTCGGGCAGCCAAAAATACTTGATATTCGAATAATTCGTTCATTCGCATATTGCGGAAACTGCGATATTCGAATTATTCATATTTCGAATGATTGAAATTGGGCAATATTCGAATAATTCGAAAGTTCGAATAATTGAAAAATCACCGAATATTCCCAAGTATAATTGACACACGGGTTCAGAGCAGCCAGCTATTGCCAGTTATCGTTCTTCCTGGCATACACCCCACCGAGCGCTCTTCAATGAAGCACTCATACGCGGAACACGTGGCGTTAGAAATTAGAGAAAATTTAGAGCTCTTCTGAAAGACTGTCATTTCCCCAGTTGCTGTCACGGAAGGCGGTAACTATTTGGTGATATCTGTACTGGTTTTGATAACCAAATCGTGTTTCGATTTTTTTTCTCGTCGATATATGCGGGAACTTACTGCAATATCATAGTTACTTCTTTGATACTTAAAAAATGACAAAAATAATAGATGTACAGTGCCGTAGATCCGTCTCGTCCTCAAGGCGCACCACCTTAGATCACACGTGGCGTCCCGCTGGCAGCATTCCCGCAGCCAATCGGCTGAGTATCGATCGCTAGAAGTACGCCACGTGTGATCTCAGGCGCCTTGAGGACGAGGCGGATCTACGGCACTATACAGTGGACGCCGCACGCGGCGCAACCGATGTTTTCTGCTGCTGTTGTGCCATTTCTAGCTGCTTTTCTGCCCGAGTTTATGGATTTCCGACCAAATTGTGAAGAACAGCGCCAAGAATTAGCATTCCGAAGGTAGACGACACCGATCCCGGCGCGTGCGGCGCGGTCGTGCTACGTCCTTCTTGGGGTCGCGGATGGGCCACCGCCATTGACGTCCACTGTATGATCGTGTGTATTTTCGCAGAGCAATTTCTCTATTGCAGGTAATTTTCAAATGTTGCAAGTTGATTCCGGTTCTGATAGGAGGTATTCTCATACAAGGAAAACGCTATGGTTATATAGACGTAACAGCTGCAGTGCTCATGAGCATTGGTGAGTCGCTGTTCCGCATTGCTTGGAATTTCTTTCTCTTATTTCTTTTTGTTATGAGGGATAGGGAAGGTCGCTAGTTAGTATATTTCAGGTTTAATAATGTTCACGTTAGCTGACAGCCATGTGTCTCCGAATTTCGATTCAAGAGGTTACATTATGATCTCCGGAGCACTAGTGGCGGATGCTGTCATTGGAAATATTCAAGAGAAGAATATGAAAAAGTTTGGTGGATCTAGCAACGAGATGGTACAAGTTAAAGTTTTTGCCTCGTTTAAGAACTGCAGTAATCTAGTGCTAATCTTCACAGGTTCTCTACTCGTACTCGATTGGCTCCGTGTATATTTTTGTAATTACAATAGCTACGGGTGAATTTTTCAGTGCGTTTACATTTTTCTTGGAGGTAAGTTTCGCAGCTTCCAACCAGTATCTCGAAAGAGGCTTTTCAGGTGCAATTACACAAACTGATGTTCTTTTCAGAATCCTTGGAAGACATACGGATATGCTTTAATTTTTGGTTTTCTTGGCTATCTTGGTGTCAATGTGGTTATCACTCTCATCAAGGTATAATGCAGTAGTTATACTTCTGTGTTGCGGGGCTGAACGTTACTTCTAGGTTTGTGGAGCTCTTGTCGCAGTGACGGTCACGACCTTACGAAAAGCTCTTACTATTATTCTTTCTTTCATTCTATTCTCTAAACCGTTCACTGTTGACTACGTGTGGGCAGGGCTTATCATACTTCTAGCCATTTACCTCAATCTGTACAGGTATGTTATGTCATGATATTGCTGTGAAGGTTTAATAAATTGGTATTAGTTCCAGCAAAAACAAACAAAGATGGGATGCTGAAGTGAAACGAATCGTGACTAAATTCCTGCCTTCGTCCAAGACGACAGTGTTCGCGAAGGATGGTCTATTTATGGTGTAGTTTTGCAGTTAATATTTATTGGCCAATGCTGCTCGAAACAGCATTGTTTTCATCTAGATTTTAGGATTATTCACATTATTAGGAAATCAGCTTTCAAAAGCATTTCATTAGTGCAGGATAACAATAGTTCAGTCGTGAAAGGCAGTATCAATGGAGATTTTCGCTTCCGAGATAATTCATGGCCAGTGTAATTAGTCACTGTCGATTCAAATAGTGAGCAGAATGGTCACCTGATTGCAGAGGTATTGCAGACCATGGCCACAACTCGTTGACATAGGCTTTAGGCTAACGACGCACCAGCTCACGCAGGCTCGGCTGCGCATGGCATCTATGTGGGGGGGGGGCTGTCGAAAGTCCATGTTCGAGAATTCTAATGCATTGACAGCACATTTTTGCATCGATGACTCATTTGAGCTATCTGAGATTTGAAAGAGTTCTGTGTTCCTGAAAACCCCCGAATCCAGCAATATCTCTAACACGAAACTCCATTGGTGGTGTCTTTCAGCGCTATTGTCGTTGCTTCCTTTAACAGCTGTATCTATCAGTCCTACTTTACAATATCCTGCGCATCAATACTTGCCGTTTTATCATACCAACTACCACATAATGATTGATCTTCCTGTTATTCTGTTGCTTTAGATGGGAAGTTAGCTATAACTGAGCGTAAGGTAACAAGCTACGGTCTTTATATAGAGGGAGCGGGTTCATTTTTAGCATATCGCTTTCTGTGATTTAATGATCTAGTACAATGACTCCATGTTCAGGATTCGATCTATCATATTGTTTCTCAGTATACTGCTAAATAATATCGTGAGAATTCAAGTCTTCATTAACCTCTTTTATCAATAATCACTTTATAACAATAAAGCTTATGTGTCAAAATCCACAAGGTCTATACAAAAGACGAAGAGTTCGTTCAATCAAATGTGTCCCGCTAGAGTAAGTGAAGCGGTATATTCCGCCGAAGAACGGTGCGACGAAAATCCGCCACAGGAAATTAACTAGTGGGCGCGAAGACGATCCCAAAAATATGGAAATATGCTAGCAGTTTGATGAAAAAAAAAAGAAAGAATGTGAGGGAAAACGAGTACACAGCTTAACCTCGACAGACCGGCATTGACGACGAGGAAGCAGACGGTGAAATACTGACCCTTGATCAACCTCATTAGGAGGTAGAAAAGAAAATGTTAACGAATCGAAATGACTAGCAATCTAATGACACAAATAATATATTTTTACGGGTAATAACTTATACCGAAACGACTGCTCACATGGGGACATCTAGTTGGACTGTTGTTGGAGATAATACAATGAAGAATTATTGTGTTAAGCACTAAACAGTCTCAACACCAACGTAACAATGGGCTTTGGCATGGTATTCCTTGGGTCGGTATGTGTGGCTTTACAACAGCACCTCCACTGACCAATGATTACGAAGAATACATGTGCAGTATCAGACGCTCCGGCACTTCCAACCTAGTATGCAGGTGAAGAAGGCCGTGGAGTACGTGGCATTTCTATGCTGGAAGGCGCATCCAGTGGTGTCTCACATGGGTGAACAATGATTGCTGGCGTGTCCTTGTCTCCGTTGTGCACTTCATATCTGGAAACAAGGGCTAATGAAAATAACTGGATAAGTTGCAGTGAGCAAAAATCTAAAAATACTGTGATGTGATTAGGTGGTAGAAGAAACACCCATATTTTACGAGAAAATAACCCTCTAAGCAGGGCATACACAGCATCATAATTTTGCATCTGCAGTCATTTTGTACAATTTCTTCAACATCAACTGTTCCAAGAGGATTGATGCTTGCTGGCACCATCTACTACGATTAAGTGTGCTTAACTAGCCTCAATCGCGCTTGAAAAATTAAATTCAAATGCGCTTCTCTCACACTTTGTTAGTTTTATTATGAACGAGTGAAATACTTCAGAAGTATCTTCCAAAAAGAAGAAAACTTGTTACACATAATGTTAAGTGCCCAACTTGTTACACATAATGTTAAATGCAGTCTAGATATCGATTCGTGACAAGTAATCATATTCTCGGCATACACTTAAATGTGGCTTTGTTGTGAAAGATTGCGATTTTCTATTATATGGCCTCAACCTCAATCAGAAAGTCCACATTTATGAGGATGACTAGGTAATTCGTGTTGCTCCAGCCACTCATCCATCGAGTGCTTTTCTTGGACCAAAAAAGGTTTGTAAAAAAAAAACAAGAAATATAATGTTTTTAGCGTTATAACATACTTGAATCATTCTGGTAATATTTGCCAAGTAGCATTATTGGAAGTATTCCCCCAGAAAAATGGAATGTGAGACTCACTTGTCGTCCAAAGCGAAAGACGCCAATCGTGCCATCAAGTCGAAATTACAAATTACTGGCGGCATCTCCTGAAGTCAACATTTTGAAAGCAATCAAGAACTAGTCAACAAGACATTGCATGAACATAGAATAATGCTCATCTAAGGAACATTCAGAAAAAGTTGGCAAGAACGTACTTTTGTTTGCGACCATCCGACTGGTGGTGAACATGGAGGTGAAATCAAAAATTGTTTCTCCAGAGGAGGCGGTGAAAGTAATGACGAGGATCGACGAAGTATCACTCGCTAAAACATGTTGCATCGGTGATGGCTATGACCTGTACCAGAACCATTGAAAAAATCGTCTTCTGACAGTCCCTCGTGTTCGAAATGGGAGTTGTAGGCACGAACGAACAATGGTGTTCCTCCAAACTAGTTTGTCTCTTGCTAATCGCCGACGCAAAATGGTAGTAATCCTTGACTTAGGCGGAACAGAAAGGAACAGAAATCAAAACGAAGTTAAGCACCCAGAGCACAAACAAAAGACCAGAGAAAATCTACATAAGTTCAAGTTCCTCGTGGGTTTCCATAGGAGTTCATCGAATTTTAAATAACTCCTACCCTTAAAAGTATCAAAAGCAGTTTCTGTCATCCGCAAAAAGCGGTCAGCAGGTGACAAATCTGCCTATGTAAGATAACTTTGGAACAATAAGTTCCAGCAGTCTGTCATGTAAAAACTTTCCAGTCAGGTGTTTAGATGATTCTGTTACTAATAAATGAAGAAAGATGGAGGGGCAACGCGCGCTTTGCCGCTTTGTTTCGAACAATATACAATCTGAAACTTGTGCAGCGAGATAATATCAAGGCAAAGAATGTGTGAAGAAAATGCTCGCAGCAGAGATTTGTGGAAGAACAATTTTTATAACTTACAATAAAGAAAGATGGACTCTGATTCCATCTTAGTTTTGAAAACTTCGATAATGAAGTAAAATTTCTGAGTGAAGAGAGAAAAAAGTGAGAGATAAAGAGAGAAAGAAAGAGAAAAAAGCGAGAACGAGATGAGAGAAATATTAAACTATCGAAATGCTTTCGTTTTCGCGTTTAATGAAATTTACAGCGGTATCAACAAAAATCTTGTTTCATTCGCTTTTACTGACGCATATATGTGATGAAGAAGCGCAGATGTCACAGCGCTGACGTCAAGAGATGCTATTTACTGTTCTCGCGCTATTTTATCTTCCCCATAAATCTCTACAAACGTTGAAAAATGGCGATGTTTACTGAAAAAGTAACTGAACGTTGGAATACCTGTGCTAGGAATGCCTTCAATTCGTATCCGTGGAACGAGAAACCTTGAACTATCAATTTGGCAGCCGTTGCACTCTCTGGTGTGCTATAAATATAAAGACGATTCATTTGTTCAAAATCACAATTTGTGTGAGACGCTTACCTAAAAATTACACGGACCCGCCTGAAGCTTTTCAAAAAGTCAAAATGAATATCCTCTTCAATTTGTGTGAACAGTTGACAGAAATTCTGTTTGTATTCCGGATTTGTGAAGACCTAAAAATGAACATGTATACTTCGGTGAATTTGAATTAATACAATGAAGCATGTATTGAAAAAAAAAACATGTCTTGCCGGAAATACAATGCAGTCGAAGAGAGTTGCTATATTAGAGCTCGCAACAAAGTTTAGAAGTAGTTCTTCCTAACTATTTTGATGCCTTTTCTTTCACGCATCGTACTGTTTCACAAACAAAATTCGAAAGAAAATTTCACACTAACAACTAGACTGAGAAATCCGAGAAACCCATTTACCCACAAAATGACTGAGTAATACTTTTCTGCCTATGATCTTCGCTGCTAATACATCTCCCCTGAATGAGGATTATATTTTCAACGCTTTTGAAACAATAGTTCTAAAATTAGGAGAAAGTGGCAGCAGCTATCCGTTGCGACAGTTCCTCGTGAGATGGTGGAAAAGTACCATTTCGATGCAAGAGCATTAGTTGGACAAGCACTGCATGACAACCAAAAAAACGCCGTAGTCTCAGGCCCACTGCCATATTACTGAGGTGAGAGGTCCGACCAGTAATCGGACAATGGCGCCAAGAGCACGGCGTTGCTTTTGACAGGTGTGGATCACAATAATTCGGTTTGGTGACATTTGTCACCCATGTTCAATCTCACCTCGGAAAGCGGGTTGCAGAATAATGATCTAGACCAGATTTTCACCCCAAAATATGTTCACACATTACGGCTAAAACTAATAATAGAAACAATTCTTGTGCTAATGTATCTGAATACAGTTACCAGTAACCTCTAAAACGGTATCTTCTTAAATGCCCATATACATCCTTACATCAAGGAATTCTTGTAATTTCTCCGAGGAAACAGTTGTATACATTATTTATATGTCTTTGATGTCAAGTATATAAAGCTTCGAAGAAATGATATGGGGCTTTGTTTTTTGGGGATATACCTTTTGGCTACTTGTGTTCGCCTTTACCACTCCAACAAACCAATTTTTCTGCTGAACTATAGACAGGCTATAACACAATCATTGAGTCAATTTCACAGAATATTGCTTTCCGATGTCGCCTTGTGGTTTACTTGCAAGGTACAGATACCTTACACACGCACAAACATAGAACGTAGAGCAAGTCCAAAATCGATGCAAATTCATTGTATCGTGGCAAACACTGATGGGCAGTTTGTTTTGGTGCTTTGTTTACCGATATCTTCTCACGAGAGACCGAATCAACTGTTTGCGCCATAAGCACATTTCCGAAAACGACAACTAAACAAGTGAGCAACAAAAAGGCGTGTTTTCCGAAGAAGACAAACAAACAACTGAATAGCACAACAAACAAACATACTTCCTCAGGAACTTGTGTGACAATGATCGAATTCGGCAGCTCGTCCTTGCTCTTCACTGTTGAAATATTCACGCCGTTGTCTATGTTATTCACCATATTCTAAAGCATAGCCATATATTTCGAATACTTTTCGTAAACGATAATCCAGTTACGCCCCGACCGCAAACAAAACGAATGATTTAGCTAGACTGAAAAAAAACCCAGTGCTTCATGGGATGATTGTGATAGCAAGAAAATGATCATAGTGCTCCCAGAACTATGGAGCGACTACCTCAATAATATTCAGCAATACCGTGACAGACTAACAAAATCGAGCAGACATAGAGCAGTACGCACATTTTACTGCATACAGACGTCAATTTGCGCGTATGGACTGTAATTGCGGTTGTTACGTGCTTCTACGGAAAGCTGCCTCGGATAGCATCGCTTTCGCTGCACTTCTACGACCTCAACAACCCTGTTTAGCCTTTTTTGTTTACTTATTTATTTGTCTATTACACCAAATAGGTGCGTAGTCAGCAACGTGCCAGAGGGGCCATCAAGGAAAAGAAATTGACAAGACAGAACGCAAAAAAAAGAAAGGAAAGGAGTGGTTCTATTAGGTTGGTGCAAAAATAATGCGCGTTTTTCGTTGCTTCATCTTTGCTGCAGAAAACTTCCGGTGATTCTTATCAGCGATATGAGAAGTTGCATATGCTTTTGTAGCAAATTTCATGGGCTTTCCAAGCATTTCACGCATTTTGAGCGAAGTTCATGTTTTTGGTGAATTTTGAGTTGTGGAACGAAAGGCGCCGAAACAAGTTTTTTGCCAAATTCACTTCAGCGAGCTGATACTCGACGGCATCGCAGCAGGAATCGCTCGGAATATCGCCATAGTTTTGGCGAAGGGAGTATGAGCGAACGCATTCCGTCGAGCTGCTTCCGGATTTTTCGGCTTGGTGTGCCTTGCCTCGAAAGTAAGGAATGACGCATAGGTCTTACTGGGGTTTGCGATCCTCATCTGATGACAATTATCAAAGAGCGCCCATCCAAAACAACATATTTGGTTGCCCAGAACATTGCCGGTAATTTTTGTCAGACCATCCCTCCCTTCAGTAAAAATGGGAGGATGAAAAAGCTAGACGAGTTGATGTCGCGCATACTGAACGAGTACCACATTGATCCTCGTTGAAAGGTCTGCTTCGCGCCTTTGTAGTGAAAGAATTGCGACCAAACAGTAGGTCGCTTAGTAATAAAATATGAAGTATAGACCCTCTTCGACAAAATGAATTGCCTTGCGCAACAGTTGGACGAGGAAGATGCACCGAAACACTCCCAGAAACCGAAGCAACACCAAAATAAGGTCACGGCGACTTTGCGGTGACCTGCTGCACTAATTGCTCACTGCAGCTCGTTGATTCTTTCCCATCTGGGAAGTACTCTCAAGATGTAAATGAAATAAAATAGAAACTTCACTGTGTGAGCCCAGCGTTGCTCAATAAAATGAATTCCACACTCCTACACAGCACCGTCTAGGCACACCTTGCACGACACATGCTCCACTAGCTGGAGCAACTGAGCTAGGCAGCTCGCACTTCTAGGTGATAATCAACAAGCTTCTCGCTCACCGACTACCACTTCCCCGAGAACCTGGACGACTTCTTCCGAGAGAATTTTCTCGAAGACTAAAGTGATAACAAAATTGTCCTCTGGAACTTCGGCGATTTTAGAAGGCTCTGGCAGAATAGCACGGTAGTCGGAGAACGTCTATCTTATTGCTAAAGATTTGCGGATTACAACATTTTTAAGCCTTTTGAAAAAGATCTATTTTGAAAGGAGTTATGAGGTTCGGAATCAAAGGCATGAAAACGCGCATTATTTTTGCACCAACCTAATAATAGGATCGTCAGCAATCAGGATCAAGGGTGGAATTATGCATGGTTAGCTCTGCATGATTTGGATCCCGTGCTGTTCGCTCTTCCTATGACAAAGATGATCTCACTGTAGGGTAATTTGTATGATAGAAGAGGGAATGGCTGGCTCTTTTCAAACACTTGGAGAGTATTCTTTGTGCTAATATCAAGTTTCAGTTGGTCTGTTTTTGCTCCTTTCTGCAATAGAAATAGGCTGAAATGAATGTTGTACAGACCAGCGGCGGATATCTTCCATCACGGTGCCGGCTGTTGATGTTCTGAATGAGGACGTCGCTATAGTCCATAGAAAAAAGAAATTGGATTCGAAATCATGTTTATCTTGCGGAGACGTTCATTTCCGTCAAAATGCAATGCTTGAGAGGCAAGAAATGTGTGGGTAACCAGCGGCGCAATGTATTCCATGCATTCAAAAGTTCTTGTGAAATTCTCGAAAATAGTTGTTGGCTATATGTACAGAAAACTCCAAACGGACGCAGTCAAGAGTCAGGACCGCGGCACGGCTCTCTTGGGCAGAGTCACGGGAGCTCAGCATAGTGTGCGCCTGCGTCTCTGCCCATGAGAGCCGCGCCGCGATCTCGACTCTTGTCCACGCACTTTTGGAGTTTCCTATATGGCTTTGAGGATTTCAGGGACCTGGAAGGCTAGTATGTGACACCTGGGTTCTTGTAGCCTCACCATGAATAAATTGTCAGCCGCAGTCCGTTTCACTTAAGAAAGGAGTTGGAGAGACACCCGAAAATCATAGGAAAAGAAATAAAACTTAATGGCCCGTAGTTCATCACAAAAAAGGTGACAATAGAAGGTTGCAGGTAGGAAGGCCGAGAGAGAATGAGGACGGCGATATCAATGAAAATTGCAGATGCGCGAACAATCAGAGTGCCGTGTTGCTGGTGGTGCGATGTGCACGAAGTATAGCATTTTGCTGGGCTTTCAACCGCTTCTATAGACTACATTCGAGTTACAATGGGTAAACGCTCTGGAATTACCGGACAGAGGTTCACTGGGGTTTTTTCCACTCGGAAAAGATCTACTATTCTTATAGTAACCTCTGAAGGAATAAATGATTCAATGCGAAGAATTGGAAATAGCAAGAAAGAGGCGATAGATATACTCCTCGAGGAGTATAGCATCTAGTACCAGGAAAAAAAGGGGTGGAAGGAAAAGTAGAGCAGCGTACGCAGTTATGCCACTGTATCTGCTTTCATAGAGAGCTATGTAAATAACTACTCGAGCCTGAAAAAAAGTGCAAAAGTTAATAAAAGCTACAGTGGCATCCACATACTTAGCCATATGTTAGCACACCCACGATTTTCCACCACAGAAATTTTTGCGTATCTCAGCCATGGGATGAGCAATCAGAACCAAGTTCGAATATTCGAATATGTGTTGGAGCTCTATGGAGGCTTCTTTCCTTTTGCTTACCGCGAGCACAGAGTCAGTTGCAACTGGAATAAAAAATAAAATGTCAATTTCGTCGGTTTTTCTCGTACTAGATATAGAGGATTTGTATCTACTAGTGGGAGAGAAGTGAAATGGTGATTTAAATTGGGCGCTCTTCCACTCAACATTTTGCTATGAATGCTATTAGTGAACTCTCCGTACCAGCTGGAGCCAGAGACAGAAACAAACCGTCAAATTTGTCAAAAATTTCATTTTATTGAATCTCAAGAAGGCAAGCGTCGGAATTTTCAGGCGACTACCTGCATGCCTTTCAGTAGCACAAATCGAAAAAAATCCACAGCCGAAGTGCTTGCTTTTTGCTTGTAGTCACTATAAATCCTTTTTTTTTCGCAATTTTTGAGCCATGTTGGCTATCCTTGTTCTTCCCCTCAGGTGAACAACTGCGCATGAAAGCTGCTACAGCAAAATGCGCACTAAGATCGAGAATGAAATCACATTTTTCCTCGATCTGGTAAAATGATGCAAGAGAGCGACGAAGATACGTATTTCCAGAAGTATTGCATTTTGAGCTAGCTCCAAACGCGAAGAATGAGCACAGTTCCATTGAGAAACGTTTTCTTGAGGAGTAGAGTAGAAATAAGAAAGAGAACATTATGCTCTATCACATTCTCGAGTATTGTCCTGAGAGATCTTTCCAAGCTTGAAATACGAATCCTATATTTTCATCAGTTATTCACCTGAAATTGGCAGCGTGCTAAATATGTGGCCTCCACTGTATGTAGATGATGACAAATAGAATATTAATGGAAATAGACTCACTAGAAAAAGGAACTAATAATAGTCGCTGCTCAAGCCCAACAACATCAAACGAGTGCTGAACCTATGACTCATCCAATGTTTTCCCAACCCTGCTGCGCTTTCACAACTAAGCTGTTTCAGAACCGAATCGAAAAAATGAGCGCTGGAATTCTCTGACGTCATGGACCGCTTTTCTGCACTGGAATTGCGTCAGCTTTGCAGTAGCAGATGGATGTTTCTTGCCGGCTTACAGCTGGGGACTGAAACAAGCGCTTCAGTGTCATGAAGTGGTCTTGGATCTGCTAATGGATAGGAAAATAATAGAAGTAGTCTGTTCAGAGTTTAAATCCTCGAAATAGGACCTTCTCAACAATTTTCTCAAGAAATTTTTTTCGCCATAAGAAAGGCTGCCACTTTCATTATTTATTACCATTTTTCAACTTGTGTTATTTCTCACTTTCCAACCCTTAGTCTGAATGGATGTGAATCAGTGAAAATCCTTCAAAAAACATTCAGAAGGAGATTCGCTCTTGAATTCTCATCCGAAGAAGGCAGAGGAGAAGCGACGAACGGGGCGCTAGCTCTGGCAAACAATTCCTGGGCGTCAAAGTGTAATTAGACGTCGCTTCCGAAAATAGCCCCAAGCGCGTGCTTTAATTGGATAATCAATCGCGAAATGGCAAGCATTTATTACATTTCATCGTTCTAACATTATTGCCGCTTTGCTGTAGCGAACGCCAACACAGGTTACTGTGGCAAACACAAGATTTCCCTGTCGTGGAACAAAAACAACCTCCTCGAAATTACTAGTTACTAGCAACCACAACCAAAAAGTAATTTGATCAAACACCAACAATTGATTTTGGAGAGTTTCGTTGCTTTTTTGTCCAGAGCAAGGATATCGTAAGTAAGCTTGAAGTGACTAGAGAAGCCTCTTATCCCAGTATTTCTGATTATACGGGAGCGGGAAGCGGCGTCTCTGGCTTCTCTTGCTTCTCACCGAGAACTCTTTTGGTTACCCATTCGGCTGGAGTAGATATTCGTGAGCAACCAGGAAGTGGGAAGGTAGCGGCATATGGATTAGATGCTCGGAGAAGGCCGAGTTTTCCGAATTGGGAACAAGAGGAATTAATCGAAAAACGTTTGCAGCAATAGCATTAAAACGTCCATTATAATGAATAAGTTGTTGGAAGTAGTGGTAGTACCATAAAATAAATGAAATAATCACCGACGAGAAGGACTTCCGAAGCAGGGTAAACGGAAACTTTCCTGATCACACGGTGTGCAAGCCATAAAAGTTCCCAACCGCGAATCTGATCCACTTAGTGGTAAAATAAAGTATTCACGGGGATGTTAGCGAATACGGGTACTGGGGTTAGGGAGCCAAGGTAGGGCGGTGAAAAGATACGAGATGGGTGCAGGTGCAGAACCAAGGCCTGGAAGCGTCATTGAGATTACCCAGGGTAAAAGCGTCGACGACAAGTGTCGACTACGGGTAAATTTGGTGTTAACACGTTTACCTTGAGTGATTCCAATGATGCATGCGACCCCAGGGGGTCACTCGATGAGTAGTCGTTTTTTTAAAAGCAGGGTAGCCGCGAGCCAAATCTACAGTGACCAGCAGTACATACTTACATCTCCCATCTTTACCGCGTCCAATACCTAAGGTTTTTGAAATTATCCGCACGTATAAATGCGAGGTGGGTGCTCCCCTGACCCAAATAAAAGGCTCAAAGAATTCTCTGAATCTCTTCTCTTATTTTCAAAGTGCTTGGCACTGAATTTCGTAATATCATACTGCATTTCCTCTTTGACGTCTCTAAAGTACATTTGATTAACCAGCTAGCGTATAACGGATAAATCCATAAATGGATTGCGTCAATTTGTTTGTACTTTTTATTAAAGAGCGAGCTGCCGGTTTTGAATTTCTACACAAGGAAGGAAATCGTTTACGGAATTAGAATCTATTGCATAGTAATTAATGCGTAGACAGGACTTTTTAACAGTTGCGTGAGGATGTTTCCAATCAAACAGAGTTAAGCATAATTTTAGCAATGGCACACGAACAGCACTGTCTAATCTCACGAAAGAAAAGGCTCATATCACAAAAACTAAAGGCAAAGTGAGCGAAGGCATCAAAGAACTGTTCTACGACGACAAAGACCCCATTCAATCACATTTAGGGTACAGCTATCAATTTAGGAGCAAAATAAAAAAGGAAACCCGCAGCCCAAATGGCACTGCAAGGACAGAAGAAGGGATAGGTAGAGCCTAAGCAGCAATAACAGTTGTAGTCATTTCATAACCTACTACTTTAATTATAGTTTGTTTTATTGGATTTGAATATAATTTTTGATTTTAGTTTTCGTTTCGTGCACTATCTTTATACGGAAACCTAATTGTGCCATAAGTTTCCTCATGCACTCATCAGTAAAGTAAAGGAAACTTATAGTTGTATATAGTTGCTAAGTAGACAGTTGAGAAAATGTTTCTTCCTGTAGATGTGGTAAATTCAACGTTAATGGTAGATTTGCAACTAATTCAGGACACAAGCATTATACAGATCACGCCCAAACGTCGTAGAACTTGGATAGACTGTAATACGGAAATTGCATGGCACATGCATGGCTATCACAACCGATACAGCATAGAATTCCTAGGTTCAACAGGAATTGGTCAGGTGTAAGGGCGAATGGATGAGTCTAACGTCGCGCAAATTTGGTCCTTCTGCGGCGAACATCAACTTCTTAGAAAATCATGCGACACCTGGAAATGACGCATATGTATATTACCCGTTCTCCATGCTTTCGTGCAAACATGGGTTACGAGTTAGTGCTCAGGCAAAAATTGTTGTGACTCGGAAATTTCGCAGTTCTATGTTACGTCAGTTCCTGAGCATTACTTGTTACCCAGAGAAATCTGCCTTGATTTTTAGCCCGTGTCACAGATGAGCATGGATGGAAATATAGTACAAAAGAAAGGGAAAAAACATGTAGAACGAAGAGCAGAATAGGAAGAACGTTTGAAGAGGGAACGTTTAAAGAAGGGGCATCCAAAAAACGCAGACGGCACGCGAACAGAGCTCAAAGACCATTTTTTGAGACAGCTTACATATATGCAGACGTGTTGTCAAGGAATCAGGAACATCAGTATATGTGCGAAAATATGTCGTCAAGCGACCTAAAATCGTGTCTAAAATGAAAAAAAAACACGGACTCGGGACAATTTTCACCATTACATTATCACGCCTTATACCGAGATCTGGGTCTGGAGGTCCTACTTCATTCCATTATATTAGTTCCAATAAATTGCTCTGAATGTCGTGGACAAAAAAAACCAAGAGACTCCAAACGAATACAGCTCAACCTATGGCACAGAATATGAAGAATAATACCCTTAGAGCATCGTGAAAATGCTGGTTAGGATGACGGTAGCTATTACGAGAAAGCCGCTATGTTACTCAGAATTTTTTTTCTGAACTAAAGTATACTGGTGCCCAGTACATAGTCGCAGATACTGAATAAGACACCTTCCCCTCCCCTTAGCGTTAGGTGTCGCCCTCGAAGTGTTCTCTGTAGTCCTGTGCCAGCTAATTAGCTGTACGTGAGTAAAATACAGCCGAACGTGATTATTCTGAGTTCACAGAGTGCTGAGGAAATTATGGAGGCGCAATAAATCAAAGTCCTCAAGACGGTATGGATAGCGAGAGAGGCGAACTCGTAATGGACGGCGGTAAATTGTCCACGACATGAACGAGAGGAGATTAGATCGCTAGTGCTTACGTCAATTGAAACTTGTTTTGACGACGAAGGAAAGAAAGGGACGGGGGTCTTGGAAGGCAGAATGTTCGCGAACTTCTGCACATACTTGGAAGCAAAAGAAACTAACGATCTTGGTTGAAAACAGCTGTAAGAAGAAAAGCACAAGAGTGAACTCATAATGCCAAGATTCAAAGACAGTCGAAAATGGAACATATTAGGTTAGGCCGAAAATTCTCCACCAAGATATTTTTTAGGATCCAAAATTCCATAGGCTTTGAATCAGAATGCCACTACATGTGAACTGTAGGACACACCTGGCTGCAGTTGTACAACAATCGCCAGACATCTCCAAGCGCTGGGTTACAGAAAACTGATGTCGGCTTGTGTCAACCACGAAATGAGTGCCTTGCAAGATTGAGTGTGTGCCAGTCTTTACTGCTGCGTCCACACAGGAGGAACTCCGCCAACTCATTACTAGAGATGAGAGTTGGAGGCTGTGTGCTAACCATACACGACGGAGAAGTTGATTTCCGTGTGAGGAACCACCTCCAAAACAGCCGAAAAGAGAACTGCACAAAGGAAAGTTTTGATGTGTTGTTGGTGAGATTCCGAGGTAATGTTGCATCGAGAACTGCTGACACCTGGGCTACCGTGACGAGTTTAGTCTACTCTTCTTAACTATGGAACTGGCCGATGTTATTCGTCTGAAGCACAGAAAAACTGACCATGTTTCTCAACATCATGACAACGCTTGACCCCACATGGCAAATCCTACTTGCTAGAAAATTGATGAACCAAGCTGGGAAATTCTACCTCACTCTGCTACCACTTGTTTGGCGCACTGAAGCTACATCCAGGAGAAGAAAAATTCGATGATCATACTAAACTGAAAAGTGAGATTTCAAGCTTTTCCGACTCGCAGCTGCCGGTGTTTTTGGCTTCTGGCTCTGATGCTCCAGTAAAGCGTTGGCCACATCTCATGGATCATGACGGCAATTCTTTTGTTGATTGATACCTGCTCACAATAAAGTTAACTTTCTCTGGAAAAAGTACGAAATTTGGTGCAAGAGTTTCGGACCAATCTAACAGCATGGGGACGTAATGAAAAACCGGCTAATTCTACTGAAAAGGAACCTTCTAAGTATTCGAATATTCGGGAAAGATAAGGGCTTACAACACTTCTCTCTTCCTTCCACGACAGCACTGCTCTAAATTTTTCGAACACGAATTTTTAAGACTTCCAATTCGAATAATCGAGCTCGATTTCATCCCGCAGATTACTCGGCCTATACAATCTTTCAAACAAGTAGTACGCGGTATTGCTTTTTACTAGAAAGGTTACATTTAAAGAGCATAAGGAATCAACAAAACAGGTCGATGAGACTACGCCTGTTCGTGCAATCTGTGGACAAATCCTAGGAATTTCTCATCGGTAGGGGATTTTCTCTTGCTAGAAACTCAAAATCGTGGAAAATTCCCCATTTCACGGCCGCTTTTCACTTCCACCTTGCGTTTTTCTGTACAGTCTCTCAAGTTTTACTCCCGGAGATCTCTGGTAACACAAGGGCAGATGCAGAGGGAACTTCCTGAGACTAGGCCAAGAAAATTTTCCAGAATTACATACTTTTTAGAATAAACAAAGATTCTGCACCAATTGATTCTCAGCACTTTATTATATTTCTGATTTTTTATCGACTTTTCACAAATCAGCATTAGTATTAATTAAATTGCCGATTATTTTCGGCTAGTCACGCCCCTTTTCCGCAGCTGCTCCCTGCTTCAGCGGAAAATTTCCGCGTCCGCCACTGCCTAACAAGGAGGTGCCTTAGCTGCGTGCAGACGTTAAAATCACGCGATCAAATAAGTTATTTACTTACTAACATTGCCATTTACTACCGCATTAATATACGGTAGTATTTTTTTAAAATTTTTACCCTACTACATGACTTCTAATGTACGTTCAGGAGATCAAGAGATGCAAAGGAAAACACGAACAACGCAAACTTTACAATAACATCAGGAAGAAAATCATCAAAGTAAAAAAATCACATCTTCGTGATGGGCATCCTCTACATATCTATATTCTATCCTCGATCTATCACCCTCTATTTATTCACTTCAGTTATGGAATCACGGATTTCACATGATTTTCATGGATTTTTTAGACGATTTTCTAGACATTCGTAGAAATCGTCCGAAGAAGTCATTGACGCACTTTGGAAACGTCATCATTAGGGCGAAAAGGACATACATATTACCTATACTAACAGTTGTAATTGCTATGCATACTTTTTACTGAGCACCAGTTCTCTATGACTAATGTACGTAGGCTATAAATAGAGTAGTTAAGCACCCAAAGTACAGACAGATCTAATTCTTGAACTTCGGAGCGAGCAAAGAGCAAAATTCGAGGTGCCCTCATTTCCATGAATTCCATGGAAATTGCGTTCAATCTCGTGAACATCTGGACTTTTTCGGGGCCAAATTCCGCGCTTTTTCGCACCAAGAGGCTTGAATACCAGAGAAATCCCACATTTTAATGAAATCCAGGGATCCGGGGCGTTCTATGCCGGAGAATATTTCAGTTTTTACGCCAGAACTGGTCTCGGGACGAGGAGGTGAAAATTTCCATGGACTGCGTGAAGCAATGAAAGGAGGAATGAAGATGACGCACATGCTACGTTCGCGAAGCTATGGAATCTATAAAAACAGGTATTTTCGAGAAGTTAGCCGGAAAGAGAAGTTTCTAGTGCAGACCTGCGGTTACTCACACCTCATTTATGGAATGTTTGTCACGTGTTTCCGGGAAAAAGTCGGAATAATTTCACTGAGGGGATCAGACTCCCCGCAAACGAACGCGAATTCCCATGAAGTCTTGAAACAGCGTGCAGCAGCCCATCGATCCTCTTCAGTTCACTTACACACGCTTCACATTCTAATCGAATTTTCGAAACTCGACGATTTCAAGAGAGCTTTTGGTTCTGGAAATTTCTGGAAGTTGTTCTGGAAGTTGTTTTGAAATAGCCACAGAAAAGAGGATTATCCGAGGATAGCTAGAGGGCGAGATTAGCATGAATATGAAGAAGCCGGTAGAGTAAACAGACAACAACACAGCAGCACAGACACGTGAACGCCTTGCAGTGCGAGCTTGCAAGAAACAGAAAGCTATTTTTAGCACAGAGCCCATTTTTTCGGTTGCTCACGAAAACAAAAGCGTGACGTTGGCGGTGTGAAACAGAACGGAAAATCAGTGGCTGCGGGCCGGGTGGCGGCAGGCGGAGAGCCGCGGGTGCCCGAGGAGCGCCGAGGCTGTGAGGCCGACGGCGGGGAGGGGGCTCGGTCGGTTGCCCCGAGTATCAACACAGCGGCGCCGCCCCTCTGACGACAATCGGCGGCGGGAAGAGCGGTCATGACGTGACCGACGTCGAAACTGGCGCTTTTTTCGGCAGCCGCGCGTTTGCTCAGGCGCACCGCAAGTGATGCGTTGCGTAGTTTCCGCGGATTGCACACCGGCTGATCTGTGCTGATTACTGGTAAGCCGTTCGCGCTGCGGTGACTCAGGGAATAAAACGCAGCGCTGGAAAATGACGGACATGATGATAGACGACTGTTCAGAGACCAATCACCCTAACATGCCTCGAGTAGCAGACACAACACATGCAAGCCAAATAGGGGAAACGTTAGTCACACTCGACACTGGGGAAACATAGGGGTGAACACACGGGGGAGGATGAGGAGGTGGGGCAGGAATGGATTGTCAAAATTTTGAAAGTTCCTCTACAGAATAGATAAACGATTGCATTATTTGATTTCGACTTCCTTATTTTAAGTACTATTTTTGATTATTTATCCTCAATTATTCATATTCTAAATTGATTTTTTAGATAAATTAATTGTGCCGATTTATGGCCGTCCCCGTCCCCAAAGCAGGTACCCCAGTTTTTTTTTCGCCACAGCAAAGTGTCTAAAGCATCCAGCAGCAAAAGTAAAGCCTCTTCATAATCCAAGGGCTTCACTTTGCGCCACGATACCTCTGCGAATAGAAAACTAGTGCGTCAGAAAAGAAATTTGAAAGTTGAGGACCACCCACAGAGGTAAAAATCAAAGCAGCTTCGCAAAGGCGCATTGCTTCAGGTGCTAACTGTTAGAATCCCGAATAAAGAAAAGAAAGAAGAATTCCTCGTGCTGAACATAACACTTAGTTGTTTTTTTTTGAATCGAATGCACAGAATGTGTTTCAGCCATTGCGAAAAAGGGATCAAACTACTGTTCAGATTGCTCTGACACTAAAAATTCCATGGACTTATCGGAAAAGCCCAGGCAACGTAGTCGTAGGACGGTGGTACACTATTCGAAAGTACTGCTTAGATATAGTGTACATCACTTGTCGAAACTGTGATTATGAAGCAATTCACACTAGATGCGTATATTCGATGCGCGTGCGTCCATATCGTAAAGAATAGGCCTAGTCGTAGACCTGGCGCAGCTCAAACGGAGGTGAGACGCTCGCATTTGCGGCTTAGGCGGGCGGCGGACGCGCGGAATTTTCATTCAGGCTACCCAAGCCGCGTTGACTGGATTTTATGGAAATCCCTTGCAAACGGATGCGTGCGTCTGATGCGCTACCGACGCAAGCATCTAAAATACATAGATTGCCCTTATATCATTCTCATGTTCCACATTATGTCGCAACAATATTCCCTTTCAGGCCATATCGTCGAAAGTTAAGAGATTTTGAATTCACCAAAACTTCTCTGAGATACGTTTATTTTTTTTCAATTATTTATATACTCATGGTGCACCATCAAGGAAAAAAATGCGAAAAGATCGAAGACAGCAACCCTAAAACAGACAGCAAACTCAATTACATGAGCCTACTTGCTATGCATTCTCTGAATCTAGGGCAACAATTTAGAAGTAGGGCTGAATTTCAAGATGAATAACTCATGCAAGTGCGAGGACGCAGAGAGTGGAGAACTGGAAAACAGGGTTGAAGGAAGTTGCTCCGCAGAGTTGCAGATGAGCTCAACCGCGAGCAACAGGTGATGGCAGTGGGGAATGCCACTACTCAAGCGGTAAGAAATGAGTAGACTAGAAGCGAATTTGCGGGAGTTAGGTATCCACCATCCTAGCCATCCACTCCTAGCTCAACCTGTTGACATAGCATAATAAGCAGTTTTAAGTAGACGAAGCAAGCAAAATATGGATACATATCAATGGAAATAATGTGAAGAAAGGGCATCCTTACGAGAACGTTGGGAAAACATCCATTTTATTCGGTTTCGAAGATGTAGCGAGATTCGCCGCGCACTTTGTCGCACGTGATGCGCGACAAAATCGGGGCAGAACAAAAAGAACTCTCTAACCTCAATGTTGAAAAAGTCGGACATGGTATAGCTGGCATTTCTTCCATTACTTCCTCATTCACATGTAATAGTGTTTGCATATAAACAGAGTAAGTTATGACGTTATGAAATGACTTGTTGCGAGCGTGACTCTCCAAATACTTGGGTATTTCACTTATTACTTCGAACTTCTACACTACTTAAAAAGTTCAAGAATAAATACCGTTATGGATTGAAAACAGGTACGGACATCTTGTTCTAGATATTCGCGACACTTAGATGGAGCCGAAAATTGATAAATCAATGCAGAGTCTTTCAATCCTGCAGGTAAGATAGGAAGGGCTGTAGAGCCCCTTCTTTTACAAATATTCGTTTTTTTTTTCGGTTTTATCCGTGGTATATATCCATTCGGACTTCTCTTCTGTTGTTATTCGGCCTGAAGTAACATAACACTATAGTAAGCTAGGACATCATCATAAATTTGATGGATTACGTGATACTAACAAAATCGAAAATTTTTGAGCAGTCAGAGGGCAAACTACTCCCGAGTTCTGCAATTAATTTGAAGTCGAGTGAAGAGAGTTTGCTTTTCGTGCCAGAAGACCAATGTCATGACCCCATGGCGATGACGTTGACTTTCACCAACAGAAATATGTAGTATAAAAACCACGACCAGCTGTGGAGCGCTGATTCAAGTCTGGGAGCAGCAAATTGTTTTCCTCTCTAACTGGGGCGATTGGGTCTTACTGCAGTACCAGGTGGATTAACAGGATCCCAACGATTTTTGCAGAGTGATTACCATTGTGTGGCAGAGGATGAGTGCAGACAACCGCAACAAGTTCGACAACTGCCAAATCAGGTAGGAATGGACCGCACAACTTTACAAATCAGGAAGCTTTTCGGAAAAGCAATTTACACCTCATTGGAATTGCTATAGATTGAGGTTACTTTGGTTCAAAAAATGTGGCTGGATATTTTCTTTCAAAGATACAGACGATCATCAAATGCTACGTAATCTGTACAGCTTGAGCAACGTAATGGTCGTCACTTCAACTTTTCTTTTGAACCAAGTCCGCGAAATCAGGTGAGATCAGGACATATAAAGCAGAGTTCAGTTTCTTCCCACAATCTAAAACCACGGTCAAGAACAGTTTTTACATTTAGAGCCGCATTAGCATACGCTTGCTTGAGAGAGACCACTTGGTTCAAGAAGTCCTGTCGAACGTGGAGGGGCAAAACCTATGCTAAGGTTGCTCTGGCCTCTTGTGGTTCTTTTCAGTCGTAGGTCTTAAGGGTTGTTTTGGCTAACTGGTTTAATTATTCTAGTTTGAGTTTTACTCGGTAATTCATGCATTCTAATGGAAATTCACTGGATTTTTTCTCGTGGACTACTCAACTGGCTTGGAAAGGTTATTTATTTTCCGTCCGAGTTATCACCTTAGTCCTCTCTTCTCTTACTGATGAGCATAAGGGGAGTGCCTACTTTGTGGCTCGTTTTCTCTCTAAGAGTCAGGTGCGAAACAGAAATCAAGGCACTTGGGTTTTTTGTTTGTTTGAAAATGAGTAGTCTACATATTAATCCTGAATGACAGTTTCCAAAACATATCGAATGAATTTAAAAAAAAGTTGTCTTCTCGACTTTTGAACGAACATTGGTGTGAATGTTCAAAAAAAGAGGGGCTTACCGCCACGAGCCCCCTTACTCCCGAAATCCACAAGCATTGGAGCTGTGATAATTACATATCTTATTTATTTATTCTTTTTACTATCTAAGTTAAAGTGCTCCCCGTGAAATTAACCATCATTAAAAGGCAAACAATTACATGCAAATGATGCAGCCGATGTTCATCCATTCGGAAGAGAATGAATTGAAACTAAAGACAAGAAAAAAAAAAACAAGGTAGAAATTGACGGTGATAGAGAGGCCAAATGAAAGTGTGGTTTCCTATCTGGAGAATGAAACGGGCAATTAGGTAACAATCTGTTTTTCCCTTCTTTACCACCTTTTTGCCTACCAAACCTTCGTCTCATTCCTGCAGAAGTTTAGTCCCTTCCATTATGGTGTTTCTCATGGATCGGAGGCGTCAATTGTTTATGCCCTCAACAGGTAGTAGAGATTTGTTAGCGAGAATCGCGATTCTGCAGACAGTGCCTCAGTCGAATTGATACGGCTGGGAGGAAATGACATGATTGTTTTGTCTGCATCATTCAGTGGGGGCACACGCTTGCAGACTTGTCTAGTTCTAGTTCCTAAGCTCCCACCCGCTCAGGAATCACTGTCTGAGATCCATGGATGTCAAAAACACTTCCGCCTCCTGCTACGTCCAAATTTCACCGAACATCGGCATGTTGTGAATCGTTTGGCGTAGTCCTGTTGCGCCGGCACGAGGTTTCAGATAAATGAAATAAGAGTTTTCCAAAAACAATCAGTAATGGTTTTTGTAGCTATAGAAGACACGAAAGAAAATCAGAACCTTTGAATAAGACATCCTCTTCTTACAGGGTAGCTCCCTTTTTTCATTCGTGCATTCCCAGAAACACTACTTGTCAAAGACAGATCACTCTGGACAACTCAATGACGTTTACATCGGGGAGTAACAACAACAAGGAATTTCCGAATACGAAAATCCAAAGACGCCTGCGATAAAAGGGATTTGCCTCGAGGCTCATAGTAGGTTCAAAAATACGACACTAGTGCGTGGCAGCTTATTATGTTTACCATACCCAAAATTATTGGATATAGGCGATTCATCGCGATTATTTGGTGGTCGCGATGCGAATCGCGCGAATAAACATATCGCATACACTCAGCGATAAACATCAACGCCTCTACGGACATGGGACAAGCGGGGGAAATAATCTGCAATGAGGAGTCCGCGCGGACTAACGAGGCTTGTTCCGTGGTTATGCACGCTCACGGCAAGGAGCTGCATACGCTGCTGAGATCGGCCGGATCTCCAAAATATGAGGGTCGTAGTTCCTGCGCACCTTTGCCCGAAAACAACGTGCGGACAACCTTTTGACTAGCAAATTGATGTGGACAAGTTCAAATTTGACGTTATCACGCCATCCATGATCAAGTTGTCAGAGGCCTTCTCTCACAACAATTTGTCGACAAGGAGGAGCCAAAAGAAGTCGACTACTTTCTACCAGGAACAACTTGCCAGCTACCTTTTTGGCTGCAAATGTTTTGTCGGCAAGCTGTTGACAACCTTTCAGCTGAACAATTAGTGGATAAGAGAGAGTTAAGTTCTCTCACCCGCACAGCATACGATGCAACCACTAAACGATTACCGTGGTGCAATTTGAAAAATGTCTGCTGTCAACTTATGTTTTCACGAGCCTCAACGGGTCGGAAGTGAGTTTTCGTCAATTTTGCATGGCCGATATGTTGATAGTGGAAAGCTGCGAAAACAAGTAGTCGACAAGTTTATATAGCTGCTAACTTGCCGGCAAGAAAGGGTGAAAACAAGCTGTCGACAAGCTTTGAGGCGAGCAAGTAGTTCTAGGTGTTCTGAGTAGTGTAGCAGTGAGAATTTATATCAGAGTTGTCACTATACCAGATCGCAAAAAGTGACTGAAATATGTTTATATAAATCAATAATATTGAGATATAAAACTACATAGAACCGCATGTGGAAGAAGACTACTAAAAAAGAAAAGCTACATTAAGTAACAGAAAAATTTGAATTTTAATCTAAGTATGTATGCATTGGGTCGTCGAGTGTGGAGTGTCCGATTTTTCTAAGAGATCAGTCTGACAGCCGATATTTTTAGAGTTTCACTTGATCGCTTCTCATTCTTCCTGGCATTATGAGGATCTCACCCGCATCCTTCAGAATTATTTCCTGAATTTTTGGTCACCTGCGAAATTTTTATTTGAGAACAACTTTTGTTAAGGTTTGGGAAAGCCGAAAAGGCATAAGAAGTGAGTGTAGCTTTTCAATTCAACTTTTTATTTTTTTTTTTTGGATTTCATTTAAAAAAAACTGTGGGTGCGACAAGGGTGGCATCTCGTTAAAAAAGCAGCTGAAGAACAGCTTCTCACACCAGAAAGAGATATTCGCAATGAGGCAATTAGGCTGCGAGAAAATGCTCGTTGAAGGGAAAATGAAGCCAATTGAGCGGAAAGGGCGGCTATGGAGAGTCCATAAGGAGTAATTTTCAGCATGGAAATGAGTCTACATCAGCAAACTCAGCCCAAAAGTAGGTGAAACAGATCAAATTGCAGTTCTGTCAAAAAACAACCACAGGAAATGCTCGCAGAGCCTTCGCACCATACCAGCACTTTGGACAGGTTGGAATGGGTGGCAGGAGGATCGGACGAGAATAAGAACAGTAATTTCGATTGAAACTGCGGATATGTAGCGCCTGTGTGGACTACCCTATAGACCAAGAATAACGTATTTTTCCACCCAAAACGGATTTTCGAAAATCTCCTCATTTAGGTGTAGTTGACTTTAATTTTCGGATAAAACGGCCCCATCTGATATTTTCGCCTGCGATATCCACTAATTCGAAAAATCCAAGGCATGTTTACTTGAAACATTCGAAATGTACATAGGAGGCGTTCTCTCTGAAGCATTAGGAATCCATGGCATTTCATGAAATCAGATAGAAAGTATGAGGTGATCGATTCTAGAGAAAAGAACAGGACGTAGAAAAGATCGGTGTCAAGATTTATGAACGTTTCCAGGGGGATGTGATCGTCCCTGTGATCCATGCTCTCTCAACTTATTGCGACTAGAGCCTTTTCGGGAACGATAGTGAGTTCCGACACGAGAAATCTACAAGTGGTTGGGTAGCCTAGCCAGGGAGGAATACGCTTAGTGACCCGAAGGTAAACGCACAGTCATCGTTCAGCTGTCTTGTTTCAGCCCTGTGCAAACCCTTAAAGGCAAGGTCTGGGCAAAATTCCGTCTTCCGAATTTCTACAGGAATCGTTGCCCATGGCGACGCCTTGGACGAAAACTATGGAAAAATCCCTGAAAGGTCCCACAACAAACGCTTTCCATCGACCAATTTCGGTACCGCGTTTGCGGGTTTGCGATGTCCGTGCTTTCAGATGACGTTATACGGCGCACACTCTATGCTGTCTACAGTTGTGGTATAAAATTCGTATTCAAAGGTTCTGTGGTCCGTTTGATGGGGTGGGGAAAGTTTCACGAAGTGTTCGTTAGGCTGTATTTATCTGAGCGTCCATCGTTGTTCAGTATGCACCGAGCAGCTTTTGTCGGTTGAAGTGTGTTTTTCCGCGGGCACCGTATTCCTCGGACATTTTGTCCCATGTCTTGCGATAGACCTTATATCGAGGTCCCAAACTTGAGATGCATGCTACACATATGGTTTGGACTCCAGAGAGCAAAAAAACCTGGGTGGGCAAGGTTTTGACCGGACCTTGCCTTTAAGTTGTCAACACTGTACTCCATTTTGATTACCAGAAATTAAATCAAACAGTTCTTTGAGACCCCAGCCATCAAAGGACCATGTTCCGGTCACCAGGACGCTAAGAGCCAGCATAAGTATAGCCAATTTCTGCACATATGCTGCCGTTCTGCACTGTTGTGTGCTGCAAATGCACCGACAAATTGAATACTGCGAATTTTGATAGCATTCCCTGTGGATGCAGCGCCAAAGTGCCGATCTCTTGATTCCGAGCACAAAATATCCGCCATGCCAGCAGGAAAATGTAAACTCAATGGAAAATTCGAGCAGAATTGTAGATAAAGTAAAAGTAGTGATTATATTATAATATGGTATAACAATACAGCCATGTATAATGTAATGACAGTGACAACTGTAAGGATAAGGCTGATGAGGTAAGAGAGGTCAATGAAAAGAAGAATGATGCTGGTAGGCAAAAAGCATCATGATGATAAGGGCTTTGAGCGACTGCACATCGTCACCTGCGGTTCCAATCAGCTAGAAGAGAAGCCGAAGAGAGGGGAAAAATCAAAAATTCAATCGGGAGAATCTTCAACAGTGGAGCTGTAAAGCCGGATGATTGAATGAATGAATGAATGAATGAATGAATGAATTGAATGAATCGCACTCAGACTCGAACGGCGATGGGGACGTAGAATCAGGAGAAAATCGTCAATTTTCTCTTTATGACCGTAACATACCAACTATCGAAGACAAAAAAAAAAGATTCATGAAGAGGAATTAGATGACTAGAGGTATGTCCATGCTTCACCTCTCCCACGTAAAAGTAACGAAACTGCTGAAGAGTTGACGGCAGTACAGGAATAGGTCAAAGAAGCCGTTGACTTTATTAATATTTATCATAATAGCACAATAATACGATATGAAGAGATCTATGTGCAAACATTTTAAAACACCTTAGCAGTCGCAGTAACTGCTGCGGGTGATAGGCATCCCTATAATGGTGAGGCAAGTTCTACCCGACTAGTGATTCATACCGTTGTCTCTCGAAATCCGATGTTAAGCAATTCTCACGGTACTTGCTGAAAAGAGAGCTACTGTGAGTTTCAAGCACTTTTGAGGTTTTTGGGGCGCTCGCAGCCCACCGCGATAGGGCCAGCCCTGAAAACCTCCGGCCAACTCAAGGTGTGAAAAGCCCTTCAGGCATACGGTAGTAGGAAAAACGACAAGGGATAGTCAGGAAAGCTAGCGGCTCTAGCTGTTTCGCTCAATGACTCATTCTCTGGAAGAGCACTCGAATGCGTTCAGGGAAATGTAATGCTTTTTCTTAATTTCACGTTTTATTTTAACACCTAATACTGGTTTGGCACTTTGTTCTATTGAGGAAGAGAAAAACAGGATGAAAATGTAGTACTCATCATGATATCAGAGTAAGAGGTAACGTGTGCCAATAAGATGTAGAAAGAGGAAAAATTTTGATAACAATCGTCAAGTTTTTTTTCCTGACCACTACCTTTTCGCCGCTCTGACGCTAAGCGTCCGCGTCAACGGACAGACGGACAACTGTCACCCACACGCGTAGCGTCACGCCATTTTGCCTCTTCAAATTTGGGACCAAAGATTGTTCGAAATATGCTCTAACTCATTCTTTCACCTCACTAGTCATCTTAGACCGGAGCAGAACAGCCCATCCTGGGAAAAGACCAGTAACGGCGCTTTTCTGTACACTGTCTTACCGGGGCCTGATGCACGGGTTGGTAAGCGTCCGATAAACAAGCATCCAATGGTACAACAGTGATTGTAACACGTTTTTCCACAATAAAGAAGAAAATTCTCAGGATTTTCTCAGATTCGAAGAAGTCATGACGAGGTCTAAGAAATAGAAGGTGTCCTAAAAGCAATGCATGGACATGCCATGACAATGCATGCCAATCATAGACTAGCAGTTGGTTTGCACCGTAACTGGAATAGGGGCGGACTGCTGCTGCACGATTGGTGTACTCGAGCACCTTGGCAGTCTATCAGTGTCAACTCGTTCTCTGTGCGAGCACCAAGAAATAGAATTGGGATTAAAAATAGGACAAACTTTGATACCGGAAAGAAGAAAAAGTAGTTGTAGATGAATGAAAATAAAAAGAGGTGCGACTCCATCATATATGTTAGAAAGTTGCGTGAGAATTGGAGATAAGATGAGAATAAAGAGTGCAAAGAGGAGTACGAATGAGTGCCGATGCCTACTTTGACAATTACGGTCGCATGTCCATCGATGAGAGGACTCCGCAGGATACCTCTGGAAGGAGGTTTTATGGCAGTAGAGAAACGAAAAGGACGGAATCACAGCACATACATATGTACACATGAAAACTGACCGAAGAAGCGTAAAAAAATTACACCAGTTGGTCAACAGCGTGCTAAGGTCGTATTTGCAGACGAAACCACTCCATCGGCCCTCTCTGAGCAAACAGACTATACAGTTTTCGTCTATACGCACCTCATCACATACTGGCCAGGTAAAATTTGGCATATGTACCACAATGTGCTGGACGGTCCAGGTTACATTACTTCGCAGCACAAATATTCATGTGAAAAATATCGCGAACAATGTCGCGTCGCTTCCGAGAGAGGTTACAATTCACAAATCCCCAGATCCACAAGATAAACTGCTCAATGGCTGAAAGCAGAGTGTTAAACGAGCTTTGCACGGTTTACCAGGATCCTCAATCCTTACTTAGTCGCGCGTAGGATGTCAAAACAGGCAGATTATCATGAACCTTCGAAGCCCAATGTTTCTGATCTCTGGCGGAGTGAAAGGGAACAAGATGGACAGCTATCGAACGGCAGACGACATTGTTTTCGTGGCGATGTCAACTCGGAATGTTTTGGTGGATGGAAGTGGAGCACTTCAGCCGAATGAGGGGATGGTGTGCGATGTAGCGACTTCTGCTGTGAAAAGAGGATAAGGAAGAGAGTGAAGGAAGGAGACATAAAAATGGAAAGCAAGGAGAAGATGCCTATTATTCAAGCTAAGGGTTACCTAGTATTAAGAGATGTGAGTAATTACGAACTACGATCTACGATTTACAGCAGATTTTTGCAACTTATTACGACTTACGATCGATGAAAGGACGGATATATACTAATTACATACTATAGATTTCATTTCGAAAATTTAAAAATCTTCATTTTGATTCTTTAATTCGGCTACCACTTTCGATTGTTTAATTGACAATCTGAAAATTAAAGAAGAATAATTCATTATATATTTCCCCTTGAAAACAGGAAGTGACGACAGTAAAGAGTAAAGCCACTCTAATGAAGACATGAGATGAAAAGTGCAGTCTCTGTTACACTAGTAGACGAAAATGTACAGAGCTCTAACGCTTGAGATCTGCAGTTGGCGTGTCGGTACTAAAGGCATTCAACCGATCGATTATTGATTAGCATCGCCGCGCCGCGGGCAGATCCGCAGCGCTAGCGAGCCGCGCGCATGTTTCAACTAATCTTCTAACAGAGGCCGCAGATTCACAGCATAAATCATCTTTGAACGCAGAAGATTTCGGCGTAAAATGATTCACAATTTTCCTGGTCTTAACATTATTGAATCGTTCATTTGAGATTAACGATTCACGATGGATTCGGAAACATACCATATACGATTTGTGAAAACTCGAGGAGTACTTACGGGCATCTACTGGAGATTTAGGGTAATAAGCTTTTATGGTAATAGTAGCTCTTAGGTAGGTGAAATTTCAAATTCGAGAAGAGCGAAAAAAGGCATAAGCTCATTCAGACCAGGTTTTTCATTTTATTTTATAATTCATTATTAATTCGTCACTTTCGGAATGAAGGCCAAAAATTCAGGAAATGAAGGACTGAATCCCAGATTCCCAGCCGTGTATTCATAAAGCTTTCGACGAGTTCCGCGACAATAGATTAAGCAGCTCTCACAGCGCACGTTCCATGTCGTCACTTCCACGAAAAACCACAGCAATCATGTCTAATTCAACCGTGTTCGAGCTGTGCAACCCTATTCTGCAAAAGGTGCAGCAACAGCGTCTTCCGTAGTCAGGCATTGAAAAGATTCCGAACACTTCCTCGGTCTTGCAACACGGAGAGCATCGAAAGTTCTCTAAATCCGAGCAGGAAACGCTTGCAATCAATTTGTGAGACCACGCGGTACTCAGCGTGCAATGAAACAGAATTCGGGTGTT
The DNA here is from genome assembly GCA_037903475.1 of Ancylostoma caninum. Classification (NCBI taxonomy): domain Eukaryota; kingdom Metazoa; phylum Nematoda; class Chromadorea; order Rhabditida; family Ancylostomatidae; genus Ancylostoma; species Ancylostoma caninum. The sequence goes on from JBAJFG010000470.1 coordinate 719,540, forward strand.
TGTTGCCTAATCTACAAGGAGAAACGATAGAGAAATACCAGAATTAATTAGCGCAGTCATGCAGAAGCCTAGCACAGTCTCAGCGAAGACGAACGTACACTAGGCGTCGATGAGGGTGCGTCCTTCGCAAACCTCTGAAGCACGCCACGCGACAGCGCCGCTCGCACTAGAATTCTCTCCGCGACGACAAACTGACAGTTTTCTTGACAGTTAGTGTTTTTTTTTTGTAGTTAACATCAAATATGAAGAAAGACTATGAAGAGAACTCTGATTTGCTATTACAGCGCTGTGAGAGACTTTAGCTGAGACGTGTGCGTTTACGGATGGGCTACTCACGACAGCCGCACAGTATTCTGGTTTCTTCGCTTCATATTCTATTCGCTACTTCTACTATTCCTATCCACTTTTCAGAGAATCCACTTTCTGCCAGCCATCTACAAGAACCAGTGGATAAGGAGGGAAGCAAGGATCAATTAGAGTTAGATCATCCTTTCAGAATTTTTTGTTCCATATGGCCTTCCCACACTACTGACGAGTTCTCGGGAAGGCTATATTCCTTGTCTTGTTCCAGTATAGTGGTAAGAACGAAAAGGGAACAAGACAACTGTTATTTTTCATTCCTCGTTACGTAATTCAAGCTGTGCATGCTGCTTCTAGGACAATTTATACTTGCGAGAGCGTTGACCGGCCTTCAAGAGATGCGTACGCTGGCGCGCAAGTGACGCACGCATCTGGTGAAAAGTGCCACCTCAAAGACCGAAAACGGCTTATGGCCGAAACGTCAGATAAACAATTGTTTGAATAAAGATCAACGTAGCATACCAGTGTGAGTTGGGTAAATCATCTACCACAGAAAATGATATAGATTTCAATGATAAAATCAAGCAGAGCGAGAGAACTAGAACAGGAAAAGAGCTTGCAGTTTCACAGAAAAGAATGCAGCAATTTCATCCTTAGCTAGGATGTGAGACGCTCCAGACGCCCACGAATGCTATTTGCGCCCAGCCTGTCCGATCATTGCTCGTCATCACAGCGTTTCTCGAGCGTCTCGAGCGATAAACATCAAGTGAGAGTAAAGAGAGTAACAGCACAGCGAAATTCGAATCCTCGCAATGAAATGCGTGAGGTGAGAAACGGATCACATGGAAAGGTTACCAGTGGTAAAAAAGAGCCATTGTATTGAGAAGCAGAACAGAACCAGATACTCGACTACTGAATGTTCAACATATCCAAATGTGGCTCATGACTTTCATCCTTCACAGGAGTTACGAAATTAAATCGAGTCCATAGATGATTAAAACTGAGTCAAACATTTAACCACTGGTGTGGATCCGCTCGCCGCGACGCGTCATTTCTGCATCGCGATTCGATTCTATGTGTGCGAGGCATCGAAAAAGGTTTGTAAATTCGATAGGGTTTCAAATTGTAAGAATAACATTAATTATTAGTGGTTTATTTGCTGGTCAGTACTGAATTAATCTTGGAATTTCAATTTGCCCGCCCTAATCAGGGCAGGTCCATCCCTCGGCGGCGCTTCCAAGACTTTTCTGGAAGCCCTTCAAGAGAAGGAAGAAAATAATTGCGCTTATCTCGCTCTGCGAGAAGCTCAAGTGCCATCCAGAGGACATCGGAAGAGCCGTGAATACCCTGGGCTCTGCTGCTGATGCGATCAAACAAAGGGGCAGCGACATATGCATGTATTTTTATCCGTAAATGAGCTCCAAATTGAGTCAGCTGATCATGCCGATGGAAATTAGAGACGACGCTCATCCGCCGTGCGCACGTGCCCTTGTTTGGTGCGAGTTACGTCTCATTTCAGCACCAATAGCTTCTAAAAAATCGATAGAAAAACTTAATTTTCTCTCTTATGTTTTCTTGGAGAGCTTTCATTTAGCCTTTATGGGTGGACTATTACGGCTTAGGAAGGCTATGATCTTAAGGGATATTAGGTGAATAGCTGGTGTCTCCGCTGGATTAAGGGTTGGTGTCCTTGGTTGGTTGTCCTTAGTATAATTATGCGTGGAACAGATGTCATTTGACGCCAAGAATTACGGTAAGACCAGTTGCCAACCGGGCTGAATTTATCATTTTGTGATGGACGGAAACGGCGATACTATTGACATGAGAGGATGCGCAGAGAAGCAGAGTGCCACGTTGCACGTGAAGCAACGCGTGGGGACGGACTTTGTCCATTGGAATCTTTCTAGCTCTGATAACTGTGCAGGTCGAACGCAGACCAAACAGCGTAATGGTTCGGGTAGAAACCCTAGCAGCAACTGTTGCCAGTTGCTGCCATCCTCCCCTCGATTGCTACTCAAGCTGTCGGCCCTTTAGCAGCCAACTGCTGAGTCGGCAGCAATCAAGGGGAGGATGGCAGCAAGTGGCAACCGTTGCTGCTAGGGTTTCTACTCGAACCATTACGCCGTTTGGTCTGCGTTCGTCCTGCACAGTTATCAGAGAGTGTGAGTGAATAAAGAAGTATATAAATGAATGGATTAATGATAGTTTATTTCAGCTATTGAGTCAGAAGTGTTACGACGCTTCAGTGAGCTAAACTAGGCCAGAAAAATGCCCTTTGCATGCAAAAAATATTAAATCTCGTAAATTGCTTCAAAATATATCTTAAATGAGAAAATTCAAGCGGAATGTGATATACATGGTGCATCACGTGAAATGTACTCTTCATGTCCAAGAATCGCCCCATGTGGGTGAAGCCCGCGCATATTCTCACTGGTTTTGGGAGAAATTTCCCCAAGCAAAATTGTTTCCATTTGGAAATGTAGTAATTTCAAGGAGAATTCCGGTTCTTCGAGAGGGAAAGAGAGTGATAAAGAGAGAAAGAGAAAACGCAAGAGATCTTCTTCCAAACCAAAGCGACTACAAGCACTTTGGACACTCACAGTACTCTTTGCAAGCGAAATTAGTTATTCACACATTGCTTGTCGCACGGGTGATAAATTGCTTTCTATTTTGGAACAGGCGAAGACCTTTCAGACGCAAATGCACCAGCTGCTATGAGAACACACGTCAGATCCACGAATACGCACGCATGAGAGACGCAAATAGACACGCACGGGAGCAGTTGTTCGAATATTCTATTTGTTACTCTGCAGGGAAGCCTTTGCTGACTCGGAAGGAAGCGTCCATGACGACGTGACACAGAACGATAAATCTTCACAGAAGACATTAGTGCCACTGTAATCCTGGACGTCAAAGCAAGGGCATTTGGGTGCGTCTGTTACAGCATACACGAAATACAACTTGATTTTCGGTGAATTTTTTCTTAATTTGTTGGACATAGATGGTAAAATGATTCGAAAATAAATGTGAAAAAAAAAACCAAAAATTACATGGAAAGACACAAAATTTACATAAAGTCACCATTTCCCATGTGAATATACAGTGTGTTTCATAATTGTAAGATCAGTCCCGAATTCCGGACTTCCAAGAATAGCAGGAATATTTGTAGGAATTTTTCTGCCCTAGTAGGTAGATTCCCCTTCCCAAAAAAACCATTGTAACCAACAGTTTGAAAAGTGAAAAATATTCATTAAAAAATTAGGGTGAGATACGTGACAATGAAATCTTGGCTTCAGTTTTTGAGGAGGGGAATCTATCTATCAGAGCTGCAAAATTCCCTGAGGGCTTTTTCTGGGAACTGCAAACTTTAGGATGATATTATAATTATTAGACGTACTGCACTCGCTGTTATCTTCTTGCAAAATAAAAAAAAAAAACAAAGAAAACGGACTTCGATGAGCGAGTAAGGATGATAATGCAGTCGTCCGTAGTAATTATGTAAAGTGAGTTTAAGCAATTACAGGCCATTCACCACGACTCCGTATCGCACCGCTTGAACGCATGCATTCCACGTATTTTCCACATCACTTCCAGGGTCATTTTAACATGCCAAGTAGCTAAAAACCACCGGGACCAAAAGCTAGAACGTGCACGGCTTCTCAAAAGCGCATATGCGCCCTCCACGAGGGAATTCACCCAAACCGAGTCGGTTCTGCACCGCCTGCATAGCGGAAACCAGGATGTGGTTAGCGTGGTTATACGGAACACACCCAGGCGGTCTTTATTCACGCTTAATTTTGAGATCACAGTGGCATGGATTTCTTCGATAGATGTTTGCCATTATTTCCATTCAGAAAACATTACCTTCCAAACGATCGACAGAGGTCGCTCGATTTTAAGGTGAATCCCGGGTAAACTGGCTGGCTTACTCTTGAATTCAGGTTAAAGTTCCACCTATTTCCCGGCCATGCTTATCACAATTCCTCCCCCTCCCCCCCAGAACAAATAGGTAAGAATTCCTTTTTAGGAGCGAATGAATTGAGAAAAGATAATCAAGTCCTCCTATGCTGTTGTTTGACTCGCCCGACTAACTAATCACAGAGCTCGGCGGGCCTGCCCTTTCCCGTACTAGGCTATTCACTGTGGGGTCCTATTCATCGAGTTCACCAGTCGTGAACGTGATTACCCCGAACGTTACCCAAAGTTCTACCTTTATTGGCACTCATCAAAAAGTTTACCCCAAGCCGCGGGGTGGATTCGAAGGTAGAGTTTACGCGTCTAAAAGTGAGAGGTAAGGTTTACCAGTTTTGAACGCTTACCTCGAGACGTAATATGACACAATGACACTTCCATGCCCCTTTATAAGTAGTTGTCGTTTGGAAAACCGTCAGAGGAGAATCATGGTGTAGAGTGCTGTATGTCGATCGCTTTTTCTTTCCAGGAAGGACAAAAGAAGGTTTCCAGTACAAGGAGCGATAGATAACGAGAAAGAAAGAAGATCAGGACTCTAAGAATAAAGGAACATAGGCCTAGCATTTCCCTGCTGAGTAAGCAGTGGCGAGAGCGCCGACGAGGCGCAGCATAGTAGCGCCTGGGTTTCGATCGAAATCCAAGTGCAATGAGAGGCTCACGTGAGTACAGACGTCGAGAGCAGAGCCGCAGGCGAGGCTTTCGCATGTTTGCGTCGGTGTGCGTCTAATTTGAGCTCGCAATCACGTACCCAATGTTGTTCAGCACGGGAAAAGCCCGTAGAATGAAGGGGACACGGACACAATGTGGTATTGCCGTTTCTAAAGTGCTTCACGGGGCAGTCGCCGCTGATCCCCCTGGATTTCCGCAGCGAAAACAAACGACGCTGGACGGACGGCACTTCGGGCACATCTGGGCAAATAGGCGCGCGAATATTTATTCATAAAATCGGTTTATTCCGGACGCCGAGGGACGCCCCGAGCCAGGAACGCATGCGACTTTCACGTGATGCGCATGTGCCGCCGGCGACGTCATCAGGTGGGAAACGAGCAGTGGCGCACGCACGTACGTCACGCAGGTAGCGTCGAGGTCGGCCAGGCGTATTTTTAGACGGCGATGACGAACTCGGTGCGTAGCTCCGGAAACTCTAATTAGCCCAAGGGAGTGCCGGAGGACTGAAGGTCGACGCAGTTCCGACTCGCGCCTTCGGAGAGACTCGAGAAATTCGCGAAAGGGACGGCGTCACAGCAGTGTTTAGAGTGGTCAGCAGTTAATACATTCAGATTATCAAGAAACACGAAATTTCCCCGGATAATAAATAAAATAAGGATACGAGCGTTTGTCACTAGCCATTTATTTTTCCGCTGGTATTCTGGATCGCCATACATGAACTATACGTTGACAAAGAGAATGAAGAATCTCACTTCGTACAAGACGTTGACTCATTGTGTCCGGAAAATAAAAAAAGATATTTTCTAAGAGGTTGACCTCGATAATTTGGTATCTGCGAAATCCGCTTGAAGTCCGGAAAAAGCTCATGAGAAATGATGTGGAAAATTAAGGGAATTTGCGCGGAAAAACACAGATTTGTAGAAAGTGTATTGTCATCGGGTCGGTTTTCTTTGAAAATTTCGCCTAAATTTTTGTCAGGCAGGTTGTTCGACATCATGAAAATCACACTGGTTTTCTACTTCAACCCCATTTTTGTATGATTACAGAGGGAATAATATGGGAGAATGAAATAAAATGCTAGAACCGGCACAGAAGTCAGCGTTAGCCGTAGCTTAGCTAACGTAAGTGAGGCTAAGGTTCAAATTGGATGCGATGTTCATGTTTATCACTTTCAAAAACCTCTTACTCAATTAGAGAAGAAAAGTGCGGGATTTTTGGGCGAAAAAAGCGTGATTGTGCCTTATCACATTGCCATTTCTCTGGCAAAACTGACATTTTCTATTCCTTTCTTGCTGTAACGTTACCATATCCCTACAAAAATGGGGCTAAGGCAGAAAACCAGTGCGATCTCCCTGATCGGGGCATCAAGTCGCTTTAAGGAAGATTATACGAAAATTTCTAGAGAAAACCGATCCGATCACAAAACACTCTAAAATTTCGTCAAAAAAGCAACATATTCACCCGGAACACACTTGAACTAAAAAAGAGAGGTAACCCACCAATTTCCGTTGTCCTATCCTAAATCCACAACCACGCCTGACTAGTGTTCCTTTCATGAGCCCCGTGGAAAGCAGAACCAGCCACCGCTTAAACCAGAATTGAACTCCGAAGCTTCAAAAGTTCAGCAATTTCTCCATATAGGTTCCGAGGCTACGTAGTAAATCAGAAGTGAAAATTTCCGTGAGTCCTGCCTTCAAGCCTTCATAGTTAGCTTCTAGGCCAGGGTCCCAATGGTCGTCTAAAAGTCACTTTATTATTTTATTTACTTTTGAAAGCCATGCATCAACATGTGCTCTCTGTAAATCACCGAGATTGTTTTCGGCTGACTGCTGGCTGTGATTCCGCAGCCAGCTGCTGTTCGCGAGCGCCTGCAGTTGCGAGAGGAATTCACGCAATGTCTTCCCCTGCCATCGGCAATAAACCGCTCGCATGTGGACGCCCCCGAGAGAGATTTGCCGTCGGCCGAACACTGGCGAACAGCTTGGTCTTTGGGAATGGCATTTGACACAGAGTCCAGTGTTTAAGCGGCAAAAACGGCGGGCGTTCGCTCCTTTATCGCCGCCATCCATAGGCGCCAAAGACCACTGGACGCATGGCCCTGATCTGCAGGCCTGCGGTAGCTGTTGGTGAGCATGTGTCGAGCAAAAGGGCCCGCGAACATGGGTATCCATCGAAATATTTTCGATGTGACTGTGCCGAGGGATGCTGCACTTAGCGTGTTCTACGTATTATTGTTATGGAAATTACGTGTACATCATCCTCGTCATTACTTTTCATGTAATATGGGGATAATTCAGGCATAAATATGATAGTACGTATACTGTACTGTAAAGTCGCATCATACCTGCGTCATCATGATATCACATCATATGATTAGACAAATTGTCAGGAGCCTCTGAAATTTGTAACCCCTTCATAATTACGTAGCTCTGACACCTAGGCTCGTCCTACGTTGATTTCTAAGATTAGTTCTTTAACCCTCGTCACACCTAACCCTTGTCCCAGGATCACATTCAACGAGCTACTCAGTCAGAAGTCGTCATAATGTTGGAGACCTGATTGATGGAAAGCTCTTGAGTATTAGTACTAATGTATGCACTTTGGCTGTTAAAATAATGAAAAAAAAGTGAAAGCTTGGAGAACTTTTGCGCTTCAACTGGTATCCTTTCCCCATTTTTTTCATACGAGAGTCCGTCCATTCTCATACTAAATCCGCTACTCAAGAACTTCCAGCCGCTGCTCTTAGAATTTGATGTGCTCTTCTCCCACAGACTAAAAAAACGACAGAACTTATGAACTGTGTTGTGCAGCAGCTTATTCTCAATAGTTCTCATTGTACTTTACCTTTAAAAGGTAAAAACTTCACTCTACGCAAAATAATTTATACATATTCGCAATTTACGACTGCTACTCTCGAAAAGTGTAGTGAGGGTCCAAACACATAGATCTGATGTCTTAAAGGCAGCACCCACGAAAAACTTTGTCACTCAGGTTTTAGAACGAGCTTGGGTTTCTGACTATGTGGAGCATGAATAATGTGGTCAATTTTGTCAGAACTCATGTTAAAATGGTTTTTGGATACTACCAATTTGCTGCATTATAGCAATTCGGCCGAGTTGCGCTGGTGGAGTAGATCAAGGAAGTCGATGACGCTGCCTTTACTGTCAACGAATTTCTTGGCGCAACTAGATAATCGACTAATTTTCCAGCTTTCATGGAAGAGAAAAAGCACAAACTGAAGGGAAGTAGAATGCTCACCACAGAGACATGCCTCAAGGAAAGAAACAGAACTTATGGTTAAGTGTAAAGAGCTGTAACGAACAGAAATTTATATTGTAATTGAAAATTTGAAAGTTCCTAGAGAAAAGAAGGGATCGTACGGTCTGACAACAATTGAAAGAGCGAAGATGGGGGAATCAGATCATCACAATGTAAAATTTCTGGAAATGAGCATGGAAAACAAACTTTATCTTAGGAAAACTGAATGACTGCAGCAGAAATCAGCTGATTCGGATCGCGCCACATCTCACCCCGGGGATATCTGGATATCAAGTCTAACTGGTTAAATCTTGGGAACGCTGATGCCTTCGGCGGTGCAACTTGCGTAAAATTATTGGTTCTATCGTCCAGACTCCAAAGCACTCAAAATTCTGGACATGAAGGTTATCGTGGGTGCTGCCTTTAACGGAAATATCACTGCAGCTGAACGTGCCGATTTCAGATGATTTTCGTGGAACTCCTACCCTTTGTTCGAGTTTTATGGAGGAACAGTCATCAGGAATTGAACCAAGATCAGGCACTTGAATTTTCTTGAATTTTTCTTTTTTCGAGAAAGTCGCAGATGGCTTGCTTCCTAGCAGAATTGGTACCACATTCGGCTGAGAAGAGGATAAACAACGACTACAATCCAGAAAGAGCAAATTAATTCAGATCCAATGCAAATTAAGCAGGACCTTACGCAGAAATTAGCCAACCATGTCCTCACTTGAAAACAAAAAAAAAACTGGTGAGAAGGTAAAGATGAGCGGATGGGCGTGAGCTGAGCGAAGAACCTCAACGGCGACACATGCAAGGTTGCAGCTATTTGATCTAAAGATATTCCAACAGTCTGTTTCTTGGATGGACTGGTACTACTGATGATTGCCTTGAGTGGCAATAGGCGGAGGTTGTCCAGGATCTAATAGGCTGCAGCCATCCACCCAAGAAAGAGGCAATTCATGCTGGAGTGAAACGTATAGAATTCCTCCCAAAAAGATGTGCAAAAACAACCGAATATGTGGCTTCTCTGCTTGGAGTAGTGAATGACAAACTCTCAAATATAAGATGATACAGATTAACATACAATACTATGTCTGTCGCTCGATGAAACTGCGCGATGTCTGTGATTTCGCAGTCTTTTCGTCGCTTCTCCATAACCCTCTTCAGTTTCTAACATTTTCAAAACGGAGTCAGGATGATCTAACCTTTCTGGTAATATGCTTAAAATTTGGAAATTCGTAGATTCTTGTTGTTCAAGTATCAAAACCAAAGCCCCCATAACAGCGTTGCGGTGCAGAGAAAAAATTTGTCTATTTGAGCTTCAAAAATCTGACTAGTCTCGTATACTCCGCAGGCCTGTCTCCAACGGAATGCCACCTATTCGAGAGTCTTTGCCCTCAATTCCGTTTTTTTTTCGCTTTTTCTTTAATTTTGATGAAGAGATCTCACATGAAAAAGGAATGTGCCGCTCTTCTGAGTATATGTAAACCTCAAACCTGTTCAATTAAACGCTTCTGAAGATATTGCCACTGAACAGACTCAGACAAATTGTCGGAAGGACCGCAGCAGAAAGAGATCGCGCTCATGTGGTTAAGGAGCGAGAGATGCAGGGATAAAAATTTTCGGAAAGACCGCAGCAAAAAGATTTCTGCTGCGGTCCTTCCGAATCTCGCTGGAGTGGTTCGGAAGGACCGCAGCAGAATGCAGGAGAGAGACTCAGCGTTATCATACTCTTGTCACGTACGGAGCTCAGTTTTGTTGCGATCAACAGAAAATTCTGTGGTTTCGCACTTCAGATGGGAAATTGGCTTTATGAGTATATCGGACAGTAATGCCAGTGAACCTCATCGAAGTTGTCACTTTTGCTTGTGGGTACCGCCGCGTGGCCTTTCCGTGGGAGTGAACCGATTGCCCAACGCAGTTCTGCGGAGCTGGCGCGCAGTATCCACTCGGAAGGACCGCAGCAGCTGTTCGGAAGAAATGCAGCAGGAAAACGGAAGGACCGCAGGTCACCTGTCGGTTCTTCCGGTTTTCTACCGCGGTTTTCCGAGAAATTGTTTGAGGAGTTACGGAGTTTTGAGAAATTAGGTGCAACTACCTCGGAACAGTTGCTCACAATATTATTATTAATACAGATATTTTACAACGTTAATATATCTTTTTCTACGTTTACGCCTCCCATTTCCAGTGAGTACTTGAGGATGCCCCTGCTTTCTAACGTTCTCGTAAAAATACAGTACAAAAGGGAAGCTGGATAGGTGTTTTCCTGTTCTTTTTCCACGAATAACGATTCATGGTTTAATGACTAATTCGCCAAGGCCTCGTTATTCCGGCTGCCCTTGATGAAAACAATGTTCCACTTCCGTGTTGGCTGCTGTGAGCATAGGCAGTTGGCACCTCTGGCTTGTTTTACACTTGACCCCGGAAGAGTCGACACCTGCACTTAGATTAGGCTAACCGCATCGTCTGAAACGTCATACTAAGATGGGCGTAAGTATTATACAAACCTTCATGCTCTGAGAATGTCCTTAGCATTCCTCAATATCATTGTAACTAAAATTTAAGAGAAAAACATGCTCGACATTGTCATTTTAATATGAACTTTCACGGAACCATTAAAAAAGCCAAAAAGAACGATGAAGGTTTCGTTTGGAAGAGAAAAAGGTGAGAACCTGCGGAGTTCTGCACATTCTCCTATATCTTCTTTCCTGGATGAGATTGTAACGTCAGAAATGCAACAACAAAGCAACCAAGCAAGCCAATTCTCTATGAGGGCACAAAGGATCGACAGTACCAGTTTCTTACAGTTCCAGAAAAAGACCTTTTTTGCATTCCATGAAAAATTTGTAACTTATATGAGAACGAGAGCTATGGTTCGAGACTCAATATACTACCATTTCCTCGAAGAAGTTCCACGTACTTCTGTCTGTGACTCCTATTTTATTTTCTAATCAATACTTTGCGATTTTTCTCAGAGGGTTTCAAGTTTATCGAGATGCATTCATATGATGCTCCAAATGTTCTCTTCCGAGCGTGGAGTGGCTGAACATTCACACACTCAATAGCTTTTCCCAAGTAAATTTCCCAGAATCCTCGACAGGAAATGGATACTCCTCCCTTCCACCCCCCCCCCCAAGGAAATCTTCTACATATACAGTTTTTCGACTTTCAGACCTACTCCTAAATAGGAAAAGAATTTTCCTCCCCTCATCCCTCCAATAAAAGTTCTCCATGTGCGTGCCTTTTTTTTGACTTCCAAATAAATAGAATAATCCGAAGCTTCCATGGTTTAGGGCTATATTATTTTGGTATTTTTAACCCAAGCTTGAATATCTCTTTTTTTAAATGGGACTTATTTTCCGCGCGTCGTAATTATCATGACTTATAATAAAGGGCTTGGTCTGTTTTCATGTCCGTCTGTATGTATGTGTGTCAGACCGTTACGAAATTCTACAATTGGTTAGTGATCGTGATTGTGAGATCATATGAAAGCCCAACAATGGGTGTGGTATGGTTGAGTGGGGTAGGGATGAGATCGAACAGAAGGTCGAATGGTGTACAACAAGTCCGTCAATGGAGTCCATGGAGAAGGGCTGCGCCGGCGCCCAAAGTGGGAGGAGACGGGTCCGTCACTGTGATAAGGCTCCGCCGGCACTCAAAAGTGGGGGAGTCGGGTCCAATGGTGTGATAAGAGTGCGCCGCGGCCAAAAGTGGGGGACGGGTCCAACGCTGTGGTAAAGCCTCGCCGGCGCCCAAAAGTGGGGGAGGGATGGATCGAACACTGTGATGGGGCCTCGCCGGCACCCAGAAGTGGTAGAGCTGGGGCCACCTCTGTGATGAGGGTGCGCCGGCGCCCAAAGGTGGGGAAACGCATGACAGTCCAGCGTTGTGATAAGGGCACCCGCATCCAGAAAATGAAGTTGGTCACGGCCCAGGTAAATTTCTTCATGAATGGTGCCCTGGCACCCGTTCCGGCAATTCCTTCTACCTATGTGACCTGGGTGCACGTTATTCCAATCCCCTCCTAATTCCCCTCCTCATTCCAGTCCATTTGTATCTGAATCGACCCTACCCTTCACTCTGTTTTTATACATGGGCAGACCCTTATCACTTGAGTTACCACAACAACCAGCTAAAGATAGATTATTTCAAGAGAGCATTTCCACTGAGTCGGCTACGTCCAATTAACAACGGCCACTAGGGCCAATCAAAAGGAATTACTTCTCCCACGTGGAGGAAGGCTACCGCTCACGCGATCGAGAGCTTTCCAAAAGTCGATAGACTTACTCGGGGGGATACAGGATCTACTAAATCTGTCCACCTTTTTTTCTGCATCGTATGCGGAGTATGCGAGCGAAGCAAGCATCATTGGAAGTCTGGAAGTCCGGCGTTACCCGGACGGCCAGACTGGTAATTGAATAAATTAGAAATAAGCTTAAGAAATCTGGATTTGATTTAACGATAGCGAGCAAGGTGGGCTCCCAGGAAGCACTTACAAGCATACTGTGAGCGTCGATGGCGATGCGTTTTTTGCGGCGTACGTAAGTACGCGGCGGAAGACCCACCCCCGTCGACGCCTACGTGAATATATCAAAGTGAAAGTAAAAATAAACATTGCGAAGATTTCCCTATTTTTTCAGCCAATTTTATATTGAAGCCAACTTTCAAAAATGTATTTGCATCACGAATGGTTTTGCTCGATCCCAGTACTTTTTGAGTTCTGAAGTGACTAATCTGTTGCAGTTTCAGCTACAATTTCCAGCATCGTAGCCACGTCTGCGCTTTTATAGTCGCCGTGGACGTGAGGACGTCAGCAGACGATTCCTTTGCGACCATATTTGATCATCCCTAAAAATGAGCAATGGCTACGACAGGATCCAATTTCTGAATAGTGGTTTTATACCGAACGAGGGGTGTGTGGGCCCTGATGATTTCGAATTCGTGCAAATTCCACGTACGAATCGGGTATCCACTCAAACTATGTCGCGTGTTGGTTTAGTATTATGCAACCACTAGAGTAGTGGAGTTGTGTAATGATCACTGGATGCAGGACATGAGCTTTGCTCTGGTAACGAATAAGCACTAAGACCATTCAAATAACCGCAAGATTCTAATGAGAAATCTAAATCCCAGTGAAGGGATTCCAAACACCAACTTCCGAACCTTCTCTGCCTATTGCCAAGAGGAAAAGTCCTGAAAAATGCTCAGATGAGCGAGACCATAAAACAGCCTGCCGAATCGTCCCACCTTTCAGGAGCAGGTGATTTCAAGTGCTATCGACCAGTGCCACTGAGGCACAACGAGAACCAGGATTAATTTTGCCCTCTGCAGACGTCCTCAGAAATCTTAACCCTCAAAAATCTTCAGCTTTCTGAACTTTCCACTTCATGAGTTCCGACTTCCAGATTACGAATTCCGGAGCTTTCCTTGGATAGATCTTCAGTCCTTGTCTATATTTTTCTTTGCAGTAGAACAACTATTTATGTGTAGTTTTAAAGGACTCCTACTGATACTACGAATGAGGAAATTGGCGACATTATTTGCCGAAACTCCCCCCCCCCTACCCCACCCCCTCCCCCACGGAAAGAAAGGGAACCATAACAGAAAGGTGCGAAAACGAAAAGAACTTCTATAACATAAAGTGGGTGTTTCGGAAAATAAAGCAATAATTCCGCTTTTATCTGGACAATGTCAGGCAGAATTTGAGTTACTTTTTTTATTAATAATATTTTGACGAACTTTAAGCGGAAGCAATCAGACGGTGATAGAACACTCTTGATCCTTTTTTCCTGCATAAACAGAGATTTTCAAAGGTCTTACACGTCACTTTCGCTCCTGAGACTTTAGCAATGCTTTGAGGTGGACAGTAAATCGTTCTACGACGGCTCAACCGATTGGAATACTAGTAGTATATCTTGTGTAAAATTGCTGTGCCTACGAGGTTTTTTAGGTGGAACTTTTATTTGGCCTGACGTTTCGGCTTCTATCGTCCTCAGAGGCCTGCAAAGAGGCTGGTATGAGAAATCTAGCGTCTAGCCCGCCAAGCATCTCTCCATCCTGTGCTAGAATCTCGATATTATTTTATTATTATTTATTTATTTTTATTTTATTATTCCCAACTGTAACATAAAAAGTCAGCTTGTTCGAAACAGACCATACGATAGGAACTGTATCTCTGAAGGATGTATAGTATGTCCATATGGCAGAACGGGCGACTGCGCACAAGTGGGAGTTATTTAACAAATACAATGCTTGACACTCAACGCAACATACGTTGGAGAAACGCGAAGAAGTTTGGGAGTGAGGATTAAGGAACACCTCGCAGGGAAACGGCGCGGAAGCTTGATAACAACGCTTGGGAGGCATAAGAATGAGGCACACCGCGGAATGGACTTCGACGTGAAATGTACAATTCTAGTTCGCGAGACAGATATTAACACGTAAGACATTGGAGGCATTCTGGATATCCGTCCGGAATCCTCCGATGAATAGCAAAAATGAGTGCTTATCGATTACGAATGAATTCATGCCGTTCGTGCCACTTTGTGAGCTATAAACTGCCTGATACTGCCTATGTAGATCTCGCATACTGCGTACCACCATTCATGTCTACACATGGCAATACTCACTCTTCCTAGTTCGGCAGTCTTGTGCGGTGACACCGCCACCATGGGTGGAACAACGGATGGGCCAGCTTTTGACAGTGTGAGGTTTCTGCATTTTGTGCCTTGGAGAATATCGAGATTCTAGCACAGGATGGAGAGATGCTTGGCGGGTTAGACGTTAGATTTCTCATACCAGCCTCTTTGCAGGCCTCTGAGCAAGGCGATAGAAGCCGAAACGTCAGGCCAAATAAAAGTTCCACCTAAAAAGCTCGTAGGCACAGCAATTTTACACAAGATACACTATGCCGAGGTTTCAAGACAGGAAAACATTTAAACTAGTAGTATCATGACTTATAATAAAGGGCTTAGTCTGTCACGTGTGTGTGTGTGTGTGTGTGTGTGTGTGTGTGTGTGTGTGTGTGTGTGTGTGTGTGTGTGTGTGTGTGTGTGTGTGTGTGTGTGAAACGAAATTCGAGGGCGTGGCCTAGATAGAAGAAAATGCTCTACAACCAGTCCACTGTTGCTGTAGGAGTGCGCCGGCGTCCAAAAGTGCGGAAACGGCTGGAGTCGGGTCCAGCGGTGTGATAAGGGTGCGCCGGCATCCAAAAGTGGAGAAACGGCTGGAGTCGGGTCTAGCGGTGGGATAAGGGTGCGCCGGCGTCCAAAAGTGGGGAAACGGCTGGAGTCGGGTCCAGCGGTGTGATAAGGGTGCGCCGGCGTCCAAAAGTGGGGAAACTGCTGGAGTCGGGTCCAGCGGTGTGATAAGGGTGCGCCGGCGTCCAAAAGTGGGGAAACGGCTGGAGTCGGGTCCAGCGGTGTGATAAGGGTGCGCCGGCGTCCAAAAGTGGGGAAACGCCTGGAGTCGGGTCCAGCGGTGTGATAAGGGTGCGCCGGTGTCCAAAAGTGGAGAAACGCTTGAAAATGTGACCACCGACGGATTAGTTATGCGCATGTTCACTACTGAAATGCCATGAGTTGAGTCCTTCGCTCGATCGGTCCGCTGTCGCTTAACATTGATCGTAAAACACTAAATTTCAGACCTAAGCAGTAAGTAGTTTGGAATCTGTGTGGTTCCCCTCATCTCACATCCACTTCCGCGTTTTTCATTTCTCATTCGCTTATGGACACACCGCACCCTCCTCTTTTATTTGTTCAAACTGGCTCTTATCATTTGACCAGTTATAAAATGCAAAGAATGGTAAACCCATTGCAGGTTGGGTCGGTTACATGTAGTTGCAAATAGCAATCTCAATGTCAGTTAAGCGAAAGATAAAATTGCCCTAGGGATTGCAGCTAATCTAATTTGGTAAGTCCAGTTTTACTTGAGGGAGAACAATGGAAAGGATGAGGCACGCATTATAGCAAAAAAGTGGTGTGGCTGTGAGTCTGTCCGGATGAAAAAGGGATAAAGTCATTCGAGCAAAGCGAGCATTACAAAAGTCTGGAAGTCCGGCGTTAGCCGGACGGCCAGACTGGTAATAATATATGGCACTAGCAGTCCACGATCAATGTGCGCATGTATGTCGCAAAAGTGTGTAACTCTGGCCTGGTTGCACCATGATGGTGATAATCAAGGGTAAACGTGTTGACACCAACGTTAAAGGTAGGCCCACCTCACCCCGCCTGTTCAAGGCATAGAAATCTCTTAGAGCTTCTCGCCACGTTGAACATAAGAATGTAGCTCGACAGGCACAAAAGCGACGAGAGCCCCATTTTTGAAGTGGTCAAACTGGCTACATTCTTGGAGCCTGGAGGCTGATGGCTCCAAGCTGTGCTGCCGCCACCGCTGCAGCGTTGGCCAACGAGCCTTAACATGTTCAATGGATAAGGTCAACGGCTTCACACGTCAGTTCGCCTGGGCAAACTGTTGCAAGCCCTGTCTCGGAAGACTGGTTTAAAGACCTTCTTGAGACAAATTACCTATACCGCTGGAGTCAGCATGTCGAGGAGATGTAGAATCGGCCATTACCTCAACCACGAATGTGAGGGAGGCCACTGCCTTTAACGGCGGGTATGTAAGTCTGTGTGGTATTAACAGGTTACTTTCGGTAATTCCAGGGATGAATTCTGTCCCATGTCAAAAACCAACCACTAACTACAGCTTATTTGCGACAAGGTACCGGTCATCTCACATGTTTGCTGAGGGTTCCGAAACTCCTGACGAAAGACCCCTTCAAAATTAATAGTTCCGGACAGTTTTGAGATATTTCACGTATACCACTATACTCTGCAACTCACGTGGATTGTATTTTTTTACGAGCCTTGAGTCTTGCGTTAGCCAATGAGTTTTGGCGTGTTCAATCGCTGAGTGGGACTCTGCCTTTGAGAGAGGATAACTGATTGAAAGGATTGTTTTGGCTTGGTGGAAGCACCAGGAGGAGAAAAGTGCAGAACCTGTCCATGACTACTGGCACGCGTATGTTTTCCAAAATTTCTTGAATAGCACAGAAAGTCCATGCATTTCTGAATGATTCACACTGGAGTTCTTGTTATTGTCTAAACTCTTCCAGAGATTCCTAATGGAATGACGAAATTACCAGCCAGTTTTCTTACAAGATTTTTTTGGACAATTTATAAGATTTTTCACAATGTTATTTGTTCTAGGATAGGAAAACCTTATTTAATGTAGATAACGTAGTCTTATAGGGGAAAAAGCCATGGTTCATTCTGGGATGAAAAATTTGAGCAGACTCCGCATATTCTTCGTGTATTTTTTTCCAAAAATTTATTTCCGAAACAAGTACACGAAAAGTGAGCGAAGTCTGCTCGAAAGTGATTGATTCTTTTCGAAATTTTTCATCTGATTTCCATAATTGCTGCCGAATTGTCTTGAAACACTGAACAGAGTAAGGCACGAGAGCGCCATGTGCCTAGTATTAATGAAAATGGAAAAATAGCAGAAAAGCACCTTCAGGAGAGTTTCAACGTTGGTTCCAAAAACTATACGGGATCCTGGAGATGAACTGCTAAATTTTTTCCTTTTTTTCCTTCCAAAACCTGCAAAGAGACTCAGAAATTCGCAGCGCCCCTAAATAGGCAACTCGTTGAAATTTCCAAGAGCGTTTTTGCGTGGGGACGAGCAGTGCGAGCGCTGTTGAGTCTAAAAGTTTCGCGGCGCCGTGCGTCAGAAGCGTGTTTTTGCAGCTGTGAAAAGTCACATGCACTTGTTCGTAGCATGCCTACGTGCGTCACGGATTCCTCCTGGGCTCGCACTTAGCGCCTGCACTTCCCTGTAGCGCCCTCGAAACTCCTGCAAATCCCCTCCACAAGTTGACGATGGACTTTTACGAGATCTTCGTGACTCAAGTGCACTCTGCTACTAATAAGTTCCTATGCAGTTTTACTTATAAATCTTTCCAAGCCGATGAAGGGCGAATAAAGAAGTCAGAAACCAAAGGAAAATACTTAAAGCAGGGAAGGCTGACGAAAACAAGCCGTAGGAGACAGATTTAGTCCATCGCACTGCTGAAGGCTCCTTCACCATCGTTGTTCAAATCGTTAGCAGGTTAGTGCAACATGTACGTCGCCGGTTTATGCGAAATGTGAAGAATTAACAAGCTACCTCATGACAATTAACAATATTTGTCATTAGTAAGTCAGAAAATAATGAAGGGACACGATCTCGCACGTTGAATGACTATATCCAGCTGATATGTCACCAATTATCAAATTTTGTTCATTCGTTGAACGATATTGCTGGAAAACGAACGGTACACATTAAGAGGATAAAAGGATAAAGTGGTCGGCGTTAATCAATCCCGTCACGAGGGATGCGCTACGCATTCGACTTCATCTGAGCATCGTAGAGGCGTTGAATGCGTATGTGCCCTGTACAATGACTTGCGGAGGGCACCCGATGTACCAAGTCAGTGCTTCATCCTCCCAGATTCCTCTGGTACCAATTTACCGACCCCGGAGAGATGGAAGGCTTGGTTGGCCTCGGGCGGGATCGTGTGCGTGCGCAGCGAGCCTCTTACCACTGCGCCACACGCGCCCAACGGTACACATTAATGCCTTAATAAGTTGTAAATATCACTATCACTATCACTACTTATAATAACGCGCTTAGTCTGTCTGTCTGTGAGTGTACGTGTGTGTCAGAGCGTTACGAAATTAGTCCATTCAGTTTCCAAATCAGTATTGAGCGGTGAACTAACATCGATAACACATTAGTTGATATCTGCGATATCGTAGCGGTCGAGCAGGTTTAATTTACCAGTACCGGAACGGGGAGACGGGTCCACCACTCTGATAAAGGTGCGCCGGCGCCCAAAGTGGGGGAGACGGGTCCATCACCGTGATAAGGGTGCGCCGGCGCCCAAAGTGGGGGGAGACGGGTCCACCACTGTGATAAGGGTGCGCCGGCGCCCAATGTGGGGGGAGACGGGTCCATCACCGTGATAAGGGTGCGCCGGCGCCCAATGTGGGGAGAGACGGGTCCACCACAGCGATAAGGGTGCGCCGGCGCCCAAAGTGGGGGAAGACGGGTCCATCACCGTGATAAGGGTGCGGCGGCGCCCAAAGTGGGGGAAGACGGGTCCATCACCGTGATAAGGGTGCGCCGGCGCCCAAAGTGGGGGAGACGGGTCCACCACTCTGATAAGGTGCGCCGGCGCCCAATGTGTGGGAGACGGGTCCACCACTGTGATAAGGTGCGCCGGCGCCCAAAGTGGGGGGAGACGGGTCCATCACCGTGATAAGGGTGCGCCGGCGCCCAAAGTGGGGGGAGACGGGTCCATCACCGTGATGAGGGTGCATCGGCGCCCAAAGTGGGGGGAGACGGGTCCACCACTCTGATAAAGGTGCGCCGGCGCCCAATGTGGGGGAGACGAGTCCACCACAGTGATAAGGGTGCGCCGGCGCCCAATGTGGGGGGAGACGGGTCCACTGCTGTGATAAGGGTGCACCGGCGCCCAAAGTGGGGGGAGACGGGTCCACGGCTGTGATAAGGGTGCGTCGGCGCCCAAAGTGGGGGGAGACGGGCCCACCTCTGTGATAAGGGTGCGTCGGCGCCCAAAGTGGGGGGAGACGGGTCCACTCCTGTGATGAGGGTGCATCGGCGCCCAAAGTGGGGGGAGACGGGTCCACCACTCTGATAAAGGTGCGCCGGCGCCCAATGTGGGGGGAGACGGGTCCACCACTCTGATAAAGGTGCACCGGCGCCCAATGTGGGGGAGACGGGTTTACCACTGTGATAAGGGTGCGCCGGCGCCCAATGTGGGGGGAGACGGGTCCACTGCTGTGATAAGGGTACACCGGCGCCCAAA